>CM064865.1:16950251-17550251 GCA_032719365.1 Prinsepia uniflora | reverse complement strand
AACCAGTCCCAAAATGTTCGTTACATCGAATAGATGATTTCATGTGTTGGAAGAATCCCCAAAATGTGGCCTACGCGCCCACACCTATTCAAATCAACCAAAACGGTCCATAATATCGCAAATCAAGAATAAAGGAAAATGGACCCAAACCGATACCTTTGTCGGGTTTTCTCCTCCACGCCGCCATCCACCGCGGTTCAGGCCGTCCTGCCAGCCTCCACTCAGTCCTCACTTCATCCTCTCTGTTTCCATCATGGGTCACTAGTCTTAGGTTAGACTTAGGGGGTGGGGGTTGTACAGAAATGGAAAATGGGTGAGATCGGGTTTGGTTTTGCACGAACAAAGGGAATGATCGTTGCATGTATGGGAGGCAGTGAGCAATGGATAAGTGACACTTATCACTCATCCATTGGGCCAATTTAAAATATATGGGGCCCACTTGGATACAAAAGCTCCCCTTTTCCTAAAACGTGTAATAGTTCCTCGGAACTTCCGTGAACCATAACTTCTTCGTCGAAAGTCCGAATTCGACGTGCCACCTGTCTATAAATTTGTATCGACTCGATCTACGTAACGGTCTTTGGCCCTCGGCCATCGGACCTCCCGGTCAAAAAGTTAACATTTTGCCCACGACTAGGGTCAAAACGGTCATTTTGCATCGTTCGTCCGATTTCACCCAACTAATCACGGATTAACCTCACTAATCATGATTAGTCACTAATCTAATCCCGGAATTCACGATGGGTCGTTACAGGGATGCTCATACAGTGACTTGGGCATTTCGCGAACGTTTCCTTGATCAGTATTATCCTCGTTCATTTCGCGATGCTAAGGAGTCAGAGTTCCTATAGCTCCGGCAGGGGAGCATGTCCGTAGCAGAGTATGAGCAGAAGTTTTAGATGCTATCACGCTTTGCTTCTGCGTTCGTATCTATTGAGGCTGATAAATGTCACATATTTGAGCTTGGTCTGCGAGGTGAGATTCATGTCGTTGTGATGGCAGGATCTTTCGCTACTTTCAGAGAGTTATCTGATGCTGCTATATGAGTAGAGGCTAGTTTGCCTGCACGCCCACAGTTCTCAAGCGGTGGACGACGCCGAGAGCTTCAGTTTTCTGGATCATCGAGCTAGAGGGCCCCCGAAGAGAGGCAATTTTGGTGGAGCTTCATCCTCTAGTAGTGTTCGTTTTGGTAGACTTGGTGGTAGTCAGGGTTTCAGATTCAGATCACAACAAACTCCTCAGGCTAGTGAGAGCTCAGTTGGGTCCATAGGGAGACAAAGTGGTGGGTTCAACCGAGGTTTTGCTAGTTTTGTTTGTTACTTCTGTGGAGAGCGGGGCCACTACAGAAGAGAGTGTCCATCATTATCCCATAGTGGTGGCACAGGTCGGGCACAGTGGAGTAGAATCTGAGTATAGCCTCGATTTCAGAGACGACGGGTGGTAGAGGAGTTAGAGGAGCTCGTAGTGGTTCAAGAGGGCGTGGTCAATCTTCTGGACCACAGGCCCGAGTATTCACAGTTACACAGCAGGAGGTCCAGGTAGCCCCTGGCGTGGTGACAAGTATGCTTACGATTTTTGATTATGATGTACATGCTTTGATAGATCCCAATGACACTCATTCTTTTATCTCGCGAAGTTGTGTACTGTTGATAGATAGGGAAGTTTCCGCATTCGGTTGTGATATGGGTGTAAGCACACCGACAGGCAAAGTGTATATTGTGAGTCAAGTAGTGAGAGAATGTCCAATGATGGTAGGAGGTATTGGTTTGGTAGCTGATTTGATACTTCTGGACTTGCATGATTTTGATGTTATTCTTGGGATGGATTGGTTGACATTTCATCATGCCTCTATCGAGTGTTTCAATAAAAATGTGACCTTTCAGAGTCCATGAATACTAGAGACTACTTTTCATGGAGATCAGAGGGTGTTACCCACCGGTGTTATATCAACTCTGATAGCAGATAAGTTGTTGAGGAAAGGTTGCTAGGGTTATTTGGCTCATGTCATTGATACACGTGATATACCGCTGAGGGTAGAGGATATTCCGGTCATACGGGAGTTTCCAGACGTTTTTCTTGATGGCTTGTCGAAATTACCACCCCATAGAGACATTGAGTTTACTATTTATCTTATTCCACATACCCGACCTATTTTTCAATCACCTTATCGCACGGCGTCAGCCGAGTTAAGGGAATTGAAAGTGTTGTTGCAAGACCTAGTAGACATGGGGTTTATTCGACCGAGTGTATCGCCTTGGGGGGCTCCATTTTTGTTTGTAAGGAAGAAGGATAAAAGTTTGAGATTATGCATTAATTATAGACAACTTAATAAGGTGACGATAAGAAATAAATACCACCTGCCTCGGATCGATGATTTGTTTGATCAGTTAAGAGGAGCTAGATACTTTTCAAAGATTGACCTTTGATCCGGCTATCATCAGTTGAGGGTTAGAGAAGAGGACGTTCCAAAAACAGCGTACCGCACTTGGTATAGTCATTATGAGTTTCTTATGATGCCGTTTGGCTTAACTAATGCACCGGCGACATTTATAGCCGAGTGTTTCGATCATATTTGGATCATTTTGTCATTGTGTTTATTGATGATATCTTGGTGTATTCGAAGAGTGCGAAGGCGCATGAGAAGCAATTGAGGGTTGTGCTTAATACCCTAAGGGAGAACCACCTTAATGCTATGCTAAGTAAATGTCAATTCTAGTTAACTAGTGTCGGCTTCTTGGGACATGTGATTTCAGCCAAGGGGATTAGTGTAGATCCCCAGAAGATTGAAGCTGTAGTAAATTGGGAACAACCAAAGACAGTTACTGAAATTAGAAGTTTCTTAGGGTTAGTTGGTTACTACAGGTATTTCGTAGAGGGATTATCTACCATTGCTGCTCCATTAACACGGTTGACAAGGAAGAGAGTCAAATTTGTTTGGGACGAGGATTGTGAGCAGAGTTTCCAGGAACTGAAGAAGCGACTGACATCTGTTCTTGTCTTGGCCCTTCCTGATGATAGTGGGGAGTTTGAGGTATACAGTGATGCTTCTTTGTAGGGTCTGGGGTGTGTTTTGATGCAACTTGGGAAGGTGATTGCTTATGCTTCCCGATAGTTGAAACCCCACAAACTGAATTACCCCACACATGATTTGGAGCTTGCTGCAGTAATGCATGCATTGAAGATTTAGAGACATTATCTATATGGCAAAAAGTGCAGAATTTTTACTGATCATCAGAGTTTGAAATACCTCTTCACACAAACGGATCTAAACACGAGGCAAAGACGATGGTTAGAGTTGATTAAAGATTATGATTTCACCATTGAGTATCATCCAAGGAAGACTAAAGTGGTAGCTGATGCCCTGAGTCGAAAGTCAGGAAGTTCTGTGGTACATTTGAGGATAATTCGCTTACCCTTACTGGTTGAACTCTGTAAAACTGGAGTGAGTCTGGGAGTTGATAGTCAGGGAGCTTTGCTAGCCATTTTCCATGTACGCCCTATTCTTATAGATTGGATTGTTGATGCTCAGTTGCAGGACCCTACTTTGTGTATTATTCGAATCGAGGTTGAAGCTGGGGAGAGGCATGATTACGGACTTAGAAAGGATGGAGACTTAGTGAAGGAAGGCCAGTTATGTGTACATGAGGATGCGACACTAAAGAAAAAGCTTATTGAGGAGGCTTACAGTTTAGCTTATGCAATGCATCCTAGTGGAACCAAGATATATCGTACGTTCCAAGAACACTACTGGTGGTCTGGTATAAAACGAGAAATTGCTGAATATGTTAGCAGATGTCTGATATGTCAACAAGTGAAAGCCGAGCGACAGAGGCCTTATGGAGCAATGCAACCATTGCCAATTCCTGAATGGAAGTGGGATCACTTGATGATGGATTTTGTGTTTAAACTTCCTAGGACACCGAAAGGCCATGATGGCGTGTGGGTGATTGTGGATAGGCATACAAAGTCAGCGTATTTCTTACCAGTGCGAGATAACTTTCAGATGACCCAGTATGCCCAGTTGTTTATTGATGAGATCATACAGTTACATGGTACTCCGAAATCCATAGTCTCAAACCGAGATCCAAAATTTACATCGAGATTTTGGTAGAGTTTGTAGAGAGCCTTTGGGACGAAGCTGCATTTTAGTACTGCTTTCCATCCCCAGACCGATAGACAGTCGGAACAGACTATCCAGATTTTGAAAGATATGATGAGATCATGTGCTTTGCAATTCCAAGGTACTTGGGAGGTGCATCTAGCACTGATGGAGTTCACTTATAATAACAGTTACCAAGCAAGTATTGGAATGGCACCCTACGAAGCCTTGTATGGACGACAATGTAGAACACCCTTATGTTGGACTGAAGTGGGCGAAAGGAAATTGTCGACATTGAAAATGGTAGACATTACCAATTAAAAGGTCGCACTTATCTGAGACAGACTCAAGGCAACCCAAGATTGACAGAAGAGCTATGTCAACCGACGAACCAGAGATCTCGAGTTTGAAGTGGGGGATTGGATATTCTTGAAATTATCCCCTTGGAAGGGTATTGTACGATTTGGCAGACGAAGGAAATTGATTCCACGCTTCATTGGACCATATGAGATTCTAGAAAGGATTGGCCATGTTGCATATCGGTTAGCGTTACCCTCAGATCTTTCCAAAGTGCACAATGTTTTTCATATGTCTATGCTTCAGAAGTACATTTATGATGACTCTCATATACTGGAAGAGCAGCCTATCGAGCTTAGAGAAGATTTGAGTTTTGAAAAGTAGCCTGTAGAGATTCTGGACCTTAAAGACAAGGTGCTTGGGTGAATGACTGTTCCTCTTGTGAAGGTACTGTGGAGGAATCACAATGTGGAGGAAGCGAAGTGGGAACCCGAGGCATTGATGCGAGAGCAATACCCCTAATTTTTCCATTAATTTCGAGGACTAAATTTCTTAAGGGGGTAGATTGTAATGGCACGGAAAGGGAAAATATGTAAATTCGGAAAATTTGGTGTAAAAATGACATTTTTGCCCATATATATTGTGGTCAAAGTTGACTTTTCTTATGACATAATTTTTGCACGTATTTCGAGGACCATCATGTAGGTCTCGATATCCCGAGTACATCGACAGGCGGCACGCTGACTATGGAGTTCGTATGGGTTAGTTTTTGGTCTAAAAGACGTAGGGGCAATTTGGTAATTTTTGTGTAAGGGTATTTTGGTACATTCACCTTGCATTCAATTCTGGACAAATTGGATAGGGACACATGTCCCTTATCTTCTGGAACGTTGTGCTGCCGCCTTACTTAATAAAATTAAAAACGGTGTGTGATTTTTATGACATGGTTGAACGATTTTGGCCGAGAAGAACAAGTGAGAGTGTGTGTGAGTGAAAACAGCAGAGAGCCTGTGTGTGAGTGAAAACAGCAAAGAGCAGAGAGTGAGGAAAGAAAAGAGAAGATAAAGGAATAGGGACAAATCGAGCTAAAGACGTGCGGTGGTGAACCCGTGAAGATTTTCGGTCTGAGTGGTCGAATCGGATTGTGGACAGGTAAGCTTGAATCTAAGCTCACAAATACGTTCTTAAGATCCCTACGATCTTAACTGGGTTGTTGGATGCAGGTTTGGACGTAAGAAGTGCCCAGAAGGTGAGAAGGAACGTCGGTCGTGGGTGTTTGAAGAGAGACCAAGTTTTAGGTGAGTTTTGCTTGATTTGATTGTATAGAACTCTTCTTAAGCTAGATTAGAGGAGATTAGTCGAAGAAGGAAGGAAAAAGGTTGAGAAATGGTGATGTTTGGACCAGGTCCGGTTGTCGGGTCGGGCGACCTGAATACTAGTGTACCGGGTCGTGACAGAGATTGAAGACGACACTGTTCATGGCGCATGACTCCCACGCGCAGTGCCTTTGGGAAACGCGTGAGGGCGCGTGAGTCTGAATTTCGAGACATGGTCAACATGTGCTTTCATCATTTTGATGTAACAAATATTTTGGCACAAGTTTCGAGTCGATCGAACACCGTTTCGGGGTAGTTTTAGGTGTTTGAAGGTTTAGGGCTTATTTTAAATACGTTTAAATATCCCAAAAAATAATGGGATTTAATGTTAGGTTATTTAACGTAATAGTGACCAATAATTGTGATGTTTGATAGGCCAGGAAATTCCCGAGACGTCTGAGGAGCGTACTGGTCACAATTGAAGCATTCGGACTTAGTGAGTGGACTTTTGTTTTCTAATTGTGCATGCATAACTGTTTTTACCTATTTATTTATATGATTTGCTTGATGATGCTGACTTTTCACGATTTAATATGGTTACAAATTTCTGATGAGTATGTTGAGGATTTACGTGAAAATGATGCTTTGGGCTTGAGATCCTATTGGATTTTGATTTTGTCTCAGTTTGTAGATCCTTTGGACTTTCAATGCTAGATTTTGATTTAATATTGTTTGGTATGGTTAGGAAACGTTGGGTTTCTATTATTTATTGAATTCTGGTTATGATAGTCTATTTTGATGAAACTATATTCGGAATTATGTTATTTGGTTTTGACTTAAAACATGAATGATTTTAAATTGAATTTGCTGGATCCGATGTTATGTTTTTTAGTTTAAAGACTCGTTGATTGACCGGGGGGCCTGATATGATTTGAGTTTAAACACTCGTGAGTTTAAAGACTCGTTGTTACCCGAGAGG
Source organism: Prinsepia uniflora (assembly GCA_032719365.1). Lineage (NCBI taxonomy): Eukaryota > Viridiplantae > Streptophyta > Magnoliopsida > Rosales > Rosaceae > Prinsepia > Prinsepia uniflora. The sequence goes on along the minus strand of CM064865.1, from coordinate 17,543,560 downwards.
CCTGTTATTGAGTTTAAAGACTCATGAGTTTAAAGACTCGTTACCCGAGAGGCTTGTTATGCTATTGATTTTAATGACTCGTTGATATGTGATCCAGCAGGTTCGATCCATTGATGTCGTGTTCAGATTTACATTATATCATGATTGTTTTCAGATGTTATTTTATGCATGCGAGTTTAAACAAAAAAGTGGGTGAACTTTGATTTTCTTTAAAAGTGTTTTCACAAACATTATTTTTAGTCCACTCATACCTTTCTTGTTTTAACACCCTCCAGGTCGTGGTGTCAATTTTGGGGCTGACGCCGAGGCAACGGCAGAAACATAAAGTTTACTGGTGCGCTTGTAGTTAACTCACAGAGTAGGTGTTTGTTTCTTTTCTTGTATCGTTACCTATGTTCTGTGATACCCAGACTTGTTGTACTGTGAAATGTATCGTGAGTTATCCCTAGTTTGACAATGGGTGTGTGTTGTTTTCTACTATTACTTTTGGTAGTTTATGTTCGATTGTTAGACAGGAGCAGGATTCTTCCCGATTATCGGGGTGTTAATCGGGGTGGGTCCTGTCATGCAACATTGGGTAAAATTGAATCAGGTCAGGAACCAGGTCGCGAGACCCGTTTTGCATGACAACAGACGAGGAAGGAGGTGAACAGTGAATGCGTGTGAGTTTCATGTGCAGCCACTTGTGTCGCGTGAGGGCGTGTGGACACTACTCTCAAGGATCGATGGTTCCTGTAAATTACAAAAAAAATGAACAGCTCGGAATTAAGCAGCTTGGACGACGTGTGAGTGGACTTTTGTTTTATAAACTGATATGCATGCATAGATGAATTTTTTACATGATTGATAAATGATTTGAGTTGTAATGGATTGCATAATAATTCGATGTGATTACGTATTGATTTTATAGATTTAATAATTGGTTTTCGGGCACGGTTTGTGAAAATTATGTTTTGGGCTAGGCCCGGGTTTGAAAATGGTGTTTGACTTGGATTATGAGTCAAGAATGATTATACGGATTTACTTAATGATTTCCAGATGTGATTTTACGAATTTGTGTGAAAATAGTATTTTGGGCTGAGACCCTGTTGAAAAGCATAGTTCGGACTTGAGACCCTGTTTGGAAATGGTTTATCTTGGTTTTGTGTCAAGAACCTTGTGAAAGCCTAGTGGTTGGTTTTGTGAGTTGTTTTCACCGCTAAGCTGACTTCACGGATGCGATTGAGCCTGGATGTACCACTCGGATATGTTTGACCCTAGGGATGTGGTATTCTTCCAGATGTGGCTTGTTGGTTTCCTACGCATAGGGCTCATGTGACATGTTTTATGTGATGATATTGTGATTGGTTCCTATGCACTTGTGAGTAGTGTTGTTTGATCATTATGATTGATATTTGAGTATTGGCAACTAGTACTGTTGTTGATAGTCGTTGTGACTGGTTTGTTGTCGGTGGTTGTGTCCTGATGGCCTTCACGTGATTTGGCTTGAGAGCTGGTTGTTCATGTATTTTACTCTATGCATGCATGTTTTATAACTGGAGGGGACAATGATTCGTTTTTGAAATGTGTTTTCAAGAGTTGTTTTTGATGACCCTACAGGCCGTAGCACGAAGATCATGGATGATCGAGAGGTAGAGGCATGAGTGGAATTCAGTGTGGTTATCCCTTGTCTGGCCAATGCTGAGGGTAGTTTCGGAACTTCAGTTGACTTGTCGGACGGGAGCAGGACCAAGCACGGTTATCAAAGTCCTGTTGGGATGGGTCCTGTCAATTGTGCTTCCGAGAAGTATACCAAACCTTGATACTTTCAAAAGGAACTACATAGCCAAAATATCAAAGATCACTCTTTCAATAGCAGCATCCACCCCAACCCTTGTGGTCACACATTGCTCCAAGTAGTTTGGATCTATCTCAATGATCATTTTTTTTTGTAATAAAAATCCGCACAAGTAACCATAGCAGCTTGGAGGGCATAGGCTTCAGCCTGCAAGTTACTAATATAAGGAAGATTGTCATCCTCACCCGCATAAATGACTATCTCAAATGAGGATATGTGAACCCAACCATAAGCACCTTGTCTTTCATACTTACTAAAAGTGCCATCACAATTCACCTTCACAACCCCATTGTAGGGACGGGTCCAACCCCGTCCAACTCGATTAACAACCAGTGGTGTGTGGACTGATTATATCAAGGGAGGTTTTGCAAGGTTGGCTGCATTAATTCACTAACCTATTCCATCATCAACTGAATAGCAGTGCTTGGATCAATAAAAATATCATTGTGGCATCTCATACTACGATACTTCCACAGACGCCATAGACCAAAAACGAAGAGTTGCAAAGCAAAGTTCTTCTACCCAACACCTTCAAAAAGCCTGATGAAATAATACCAATACCACATAAATTTTTCCCTATCAAGACAACCAACATCAACCTGCAAAGGACTGCTAAACCAGAAGATACGTGTAAATTTTCATTAAAGAATAAGTGTACATGTGTTTCCTCCTTGTCACCATATTGAGGAAAAATATTATCCACCAAGATATGACACCTCCTCAATTTAGCATGTATGGCCAAGAACTGTTTCAAACATTTTCATAAAAACATCTGCAGTTTAGGAGGCAAGTCGGTTGACCAGATGGAATCCCACATCTTGTTTTGCTGATTTATAGCACTAGGTTCTCTTATACCTTGTTTCCTTCTAAAATCCCCAATTTTCAACAACTCCATGGCAACATATTATGCATATTTCGGAGATTAACTCCTAGTTTTGACATGATGTTATACACACCTGGCTGAGCACACAAGAAAGCTATGAAAAAGAGCTAGTACACATCGAATCTCTTTTTGGTTGAAAATAGTATTAATACGCTTAGTATTCTAGCACTTAATATATTATTAACAACCTTAGCAGTCATAAGAGCATGGCGAGAGAAAGGGAGAAAAGGTCGTCTCGTATTCAAATAAGGGTCATTGAGGATGCTAACACTCATGTCGTTCCCAATCCTCAAGCGAAGACCAGAATTTTGAACTTGAAAATTTTGCAAGATACCCTTCCATCCCCAATAGTTTCCCCACCATTCTTTGGCCATGAGTAAGTAACTAGTTGGATAATATTTTCCTTTTAATGTCTAATCTAGAATATATTTAGGATTGTTAAGGATTCACCAGCCTAGTTTGGCAAGCATTGCCACATTGAAACATCTAAGGTCTTTAAACCCTAACCCACCAGCATGTTTAGGCTTCGTTTGTTTATTCCAAGAACCCAGTTGATCCCAGCCTTTCTTCTCGTACTACCCCACGAAAAATCAGTCATGATACAAACAATATTGTGACACAAAGTAACAGGCAGAAGGAAACAAGACATAGAGTAAATAGGTATGTCCATAGCAATAGATTTAAGAAGAACTTCCTTTCCAACAAGAGAGAGGTATTATTCTACCCATCTTTGTATATTTTCTCTCAACTATTAACCTAGTTTCCTAAAAACACTTCTTTTTTGAAGCTCCAAAATCTGCCAAAAGCGTATTTCCCGAAACCCTCGGTATATTGGATACCCTGAAGTGGGGATAGAGTAGCTCGGTTAGTAGCTAAGACTGCTCTTATCAAAGTTTATAAACTGACCAGACTCTCCAACATAGGTACTCAGGATCTCCTTAGCACAAGATGCCTCCTCAAAGATAGCCTTACACATAAAGACCGAATCATCAACAAGCAGGAGATGAGTGAGATTCAGACCATTAGGTACAAGACTAATACCCATAAACAAGCCTTCCTCCTCACGTTTTCGGATCATAGTCGATAGCCCCTCTGCACATGGCACAAATAAGAAAAGTGATATGGGGTCTCCTTGTTTTATGCCTCGAGAAGGTCGAATAGTACTAGACACCTCGCCATTATTCATTGCACTGTAGGTGGCAGAAGTAACACACCCATAATCCACTGAATGAAAAAATCATCAAAACCAAGCCAAGACATAACAACATTTAGAAAGTTCTATTCTACTCGATCATAGGCTTTCTCCATGCCAAGCTTGAGCACCATTTCCTCCCCTGCCATGCCTCTTTCCTGCCTAAAAGTATACATCACTTCATGAACCATCAATATATTATCAATGATTTATCTCTATTCAACAAAAATAGGCTACATTGGGTTAATAATACGTTTCAAAACCTTCTTTAAATGATTAGTAAAAATCTTGGAGATTAACTTATAAATAACATTGCACAAAGTGATCAGTCTGAATTGAGACATATAAGTAAGGTTATGCACTTTAGGGATCAATGCAATGTTCGTATGATTATATTTACCTCACAAATATTTCTAAGCCATTGGGCCCTAGTGGGGTGCAAGGAAAGCATTTCATTTGTAATTTCCTTTTCTCCAACATGTCGATTAAGCATATTGTTCTCCTCTATCGAGACAACTTTGAATACACTGGTTAACAGTATTGTCGATAGAAGTGTGCGTAGCAGTAAACATATTATGGAAGTAGTCCACTGCAGTGGACCGAATAGCATCATCATTCTCGACCCACACCCCCAAGTTATCATGAATCCCTAAGATCTGGTTTTGTCTCCTACATGTCATCGTTTTATCATCGAAAAACTTAGTATTCATATCGACCTTATTCAACCACTAAATTCAGGATTTCATCTTCCAATGAATCTCTTCATCACGAAGGCCCATTTTTAAATTAGCCTCCAAATATTGCACATGCCTAGCCTCAAAGCACGACTGCTGAAAAGAAATACGCATCTCCTACACTCTATACGCAACTGTGCATTAGAAACATTTTTTCCTCCAAGTCAAGACACCCCTACCAACCCTACTAAGTTTACGTTCAACGAGGGTCATACCTCCACAAGGGACAGTTTTTTGCCTTTAATCTATTCAACACATCCCTATATCGAATCATGTATAAACTGTCTCCGCTTTCACTATTTCTTTGGAGCCATATCTAAAGTAAGAATAGCATGATTCGATCCTTCCACAACCACATGAGTCACTTGAGATTCAAGATACCAATGAATCCACGGATCAGATGGAAAACCTTCATCAATACACTTGTGAATGTACCCATCCTCCTTATTGTTTCTCTAGGAAAACGGGTACCTATTATATCCAAGATCTAGGAAACTACAGCTAGATACAAAATGCCTGAAAACCCTCATATTTTGGTTCTAGGATTCCCCCCAGCCTTTTCCTCATTACTGAGGATATCATTGAAATCTCCCACAACAAGACACCAAAGCTTTTGATTTGACCTTGTAAGCAATCCCATTGTTTCTCTCTCACTTTATCATCAGTACTAGCATAAACAACACGCAGTCGCCATTTCTTCTCTAGAAGGCCTTCATGAATTAACAATTCAATAAGGAAATCCTTTCATTAACACGACATTAGCATCAGTATTCCAAAAAGCACACATCCCTCCACTACGCCTCTTGGGCTCCACAGCATGCAGATAATCAAACTTAAGCTTCCGTTTCAAGAAATCATACTATATATTTTATTATTTTATTATTAACGACGAGATCTATTATCATTTTTCGCATGCTCTCGGAAATTCAGAGTAGGTGCAAATTCTGCTAATTTGTGTCCTACCATATGATCCGTTATATAAATAGGCAAATGCTCCTTTCCATTATGGATAGCAATAGTATGCCCGATCATTGTGGAGCTTTTATTTTTAGTTTCTAATAAAATAACTATGTCAAATTTGAAGAGCCTACATTGGTACGTCAAGCTTTGAACTGTCAAGGCACCACTGATGCCTTGGCAGTTCCAACAAAGAATCCTCATGGCAATCACAGCGCTGGGGGAGAGGTGGAAGTATCCCCCCTCTGTTCAAGAGACCCATTAAGGGAGGTCCTAACCACATGTAATTTAGCCTCACAAAAATCCAATTGTCTCCGTTGAGAGCTCCCTTCACCGACCCACTCCACAGACTCCTCATAAATAACTTTTTGTTTACTCCCAATCATCATGGGTTCCACATAATCAGGTTGATGTCCCAAGGTAGCACTAACCTTCATACCCCTTATTCCTTCTAAGCCGTCAAATCACGTCTCCCTAATCATTTGAAACCACTTATGGTTGGGTTAATCCTTTCAATAATAAGGGGCTAAATTGAAAAGGTCATACCCCAAGGTGATCATCTCATGTCACCAATCCTTGCCTATTGTCCCCAAGCCTGCACACATATAATGCCTATGCCATGCATATCATCCACATGGAGAGGAAGGAGCACTCCCCATGGACCAATACGACCAATGTCAAACAGTTTCTCCCTCACCCTAGTATTAGCTTCCTCACTTTCTTTTGCGGCTAAGATTTGAGCCCCCAGCATAGTCTCATCTCCTCCCTTCCTACAGCCCCCTCCGTCTGTTTAGGGGGAGGCGACGCGATCTCTAAGAGAAGAGAATATGATAGTCCACATTGCTCGGAGTCCTCAATAGCTGTGTCTTGTGAAGAGCTATCCCTCAAACTCAACGAATCAGACCTAGTAGATGACTTCACACCTCACCTATCATAACCATGCTCCACTCTAGTTGGCACAACTTTACCAGCCTCCCTCCTTCCGAACTATCTCAAACTTCGGCCCCCCAAGTCCTCAGTCGCATCCAATCCTACATTAGTTCTATATCCAAAAAAGAACCTAGCATTTTGAGTGGGACCTAAAATGATACCAATTGCACAACACAGACTACTCAATGAACGAGGGTATGATAAAAAAAACACCTAAATTGAAAAGGAACCAAAATTGGAAATTGTCCTTTATTGCTGAAATTGGACAAACACCCTGAATTCATGTAAAATATAAAAGGAAAAAAAACATATAAGGGATTATCATGGGTGTCTTAAAGAGATACATAAATACAATAAAACATTTTTTTTATTCTCCGTTAAATCAGGATTATGCCATTTTTTATAGGTGAATAACAACACTAAATATATATATATATATATATATATATATATAGAACTACAAGTTTACAAGGGATATCCCTAGGAAAAGAAAAAAACCTATGGTACACTCATGAAAAACTCATAAATAAAAGCCCAGGGTTAACCTAATCAAACAACAACTATGATTCAAATAAGTTCAAGCCCAAAATCTCAAACCCAATACATGAGATTATAGCCCGAACTAAACTAGGCTGCGTCCAAATTAAAGGATTAGATCAGCACCAAAGCCCAAGACCAAATCAATCCACACATAAATCCAAACGATCGGGATATGACACGTGCCCACATACAGTAGAACCTCCCTCAACCACAACATTATCGTCAATGAAGCTGACATTGTAGCCACAGTCGCAACCACGTTTACAGCCACCATCACAGCCATCGTTGTAACCACATCGCAGCATCAAAGCAGTCGAAGTAAGGAAGCACATCTGTCGAAGCAACTAGCAGTCGTAGCAAACACTATCCAAACATTTTCAGAGCCACAACAGTGCTGCCTCCCATGCACCGTCGCAGCCACAACAACTCTTCAAACCATCATCATGCAGCAGCAATGCTCTGCTTGAAGCATCGTCGTAGTTGTAGCACTACAGCCTCCCAAGCAACACTACATCCGTAACAGCTCCTTCGAACCATCGCCGCCATCACATCCCAAGCATGCAATTGGTGATTCATAATTGGCCAACATTAATGATGTGGCATCAATGACCATACTATCTACGCCAACTAAGAGATGCTAAACAAAATACAAAGTGATTAAAAAATGGTCAATTAAGAAGTAAAGTGAAATAAATTGAGTCATAATTACCTCGTGGTTTTTTATCCGCTTGGTGCTGAATAAGTATGTAATTTGATAATCACGCTCTTCGTCGCAGCATCTTAACCACTTCAGATTTCATTAGGGATTTGTCTTATTTTCCTAGGAGAGAATTACCTCAGATTTTGACAACATAAATAACAAATTCTAATAAGTTAAATGAAACAGAATAATTTTATATTTGCATTTCAATAAATGGTCTTTTTTGTCGTATCAACATACAATGGGGAATTTAAACACAACATTAAAGAAAAATAGATAATTTTATAAATAAAATAAAAATATTCAATTTAATTTTATATTTTTTAGTTATTCAAATTTATTTTTTATTATTGTCCTGCCTTTTGCTGTTTGCAGCTATATGTCAAGATATTACTAGGATTATGGCAAATTTCTGGTGGGGGAGTACAAGCAAAAAGATTGGGATTCACTGGGGCTCTTGGGACAAACTGTCCAAACCAAAATAAGATGGGGACTGGGTTTCAAGGATTTGAGGTGTTTTAATGTTGCTATGCTTGCCAAAATCAATTGGAGAGTCTTAACTTTCCATGACTCTCTTTTAGCCCAAAATTTGAGAGCTATGTTAGGACCGACCCCGAATCCCCTGAGATTAACGTGGGAACCGCCTGATTCTGTCTGACACGAAGTGTCAGACCAGGGAAATTCCATCTCTAGCCCTCGTCGGGCTGTCAGAGTGCATCAGGATCGTAGGAGGAGGGGAGTGATGTCTCGTCTCTGCTACAGCCCGCATCCGCGATCAACCTGAAGGGCATTAAAACACGAAAACTGTGAGTGGACAAAAATAATAATTTCATTAAAAACATTTTCATACAAAGACATTTATGCCCTTCATAAAAGCATATGCATGCATTCAAAACCGTTTATCAAACATTCATAAAATCATTTATCAAACATATCAAAACCTTTCAAGGGTTCATGCCCGGTTCCCATAAACCGTCATGACCCATAAATTCCTTTGGGTCCTCGACCCGAAATCATAACTCAAACCCGTAGGTCAAATCACTAGGGACTTAGCCCAAATCACGTCACGTGCGGGCTCAGCCCAAAACCATCCTCAAAATATCACAAACGGGGTCTCCGCCCCAAATCACTTTCACAAATTCAAATACGGGGGTCTCCGCCCCAAATCACTTTCTGAAACATAAAACACAGGGTCTCCGCCCTCAAATCTCGTATACGGGGTCGCAGCCCCAAATCACTTTCTAATCATAAAACATAGGGTCTCCGCCCTCAAATCACTTTTCCATAAAATCTCATACGTACCGTCATACGTATAACCCATCTGCGGCATTTCCGAGAAGATGCCAACTCGGGGCACACAGTCCCTAGGGAACATATCCCCGATATACGTCACGATATCATCTCTAAACTAGTGTGCACACTACTCGGGGTCTCACTCTGAGTCTTCTCCCAGGAATCTCCATCTGGGAGGCTCAGTCTCTGGATCTAGTCTGAGCTCTCTCTCTGGATCTAGTCCACATATCTCTCCGGAATCTGGTCCGGGACCACAACATAATATAGTAACCACCACTCCTGGAACGGGATCCCTATGGGGATACCCACTCTGGTCTGTGGATCGTGACTCTCCAGGTCGACGCTAGAGGAGACCATATAATCATATGGAGGGTTCATTCATTTTCAAATACTTTCTTTCTTTCTCAAATCACTTTTCAACTGGATCTCATGCCCGATTCATCTCAATAGGATTCCTCGAATCCGATTCAAATCCATTTCCTAGGCCTCAGCCTAAATTCACAGTTCAACAGGGTCTCATGCCCGAATACTCATTTCATAAATCAAACTGGGACTCAAGCCTGATTTCACAATCAACAGGGCCCTAAGCCCGAACCATGACTCAATAGGACCTCACGTCCGGTTTCACAACCAACGGGGCCTTAAGCCCGAAATCTAAACTAAATGGGTCTCAGGCCCGATATCATCAATCAACGGGGCATCAAGCCCGATAGTACTACTAACTGGGCCTCAAACCCGAATCGTAAACCAACTGGACCCTCGGTCCGATCGTATAGCTCTAATGGACCCTAGGTCCGATTCCTCGTCAAATCAAATGGACTCCAAATCCGAGAGTTGTAATTCAAATGGGTCTCATGCCCGATTTCATATTTCCAAATCCAAAATCCATTCATTAAACCCTCGTTGAAAACATGGTACGCAAAGGTACAACATAAAGCCGAAAACCTCGAAAAACGTGCAAATATGTCGATCCTAATTTACCACAATCAAATGCACTCATGACATCACAAAACATACATTAAAACACTTATAAAACATTTATGCATGCATCAAGTTAGAAAGAAAGGTCCACTCACAGACCGTCCGAAGCCGCGCCTCGATACGCGTGCCATAATCTTCTCCCGGGTCAAACATCGCCTCCGGGATTCCCGAACCTGTCCAAATTAATTTAGAGGGTTACTAATAGCCTCATTAACCTCTCACTAAAGTCCCGTAATTTTCCGGAATTTCTAACTATTTTTAAACGCGAACCTAAACCTTCTGACACCCCGAAAACTATCGAAACGATGTCCGATTGACACGAAACCAGTCCCAAAATGTTCGTTACATCGAATAGATGAAATCCCATGTTGGAACCTTCCCCAAACTCCTTGCCACGCGCCGTCACACGCCTAAGGAATGCACTGCACGTGGGCTTCACGCGCCACCGTACAGTGTTTCTTCAACCTCTCGACGGCCGGTTCAGACCGGCCGGTTCGGTCCTTTGGTTTTCCTGGACCAGCGTGACCGGTTCAACCCTCCTACTCTCTCATTTTTCGTCCAGTTTCCTCCAAATCAATCCTAAAATTCCTATCTTAATCCTAGGAGTCTAATGATATGAATAAAACCAAGAAAAACACCCAAAACCCGACCCGTTCACATTGAATCCTACAGTTCAATTTTTCCCGATCGCCTCCTGGGCTGAACAACCCTTCACCGCCATCCAAACCGCCCTCTACACCCTCCTATAATCTCAATAAACCCCATCTAAACACTATAATTCAACCCTAACACCTAAAACCCGAAATGGAATTTTTGAAGGTAAAAACGATACCTTCGCGGGTCCATGGCCACCGTGCATGGTGGCCCCCGATCCTGCCACCGTCCAGTCAGTTCTGGTCTCCTCTTCCTCTTTCCTTCATGGCTCCTGATCATCCAATGGGGTTGGGGGAGTGTTTGTGAGGCTTGGGTTGCACAAAATGGGCTTCGGGTGGGTTTTTTGGAAGAAGAAATGAAGATGATCGATGAAGGGAGGTGCATGAATGAAAATGAATGGCCAGTGGATGAGTGACACTTGTCACTCATCCATTGGGCCACTGACAAAACCATGGGCCCCACCTAATTCCACTTGTCTCGAAAAAACGTGTTATTGTGAATAGTACTTCACAACTTCCGTGAACCGTAACTTCGCCGTCGAACGTCCGAATTCGACATGTCGCCTGTCTACGGATTCGTATCGTCCTTATCTACGTAACGGTCTTCGGCCCTCGGCCATCGGACCTCCCGGTCAAAAAGTCAACTTTTGACCTCCTATTCACCCAAATTACCAAAATGCCCTTGGGCTTCCGAACGTCATAACTTCCTCCTCGGACGTCAGAATCGAGCGTGCCACCTGTCTATGAAATCGTGACGTCACGAACTACGTCACGTCATCGGTCAAAGTCTGTTTGACCGTCTGAATGAAAAGTCAACGATTTGCCCATTCTAGGGGCAAAATCGTCATTTCGCTCGAACGTCCGCTAATCTTCGTCTAATCTCCGATTAGTCTCGCTAATCCATAATTAATCCTTAATTAATCCCGTTAATTCGGGACGGGTCGTCACAGCTAAGTAATTTCCAGATGGGAATCTCCTTAGAGCGAAAGAAGTACAAGGAAGCTCTTGTGGTTAGAAGTAGATTCTGCAAGGTCTTCAAGTATTACAAGCTGGAATTCGTTGACGGGTAGGGGATGGTAAACATGTTCATATCCTATCTGACCCTTGGCTAAACACACGTAGGCCTTTCTTACCGCTCTCCTGACATCCTCTTATGCCCGAATTGGTTGCTGATCTAATTGATCAAGAGAGTAGACAGTGGGATGTTCAGACATACATATTTGGCATATTTTCTATGTTCAAGAAAAGGCACAAAGTGTTCTAGCCGACCCCTTAGCTTTTTGGGATGTTCAGACAAACATATTTGGCATTATGTTTGGAATGGTAAGTACACGATGAAATCAGTGTAACAACCCGTCCCGGAAGTTGGGATTAGCGAAGTGATTAGTGATGGATTAGCTGAGTTAATCGGTGGTTAGTTGGTTGCTATTGGACCTTGGGCGTAGAATGACAATTTTGCCCTTGGTTCGGGCAAAATGTTGGCTTTGAATCGGGCGGTCAATTGGTTCTTGATCGATGACCGTGATGTAGTTCGGGACGTCACGAGTCCGTAGACAGGTGGCACACCCGATTCCGACATCCGAGGAGGAAGTTATGCTGTTTGGAAGGTTGAGGGCATTACCGTAATTTGAGTAAATGAAGGGGAAAAGTTGACTTTTTGCTAGAGTTGTCGTTTTCACGTAGACTGAGGACTGTTAGATAGGTCTCTAGTCCCTGATTCTAACGACAGGCGGCATGTAGCTTTTGGAGTTCGAGAAATAAAATTACGGGTCTAAACGTGCGAAGGGTATTATGGTAATTGTACGTGAAAGGGTACTTTGGTCATTATCTTGTATTAGGATTTGTGCCCAATGGCTAGTGGACAAGTGGCTGCTCTGGGGAGTGGTGTCCACTAAGTTTGGGACATCTGTCCTTCACTGGAAGGTCATAGAACCCTTTCACCGCCTTGAACTTGGTTGCACGATCATTTAAAGGTTTAAACGGTTTTAGAGGCAGAAACAGAGACAGAGTAAGCACAAAAATCAGCCTTCTGCTGTGTGTGAGTCGTGGGAGTCCAGGGGCTTGGTGATTGAGTACTCTGAGTCGTGTCTGAGACTTGAGTGTTTGTGTTTTAGAGAAAGACTGCGTGAAGAAAGGTGTGAGAGGTGAGATAAACCCACAAACAGAGAAGTCCCCTGTTTGAATTTGCAGTCAATGGAACCAAATGAAGGACGAGCAAGCCCAAGTGATTGATCAAAGGACACTCTAGAGGACACTAGGAGTCGATCTTGCTCATTTTCGAGCCTTTTTAGGGACGGTAAGTGCAAAACTGTGTAAATTGTAGTTTTGGATTCGAAAATGGTAAGGTGTGATTCAGTGAAAATTGATTCAATTGGTTCTTTAGGTAAGGTTGTGGACGATAAAAGAAAGCCAATGGAAGTGGAACGAAGGACAACCGTGGCTGGAAACATGAGAACATAGACGGGGAAGGTTTGAGTTTTGAAGTTCGAATCAGGAAGGTGAGTATCGACTTTAATTTCAGGTTTTTTTTATCTAGATCGATCACTTAGCTTAGGACGAACCTAAGGAAGTAAATAGGACTGGAATTGGACCTAAAACTGGACTAAACCGCCCTTGCCGGTTCAGCTAGACCGGCCTGAACCGATCCGGTCTGGACCCGGTTCGGTAGAGGTTGAAGATGAACAGTGTTAGGCTCGTGGCTTCCACGCACAGCCCCTTTGGGAGGCGCGTGAAGGCGCGTGGCGCCCCTTTTGGGGAAGTTTCCAACACGACTTCTAAAGTATTCGATGTAACGAACATTTTGGCGCTGGTTTCGAGTCAATCGGACATCGACTCGATATGTTTCGGGTTGTTCGAAGTTTTTAAGGCTCGGTTAAAAATAGTTAAAAATACGGGAAAATTATGAGGCTTTTGTAGAATCTTACTTAAGTTTTTCGAGGAAATGACGGTATTTCATGTTTTACGAGATTTGACGAATATTGTGATATGAACTGGGTTTTAATGAATTGATTTTGGGATTTGAAATACAAATTGATTTCAAAGAAAGTAAAAGGATTTCAAAAAAAAGGGTTTTCGGGCTTGAAGCCCAGTTCAAAAGTGATTTTGGAGAAATGTGATTTCGGGTCTGTGAATCGGAATTCCGGATGACGATTCGGGATTCAATTCGGGACTTGGAAGTGGATTCCGGGTTTGGGTTCAGAATGATTATTCCGGATGCCGGCTTACGGAATGATGGTTGCGAACTCGGATCTGAAAATGAGGTGGATATGATTCTGGATGCCGGAAGGGCTTCGGACCAGTGGTTTCGGATTCGGGTTTGGATATGGATTTAGAAATGGTTTTCAAATGATTTTGATTGGATTTGCTGGATCTGGTTATTGGGTTTAAAGACCCGGATATTGTGATTGACGGGGGACAGGCCTGGATTGGGTTTAAAGACCCGGATTGAGTTTAAAGACTCGGAGTTTAAAGACTCAGATATATTGATATTTCCCCCGTAGGCCTGTTGAGTTTAAAGACTCGGGAGTTTAAAGACTCGGATTGTATTGAGGCCTGGATTGAGTTTAAAGACTCGGGAGTTTAAAGACTCGGATAGATCCAGCAGTTTCGGTGAATGGAAAAATGAGATGGTTTTCAACAAGGTTTTCCGATGTTTTGGGCAGTGGCCCGGATGAAATGGTTTTTAATGGTTTTGGGCTGAAGCCCAGGATTTGGAAAAAGGAACTTGTGTTCGTTTTTTCTTATATGGTTTGTTTAACCGAAATATTGAATGGTTTTATGACATGAATTTGATATGCATGCATTGGTTTTTGAAACGGAGGGTATAAATGTCATTGTTTTATGAAATGTTTTTGAACTTGTACTTTATTTTTGTCCACTCACAATCTTTTCGTGTTTTCGATACCCTCCAGGTTGTTGCAACACGAGCTGTTGATCGAGAGAGACGGAGACATCACACGTACATTCCACAGTAGACTCTGCGCACTCTGGGAAGTTCGGAAGTTTTTGGACGGTCGGATCGAGAATCCCTTGTCCGACTTACGTGTCACATGAAGGTTGGGCGTTAGTTTGGCCCTCGTGTCATGCGTAAGTCAGACGGGAGCAGGGTTTAGTGTAACAACCCGTCCTGAGAGCCGGGATTAGTAGGGTGATTAAGGTGGGCTTAGCGAGGCTAATCGGTGGTTAGTCGGTATCGATAAGGTCATTATCGTAGCATGACGATTTTGCCCCTAGTTAGGGAAAAAGTTGACTTTTCGTTCGGGTGGTCAATTGGGTATTGACCGGTGACCAGGACGTAGTTTAGGACGTCACGAATCCATAGGCAGGTGGCACGCCCGATTCCGACATCCGAGGAGGAAGTTTTGATGTTCGGAAGGTGGAGGGCATAACCGTAATTTGGGTAAATTAGGGGGAATAGTTGACTTTTTGTGTAATCGGGTTTTGGTATGTTGACCTAGGATGGTTAGATAGCTCTCGTCATCCTGAGTTTGATGACAGGCGGCACGCATTCATCGGACTTACGAGGTGGGAATTACGGGTCTAGGAAGGTAGTGGCAAAACCGTAAAATTTGGATAAAAGGAGGGGCAATTTGGTCTTTCTGCACATTAGGATTTGTGCAACAGAGAAGGAAAATGAAGGGCTGAGATTGGGCCATGTGGGAGTGTATGGATTGGATGGTGACACGTGTTGAGGGACTAGAGGGTTCTGGTGGAATCCTGTATTTGCACGACCCAAATAATTGGGGTGCACCCGTGCTGTGTGTTCGTGTTCTTCGACACAGAGAGAAACAGAGGGAGAGAATTGAGAGGCTTGAGGGCTGATCGAGGGTGCTGGTGAGTGTGTGAGGGAGATTAGAGAGTGAGAGAGAGCTGTTGAGAAGGTTGGGGAAGTGAGGAATCGTGGTGTGTGTGAGTTGTGGGCTACGGGGAAATCAGTGGAAACAGAGAAGGTTGAGGGCTTGTGGTGGTGCTGTGGCCGTGTGCGGGTGTGTTTGACCTCGAGAGGAGGCTGAGACGGCGTTGTAGACTCCAGAGAACACGGCGGCGAGCACGGTTGCGGACGGTTGCAGGTAATCCCTCATCCCTGTACAATTGCCCTGTTTTTCCGTTGAGTTTTAAAATCGAGAGTCGTGAGTCTAGAGGACGAATCGAAGTTCATAGGGAGGTTTAGGGGACTCAGGTGAGGTCTGGGAGTCCTCTGGTTGTGCTGCCGTGATGGGGAGGTACACGGCGGAGGATGGCACGACAGGGGTATTCTGGTGCTCTGTTTTGGCCGTGAGTTTCAAACGGCGAGTCGTGACGTTTGGGCGAGAGTCGACGGTCAAGGTGAGTCGGGTTAGGCTTAGAGAGGTCTAGGGAAGAGTCTGGTGTAGCCACCGTGAAGGGAGGTGTGCTGGGTGGCCGGGAAGGAAAACAGGGGAATTGGGCCGTCTGGTTTCGAGCTTGAGTCGACGAGGATGGGGCTGTGTCGAGGTGAACGGAGTACGGGAATAGATAGGGCAGGTCTGGACGAAGCTGTGGGAGAAAAGAGAGGTTGAATTAGTGGATGGACGGCGGAGATCAGTTCTCAACGGTTCAGCCTGCGGCGGTCGGTTCAACACAGTGGTTCGAGGTTGACGATGGTACTGTAGCTGGCGCGTGAAGCCACGCGCAGCCACTTTGGGCGGCGCGTGAAGCCACGCGCAGCCACTTTGGGCGGCGCGTGGGGGCGCATGCGGCGGTCCTTGGGGAAGGTATCAACATGGTTTTTAGTCTAAGTGTTCTAACGAGTCTATTGGAATTGGTTTCGAGTTGATCGGACGTCGTTTGAGGTTAGTTCCGCGAGGGTGAAGGTTTAGGGTCCCGGGTTATTACGCTTTCGATTCGGGGATTTTTGAGGGAATATAGGTGAACCTTCGTAAACGGGTTAGTGACATAATTTGGTGATTGTTGACAGGATCGGGATTTCCCGAGGAAGCTGAGGAACGTGCTGGACGTTCGGGACACGATTGAGGGCGGGGTACTGTGAGTGGACCCTTTCCTTAAACTCGAGCATGCATAACTGTTTTCTATAATTGTTTTGTGGTTTTAATCATAATTATATGTTTATCGAATATGTTCGGTTGGTTTTACATTATTACACGTTTTTCGAGGAAATCGGTTTTTAGCACGTTTTACGAGGAATGGTTGGTTTCTGAAATTGATGCTATGGTTTTGGGATTTCAAATGATAAGTGGTTTTCAATGATTATAAAGGGATTTTGGAACATGATTTCGATGATTAAAGGTTTTCGGTTTTAGAAACGGATTTCGGAAAAATGGTTGGTTTCCAAGTGGAAAAGTGGATTCCGGATTTGGGTTCGGAATAACGGTTCGGGATGCTGGAAGGGCATCGGACCGGTGATTTCGGATTCGGGTTTGGATGTGAATACAGAAATGGTTTTTAAATGGTTTTAGATTGGATTTGCTGGATCTGGATATTGGGTTTAAAGACCCGGATATTGATTGACGGGGGACGGGCCCGGATTGAGTTTAAAGACTCGGATATATTGATTTTCCCCCGTAGGCCTTTGAGTTTAAAGACTCGGGAGTTTAAAGACTCGGATATTATTAAGGCCTGGTGACACGACCCATCCCAATCCCCCCGGGATTACCATGGAATGTGTCATGCTCCCGTCTGACAAGAGGTGTCAGACAAGGGACAACCGATTGCCATTGCCCAAACGGGCTTCTAGAGTGCGTAAGGATCGATGGAGGAGGTGTGCGATGCTCAAGTCTCTGCTGCAGTCGTATCCGGAATCAACCTGAAGGGCATTAAAACAAAAGATGTGAGTGGACGAAAATAAACAAGTCTGTTAAAAACATTTATAAGACATTTATGCCCCTCAGTAAAATCATATGCATGCGCCAAAAACCAATGATCACACATTTATTTAGAAATAACCATTAGGGCCTTAGCCCGGAAACCAAAGCATAGTTTCAAATTCCAAAAGTCAATCTGAGAGTTATTTCATAAATCCAGTAATATGAACCATAAGGCATATAATATAAACCATAACCATAATTTTAGCCACTGCACTATACACTCCAACCCGACATCCCTGATGTCTGACGTCCCTGACGTCAATAAGGTCACAATCACAAGGCTACGCGTGCCACTTGGGTCTCAATTTCCGAGTTCAATCCCCGAACCCCGTTCGGGTACAGCATCCCCGATGCTTAGCGTCGTAGACGCTGGACGTACTATGACAGGACCCGTCCCAACTGGACGTCAAAAACCGTACCCGGTCCTGCTCCCGTCTGACAAGTCAACTGAAAGTCCGAAACTACCCTTCAATACCTGCCAGACAAGGGAATTTTTGCGCCTGTGCCCGCACATACCTCCACCTCTAGAATAGCCTCGATCAACGCGCCATGACCTGAAGGGTTAACAAAACAGAAAAGGTGTGAGTGGACAAAAATGACCTCTTATAAAAACATTTACCAAAATACATTCTTACCCTCCAGTTTTCACAAACTTGCATGCATATCGTAAAACATGAGTAATAGTATGAAATCATTCAAGTATGAACAGTAGTTCACAGTTTCTTTAAATCATTTTAACCGCTAAACCACGGTTTCCTCAAAATCATTTTCCATAATCCACGGGACTTATTTCCATATCCTGTTGCTTAGAGTCACGTTTATCCCTGCAACGCGTGCATATCAATAGGCTCAAGGACCGCTCAAAATCCGAGCATCCGCTGCTGTGAACACATCATCAGTCAGCAATCCGTCGCTGGGAAAAACCTCACCAGCCGACGATCCGGATCTCGTGAACACATCACTTACCGATCCATATAATCCAGCACATCTGATCTGAGTCAAGCCTCCCCTGGGCTGCAAGACAAAGATCGTGCTACGTGACCTCTTCGGGGTAAACACTTCCATCCCGAAGGCGAGCGTTATCTCCAGGGTGCACTCCGGGGAAAAACATATTTTCTCCCGAAAGCCCTAAATATCCGCAACATATCACCATCACAAAAACCAGTGAAAAACAGTTGCATTAAAAACCAAATCATATATCAACACAGGGTCTCAGCCCCAAGTCCCGATTTACTTTATAAATCCAAAAATCATCAATATCATCATGTCATCACATGGAAATACATTTCCAACCAAAATCACAATTCCATTGGGTCTCAAGCCCAAAATATCAATATCACGTAAATCCGTGCAACCGTAAACCCGAGTTGCCACGATCACGTAAATCCATGAAATCAATCACTGACTCATAATTCGAGTCCAAATATCCTTTTCAACTTCCTGACTCATAACCCGAGTCAAAACATCATTTTCAATCCGGGCCTAGCCCAAAAACATCATTTGCATGTTCCTCGTAAAACGTGCCCGAAAGACTGATTAAAATAATCACAAAATCACGAGGATACCAAAAATTATCAAATTCATCAAATTCACATGTAACTCCAATTCCGCGTCAAAATCATTATTTAATTGGGTTCTCACGCCCACAATATCATTTTTAACCAATTTCATGATTTCTCGAAAATCGTGCCCGAATATAATAATATAGTAATCACAAAAACGAGAAATCACCGAATTGAAATACCAATCATGCCAAAGCATATCAAATCATATAATAAAGCATTTTAAATCATATATGCATGCATCACAGTTAGAAAACAAAAGTCCACTCACACACACCGTTCAAAACGGTTCGTTTCCGGGCTGCACGTTTTTCCGTAAAATCTGGAAATCACAACTCCTGCCCAAAATCATTATAGAGGGTTACTAACATCTCAAAATACATCATATAATTTTCCCCAATTTTTCCGGAATTTAAATACGTATTTAACTCGTAAAACAAAACTTCGGATACGCGGAACATTATCGAAACAATATCCGATTTCATCGAAATCAACGTCAAAATGTTCGTTACACTGAGAGGATCAAAAGTCATATTGACCTCACCTTGAGACTAGGCTGGACGCGCCCTCACGCGTCGCCGTGAGTGGCTGCGCGTGAAACCCACACGCCAGCTACAGTGCTGTCGTCTCAACCCGTTTATCTGGTAAACGGGTCGTTTAACCCGCGATCAGACCCGTTTGGTTTTCTGTCAATTCCACACTGTTTTCATCAATTGAACATTCAGTGAGTTTCGTTATAAGCTCAATTAGGGTTCTGTAACATCAATTACTTGAAACATTACCTCAATCCTCACGATCAAGGATGAACAATCGAAGGACCTCCGGCCACTGTTCATCATTCGAACTCCCTCAATTCCACATGATTTTCCTAAATTGATTCATCAAGAAGCTTCATTGATCTCAGGTAAACCTTTCCCCCAACTCAATTGGATCAATTCATGGCTCAAACTCCACGACTCAAACTCGAACATCCGTGCACTGTGCAACCATGGAGCTTCATCAATCTCCAGTGTTTTCCTTCAATTGATCCTTCCAGAAGCATCGTGGGATCCTCAGGAAGATAATCCCCAGCTCAATTTCAACAATCCACTGCTCGATCTCCGCGACTCAAGCTCGAAGTTCCTCACTGTTACCAAACCCGTTCAGAGCCAATTGGGCATGAATTCCTCTCGTTTTTGATTTGAAACAACTCGTCTCAACCTCAGGAAGCTATTTCCAATCTCCAATTCGATCATCACAGCTCAATTCTTCCAATTCGATTTTTCCTCCCAAAAACCCAATTTTCGAATTTCAGTTCCCAGCTCACTCTCAATCTCCCGTGTTTACCCAGTTGAGTTAGCGTCAACAAGCACTTGATTTTGCCCTCAAAACCAGTTAGAGATGGCAGCTAACACTCTCCAATTTTCTTCCCAAATTTTACACGGTTTGAAGAACAAAAGAGATTAATGGAGGAATTAAAAATAATTAGGATTAATTAATTAATAAAACATCATAATTGTGTCTTCCCCAAAACATGGGATCTGGTTTAATGCCTGATTTTAGGGGATGAGTGACACTTGTCACTCATCCAAGTGTGTTCAGTCGCAGGGTACTGTTCATTATTATAATATTATTTTATTCCCGGTTCGTTCGGTTAATCGAGCCCGATTCCGTGACCATAACTTCGTCGTCGAATCTCCGATTTCGGCATGCCGCCTGTCATTGAATTCGTATCGACGAGACCTACGTAACGGTCCTTGGCCCTCGTCCATCGGACCTCCCGATCAAAAAGTCAACATTTGTCCCCTAATATGCCAAATTACCAAAATACCCCTCAACTTCCGAACATCATAACTTTCACCTCGAATGTCGGAATCGAACGTGCCACCTGTCTATGAACTCGTGACATTCCGAACTACGTCACAGTCATCGGCCAAAGTCCATTTGACTGCCCGAACTAAAAGTCAACATTTTGCCCACGATAGGGGCAAAACGGTCATTTAGCACGTTTCGTCCGATTTCACTCAACTAATCCCCGATTAGTCATTCTAAATCATAGTTAGTTAATATTCAATCTCGATATTCGGGACGGGTCATTACAACCTTCCCTCCTTAAAGAATTTCGTCCCCGAAATTCCAACTACTCGTATTCCATAACTACCTCGTGGAGAACAAATGGCCACACAACATGTGTACACCTGTACACCCACTAGCCAACACAGAACTCATCTGCACTCAGACGTCACATCACAGATGTACGTCATACTGACTACACTCGACCACCTCGAATGAAATTGATTACCAGAAATTGGCAATGTCACCGTTAAGCTGACTCCTTCAGCTTGACAGCCCCACATACTCACTAATGTGCCCTGATCTTCGCTCTCATAGAGAGTCACCAAAACTCACTAGTCAGTCCATGCTGACACTGCAAGCCAAACTGTCACTATTAAGCTTTACCACTCTAGCAAAGCGCCAACCAGTAACAAATCAGTGACAACACACCATACTACAACGTCCGTCAATGTAGCATAAGATCATCAACATGATCTCCCCTCGCAGGGCAAACTCAATCATGCGACAAATACCAACAGCAGTAACCACAACTGTCACCCCCTCAGCGATCCCAGATGCTGGTAAGGTCACGATAAGGTAACATCTCGCCGCAAAGCAACTTGCGGTCACACCAACCACCAACTCACTCATCCTGAGTATACGCATACCGTCACCCCACTCAATCAGACGGTGCATCTGGAACACGTTGAACACAAGCCTAGCAGTAATCACACAGCTCAACACTAGAGTTATACTAGCCAACCTTGGCTAAGAGCACCTGCTCAAACAATCACTGTAATCATCAGAATCACTCTGCCCAGTGCATCGTGTTCAATGTCCAGTTCACGTTCACAACCAAAACCAATGGTATTGGAACTAAGACAAACACCAACACGTTTATCGACACAACACTGGTACATCCCATGTACCGTCACTAGGTATCAAGTACCCTCGTCCATACGATACAGTACATCGTACACCAAGCAAGATCCTACAGCTGGACCCCAGTACTCGACCCATAGACCAATATGGTCGATCCCAAACTAGGTAAGGAAAAAGTAAAAAGCCTGAGGGTCTAGCTAACATCGACAATCCTTGTCCTATGCTACTCAAAAACACCTCGCCAAAAGACAACACTCAAAATGACACATCAACGTGTCCACAGGGAAGAACGCCTAGTTCTCCCGGGATTCACATCAACCCCGGCCACCACAAGTCTGCAAAATTTCGTACCCCAAACCACGTATAAGGTACGTACATCTATCCCTTAACCAGACTACAACCACCTAGGTCATAGCCAAACACGTTCCAATAATGGAGTCCATTTGCCCAAACCAGCAAGAGACAAATCGAAACTCCACCCAACATCTAGTTCCAACTTCAAATTCGAATCCGCAATTTCGTAAGAAATCCCGAATCCAAACCCATACATCACAGTTTTTAGTCCAAATCCGAATCCGAAATTATTATTCTGTAAGCTAGCATTTGGAATAATCATTCCGCACCCAAATCCAGTATTCCACTTTCAAGTTCTAAAATCGAATCCTGAATCGTCACCCAGAATTTCGATTCCAAAACCCGAAATCTCGTTCACGTCCACTCGGACACACCAAAACCGAACCTATCGGTTACCAGTTCAAGCGAGTAACACATTACATCCGATGGACTTCATAAGGACGCCAATCCCATCCGTCACAACTCTAAGGCTGACCAAATTCGACCCCGTCGAAAACCTACTCGCTCGAGTAACATACCATAAGGGGCTCCACTTCGAAAAGAAGTTCAGTCCCGTCATTTATGACTCACATACCGACGTAAGAGTGATAAACTCTCACCCAATCTGGATCATCGAAATCATGACCCAGATCCATTACGACGTCAGCCGACCGTGAACATCACGATTCTAGATCGTCACAATGCCCAAAGTCCACGACATCACTAACCCGATCCACCTAGGATCCACACAGTCAACAACTAGGAACCACAGGGTCTTACACCCTTACTGATTACCTCGTATCTATCCTTGCCATCCTACCTAGGGAAAACCAAGGATGATCCAAAACAATGACACCAATATTCATCCTACGTGGATGCAAACAAAACTCACTGCACTCCCCATGCCATGTAACCCAACATTATCTGCCACCAAGCAGAAAATAAGAAGTCACCCCTGATGACTTCAGAATACCTAATCCCCATGCGAAAAACCCGCAATCCTCTTCAAACACAACCTCTCATGATTCCGTAGGTCCAACCATGTTGGAACCATCGGACTCGGACACCAACCACGTGTCCCCTTTGGACTGGTTACTGACACATACCCAACTCGACGATGTCACAACCCGACTCGTGACTCATCGTCAGCACCACACCGGCACCCACACCAGTACACAGACAACAGTATCAGTATGAGCACACCGTGTGTAAAACTGACAACCCTAGATCTCCGCTCATAACAAGCGACGACCCCGTACCTCTGCTCGAATAGGAGAAACTCTGCCTCCTTCGCACCTAACAATTCTGGGTACAGTCACCTTGACAACTCATGTGAGAAAAAGAAACGTCCCCTGACGTCCCCCCGATTCTCAACAACCACTCTCGGTATTAGTGCCTGCCACATACTTGTGCAGACCCAACCACCAGACATCACTATCGAGACTCCACATCCAATGGAATCAAGTACACGTACAACTACCATGTATCCCCACTCTGAGATTCCATCGACATGTACCAACCCCGACTGTGGATTGCAGTTCCACAACTAAAGCTGACATGACTAGACCTGACACAATCGTCACTCGGTCTCGACTTCGAAAAGTCATTAAGAGTCAAACCACCCGCCAGCACACATTTCCGAACCAAACATCCCACCTTAGGTTCCGCGATTACTACCTAGGGTCCCTCAAAACCCGACAGCTCCTGAGACTTAAGATATTACCATGACTCATCTCGAGTCCTAACCGAATTCTTGACTCATTCATCTATGCCATCCCTGGCATACCCGGTCACCCAGAAAATTACCGCCGGTGAACCACATCAATACCACATTCCAAACCTAGGAATACCCCAACACACTCTAGACGTTGGGAACTCACATTTCGCACAAGGAATTACTGAGAATAATCTCATCCTAGGTCCAACCTACCCAATTGTGCTACCTTCCCAGCCTCTGGATCCAACAAATCCTAGGACCCACAAGAATACCGATTCAACAATTAGTAAGCCGTAGTTACACAAATTAATATCTGACCCACAAACCAAGGTCAATTACATTCCGAGATTAATCACAAGGTCTCAAATACCCTAATATACCCATCTCACTACCAGGTCGCGCACGAGGCTCACATTCCGGAGGTATGGCATGGCAACAGCATCAGCAACCTAGTGCTCTGATACCAACTTGACAGGACCCGTCCCAACTGGACGTCAAAAATCGTACCCGGTCCTGCTCCCGTCTGACAAGTCAACTGAAAGTCCGAAACTACCCTTCAATACCTGCCAGACAAGGGAATTTTTGCGCCTGTGCCCGCACATACCTCCACCTCTAGAATAGCCTCGATCAACGCGCCATGACCTGAAGGGTTAACAAAACAGAAAAGGTGTGAGTGGACAAAAATGACCTCTTATAAAAACATTTACCAAAATACATTCTTACCCTCCAGTTTTCACAAACTTGCATGCATATCGTAAAACATGAGTAATAGTATGAAATCATTCAAGTATGAACAGTAGTTCACAGTTTCTTTAAATCATTTTAACCGCTAAACCACGGTTTCCTCAAAATCATTTTCCATAATCCACGGGACTTATTTCCATATCCTGTTGCTTAGAGTCACGTTTATCCCTGCAACGCGTGCATATCAATAGGCTCAAAGACCGCTCAAAATCCGAGCATCCGCTGCTGTGAACACATCATCAGTCAGCAATCCGTCGCTGGGAAAAACCTCACCAGCCGACGATCCGGATCTCGTGAACACATCACTTACCGATCCATATAATCCAGCACATCTGATCTGAGTCAAGCCTCCCTTGGGCTGCAAGACAAAGATCGTGCTACGTGACCTCTTCGGGGTAAACACTTCCATCCCGAAGGCGAGCGTTATCTCCAGGGTGCACTCCGGGGAAAAACATATTTTCTCCCGAAAGCCCTAAATATCCGCAACATATCACCATCACAAAAACCAGTGAAAAACAGTTGCATTAAAAACCAAATCATATATCAACACAGGGTCTCAGCCCCAAGTCTCGATTTACTTTATAAATCCAAAAATCATCAATATCATCATGTCATCACATGGAAATACATTTCCAACCAAAATCACAATTCCATTGGGTCTCAAGCCCAAAATATCAATATCACGTAAATCCGTGCAACCGTAAACCCGAGTTGCCACGATCACGTAAATCCATGAAATCAATCACTGACTCATAATTCGAGTCCAAATATCCTTTTCAACTTCCTGACTCATAACCCGAGTCAAAACATCATTTTCAATCCGGGCCTAGCCTAAAAACATCATTTGCATGTTCCTCGTAAAACGTGCCCGAAAGACTGATTAAAATAATCACAAAATCACGAGGATACCAAAAATTATCAAATTCATCAAATTCACATGTAACTCCAATTCCGCGTCAAAATCATTATTTACTTGGGTTCTCACGCCCACAATATCATTTTTAACCAATTTCATGATTTCTCGAAAATCGTGCCCGAATATAATAATATAGTAATCACAAAACCGAGAAATCACCGAATTGAAATACCAATCATGCCAAAGCATATCAAATCATATAATAAAGCATTTTAAATCATATATGCATGCATCACGGTTAGAAAACAAAAGTCCACTCACACACACCGTTCAAAACGGTTCGTTTCCGGGCTGCACGTTTTTCCGTAAAATCTGGAAATCACAACTCCTGCCCAAAATCATTATAGAGGGTTACTAACATCTCAAAATACATCATATAATTTTCCCCAATTTTTCCGGAATTTAAATACGTATTTAACTCGTAAAACAAAACTTCGGATACGCGGAACATTATCGAAACAATATCCGATTTCATCGAAATCAACGTCAAAATGTTCGTTACACTGAGAGGATCAAAAGTCATATTGACCTCACCTTGAGACTAGGCTGGACGCGCCCTCACGCGTCGCCGTGAGTGGCTGCGCGTGAAACCCACGCGCCAGCTACAGTGCTGTCGTCTCAACCCGTTTATCTGGTAAACGGGTCGTTTAACCCGCGATCAGACCCGTTTGGTTTTCTGTCAATTCCACACTGTTTTCATCAATTGAACATTCAGTGAGTTTCGTTATAAGCTCAATTAGGGTTCTGTAACATCAATTACTTGAAACATTACCTCAATCCTCACGATCAAGGATGAACAATCGAAGGACCTCCAGCCACTGTTCATCATTCGAACTCCCTCAATTCCACATGATTTTCCTAAATTGATTCATCAAGAAGCTTCATTGATCTCAGGTAAACCTTTCCCCCAACTCAATTGGATCAATTCATGGCTCAAACTCCACGACTCAAACTCGAACATCCGTGCACTGTGCAACCATGGAGCTTCATCAATCTCCAGTGTTTTCCTTCAATTGATCCTTCCAGAAGCATCGTGGGATCCTCAGGAAGATAATCCCCAGCTCAATTTCAACAATCCACTGCTCGATCTCCGCGACTCAAGCTCGAAGTTCCTCACTGTTACCAAACCCGTTCAGAGCCAATTGGGCATGAATTCCTCTCGTTTTTGATTTGAAACAACTCGTCTCAACCTCAGGAAGCTATTTCCAATCTCCAATTCGATCATCACAGCTCAATTCTTCCAATTCGATTTTTCCTCCCAAAAACCCAATTTTCGAATTTCAGTTCCCAGCTCACTCTCAATCTCCCGTGTTTACCCAGTTGAGTTAGCGTCAACAAGCACTTGATTTTGCCCTCAAAACCAGTTAGAGATGGCAGCTAACACTCTCCAATTTTCTTCCCAAATTTTACACGGTTTGAAGAACAAAAGAGATTAATGGAGGAATTAAAAATAATTAGGATTAATTAATTAATAAAACATCATAATTGTGTCTTCCCCAAAACATGGGATCTGGTTTAATGCCTGATTTTAGGGGATGAGTGACACTTGTCACTCATCCAAGTGTGTTCAGTCGCAGGGTACTGTTCATTATTATAATATTATTTTATTCCCGGTTCGTTCGGTTAATCGAGCCCGATTCCGTGACCATAACTTCGTCGTCGAATCTCCGATTTCGGCATGCCGCCTGTCATTGAATTCGTATCGACGAGACCTACGTAACGGTCCTTGGCCCTCGTCCATCGGACCTCCCGATCAAAAAGTCAACATTTGGCCCCTAATATACCAAATTACCAAAATACCCCTCAACTTCCGAACATCATAACTTTCACCTCGAATGTCGGAATCGAACGTGCCACCTGTCTATGAACTCGTGACGTTCCGAACTACGTCACAGTCATCGGCCAAAGTCCATTTGACTGCCCGAACTAAAAGTCAACATTTTGCCCACGCTAGGGGCAAAACGGTCATTTAGCACGTTTCGTCCGATTTCACTCAACTAATCCCCGATTAGTCATTCTAAATCATAATTAGTTAATATTCAATCTCGATATTCGGGACGGGTCATTACATACTAGACGTCCGTGACCTCTCCGGGGTACCTCATCCGGAAGAGACAATATAATATCGAAGGATTTATACAGTGCAGTACTAAATACATTTTATTGATATCCACATGCAAAACATATAGGTATACATAGGTAAAATCCGAACCGATCGTTACGTTTCATCAAACGGGTCTCATGCCCAAATTCCGTGAAACGTGCCATAACCGAAATATCATCAAAACCATTTATTGATTCCAGCATGTGAACATATATAAAATGTAAACCAGAAAACATTTATTCAATTCCATTTTAGGGTCCCTGACCCGCAATCGTATGTAGAAATCAACTGGGCCCCTGGCCCGATTTCACAAGTTAACTGGGCCCCTGGCCCGATCCACATGTTAACTGGGCCCCTGGCCCGATTTCACTTTATTCAAGTTTGTAACCGTTTCATGAAATCATATCCAACCACATTTATGGAAATCGGTGCAAATCCAGAAAACCTCGGTTTACTTGCAAATACGTAATTCACCTCGAAATACGTGAAATCATTTTAAATTCACCGATATCCAAAGTAAATCATTTAATCATATTTATAACAATCATAAAACAGTTATGCATGCATCGAATTTATGAAACCAATGTCCACTCACAGACCGTTTAACTGAGCGCCTCGATAAGCGTGCCATAGGCCTTCCCGGGCCACACCACTATCACCGGGACTCCCAATCCTGTTCAAATCACATTAGAGGATCACTAACCTCATCATTAACATCCTATTCAAGTCCCGTAATTTTCCCAAATTTTTAAGTATTTTTAAACTGGATTTAAAACCTTCGGACATCCCGAATAATATCGAAACGGGATCCGAATGACACGAAACCAACGCTAAAATGTTCGTTTCATCGTATAGGATAAAAGTCATGTTGACCTCACCTCGAGATTCGTGCCCACGCGCCGTCACGCGCCGCCGTGAGTGGCTGCGCGTGAAAGCCACGCGCCTGCTACAGTGACTGCTACAGTGTTCCTTCTTTACCCGAATGACTGGTAAACGGGTCTGATTACCCACGATAGGATCCAGTTCAATCACACCCAATTCGACATCAATTCAATCCGTTCTTGATCCTATAAAAATCATTAACAAATGAATTTCAGTTCTGTGACATCGATCAACATCAACCATTCCTTAAACAAGTCATCAACCCGTGATCACCCAAAACGGGTCAATCACCAAAACTCCTCCAATCCTCAACCATTGCCAAATTAACTTCACAGGAAGCTTATAAGGATTAATACGAACCAATTCACATGATTAATTGAACACGACGTTACCTCAATCACCACAACTCAAGCTTGAGTTTTCCGGCCGTCCACCTCGTCCGTCCACGGCTCTAGGAGCCCCAAAGCTTGCCCCATTTGATCTGGTTCGACACGTTGAAGTTCCAGGAAGCTCAATCCATCATCAATTAGGCTTGGGCTGGCCTAAAACTAGGATTTCGAATTTGAATTTCACAAAAACCAGTTTCGGGTTTTCAGAGAAATCCAACACCCAATTCACTCATTCCTTTCATTCTCAATCACAGAGTACTACTCTCGACTCACTCTCCATTCTTTTAATTCAATTTAGCCGTTAAAGGCACCCAAAACTGTCCTCAAATGACTGTGCAAGTTCCCCTGCACTGACCCGAAAACATTAAACAAACCAGTGCCCATGTCCTTTTGATCGATTGTCAGCACCATACATGTGCAATTCCACCTCAAACTGGCCCAATTAACTCAATTAATTGATAAACAAATCGTGGGATCGATCGTACAAAGCATCCACTTCACGGCCAGTCGATGAAACAGTGCCCCCGTGTGAAATTACCATTCTGCCCTTGTGCAGGAAATTACCAAAATGCCCCTCACGCATCCTGACCCGTAACTCGGTCATACGGACTCCGAATGATGCGTGCCGCCTGTCTACGGACTCAGGGCATCGAGACCTTCCTAACGGTCCTCGGTCCTCGGCCATCGGACCTCCCGATCAAAAAGTCAACATTTCCCCCTTATTACGTTCAAATTACGAAAACGCCCAAGAACTTCCGTACATCATAACTTTCACCACGAACGTCGGAATCGAACGTGCCACTTGTCTATGAACTCGTGACGTCCCGCACTACGTCACGGTCATCGGTCAAATTCCATTTGACCATCCGAATTAAAAGTCAACGTTTTGCCCACACCTAGGGGCAAAACGGTCATTTTGCACAATTCGTCCGAAATCGCCCAACTAATCCCAGATTAGTAAATCACAATGAAATATTATTAAATCCCGATATTCGGGACGGGTCGTTACACCTGGATTGAGTTCAAAGACTCGGGAGTTTAAAGACTCGGATAGGTCCAGCAGGTTTGATCGGAAACTGATGATTTCATGTTCATGGTTTATGACACGGTTTTATGATTCACAGGCTGTGGTTTTTCTAACTGTTTTATAGTGTTTCTGTTTCTTATGATGTGGTTTATGGTAATTTGGTTTATAACTGTTCTGATAACTGGGTTATGCATGTGGTTTTCAAAACGGAGGGTGAAACTTGGTTTTCTAATAAATGGTTTTAGAACTTTTCATTTATTCTGGTCCACTCACACCTTTTGTTTTTAACTTGCCCTCCAGGTTGTGGAGCGAGCGCGGGGTCTTGACGTCGAGGCAGTGTCCGAGGCATAGAGGTCATGTGAGGGATTCCGGAGTGGTTTAAAGTTTTCCGCGTGCGTGTAATTATTATCGGTTTTTATTTCCTTGTGTTTCGTCCTATGCTCTGTACATTATAACTTCGGGATATTTTATATAGTTTCTCCTGCGTCTGACTGAGTTTTGGGTGATTTTGAGTGAGTTGTACTTGAGTGTTGTGTCGGGGAGTCAGACGGGAGCAGGATTTACCTCGGGTTTCGGGGTGAAATCGGGGTGGATCCTGACATTTAGTCCCTAATCCTGGGGGATTAGGGGTGGGCCCTGACAATCAGGGTATCATGTGGCTCTTGATGTAACGCCCCTGAAATTTGAGAAAAGTTGAAATGACGATTTTACCCTTGAAATATCAAATGGTTGAGTTTTTTCTGTGGACATCTTTTGGGTATTTTGAGAAGACTGTTGTGAAGGTCTCGGGATCCTGAGTTCGTAGATAGGCGATACGCCAAAATTGGAGAATGCATGAGGTTGATTCGAGTAAAAAAGTCTTAGGGGTTTTGTGACTTGAGAGGCAATTTGGTAATTTACCCATTTGGCATGTGAATCATGAGAGGATTTCTAGAAAATTCTCCAATTTTCCCTCTCAAATCTCTCCAACCAATGTACTTGGATATAAATATGTGTGTGGAGTATCCATTGGAAAATCAGTGAGGGCTGGTCGAAAGCCATGAAAATGGTGGCCGCCCGAGAACTCAAAATTTGGCAAGTGAAACGTCAGGGTGTTTTGAAGCTCCTTCGTGTTCGTTCGAGGGATCTCGTACATCGTTTGAGTTCCTAGGGCCATTTTGAGCTGGGAAGGATGAAGAATGGACGTGGAAAGGCCCCAGAAATGAAGAAAAAAGACGTGAAATGGTAGTTTCCGTGTCGGGTCATGGCCGCTGGGTCGGATCCTACGTGCAGGCCCACGGGTCGACCCAACGCGAGGACAAGGGTGACATTGTTCTAGCACACGAATTTCACAGGCAAGGGGTTCCCACCAACACGTGATAGTGTGCACAGCGGCTCCTGGCGGTCTAGTCAACATAGAAGTTGTTCCTCTTGATTTTATGAATGTAATGGTACAATTTGTAAGCTATTTGAATGCCATTTAAGTATGGTTTGATGGTCTAATGTGTTATGTTTAAATTTAAAAAATGTTGAATTAAGTATTATGGTTATTTTGGGTGAGAATACTTAGAGAAATCCATAAGAGTGTGTTTGGATGAAAGATTTCCAGTTTAATGAGAATTTACAAATTGTATAATTTGCAATTATGTATTTACAATTTCTTGATATGTAAATTCTAATGTTTGGATATCAATTTTAAAAATTACGAAAATTACAATTTCACGTGTTTCAACTCATCATTTGAAAAATTTTGTTCCTTGAGATAGAATTTCAACTCATTATTTGTGATCCTTAAATCCCCCCATATTTTTCTCTGGTAATTTACCAAATTCTGACTCAGTTTCTCAAACGAAAGAAAATTGATTTTCTGCTAACCAAAGGTTCTCTTCGTACCAAATGACCTAATTATTTCTTGAAGCCAAACATGTCCTAAAGGAAATGTGGGGAGATTGGGAAATTATAGTGGCAATTATCATAAAGGAAATGTTTTGGGAAGCTACTAAAAGGTTATGTAACTAAGGGTTAGGTTACAAAAAATGTTATGAATAGATGGATTTCTCCATAAAATGCATTTGCATGACTATTGACCACTCTATTATATGAAGTCTTAGTAACTAGAACAATATAATGAAACTCAACCTTTGTTAGGTGTGCGTGTTTATATTCGAATGTGAATGAAAGTGGTAAATTATTGAGAGTGATAAGGAAAAAGGTTAGACCTTGAGCATTCTTGAATGGTGGTTATGGAAAAGTGGGAATGAATCATTGGAATAATTGCGATTCCTTAGTTACTATATGATTGTGTTGTGTAATATAAAGTTTGGTAATAAAAGGAATATGTGAGTAGTTGTG
Organism: Prinsepia uniflora; assembly: GCA_032719365.1. NCBI lineage: Eukaryota > Viridiplantae > Streptophyta > Magnoliopsida > Rosales > Rosaceae > Prinsepia > Prinsepia uniflora. The sequence continues at coordinate 17,511,097 of CM064865.1, read as the reverse complement.
TATTTTTAGTTTTTAATAATTTTGGTATACACTTACAGTTGCGAAGTTTAACAAACATAATAAAGAACGTATTTTGGCTTGCTATTGTTATAGTAATTTTACTATACTTGAGATGACAATGGTGGTAATTTGTTTAAAAATAATGAAATTAAGGCCCTAATTAGGGTCATATTCGTAACTTCCATGACTTGTTGGGATAAGTGGGTCAGATGAGAGCGGTAATCCCGCAAGGGTGTATTCAATGTGGTTAATTTAACAAGATTTGGGTAAGATTGAAATTGGTAAGATCACTCGTCTAACAAGAGTTGTCAAACGAGAGCAGAACCGGTATTGAAATTGGTAAGATCCCTCGTCTAACAAGGGTTATCAAACGAAAGCAGAACCGGTCCATTTCTCATGAAATTTAGGGACGGGTCCTGACACTTGATCTTCTCAAGAGTGGGGAATTCAGATGAAAGCAGGGTTCCAGGGAAGCTAGTAATGCTACCCCGCAAAAAGAGCTTTGGGATTCCCTCTGGTCAGTGAATGTTCCCCCCAAGATTAAGTTTTTCTTGTGGAAGTGTTGTAAATAGTGTGGTGAAGCGGAGAAATCTCTGGTACACTTATTCTTCCACTGTCAGTTTGCCCAACATTTTTGGTATGGTTTTCCTTTGCTGCTTGGTATGAGTGGGGTTGTGGATGGAGATTTTGCTGGGTAATGACAGTTCTTGTCTCAGAATGTCAGGACCCACCCCGATTATCACCCCAATAACCGAGGTAAACCCTGCTCCCGTCTGACAACCCAAAACGAAAGACCGAAATACCCTCGCGAAAACCACCAATTACATTGTCAGACGCAGGAGAATTTAAAACATCCACAAGTCAACTGTTATACAGAGCATAGTACCAACAAAGGAAAACAAAACCGATATACAGAATATACGCACAACGGAAAATTTAAACCACCCCGGGGTCACTCTCGAGTACTCTATGCCTCCGACGCTGCCTCAACGTCAACCCCCGCGCTAACTCCATGACCTGGAGGGCAATTAAAAACAGAAAGTGTGAGTGGACCAAGAAGAATAAAAGTTTCAAAAACCACTTTATAACAAACCAGGGTTTGGCCCTCCGTTTTGAAAACATACATGCATAACCAATTATTGGAAACATTTATAATCGCATAAGAATCGTAATAAAAACAGTTATGGAAATCACATCAGAAGTATCATAAAAATAGTTGCAGAATCATCATAAAAAAACATCACATCATGAAAATCATAGATACCAACATTATTCTTCGATCAAACTTGCTGGACCTATCCGAGTCTTTAAACTCCCGAGTCTTTAAACTCAATCCAGGCCTCAATAATCCGAGTCTTTAAACTCAACAGGCCTACGGGGGAAATATCAATATATCCGAGTCTTTAAACTCAATCCGGGTCTTTAAACCCAATCCGGGCCCGTCCCCCGTCAAACATAATCCGGGTATTTAAACCCAATAACCAGATCCAACAAATCCAATCCAAAACCGTTTGAAAACCATTTCGAAATCCATATCCAAACCCGAATCTGAAATCACTGGTCTGAAGCCCATCCGGCATCCAGAACCGTCATTCCGAACCAAATCCGGAATTCCACTGTTCAACTTTAAAACCAAATTTCGCTTTCCGAAATCCGATTCTAAAATCGAAAACCTTGATCATCGAAATCATGTTCCATAATCCATTTATAATCATTGAAAACCCTTTATCGTTTGAAATCCCAAAATCATGGCATCATAATCAGAAATCAAGCATTTCTCGTAAAACGTGATGAAAACCGTACATTCTCGAAAAACATGCAATAATGTAACACAGTTATAGCATATTCAAATAACCATGAAATCACATATAAAACCATAAAACAAGTAATTAAAAACAGTTATGCATGCTCAGTTATAGAGAAGGGGTCCACTCACAGTTCCCGGGTACGTCACTCGCGTCCCGTATGTCCTGCACGTTCCTCGACCTCCTCGGGGATTCCCGATCCTATCAACAATCACCAAAACACGTCACTAACACGTTAACTAAGGTCCTCCTAATTTTCTCCAATTTTCCCGAACTTCAAACGTACGTAAAACGAAACCCTAGAACTTCGATCTCGCGGAACTAACTCGAATCGACGTCCGATTAACCCGAAACCTATCCCAAAAGATTCGTTACAACGTCTAGACCAAAAACCTAGTTGGAAGTTTCCCCAGAAACCACCGTACGCGCCCCCACGGGCCTCCCAAAGTGGCTACGTGTGGGCCTTACGCGCCTACACACAGAGTACTGTTCATCGTCTTCCTCAGCTCGTCGACCGGTCTGAACCGGCGAGGGCGGTTCTCCGCCGTCCGTCCACCATTTCCCTTCCTTCTAAGCCCAAAAGCTTCATCCTATCCTAAGCAACCTATTCCTCTCAACCAAACACGACAATCCTACCTCTAACCCGTCGTCCCCGAGCTCGAATGAAACTGCCTGAAACCTCTGTTTCGGTTCCCTGCCCCCCCAGGCAATCCCCCATCACGGCAAACCTAAAACGACTCCTAGGGACCTACTGAGTCTCACAGCACTCACAGAATCCTTCGACTCAGCCCCAAAAGCCACGACTATCGATTTGAATAAAACGGGAAAAACAGAGCATAAAAAAGGATTGGGGAAATTACCTGCGCTCAGGCCGCCGTCGTGAGCTCCACCGTGCCAACACGACTCCTCTAGTCCTCTTCCGTCCTCTGGACACCACCTCCAGCCTCGATTGATCAAACACGGCAACACCACCACCAAATACCCTCTCTGTTTCCCTGAGAACTCACCCCTCACACTCTCAAGTTTTCCTCACAAAACTTTCACTCAAACTCACTCAACAATTCTCACTTAATCTCTGTTCTCACTCACCAGATCACAACACCTCACACCTCCCTTCACCTGATCGATTTTTCCTCCCAACTCTGTCTCTATTTTCTTCCTTCGAACAAACACGATGCACACACCCGTTTAAAAACACACCGTGCAAACTTGTAGAAGCCACTAGAGCAACCCCACGTGTCACAATCCCATGACCCAAACTCAAAATATCCCATCTCCACTGTACACTTGTCCTCATCCTATTTGCACAAATCCCAATGCACCAAAAAGACCAAAATGCCCCTACGAATCAAAATTACCATTTTACCCTTCATCGTTCTAGACCCGTATCTTGCTCGTCCAATGTCCGATGAAGGCATGCTGCCTGTCGTTGAACTCGGGACGACGAGATCTACCTAACAGTTCTCGGTCTACATGAAAATGACAAGTCTAGCAAAAAGTCAACTTTTCCCCCTATTTTAACCAAATTACGGTAATGCCCTCGACCTTCTGAACATCATAACTTCCTCCTCGGATGTCGGAATCGGGCGTACCACCTGTCTACGTACTCGTGACGTCCCAAACTACGTTACGGTCATCGGTCAATGCCCAATTGACCGCCCGAACTAAAAGTTAACTTTTTACCCATTCTAGGGGCAAAATCGTCATTCTACGCCCAAGTCCAAAAGTAACCAACTAAACACCGATTAACTCAGCTAATCCACCACTAATCACTCATCTAATCCGAACTTTCGGGACGAGTCGTTACACAGAAGCTTACTCAGTCTGGACATGGGGAGGATGCTATTTAGATGTTCATCTTTGGGCTCTGACAGCAATGGAAGTGTCGAAATCAGCGGTGCTATAATGATGTCATCATTGATCCCAGATCTGCTATCCAAATGATGGTGGCTCAGATGTCTGAGTTCTAAACGGCTAGACTAATGAAACCTCCACTCATTTAGGTGGTCTCATAGCTGGTGGTGGTCCCTTCTACTAGCCCTTCTTTGCGGCGGCCTCCTGCAGGTTTTGTGAAAGTTAACTATGATGGGGCTTTTAGTGGTACAGACGGTCAATGTGCTTATGGTTGGGTTCGCCGGTCCTCATTGAGAGAATTCATTGCAGCCTGGGGTGAGGGTGGTTTCCCTTGTGGTAATGCCTTGTAGGGTGATGCTTTTGCCCTCCGTGTTGCTATGGTTATATGTGCAGATTTTGATTGTAAGTAAGTTATTCTCGAGTCGAATTCGCACCTTATGGTACAATATGTTACATTAGTGTTTGCCTCGAGGTTGGTATCGAGAGAGTAATTTATAATATCCTAGTTATACAACTTCTCTTCGAGACTGTACAGCTTAAGTTCATCACCAATAAGCACAACACTACGACTTATGAAGTTACAGCTTTCTATAAAACATTTTAAACCCTATTTTAGATAGGAAGATTTTGAGCCTTCATAATTATTTAATATCTTAGTTTATAATGTAAATATTTTGATTGGCTGTTTAATAAAGTATCCCTCTAACAAATTTTTTATTTATGTTTTATTATGTTGTTTAGTGGTCTATTTTATTGTTTGGACATCGAGCGAACAAGTCTCAATCTCTTACCCGTCATATTTATGTTTTATTATGTTGTTAAGTGGTCTATTTTATTGTTTGGACATCGAGCAAGTCTCAATCTCTTACCCGTCACCAACGGACATGAAAATCTCATCCATAATATAACGTAAAGAAGAAGACACTAAAAAGTAAAAAATTATATACAAAAGATGATTGTCGTTTTGTTTGACTACACCTGCAGGCTTATACAGTGACATGCAAACCGGTCAAATCTCAAAAGAAAGGGCCTTTTCTTTGAAAAATCAACAACTCTCTCTCTCTCTCTCCTCTTTTCTTCTTTAATTGGTCGGAGTCCATCCGTCTCTGTGAACCCAATTTGAGTTTCCAGTCTGATAACTGTAAGGTTAGGTACCGTTTTGTCCATCATGCATTTTCTCTCTCTTTCTTTTTCTTTCATTTTTCTTTCATTTTGAAGTGGATACGTCTTTCTGACTTGTTGAATTTGGTGGGTTCGAAGAAACATGTTGAAGATGGTTAATTCTTTTGGTTATATAGATTTTTGGGTCAATGGCCTTCTTTAAGATCCCAATTCCAAATTTATGCTATTTGATTATATTTACATGCCGTTCTGATATGTGTGATTATGATTTGAATGTCTGTTTTTGTCATGCATGTTTGTGTTTCTATGTTATGAGAGTGATGAGAAGATTATTCCTGAAATGGGCAATGAATAATTCTTGATTTCTTTTTCCCCAATTCCGATTGGGTTCCTTTTTGTTTTTAATAGGACCCTGTTCTTGGTTGCCTGAATTGGAAATGTCAATTCTGCTTTACCAGAAAGCATTCATTGGTCTTATCTGGAATTATAATGTAATTGGTGTGGTGCTGAGGCCTCTGGAATTTAATATCTAAATAACTCACTAGATAGAACTGAAAGTTAGAAGAGAGTTGACCGGGCCGGAAGCAAACCATACAATAAAAAGGACTGATTCTGAGCTCTTCAACTTCACTCAGGAAAGGTGACCAGAATCAAGTTGAGTGTTGATGATGACTATGCAGAGTGCGTATTTATAGTCAGAGAAACGTGGTTCCTACAGTGATAACCTACATGACTATAGCTGCTTCACACTACTATTAATTTTGAAAATCTTGCAAAGAATTTCCAAATATTTATTTTTTGTATTTCTTTTTGGTGGATGACATAATGGAAAATAGCATCTCACAGTTACAAGAATGTAGGAGTAAAACAGTAGCTAAAATTTCAATACGTACGTTGCCTAATTAAGTATATGTTTATCTAATGCAGGAAATATGGTTGAGAACAACGTATTGGACAATGGGATTGTTGAAAGAGATGACGAGCATTCTGATTCTTCACTTGACAAGGTAGGCTATATACAGATCATATGCTGTAACTGTAAGGCGTAACCTGGAAATGTTTCCCTCTTATTTGAAGCTAGTGCAATTAAACCTGTTAACTCTTAATCTGTGCTTATAGTCCTTGAAAGATGTAGTTATGTCTACTTGTTTGGCTAATTACTGATTATGCATGTTCTCTCCAAATGCCTGTGAGTATTTGTGCAATTTGGTTTGCCATAGAAAAACAGTGTACGTCTGTCCCAGTCTAATTATATACTGCTGCTAAATATGTCTTTTGGAGCTTTAGTTTCCGCGTAACTATTTCTTGTGTATCTTAGAGGAGAAGGATATTTGTGATAATGGTATTCAGTTTTGCTCTCCATTGTCTCCAAGTGTAGAAAGTATTGCTTGACTATCCTTGCACCTTTTATAACGAAGACTCATTGTGTTCATGTCTGTACTTTTGAAGCCATGAACTGTCAAAAATGAAATTAAAAGAAAAAGCTCAGAATCTGTCACTGGGGAAGCTGGCATTTGCCAATTAATATAGTAGATTTTTTATAACTTATCAAGGATATATCATAGTCCGAGTGATCTCATATTTAGATTTCACAAGTGACCTAAGAGTGTTGATTGATTTTGTTTGAGACTTGAAAATTGTTGCCGGCTTGGGTCTAATTTGTAATTTCTTTTTTTTATCTGGATAAAGGTTAACCCTGGGAAGCCTGCATCATTGACCTGGAAACGAAAGCTAAACAGCAAGGGAAATGATCCATTGCCATTCACTCTGAATTTAAAAGAGATAATTCAAATGGTAAGGTTGTAAATTTATATATCCATGTTTATTTAAGACCCTATACCCTTTTAGTAATATGATTGCTTGTTAATATCTGGTCGGGCAAACACTTAATTATGTCCACTTCTGGTAACAGTTGTTTTTTTTCCCCAATGTAGTATCTTTGAAGTTTGAAGTATAATATATATGAACATGAACCTAGGATGTACTGAGTGGAGATATTTATGCACAAATCTTGGTTCTGGTCTTTTAAAAAAGAAAATTGGTTCGGAGTCTGGACATAGACTTTAACAAATTCACCTTTTCAAGATAGATATATATATATATATATATTTCTTTTGGTGGAACCAACCAATAGAGATTGGACATGTATAGGATAATGGATTTGATGTTTTATTAGATTATAGTCAAACGTTTAATAGTAAGAACAGAAACTCCTAGACCTAAGCACATGCTGTACACTTGCTCGTAGCTACTGGCTGCTTCTTTTCCTTGGGCCTCGCTCAACAATAACAGAAGGTATTCGCCTATGGCTGTCAACGTTCTGTTCACTTACTGGTAGCTGCTACATACTTGTTTTCCATAGGCCTTGCTCATAGCTGCATTATAACTATTAGACCTTTTCCTTCCCTTATTGTTTCTGTCAACAATTTTCCTTGTTTTGTGTTTTTTTAGGCTCCCATAGGTGTTCGCCTATGGCGTCATCTACGAGAAGAAGCTGCTAATGGAAGGGTAATCATAATATAAATTCGAGCTTAATTAACTCGATGATTTCTTATTATAAGGATTCCATCTAATTGAATTCCTTCCTGGCACTACTGCACCTGTTTATTAATTTTTTATGCAGGGGGCTTTCATTGATCCCTTTGCTAAGCGCCATCTAACAGATAGTCATGGTGTTCCAATTGGTGGTATTGGGTAAGTCTTCCATCTATCTAGTGCCAAACGCATAGGTTAAAAGGAGGTCAAATTTTTTATGCATACGTCTATCATGTTGTATGTGTTTGAAGATTTCTTGTTTTGTGTAGTTTAGTTAATTTGAATATACTGGACGTCACACTTGAAGCTTTGCTTTCTGTAGTCAAACACATATTGTTGAATTTCAAAAGATGCGATTAAATTTTTAATAATGAAGATAATCTATATGCGGACTGTGTGCCACTGAGAGAATTTTGGTCTTGCCCATGCTATATATTTGTGTTTGTTTCAGTTGTGAATCTGCATCAATCATTTGTGAACACGTCTTATATTATCCTTTTGTTTGCTTTCACAGGGCAGGAAGCATTGGAAGAAGTTATAGTGGTGAATTTCAGCGCTGGCAGCTGTTCCCTGGACAATGTGAAGAGAAACCTGTTTTAGCGGATCAATTTTCTGTGAGTTAATTATAATACCAAAAAAAAAAATTAACTTTATTGCCTGCCATCTCGAGGCATTTGTTTACTAATTTTTCAACAATCAGAATAATGTGCACAGCTTCGTATGAAGAATTATGTATGTATCACCCATATGCTAGAAACTTATGGTGTTGAAAAGCGGCTGCAGTTGTTTATTTTGAGTGCGCGGAAGAACCTGTATCTCTGTGTCCATTTAGTTTTTGGAATCTATGACAGAATCATAGTTTTTTCTCACTACATAACTATATATTCATTTTCTATTGGCTAATCTATAATGATGCATAATGTTTGCACAATCTCAATAGACATCCCTTTACTTACCCCATTTTATATATGGATGTGTGGCGTTGTGTAAATTTTTTTTGTCGCAGAATTCAGAATCCAACTGTGTGATTTACTGTAAGAATGTTATTGAGCACTTGCAGCTTAACTGTTAAACTCCTAATACAATTCCTTTGTCATTTTAACCAAAAAGTTTGCCAGTACTTTATGATTAACCATATATATTTTTGTTTTGAAATGATTTAACAGTTCTTTTCCTTAAATATACTGGATGCAAATGCTTTGGCAGGTATTTGTTTCCCGCAGCAGTGGCGAAAAATATTCCACTGTGCTTTCTCCAAGAAGCCCGGAGCTTCTCAAGTACGCTCCTAAGATATGAAACTATAAAACCTTTTTTTTAAACAAGAAACTTCTCAAAATTGAATTTACTAATATTATGTGAATAAACAGAGAAAGTGAAGTTTCAGGGATTGGATCTTGGGACTGGAATCTGAAAGGGGATAAATCTACATATCATGCCCTTTTCCCAAGGTCTTGGTCTGTTTATGAGGGTAAGATACATTAAATATTATTATACTTCTGATTCATACCGTCCTTCGTGGGTCATCTTTTTCTCTTTGATGCAGGTGAACCTGACCAAGCTCTCAAAATAGTCTGTCGCCAAATTTCACCTTTTATTCCTCATAATTACAAGGAGAGCAGCTTCCCTGTCTCAGTTTTTACTTTCACGGTAAGAACGATTCTGTTAGAAATATGTTTTAGAAAATCTGCCATAGCTGTATCAATAATCTCTCTCTCTCTCTCTCTCTCTCTCTCTCTCTCTCTCTCTCTCTCTCTCTCTCTCTCTCTCTCTCTCTCTCTCTCTCTCTCTCTCTCTCTCTCTCCAGGTCTACAATTCTGGGAAGACTGCAGCTGATATCACACTGCTTTTCACATGGGCAGTAAGTCTTTTTTTTGTTTGTGAAAAAGTTTGATATCTGCTTTTTTTTTCCTTGGAAATCTCGAATGACTAATCCCATTTACCACCTATACAGAAGCCAAGATTTTGTTTTGAATTACGACTTTCACCACAATAATTTTCTATATGATTTTAGTGCACCATGCTTGATCAAGTACGTAGGTTTATATCACTAAGTTTAATTTATTAAAAGGGCACTGCACATTAGAAGCCATTAAAACTAATTCTAATTCACATTGGCATGTCCCCATTCAGAATTCTGTTGGAGGGATTTCTGAATTTTCAGGTGATCACGTCAATTCAAAAGCAGTGTAAGAATCTTATCCTTATCTTGCCTTCTCTTTGGAATTTCACGTTTGAATTTTGAAATAGCATTCGTGTTTACATGTGCAAATGAATGGATGCATATATATGTTCCATGATATACTACTTATTGCGATATCTACAATTTATTCTAACCTACGGTTTTCATTTAACCTGTTAGGATGAAGGATGGTGCCCATGGCATACTTCTACATCACAAGCAAGTTCCCTTCTTTCAACAGATGGAATTCTTGAAAGGGTTTTCTCAATTTACGACGTACTTGTTACATTTCTCAACATTTGACACCCATTATTTTCCAATACAGGACTGCAAATGGACTACCCCCTGTGACATTTGCAATAGCAGCAGAGGAGACCGATGGTATTCATGTATCAGAGTGCCCTTGCTTTGTGATATCTGGTGACTCCAAGGGTGTCACAGCTAAGGACATGTGGAGTGAGATAAAAGAGGTCAGTAGATTTTGCTTACATTTCATGTCAGAGAAAGTTTCAATGTGTTCAGCAAGCATGTTCAACCAAACCTAGTAGGGATTTGTGTCGCATCCCCTTAGGATTCTGGATTCTATTCAAGCGATTGGTTATTAATATGTTCCAGTTGCTGATGAGTTTTTGTTTCCAATAAACTTCTGTTTCTAATTTTCTCTTTATTTTAATTGACATAAGAGACTGTATAATAAGGTCAGGTTTCGGTCTTTTTAATGACAGCTTGCACTCATCCAATAACTGGTCTATATATTATGAGAAGTTTTCTTGTTTGACAATTAGTTCTTTCCGGAGCCTTAGAACATGTCTGGTTTACGTTTGAGTTAATACTACATATGCCTTCGTGTTTGGTTTTCCCCCCTTGGAGGGCTAGTGTTTAAGTATTTTTAATCGTTTTGAAATCAACTTTCGTTTCATATCATAATTATGTATTATGCTCTTGAAGGAAAGCTGGGTAGGAGACCCTTTTTATTTTGTGATATCTTTAATATTCCTATTCTCTACTTTTGTAACAGCATGGATCCTTTGAACGTCTCAATTCCACAGAAACATCATTACCTTCAGAACCCGGCTCATCTATTGGGGCTGCCATTGCTGCCTCTTTGACAGTTCCATCAGATGGAGTACGTACTGTAACATTTTCATTGGCATGGGATTGCCCGGAAGTAAGATTTCGCAGTGGGAAGACATATCACAGGTTGGTGACAAAAAGCTTGGGTGATGATGTAATATTTAAATGCTGTGGTTACTGAAAAAAAGTTATTAACATGTTGCAAAATTTATGTACAGACGTTACACTAAATTCTATGGCACATTTAGGGACTCTGCTGCAGATATTGCTCGGGATGCCATTATTGGTAATAGTTGATGACGTACATTTCATTTTGATAAATTTTTTTATTGCATTATTTCTCCGGTGGTCAAAGTTGAAATTAAGATTGCTGATTATTTCAATTGACATTCTGGTTTGAAAAGTAATCATTATCCTCCCATGTCAACACCCCCTCACTCAACTAAGCTTTTACCCCTTATGTTATTGTGGTCAGATGCTTGCTGAAGTACGTAGATTATTATGGTATATTATATTTGATATGACAGTTATTTGTGTTCCTCAAAATTCTATCACGTTTTTGTGTCATTTTGGAGAACAAAACTTGTCATCAATGAAGATCTTCATTCCTCCACGCCTTCATCATCAAAATCTTCATTGAAAGATGATATATGACAACTATTTTAGTATTGCAACCCCTATTTTTCAATGTGATTGTACACAATATGATGGGTTGTCATGCATTCTTGGAATCCTTCTGTCATCATCCAATCTTGTGGGAACATTGGTCCAAGCTACCCTGTTCTTTATGCTAGGAAATGGTCACAGGGTATATTGTCTGGTCACTCATAGGAGTGTGACTTTAATTAATCATTGGTTTGTTATATAATATCTATTGATTGTGATCACTCACCTTACATCCTCTGGTTTTGTTTTCTTTGAAACATAGAGCATCGCCATTGGGAGTCCCAGATTGAAGCATGGCAAAGACCAGTTCTTGAAGACAAGAGACTTCCTGAATGGTGAGTTTAGATGCGTAATCTGAGTACAAAATTTTCAGATTCCTAATACTTCTCAAGGTTATTTGCAGGTACCCTGTGACTCTTTTTAATGAGCTATATTATCTTAACTCCGGGGGCACAGTTTGGACAGGTATTGTTTGTGTTTGCATTTTTCTGCTGTGAAATTTGACAGTTAAAGTGAAACCTTTGTTCATGTTTCTTTCAAATAATTTTTTTGCAGATGGCTCACCTCCAGTGCACAGTTTAACAAGCATTGTAGGAAGGAAGTTCTCACTTGATAGGTCATCATTAGGTTTGAAAAGCATTATTGATACAACCATTCAGAGTGATACTGCTATTGACATTCTTGGAAGGATGACATCAGTACTTGAGCAAGTGCACACACCCATAGCAACAAACTCTGCATTTGGATCAAATCTTCTTCAGGAAGGAGAAGAAAACATTGGCCAATTCCTTTATTTTGAAGGAATTGAATATCAGATGTGGAACACTTATGATGTCCATTTCTACTCGTCTTTTGCACTAGTCATGCTATTTCCAAAACTTCAACTCAGCATCCAAAGAGACTTTGCGGCAGCAGTAATGATGCATGACCCCAGTAAGATGAAACTTCTACATGATGGAAAATGGGTCCAAAGAAAAGTTCTTGGAGCTGTCCCTCATGATATCGGCCTCCATGACCCCTGGTTTGAAGTAAATGCTTATAACCTGTTTAACACAGATAGGTGGAAAGACTTGAATCCTAAGTTTGTTCTCCAAGTTTACAGGGATGTGGTTGCAACCGGAGATAAGAAGTTTGCAGAAGCTGTTTGGCCTTCTGTTTATGTTGCAATGGCTTATATGGAACAATTTGATCGGGATGGCGATGGAATGATTGAGAATGACGGCTTCCCTGATCAGACTTATGATACTTGGTCTGTCTCTGGTGTAAGTGCATATAGTGGTGGGTTGTGGTTAGCAGCATTGCAGGCTGCATCAGCCTTGGCACAAGAAGTAGGTGACAAGGGTTCAGTGGATTACTTTTGAACAAGTTTCAGAAGGCAAAACCTGTGTATGAGAAATTATGGAATGGATCCTACTTTATTTATGACAACAGTGGTCAAACTTCAAGTTCATCAATTCAAGCTGATCAGCTGGCTGGACATTGGTCTGTGTGACTGAATTAACATTCTAGATATTTTGAAATGTCCTGTACTTGTACTAATTAAAGGAGTTCTTTCACACATTCATACACGAGCTCATGCTCACTCACATCCAAATTATTTTCTTGTTTGAAAGTAGAAGTTAGTCTAAAGTTTTGGGTGGAAAGCAAGAAAAGTTCAAGGCTGACAATTTATCATCTGGGTAGAGTATAAACTGGCATGATATTTCCCTTTAGGCATAGGCAGAACCTAATACCTAGGTTGAGTTCTTTCTTTGTTTTATTGTGGGGTAAATTATCCTATGTTTCTTTGTCTTGATAGGATTTATCTTTGATTGCCTATGTCATTTCTTGTAACCTTACCCCTAGTCTTTTCCCATGAGAATATAAGTTTAGTAAAGCTCATCTACTTTGCTCCTCCTGTTTTCTGCATCATAAATTTATGCTAGCATACTTAAAAATGTGCAAAAATAGGTAAGTTGGGTTTGTATATGTCAGAATGTGAAACTGAACTGTTGAAATTTTGCCCATAGAAAAAGATGCTCTTAAAGAAAACCAGAGAAATTTTTTTTTATCTTCTTTTGTCTATTCTTCCATTCTGTATTTGATGTAAGAGTAATGATTCATTTTGTACTTCTGTGCACATGTGAGGTTCTTTGTTGTTTTAGTAAATGCATGTTGTTGAAATAAAACTCCGTGTCTTGCTACTCTCCAGGTATTCTAGAGCAAGTGGTCTTTTGCCAATTGTTGATGAAGACAAGGCACGTAGGGCACTGGAAAAAGTTTATAATTATAATGTTCTAAAGTGCGGTGATGGGAGACGAGGGGCTGTTAACGGGATGCTTCCTAACGGAAAGGTTGACATGTCAACATTGCAGTCAAGAGAAATATGGTCTGGAGTCACCTATGCTGTTGCTGCAACGATGATCCATGAGGATATGCTTGATATGGCATTTCATACTGCAAGTGGAGTCCACGAAGCTGCATGGTCCGAAGACGGTCTTGGGTGAGTTAACCACTTAAAAAATATAGATTATAACCTCCTGAATCTGTATTTATGTTTTCAGTAAAAAAAATAAATCATATTGTTATTTGCCACCATATCTGCTTGAAGTTGAGTAGTTGTGTCATTTATTACTCCAAAAAATAGAAAAGCCAACACAATCAGCTTCTGATTCCAACCCATAGACCTTTGTCCAATATCCTGAGATGCAACATACTGAGACTCTTTGGGAGGATAGCATTGAATTCTTTTTTTTAATCGTGTTACCTGAACCTATTGACATATTTGTTATCGACAGATACTCTTTCCAGACTCCTGAAGCTTGGACCACCACTGGTGAATTTAGATCTTTAGCTTACATGCGTCCTCTGGCCATTTGGTCCATGCAGTGGGCATTATCAAAACCAACTCTGTTCAAGCAGGAGGCGAAATTGGAAGCTGATGAAGTTTCTTCGCGTAGGCACGAGGCTGGATTCTCAAAAGTTGCTCAGCTCTTGAAGTTGCCACAAGAGGAAGCATCAAGAAGTATTTTACAGGCTGTTTTCGACTATACCTGCAAGAGGATGTGGCTGTGAGTGAAATTTCTGCCAGTATATAATTATATATAATTGTAGCAGCTTGAATCCTGATCCTTGTAATAAATCGATGTATATAGATTTTCTCATTCAATACCAGAAAAACAATAAGGCTTCTGATATATTTGTATTTCTGGGATCCAAAAATGTGTTTGCGTCGGGTTATTGAAGCAATGTATGCGGTAATATTGTCTCCTTTGGATCCAAAATGTTTATGTAAAGAATTATATTTGTGGCAAATGAAAACAGGTTCCATTATTGATTCGTACGAACTTGAGTATCACATAGCCGTTCTTTTTCTGTCTATATTTTTCTGTTCTTATTTTTATACCTGCCAAGGATGTATTTGGTTTTAGTTTGTGCCACATGGCAGGTGCCCATCAAGTCCTTGTTTGATGCTCCTTGAGGGCCAGCCAATTTTTTCTTTATAAATTCAAAACCCTTCCTCAAAGTTTTGTTTTCTTTTCCGGGCAATAAATTGAATCTAAGAAAAAGAAGAAGAAAAAAGGAGAAGGTCAAACTTCTCTGCCGGTAAAGACAGGAAGAGAAATCTCTCCTGGGGCGGTTTTCCATCGAGAGGGAAACCGCTCTACCGACATTACAGTTTTTCTTTTTGTCATCGACTGCCATCAAAGGCAAAGTAATTTTGTCATTGAATTTTCAGTTGAAGGCCAAATATAACTCCTTGTTCGTTTTATGTTTCCATTCATTCTGGAACTGTTGACGAGTTTTTTCATCAGCCTGTGAGTAAATTTTACTTATTTATTTACGCTGCAATCTGCATGCATTTACAAGGACCAGAGTTTTATTTTTTGAGTTGGGTTCTTTGCGCCCAATTCAAGACACTCCCTTATAACAAGCCATGATTCCAAAATCTGATGAATGCACTTCTCCTCTTCCTGGTTCATGGATGAAGGGCAAGCCGGTTGGATCTGGTGCTTATGGCATTGTTTATTTGGCCATGTGCAAGGCCACTGGTTCACTTTTTGTGGTGAAGTCTGCAGAGTCTGGGGACGGGGTTGAGGCTCTCAAAAATGAAGCTAATATTCTCGAGAGTCTGAATTCTCCATACATTGTTCGATGTATAGGGAAGGAAAAAGGTGATGGAAAATAAGTCAATGTGTTCATGGAGTACATGGCAGGGGGGAGTTTGTCAGATGTTGCACAGATCTTCGGGGGCTCATTGGAGGAAGAGGTGGTTCGGTTGTACACCAGAGAGAATCTTCACGGTCTCAAGCATCTCCATCTAAACGGGATTGTGCATTGTGACCTCAAGTGCAAGAATGTGCTCTTGGGATCCTCAGGGAATGTGAAATTGGCAGATTTTGGATGTGCTACGAGGCTAAATGACTCGCAATCCAATCTGACTTCAAATTCAATGCAGTTTTGTTTGCAATCTGTTTGTGAAACTCCACTGTGGATGGCTCCCGAAGTCTTGAGAAACGAAGGGTTGGATTTCAAGTCGGATATTTGGTCCTTGGGATGCACGGTAATTGAAATGGCCACCGGGAGGCCTCCTTGGGGCACTGGTCAGAGTCTGAATCTGGTAGCTGCTCTTATGAAGATTGCTTGCGCCAATGAGAAGCCTCAGTTTCCAAGTCAATTTTCGGACGAAGGGTTGGATTTCTTAGCCAAGTGCTTGGAGAGGGATCCCAAAAGGAGATGGTCTGCTGAGGAATTGCTTCACCATTCCTTTGTCTGGGGGACATCGATGAAGATTTCCCGAAAGGGTAGTTTGGCGTGCTCACCAGCAAGTACTTTAGACATTGGAATGGAGATTCAGGGTGAGGGTTCTGATTATTAATCATATAGCGGAATGGAGATTCAGGATGATCGCTATGAGTTCAGAAGTAGTGTGAGCAGAAATCCTTTCTCCAAGTGTTGCGATGAAGGAAACAGAAACCCCATGATTCAGCAGTGTGAGAGTCATTTTGAGTCATCGGAGAATTGGATTACGGTTAGGTAGAGAGGAATTGAAGGTAATGATTCTCATTCCAAGGAGGAAATATTGTACACTGGTCACAAATGTGTTTTTGTAATGTGGAAAGTTAGCCGGTTGAGAGAAACAGGTTTGTTTTTCTAGTAGTTTCTTATTTTGTTTAATATACAAATATTAAAGGTTTTAAATAAAAGTAAAAGTTGTTAATAGTGTAACAGTGATTTACTCTTATTTTTAATAAGACTTTTTACCCAAAATGTACTATGTACCACCAAATTTGTCTTAAAATGCACCATGTACTTGATTTTGTGTCAAAATGCATTCCGAACTCTCTTTCTCATTCCAATTTGATCTTTTTCTATTTGAGATGTTAAAATCAGGGTTAAATTGGTCAATCTGTATAGCTAAGCATTTAAAATAAATTTTTAAACTGATGTGTCTGATGAGGCCAAATAAATATTACATTGTAAATAAATATTTTACAAAGCAGGGTTAAATGGCTCTTTTTAGATGTTAGGTGGAGGAGAAGAGAATGCAGGGGGCGACAGCCAGGAACAACGCGAGAGACCCAGGAAGAAACTCGGGTGCGTGCGACGGCCACCAAGCAGAGCCGCGAGCGTCGCGAGGGAGAGAAGCCGCGAGAGAGTGAGAAGCATCCCTGCGAGATAGAGAAGCATCCCTGGGCATTTATTATTTATATTGTTGTCCAAGGAGCAAGGTTAATTTGTTCCGGTTAATTGACATAAATTTGAAATGTTGAAGGCTGGATTGGTGGGAGGACTGGAAACATTATGAGGACAACTTCAGGGCCTTATTTTCCGTATGCTCTTACGTTGCAGATTTTGCTCTGCTTGTTGATGTGCCTCTTTGCTGGGTTCTGGTATTTAAGTTGCGATTAGGAAGTATTGGAGCGATGATATTGACAAGTTTATGCAATTAGTTGAATACAATCATCCTTCTTATTTAATTGAAGTATTCTTCAGTTTGTGAGAAGACCCGTGCCAACTTCTCCATGGATGTTTTCTTAAAATTTAGGGAGTTTTTTGCCTTTGTTGTCCCTTTTCCTCTAATGACTTGGCAAACTCTTTTTTTTTTTTTTTCTTTCATCTTCGTCCCTACACGAATAAATGGAGATTTATGTTCTCAAACTGCGTGGATCACGATCATGATTGATGACTCAGACTCACATTATCGTGTGCTTGTTGCTGATAATTGTAGCTTCGAATGGTGGTCATTTGAGCTGTTTATTTTACTCTCTCGGCTTCTACCAAAATCAAAACTTGAAACTTCAGTATTTTCTATATGGTATGCATGCTTTATCTTCAAACCTCCATTGATTACTGATGACTGAATAACAATAATATATTACATATTTCCCAAATTTGCGATTAATCATTGCTCCTCCTCACAGGGATGCTTCTCTCTATCGTGGCTTCTCTCCCTCGCGGTGCTCACGGCTCTGCTCAGTGGCTGTCGCACGCACCTGGGTTTCTTCCTGGGTCTCTCGCGTTGTTCGTCGTCGTTGCCCCCTGCGTTCTTTTCTCCTCAACCTAACATATAAAAAGAGCCATGTAACCCTAATTTGTAAAATATTTATTTACAATATAATATTTATGTGGCCACGTCAGCTGACACATCAGGTTAAAATTTATTTTAAATACTTAGCTGTACAAATTGACCAATTTAACCTTTATTTAAATATCTCAAAGGACCAAATTGGAATAAGAAATGGAATTCACATTTTGACATAAAATCAAATTTATAGTGTATTTTGAGACAAAATTAATAGTACAATGTGCATTTAGTGGTACAAGGTGCATTCTGGGTAAAAAACCTTTTAATAATGTTGTGAGCTGAAAACATATTGTTGGACGGGGCGTGATGATGCCCGGCAATCCGGCATCTAGTCACATTGCGCAAAGTACACTGAAAGTTTTGGCCCATTTATCATGGAGCCCAGGCCCAACCGAACTATCATGTTAAGATCAAAATCTCTTGTACCCGCCATTTTGAATTTTGATGAATCAAACTCTGTTGAAACTGGAGAGTGGAGACAGACAGAGAGTAAGAGCTTCTTCATGATTGCTTATAAACCCAAAACTCCCCTCCTTTTTCTCCCAAAACACATTTCAAATTCCCATATTTCTCTTGTCAATTCAAATTCCCAATTATCATCACCTCTCTCCCTCTCTTCTCTCCCACCTCGCCCTTCCATCCCCCAAACTAAGCAAGCACATGCCCGCATCATCGTCTCCGGCCTCGCCGCCAATTCGCCACTCCTTTCTCACCTCCTCTGCTTTCTTGCTCTTTCCCCATCAACCCCATCTCATTATCCTCTCTCGCTTTACCACTCCATCAAGTGTCCGAGTGTTTTCGCTACCAATAACATGATCCGCTGCTTCGCAAAGAGCGATTCGCCTCGTCAATCCCTGCTTCTATTCTCCTCCATGCTCCGAAACTGCGTCAAACCCAATAACCACACTTTTACTTTCCTGTTGCAAGCTTGCAGCAAGGCTTTGGCTTTCAGTGAAGGAACTCAGGTTCATTCTTTTGCTGTAAAACTTGGTTTTCGTGGGTACGTGTTTGTGAGGAATGCTTTGATTCATTTGTACTGTTCTTGTCGTAGAATCGACTGCTCGAAAAGGGTGTTTGAGGAGAATTCCAGTTCCCGAGATGTTGTGACCTGGAACTCAATGCTAACAGGTTTTGTAAGAGATGAGCAGATTGGTATTGCAAAGAAGCTGTTCGATGAAATGCCTGAGAGAGATGTGATATCATGGAGTACGATGATATCAGGTTATGTGCAAAATGGACTATTAGGAGAAGGTTTGGAGTGCTTTAAACAAATGAGAGAAAAGGAAATGAGATTGAATGAGGCCACATTGGTCTCGGTTCTTTCAGCATCGGCGCAACTGGGTTTGCTCGAACATGGTCAATTAGTTCACTCCCTTGTAGAGTCCTTGAATTTTCCATTGACTGTTTCCATTGGCACAGCTCTAATTGACATGTATGCAAAATGTGGATGCATCGAGCAGTCTAAACTCTTGTTTAAGGACATGCCACATAGGGATACTTGGACATGGAATGTTATGATCTGTGGATTAGCCTCTCACGGCCTAGCGAAAGAAGCACTTGCACTCTTTGAGAGCTTCATCGGTGAGGGTCTGTGTCCCATAAACGTGACCTTCATTGGAGTCTTGAGTGCCTGTAGTAGAGCAGGTTTGGTAAGCGAGGGAAGACATCATTTTAAGTTGATGACAGAGAAGTATGGCATAGTACCTGAGTTGGAGCATTATGGGTGCATGGTTGATATGTTTAGCCGTGCTGGGTTTATAGATGAAGCTGTCCAGTTGATTGAGAAGATGACTGTTCCACCAGACCCTGTCTTATGGGCAACATTACTTGGTGCTTGCAAGATACACGGATCAACAGAAATGGGCGAAAGGATTGGGAATAAGTTGCTTACCTTGGATCCAACACATTCTGGGCATTATGTACAACTTGCCAGTATATATGCAAAGGCAAGGAAATGGGAAGATGTGATTAGGGTTCGGAGGTTGATGATTGAGAAGAATGCGAATAAAGCTGCAGGATGGAGCTTGATTGAAGCTCAAGGAATAATTCATAAGTTTGTTGCAGGTGATAGAGACCATGAGCGTTGTATAGAGATTTACAAAATGCTAGAGACAATTGGGACGCGAATCGCAGAGTCTGGCTACTCACCAAATGTTTCATCAGTTTTGCACGATATAGGGGAGGAAGAGAAGGCGAATGTAATAATGGAGCACAGCGAGCGGCTTGCAATGGCGTTTGGTTTGCTGGTGACAGGTCCTGGAGATTGTATTCGAATTGTGAAGAATTTGAGAGTTTGTGAGGATTGTCATGAGGTAAGCAAGATAATTTCAAAGGTGTTTGAGAGAGAGATTATAGTGAGGGATGGAAGTAGATTTCACCATTTCAAAGATGGGAAATGTTCTTGCCTTGATTATTGGTAGGCCACCCTTTGCTGTTGTCAATTTTTATTGCCTTGTTCATTCATATGAAACCTCAAATAATCTTTGTCCCATTTGTGCACCTGCCTGAATATTCGATCCGATTTTTAGCAGGATCACCTGAACTTACTCTTTATGATACTTGATATCTAATTTTTTTTGGGTCAGTACTTTACCACTTGAGTTTTGCGGAAAATACTCACTTATTGTTAAATCTGTTCATCTTTACTCCTTATGATACTTGTGAGCTGGTCCAAATATTTGAAGGGTTCAGGACAAAAATATAAAATGTACTCTTAATTCACATACTTGATTATTTAAGTTTTATACAATGAGACCTCATTAAAACCTTTATTAGGGAAAACTCATTATGACAATACCTCGAACAAAGAAAAAAAAGTACCTAATGTCCAAAATATTACATTCTGTTCATAAACAAAAAGAGATAAATTTATATTTTTAACTTATATATGGATAAAAATACTCACATTCAAAACTAGTAGACTACAACTTTCATATTCAATGAAAGCAATTAGTCAATCATTTAAAAAGCTTAAACCAATATTAAACTTATACACTCTTATATTATTTATTTATTTGTTTGCTTTATATATTTATTAATTTATATAATATATATTAATAATTTTGGGTCTTATATTGTTATGGACCTAGAATTTGAGCCTATTTTGTCTTACTCTCTGGCCGGCCCTTTTTTTCAGCAACATTTTACCACTTTAATTTTGTGGAAAATAATTACTTATTGTTAGATCTGTTAAGATGAACGTTAATAACATGACAATATATGTTAAAATCTTGAACTTTAATAACTTCGTAACATAGGCTAAAAAATTTTGATGCTCAGTGTCGCCATTCCTGGAACTTGTAAGACTTTGACCATTCACATGTTATATATTTATTATAATGCCATTTATCAAAGAAAGGCGCACTACTAGCGGCAAAAAGAACCGGATTCCGCCATAATTGATCGGTATTCAAGGAGGGGCTCACATTCGCTCGAGCAATACATGATGAAATGAGCCATTGTTGTGGGAAGGACTCCACGCGTGGGATAACCTGAAATGGAGAGGGGAATAGAAGCAGTTTTATGTATAGATTCCTCATCAAGATTTTTTTATTATGATTTCACATCTAATTCTCCATTAAGTAATCTATTGTAGTATTTTTGTTTCAATTTTGGTGTTGGACTTAGTAGAAAGGTTTTACATGGGAAATGGAAAGACCAAATTGTGCTCCCACAATAGATAGTCTATTCATTATCAATTATTATCAATAGAATTTATTTATATTCAATTCAGACTCCATTAATTTTATTTTTTTTATGCCAATAGCAGTAATAAATATTAGAATTGATGCACGTCATAATTAATTTGAATGTAATGTTATTGGTCGAAATAAAAAAATAAGAATAAATCTCATCTTTACTAGTAAGGACATAAATATTGTTAGGTCTTTAAGACAGACATAGAAGCAATTTTATTAACCGATTCTTCATCAAAACATTCTTCTAGTCTATTACGATTTCCAATTTCCAATATAATTCTCAATAAAGTAATCTACTGTGATATTTTTTTAATTTAAATTCTATTGTTGGTGTTAAGAAAAAAAGAAAAAAAAAGTTTATAGGGGAGATGGAAAGATCCAATTGTGCTCCCAGAACATGATAGCATGTATATTACCAATTATTATCTATTTATTCATTTGATATGTAAAAACTCCACATATATTCACAATTTAGACTCCAAGCTTATTAAAAAATTCTTCATCAAGATATTCATATAGTCTATTACGATTTCACATATGATTGTCTCATAATTCTGGTGCTCTTTTGATTCTCCCTGATTTCCTATCGGTCTTGTGAGTAAGGCTTCCCTTGATGTATGGTGTCCTCCCATAAACTCGACATTGAAAGTTAATTGTGATGCTGCTTGGAAGAATTCAGCTGAATTAGCTGGACTTGGTACCATTGTTCTAAATCAGAAGGGTGCTTTCCGTGGTGCTACTTGTGAGTCAAAACGCAAGCAATATGCTCTTATTGCTGAAGCTTGGGATGTTCTTGTTGTATTATACTTACCCAAAAAAAGAAATTTTTGGAATGTGATCGTGGAATCAGATTCCTAAGTGTTGATCAAACATATTTCAGGACAAATTGACCGAGGGAATTTGGAGATCTTTCCCATTCTTTTTCAACTTCGTGCACATTGTGCTTTCTTTGAGAATATCTGGTTTCACTAGATTTCTCGGAGCACAAATTAGGTAGTCGATACCTTAACTTCTCAAGTTCGATGAAGAATGTGTATGAAAGTTTGAATTGACCTTCCTCCATTATTTTTAGTGTATATTTTAAATACTAATGGCCTTTTGTGCCCCCTTAACTAAGTCTTTTTACCTTTGGGTCTTAAGAATAAATGTTTTAATCTTATATCATGCGTCTTCGAAACTTGATTATTTTTTATTTTTATTTTTCTGTTGCTTGTTTTTCTGGTATACTTAGTTTCTCTTTTTTAATGGAATTCATTTTCAGATAAAAAAGAAAACAAGACTCTTTCTAATACCAATTATTATCTTCTTTTTTTCATTTAAAATACGTAAAATTTACTTATATTAATTTTTTCTTTAATGCTGATTGACGTGGCGTACAAGATTTGAAAGAAAGCTTTTATTGGATGAAATTAGCAACAGAGTGAGAATAGAAAATGTACGGATAGTTGTTAAAGTGCAATTTAAAACGGGGTTATAATAATGCTTCTTTCTCAGTGGAATCGTCTCACAAATGTCCCAGGCAAAAATTCCAGATTATTCGCTTCGCTGGTTATTAGAGACAAAGAGAAACGCAGTCAACAGCGGAGAGGAGTCTCAAATCAAAGCTCCGTTTCTCTCCACTCCTTGTTAGTCTTACACAGAGCGCCATTGTTGCATGCTTGTTCTTCTTCACGGGCTTACTGCTACCTGTACGCTCTATTTGCTTTAAAGCCCTTAAAAAAATGGTGTCTTTTACTTTCTTTATATACGGAAGAAATGTTGCGGATACCAAAAGGAAGCAGCTTTGTTGAGTATCCTTTAGAGCTACTGCATTGTATTTTTTTTTTCAAAGTATTTTGTTGCCGTTTGGGGTTTTTACTTTTTGGTTTTTTTTAAATCAAGGCTTTTCGTTGCCCGTCGTATTATTATTTTTTTAATTTTCTGAAGAGCATGCTTACTGAGGGAGTGGGAGTGAGTGAGTGAGTGAGAAAGGGGCAGTAGCATATGGAATCTATATTAATTTGTTTTTGTTTGGCAGGTTTAGGGGAATCTGTTGGGATTCGATCTCGGTTTGCTGTCCAATTGGAGAATTGGTGCTGAAAATCAACAAAAATGAAAAGAAGATTGAGAAATACTCAGAGGAAGAATAAAAGAATGAAGGAAGAAATTTGTGAAGATTATTGCTTTTTTTGCAAAGATGGAGGCGATGTCAGGATTTGTGATTACAAGTGAGTTCTGAAATTTGATAGAAACTTAAATTACTTGTAGTTGATATATTTCCTTAGGGGTAAAAATGATTTAGGTCACTCATGCTTTCGACTGAGCGGTCAAATTTCCTTGTAGAGGGATTGGATTGGTCCTTTGGAATCCTGTGGTGAATTTCTCTTTTTGTTAATAAGAAATGGCCATGTTATATGATCGTATATACTTGCTACTGTTTTGAAATGTTTGTTTGAAGAATGCCACTGTTCTCCCAGAAAATTAGCCATACGTACCAAAGAAGTTCCTGCTTTTTATTCCTTTCAGCTTTTGTGCTGGTTTTTAATTTTTATGAGTAATGTTTTCTGCCCTTTTTAACTTTAAAGTCTTTTAGGATTTGGAGTTTTAAATTTATATTCTGAAGGCTATTACTCCAAACTCCAAACTGATCACGGAGAATCCAAAAATTGATTTTGTTAAACAGTGTACAGAACAGTGTACACTTGTCTAAGACAGACCCGTGTACACCTGTTCAAACATCATTGGATATCACAGTTAGACTAGACATCTGTTTAGACCTAGACACTTGTACTCTAGTTAGTTTGTAGCAGTTACTTACTTAGGACAGATGTCCTAATCATATTTAGATGGGAGATAACTGTCACATCTTATCTCCCATACTGATGTGTATAAATATGCCTACTTGGCTTGTAAATGATATCAGAAAATTATATCTTTTTACATGGTATCAGAGCCATCTGTCTGATCACCATAAACCGATCCCTCACAAACCCTATCTATGGCTGCCGATTCCTGTTCCTCTCCTATCTCTTCCCCTAACGTTTCCACCTTGGTTTCTGTGAAATTGAGTGAAACCAATTACCTTCTATGGGAAAGTCAAATTAAACCTTTCCTCATTGGCCACAATTACTGGCGTTTTATTGATGGCACTCCTCCTCCTCCTCCTCCTACTATTCTGTCTTCCCTGAATCCTGAAATCTCACCCCAATCTGACTCTGAACACTCTGCCCTAACATCAAATCCTGTACCCGTGCCTAATCCTGCCTACCTTCTCTGGTTCCAAATTGACCAGACCTTAATTAGCATGCTTCGGGCCACTCTAACCGAACCTATTCTATCCCAAGTTGTGGGTCTCACCACCTCTCGTGCCATCTGGGATTGTCTTAGGCAAAACTTCTCTCAACAGTCTCTTGCAAATGCCACTAACCTGCGTTTTCAGATCATGTCTCTCACCAAAGGGTCCAGAACCATCTCTGAATACCTTACCCATGCCAAGACCCTTCTCACCCACAGACTTAGTCACTGCTGTTCTTCGTGGCCTAGGACCAGAATATACCATCTTAGTCACTGCAATGCTCAACTTCCCACCCCTGCCTCCCTTCTCTGATCTTAGAGCCCGTCTTCTATCCTTCGAAGCCCAACAAACATCCAGTTCTGCATATACCACTGCTGCCACTCCCACAGCCCTTTACACCACCTATGCAGGCCCTACTGCCCCTAATGCTCGTGGCCGTCCCTCTTACTACCGTGGCTCCAAACCTGGCCGTAATTACAGACCCTTCACCCGCAGAAATTCTGGCCGATATCCCACCAATCCCTCTCCTGGCATTCTCGGCCCCACTCCCTCTCATGCTCCACGCCCCCAAGGCCCACAATGCTGGTCCTGCAATCGCTTTGGCCATGTTGCCGCACACTGCCCACAAACCACCCAATCTGCAGATCATGATCTCTCACAGGCCTTTGCTGGCCTTCATCTCGCTGCTGTCTCAGACCCCAACTGGTATCCGGATAGTGGAGCAACTAACCATGTTTCCATGAACCCTGCTGCTCCACAGTCCACAGCCCCTACCTCTCAAGACCAGATCATGGTCGGCAATGGCCAAACCATGCCCATATCTCACACTGGTAACGTTACATTCTCCTCTGGTCCGTTTCTCTTTAAACTTACAGATGTCCTACATGTTCCCACTATCCGCAAAAACCTCCTCTCTGTTGCTCAATTCACCAAAGATCAAAATGTTAGCCTCACCTTCTTTCCTACACACTTTATTATCCGGGATTTAACCACCAACTCTATTCTTTTTCAGGGCCCCTGTAAGGATGGATTATACCCCATCAAGCCACACAACCCACCACAAGCCTTCCTCACCACGGCTACCCCCACTCTGTGGCATCAAAGGCTAGGCCACCGATCTCACCAAGTCCTACGCAGGCTGGCAAATCAGAACCATCTCAGTTCTTCTGTTTTTTCTACTACTAGTCCCTTTTGTAATCAATGTGTATTAAGCAAATGTACTAGACAGTCCTTTTCTTTTGTTAATCACACCTCTCAACATCCGTTTGATTTAATCCACTCAGATGTATGGATGTCCCCTGTATCTTCAGTTTCTGGTTATAAATATTATGTTCTATTTACAGATGACTACACCCG
Organism: Prinsepia uniflora; assembly: GCA_032719365.1. Lineage (NCBI taxonomy): Eukaryota > Viridiplantae > Streptophyta > Magnoliopsida > Rosales > Rosaceae > Prinsepia > Prinsepia uniflora. Next base: position 17,484,966 of record CM064865.1, on the reverse strand, counting down.
TTTTACTTGGATTTACCCCCTTCGACTCAAATCTGAAGTTTTTGCCCACTTCACCAGATTTTTTACTTATATTCAAACTCAGTTTTCCACCACCATCAAACAATTTCAGAGTGATGGTGGCAAAGAATTTGCCAACAATTCATTAACCACATTTTGCACTAACCATGGCATCCATCAAAGGTTCTCATGCCCCCATACCCCTCAACAAAATGGCCTGGCCGAAAGAAAGAACCGACACATTTCTGAGGTTGGACGCACCCTCTTACTCACTGCTGGTCTTCCCTATTGCTACTGGGCAGAGGCAATTACCACGGCAGTTTTTCTAATCAACCTTCTACCCACCTCTGTCCTCAAATGGTCATCACCCTATTTTCAGCTACACCAGAAACAACCTCCCTATCATCTCCTTCGCACCTTTGGCTGCTCCTGCTTCCCATATCTTGGTGATTATACCAAACACAAGTTAGAACCTCGATCTGTTTCTTGTGTATTTCTCGGGTATAGCCCCTCCCATGCTGGTTATCGATGTCTACACGTCTCCACTGGACGTGTTTACATCAGCCGCCATGTCATCTTCAATGAATCTGCCTTCCCATTCACTAAGCACCCAAATCCTACCCCTACTTTCTCCTTCATCCCCATCCAACACAAATTCAATGATCTCAGCCCACAAACTGAACCCACCTTAACATCTGTTCACTCAAATCAGACCCCAGTATCCAGTCCTCCCACCTCTGCATCTCACTCTTCAAGTCCTTCTTCCCCACAAACACTATCTCCAATAGTCCCTCCCTCCTCACCACCCTCGACAGTTTCTGCTCCAGCACCACCATCTCCCACCACCACTGAAAACTCGTCCTTATCCCCCTTTAGCAATCAAATTCCCCCCAGAAACACCCACCCTATGATCACCCGCAGCAAGGCAGGGATCTCCAAGTCCCGAAACCTGTTACATGTCTCCCGCTACCCTCTCCCCCAACTATACACTACTTTTCTTGTCCCCCCCTCAGAACCGACCACCTACAAGCAAGCTTCTAAATCCCCTCATTGGATTCAAGCCATGAACACAGAATACAGTGCTCTGCTCAAACAGCACACCTGGACTCTTGTTCCCCTGCCTCCTACAGCCAATACAGTGGGTTGTAAATGGGTCTACCGCATCAAGCGCAACGCAGATGGCACACTTGAGCGATATAAAGCCCGCCTAGTGGCCAAAGGCTTCCACCAGCAAGAAGGACTTGACTACCAGGAAACCTTCAGTCCTGTGGTCAAACCAGCAACCATCCGAGTTGTTCTTACCATTGCTGTGTCCCTCAACTGGCCCCTCCGTCAAATGGATGTCACTAATGCTTTCCTACATGGCAACCTAACTGAAGAGGTGTATATGCAACAGCCACCTGGCTTTATTGACCCCAACCGGCCCACTCATGTTTGCCGCCTCAACAAAGCCCTCTACGGCCTCAAACAAGCACCCCGTGCCTGGTTTGAACGCTTCAGTTCATTCCTCCTTCAACACGGCTTCATTCAAAGTCGGGCTGACCCATCTATGTTTGTGTTCCACAACAACAGCTCCCTAATGTTCCTCCTCCTCTATGTTGATGACATCATATTGACAGGTAACTCAACCACTACAGTCTCCCACTTCATGCAAACCTTAGCCCGTGAATTTGCCATCAAGGACTTAGGTCCTCTCCACTACTTCCTCGGTGTTGAAGCCACCAAAACAGCATCTGGCCTTCATCTCACTCAGAATAAATACACCACCGACATCCTCCAACGTAGTGGGCTCACTGATTGTAAACCAGCCCCCACTCCAGTTGCTGCCAAAACCAGCCTTTCTGCCTATGATGGACAGCTCCTAACCGATGCCACTCTCTACAGACAACTAGTAGGTGCCCTACTCTATTTAACCTTAACTAGACCAGATATTTCCTATGCTGTCCAACAGGTTGCGCAGTTCATGAGTTCCCCCACAGAAATTCATCTCACTGCAGTAAAACGCATCATCCGGTATTTAAAGGGTACATTGGGTACAGGCATACACATCCAACGCAGCCCCCTGCCTCTCCACATCCGTGCCTATTCTGATGCTGATTGGGCAGGTTGTCATGACACCAGACGATCCGTGACTGGCTTTTGCCTATTCTTGGGGTCCAAACTTGATCTCTTGGTGTGCAAAGAAACAGAAAACAGTCTCCCGTTCTAGTGCAGAAGCAGAGTACCGTGCTCTCGCCTACACCTGTGCAGACACTCTATGGACTCTCAGCCTACTTCGAGAACTCCATCTTCAGCCTCCCCTACCGATTCTGCTTCACTGTGACAACATCAGTTCTGCCTACATGACCAGCAACCCAGTGTTTCATGCCAGAACAAAGCACATTGCCTTGGACTATCACTTTCTCCGTGAAAGAGTAGCCTCTGGCACCCACCAAGTCAAGTTTGTCCCTTCTGCCCACCAGCTTGCGGATCTGTTCACCAAAGGTCTACCAGTGGCAAGACATCGCAGCCTATCCAACAAACTCGTCACCCAAAGGGTGCCTAGTTTGCGGGGGGATGTTAAACAGTGTACAGAACAGTGTACACTTGTCTAAGACAGACCCGTGTACACCTGTTCAAACATCATTGGATATCACAGTTAGACTAGACATCTGTTTAGACCTAGACACTTGTACTCTAGTTAGTTTGTAGCAGTTACTTACTTAGGACAGATGTCCTAATCATATTTAGATGGGAGATAACTGTCACATCTTATCTCCCATACTGATGTGTATAAATATGCCTAGTTGGCTTGTAAATGATATCAGAAAATTATTTCTTTCTACAGATTTAACTAAGAATTCAATTCCCATTGCCACTAGTACTACAGTCTGATAAAGGGCGAGGTCAATACCCAATGTGTATGACCCCTCTCCCAAATATTTTTTATATAATTTTATTTTTTATTCTCATTAATTACATCTTGTTACATTTTACACTTAACCATGCCACAGTGAGTCATTGAGAACAAGAACCCTGAACATAAATTAATTAATATTTTTTTTAAAAAGGGTACTGATTATTATAATTTGAAATGTAGGAGTCGTTCTCATTTGAATCCTTTAAGGGACATCACATTAGTATGAATTTCAGACACATAGCATTGATTATTTGAATAAGATGCATAGCGTGTTCTATGTTTCCTAGTGACTGTTCAAGTTTTTATCTGCATCTCTCAGGGATTGTCTGAAAGTTTATCATCCTCAATGTGTTGACAAAGGTGACTCATTTTTGAAGAGCAAAACACGCTGGTCTTGCAGTAAGCTCTAAATTTATTCTGCGGTGACACTTCGGCTTTGCATCTTGTCGTTGTCAATAATTGTGTCCATTTCATGCTTAGCAAGATTCACTGCATACATATATATTTGCTATTGTCTACGTATGTTCTCAAAAAATAAGCTGTAATATGCCTGAAACCTGACCAGACGTGTCATAATTATTCACCTCAGCGATGCTTCTAATTTTATTTTTACTTGTTTTCCTTGTTTCTTAAACTCACTTTCACAATTTAACTTTCATGCCCTGAGCTCAAGCGGTTCTAAAAAAGAAAAGAGGCAATAAATTTGGGGTCATTCTCTTCCTTATCGTTCTACAATTGCTTTAAGAATTTACTTGAAATTTTAACTCTGGTCTAGGTTCTTCTGAATGGTGGGCATGGGAGATAACACTTCAGTTGTTTGTCTTTTTTTTTTTGGAGAATATAAAGCATGTTGTACCGATTAAAGGAAGGTTTTTTTTTTTTTTTTTCAAAAAGAATAATAAAATTACAGAAAGGTTCTTATGTTTACTTGCCATGTTATCTCAGTTTTGATATATAGTGTTTTTTTTTTGTTAGCAACTGTAGATGATAGATTAGCCAGTTAATAAGATGTATTTGACATTTCAGACCGACATACTTGCTTCATATGCCATAAAACTGCGAAGTTTCATTGCTTTTGCTGCCCTAAGGCTGTATGTGGGCGCTGCATCTGGGACTCTGAATTGGTGCTTGTGAAAGGTCATGAAGGATTTTGCAATCATTGTTTGAAGCTTGCGATACTGATAGAAAGAAATTTGGATGTTGACTCTGATGGGGTATGCTTGTTTCTGACTAATGCTAAGAAAAGGTTTCTTAGTTTCATTTATTTCTTGGGGTTCTTTTGGATACATAAATTCACTATACATATAAATATATATATATATATATATATCTATATATGTAAACATACATGTATGTGCATATGTTTCATCCCCATATTTATATTAATAATTGAAAATCGCATCGTGAATCTAGTTGATTGTATTTACTCTTATGTGTCACCAAACAGCTTTACAACTTGAACCATCACCAATCTTAATAACTCAAAACCCACCGCTTAATACCAGTTTTTTTTTTTTTAAAACCCATACAAATTTCAGAGATCTCCCGATAGAGTCATCCAACGATCAAACAAGAACAAATAGAGAGAACAAACAAAATTATGTGCTTTGGAGGACTTTAACCCACAGAAGAGAGAGATTTGAATCCGTTATCACCAAACAAGTACAAGGATTTCTAGCAATTCTCAACCTCAGAACCCAAATCCCAATTCACCTAATCTGTCAACTTTCTTCTACCCCTATATTGCTCCCTGTATAATCTTCCACACTAACAAAAACACTGTGATAGCCTTCACATGGACTTGAGGAAACACTAAACCAATTAGGAGTAGGAAGGTGTAGAATACAGTACACCTGTCCCTAGTTAGTTATCTAGGCAGTTAACACTTAGAAATAGATAGGGAGATAACTGTTCACACTTAACTCAATACCTTCATACTTGTATAAAATCAGCCGTTTGACTTGTTAATATGAATCAATCCGATTCATGTAAATTTCTACATGGTATCAGAGCAGGTTATCCCACGGGTTGACCACGTGTTAGGCTTGAAGATTCGTCACACTTGAGGGTACGTGTGCTAATGTGAAGGTACAAATGTCCTGCATCGGAAAGTCACCATTGTTGTCTTTCTCATTAACATCCTCCCCACTCACGTCCTCAATTGGACAATGCCCTACGTCAAGCTCCTTGGCAAAAACCCATGTTATCACCTCCTACGTGTCTTTGGATCATCCTGCTATCCCTACCTTGGCCTATACACGAACCCCGCTCAATTCCTTGTATTTTTCTCGGGTATAGCACCGATAATGCTGGCTATCGCTGCGTACCTAGTGGCCGTGTATATATTAGTCGTCACGTTCTCTTCAATGAGAATGATTTTCCCTCCACCACAACTCCCCCCCAACCCGCCTCAGATTTTTCTTTCATCCTGTAATCCCCCACGTGGACCAACCTAAGCCTACCCCACCATCTCCTCCCCACTCTCCCACTACGTATCCAACTCAAACACTTTCCCCCACAATGTCCAGCTCTGCCCAAGCATTGGACTCAGCCCAAACACTGTGTCCTACTCCTTCTTCAACACCAACACCCTCTCTCCCTCCTGCCTCTCAGCTTCCCAACGTTAACCCAATGATCACCTGAAGCAAAGCAGGCATATCCAAATCCAAAAACCTCTGATTTGCATCACGGTACCCTCTATCCCAGTCCTTTCTTGCCACTGCCGACCCTACCACTAAACCCATTACCTTCAAACATGCCTCTCGATCTTCTGAGTGGACTTAAGCAATGAACACTGGATTTGCTGCCTTGCACAAGTAGCAGACATGTTCCCTTGTTTCCTTACCACCCCAGGCCAATGATGTAGGTTGCAAGTTGGTCTTTCTCCTCAAATGCCACGCTGATGGCACCATCGAGCGGCACAAGGCACGCCTGGTCGCCAAGGGCTTTCACCAGCAAGTCGGTCTCGGCTACCAAGAAACCTTCAGTCCAGTTGTGAAGGCACCCACCATCCAGGTTGTCCTTGCCCTTGCTTTCTCCCAAGGCTGGTCTCTTTGTCAAATGGACGTCACTAACGCCTTTCTTCATGGTACTCTTACCTAAGAATTCTACATGGTCCAACCCCCCTGCTTTGTTGATCCTCAACACGCTCACCATTTATGTCACTTACACAAGGCTTTCTACGGGCTCAAGCAGGCTCCCCGAGCCTGGTTTGACCATTTTAGCACTTTCTCCTCCAATATGGATCCATCCAGAGTCGGGCTGACCCCTCCATCTTTGTTTTCACTCACCACTCCTTTATCCGGTACCTCCTACTTTATGTCGACAACATTATGTTGACAGGAAACTTACAAGTTGCCCTGTCTTCCTTCATGGCTACCTTGGCCTGTGCCTTTGCCATCAAGGACTTGGGTCCTCTCCATTACTTCTTGGGCGTAGTGGCCAACTCCACTATCCACGACCTCCATCTCACTCAGAACAAATACACCTTGGACATCCATAACCGTAGTGGCCTCTCAGAATGCAAACCAGCTCTCGCTCCTGTTGCTCCAAAGCAGCCATTCTCTGCCAATATTGGACAACCACTTCCAGATGCCTCTGTCTATCGCCAACTTGTGGGTGCCTATTTTAAATGATTTTAACTAGACCGGACATCTCTTTTGCCGTAAAGCAAGTTGCACATTTTCTAAGTTCTCCAACGGATGTGCATCTCACTGCTGTCAAACGCATCATCCGCTATCTGAAGGGCACCCTTTGTTGAAGAATTGGCTCGGCAATACTAAGAATTATGGTTTGACTAGGAATCCTAGTTTGACTAGAATTCCAAGTGCTGAATTAGGAAATATGAGTTTTTCTAATGTTTACATATAGAATTAGGAAAAGTATTCCATAGCCCTCTAGGGATTAGGAAATAAGTTATCTTTCCATCTCCCAAAAGGAATAGGAATTGTAATATGCTAAGGAGTGTAACCTAAGTCCTATACATTATAAATAGGCCTCTTAGGAGTCCTTACATACACCTAGAAAATAAGACAGCAGTAAACAAAGAAGTCATACACGGGTATAAGAGCAAAAGATTGATTTGAGAGATCGTGAGCTAGGGTTTGGGGATTAGGTTACATAAGTTCTTGCAATCTTGTTATCTTCATGGTGCTAGTGATCTCTCAAGGAGATCACATGAGGACATACGCAAAGATTAGCCGAACCTCGCTAAATTCTTGTGTTTGTGTGTGTGGTGTGTTTACTTTATTGTTCATCTATATTCCGCATTATCTTAGCATCATCCTATTCGCCATGGCATACACATCCACCGATCTCCCTTTCCCCTGAAAATTCCGGCCTTCTCTAATGCTGACTGGTTGCAAGGACACTCGGCGCTCAGTCACCGGTTTCTGCATCTTCCTCTGCTCCACTCTCATCTCCTAGTGTGCCAAGAAACAGAAGGCCGTTTCTCGCTCCAGCTCTGAAGCCGAGCACTATGCTCTCGCCTACACTTGTGCAGATAGTCTCTGGCTTCTCAGCCTTCTTCGTGAGCTTCATGTGCTGCCTGCCTTACCTGTTCAACCCTATTGTGACAAGTGTTAGAGATCAGGATTCCGGCCATTATATAGACTCGGGAGTTCGGCCCTAAAACCAATTGGTGATAGGGGGAGTTGCCCAAGGCTATATAAGGCACACATTCTATTTCCTCTTTTCCGATGTGGGACTCTTATCCTCACATCCCAACAACAATCTCAGCACAACCTATATGTCTACCAATCCGGTCTTCCATGCCCGTACCAAGCATATTGCCCTGGACTATCATTTCCTTCGCGAACGCGTTGCTTCTAGCACTCATCATGTTCAGTTTGTACCATTTGTTCGCCAGCTTGCTGATCTATTTACTAATGGCCTCCCTGTACAGCGCCATCTATCTCTTGCATTTGAACTAGTCACCCACAAGGTGCCTAGTTTGCGGGGGGATGTAGAATAGTGTACACCTGTCCTTAGTTAGTTATAGTACACCTGCCCCTAGTTAGATATCTAGGCAGTTAACACTTAGAAACACATAAGGAGATAACTGTCCACACTTATCTCAATACCTTCGTACTTGTATAAATTCAGCCGTTTGGCTTGTTAATATGAATAAATCTGATTCATGTAAATTTTACAGAAGGCTTACTTAGAAATAGGAAACTAAACCTACATATGGATTTTATGATTTTGTTCACATCAATAAGTAAGAGAATGCTATGTGGTGTACACATGCAAGGTAAGATCATGACACATGGCCATTCCAGCATTTCGACTCATTTTACGCTTAATTAAATTGTTGGTTAACTACATGGGTATGAATGATTGCCAAGGCTGAAACGCGTCTAAATGGACAAATGTTCAGTTAGGGGTTATGGATGTTGTAATTTAACCATTATTTAAATGGTGAAAATTCTGAAGAACAACACTTTATCTAATTAAAAATCTGTTTTCTCCAGAGCTCCATCCCCACTCAAGAGATATATGAGAATGTTATATTTGTTATATATTTGACACTAATTTGCATATTCAGCATTTGTCAGATTGCATAGGTCCCTCGACAGAAAGCCCATTTTCCTTTGTACCCATTCTTGGATTGTGCTTACAGTTTTTTTTTTATCAAAATCTGAATGTTTTACGATTTGATATTTTTGGTTTGAATTTGTTTATTCTTTGAAATATATTCGATTTAGAATCTGCTTGTTATGCTCTCATAACATGAGACCATCTTGAATACAATTGTAAATCAATTGCATGAAAATAGCATGGATAAATATGCTAAGTACTTTACTCTTTTGTTGAATATCTTATCTATCATATTATATTGATAGAAGTTGACCCAACTAATGGAAATTCTTGGCTCCACCCCTGATCAGTCCTATTCTCATCTTTGATAAGGTTTAAAGATTTATATTAATATCTAGTTATTGTTAAATATTTAATTTATTATCATCTTTAGAGAAATTAATAAAAATCTTATAATGATTACAGTTATTAAATAAATTTATGGAAAGAATAGTGCTGTTTCTATTCTTAACCTACTACACAGTTTGAAATCTATTGATAGCATAAAGTCCAAAAGTAAACTTTGAAATGTATAACTGTTTGATTCTTTTTAAATAGTCTATCCTTTTGCAATTGAAGTTTAATCTGTTATTTTTTTCATTTACAATTAATTGACTATACATATGGACACACACACACATATATATATGGATAAACTAAAATTATATATTTGTGGTGTCAAGATGTCCATTATATTACCGGGGATGTCCCTAAGGTTCAGTTAGTGGCCTGTCACCTTCTCACTTTTCTGGGTTCTAGAATTAATTTCTTATATTGTGGCTTCCTCCTTTGTTTTTGCCCTTCTTTTCCCTCTGTCGTATTGGTTTGTTTTGGGAAATGCAGGCTGTAGCAGGCGTGGTTTGATAATATAAAACCCCAGTTTTGTTCTCTTTGTCACCTGAGAATATGCTTTTTTGATTTCAGGGTAGAGTAGACTTCGGAGAGATAAATACTCTGGAGTACCTATTCAAGTATTACTGGGAAATGATAAAAGAAAAACAAGGGTTATCTGCAGAACAACTTCAAGATGCAAAACATTCACTAAAGCGTGGTAAAAACTACAGGTGTGACTTTGATTCAAATGAAATTGATAATACAGAAGAAAGTTATTCTGAATTTGAAGAAGAAGGGTATTCTGAATCTGATGAAGAAAGTGATTATGATGATTGGAAAGGTAGAGAAGAACATGTGCCAGTTGGAAAAAAGAAGAGATCCAAGGAAAAGCCATGTCCAATGAAAAGAAAAGTAGCAGGAAAGAAAGTAGACTTTATAGGATGGGGCTCAGAGACCCTCATAAAATTCCTCACATCAATAGGTACAGACACAAGCAAAGAGTTATCGCAGAATGAAGTTACCACTATAGTTACAGACTACTGTAAAGAAAACAACCTCTTTGACCCACAGAAAAGGAAGAACATAATTTGTGATGCAATGCTACATTCTCTTTTTAGAAAGAAATCAATCAGTGTACATAGGATATATAACCTGCTGAATGCTCATTTCGCTGACAATCTGGAGTCAACCGAGGATGATGATACCGGGAATAGTTCTGAAGATAGAGATGAGAATTTTATGGTGACCTGTAGGCTGAACAAGTTGATATCAGATAAACTACCTCAAAAGAAAATAGTAGTTCCAGATGTGCGGAAAAGCCGTTTTGCTTCCATCATTGCTGAAAACATTAAGCTCGTGTACCTGAAGAGGAGCTTGGTGGAAGAATTGTTAAAGCAACCTGACACTTTCGACAAGAAAGTAATGGGAAGCTTTGTGAGAGTTAGATCTGACCCAAATGATTGTTCACAGAAAAATTCTCACCAACTCTTTCAAGTTAAAGGTAATTTTCTCAACGATGGCAACCAATTTTAATGGTACTTATATTAATGAGACTATTTAATGGTAATTATTTTTACTAGACTAGTTAATGTTAATTATTTTTCACCAGACTAGTTGTGGTAATTATTGTTCATCTTTTATTCCATTAAAATAACTCAACTCAACTTGATCGAAGTTGTTTTCAGAAATTCGTGAAAGTAAGAACAATTATATTTTTAATAGGGATTTTATCTTATTGTTAGCTGAAGGAATACCATCTTCTGGTTGTCATGTTTGCTAGCTGGGGATATATATTTAACAGAAATTTCCATGTTTCCTGATATTAAATAGAATACATAGTTTCTATGAAATTCGTGGATATATTGTTTTGAAATATTTGGTTTGACTGGAAAGCAGCAATCTGTTAGGTCTTGGGGAGTGCTTTTATGTCTTCGTTTAAGGGCTTTTCTGGTTTATGATATGTGTTTCTTGTTTGTGTTCCATTCTGTGGCCATATTGACCAGGCTTTTAATTTTATTGTTTTGAAAAATAAAATTGTTTCTTTGGAAAAAAAGAAAAGAAATACAATTGTTTCTTTTTGTAGAATTTCTGGAATGTGTTGTTTACATTCATAGCCGAAGGGCTTATTTATACAAGTCTGTGAGAGAGATAACTCTGAACAGTTATCTCTCTTTATCCAGAAATAACTTCCTAAAACTGTCTAGGTAACTAACTATGGACATCTGTCCGAGACCTGTCCTAATTGTCTACATGTGTACAAAGTGTACAAGTGTACTGTCAGATAAGCCTAACTAGTATATGCGGCTAGTGTATACATATATCATCTTACATCCCCCCGCAAACGAGGCACCCTTTAGGTGACGAGTTTGGATGCAAGAGAACAGTGTCTGTGAACAGAGAGGCCTTTGGTAAAAAGATCAGCAAGCTGTGCAGCAGAAGGGACAAATTGGACTTTGTGAGTGCCGGAGGCAACTCGTTCTCGGAGAAAATGGTAGTCCAGTGTGATGTGCTTGGTGCGGGCATGGAACACTGGATTGCTGGTCATGTATTTGGTGCTGAGGTGGTCACAGTAAAGAGTGATAGGCAGGGCTGGAAGAACGCCTAGTTCGCGAAGTAGACTGAGTAGCCAGAGACTATCTGCACACGTATAGGCGAGAGCCCTGTATTCTGCCTCTGAACTGGAGCGAGAAACAGTCTTTTGTTTCTTCGCACACCAGGATATGAGGGTTGAGCCAAGAAAGATGCAGAAGCCTGTGATGGATCTTCTGGTGTCTTTGCAGCCAGCACAATCTGCGTCTGAAAAGGCCTGAATACGTAAGGGAAATAGGGATTTAGTTATGTTGATTCCATGACCAAGGGTGCCTTTGAGGTACCGAATAATTCTCTTCACTGCTGTGAGATGGACATCAGTGGGGGCACTTAGGAACTGTGCAACTTGTTGTACGGCATATGAGATGTCCGGGTGTGTGAGGGTTAGGTAGAGAAGGGCGCCCACTAGTTGTCTATAGGCAGATGCATCCGTGAGGGGTTCACCAGTAGTGGTAGAGAGGACCTGTTTAGCGGCTACTGGAGTTGGAGCTGGCTTACACTCTGTGAGGCCACTGCGTTTCAGGATGTCCAAACTGTACTTAGTCTGAGTGAGGTGGAGGCCAGTGACAGTGGATGTGGCTTCAACGCCCAAGAAGTAGTGAAGGGGGCCTAGGTCTTTGATGGCAAAGGCATGAGCCATGGCTGTCATGAAGTAGGAGATAGCTGGCTGCGAGTTCCCTGTTAAAACAATGTCATCGACATAAAGGAGAAGATACATGATGATAGAATCCTTACTGTAGACAAACATGGACGGATCTGCCCTGCTTTGTAGGAAACCATAGGTGAGGAGGAATTGGCGAAACCTATCAAACCAGGCCCTTGGGGCCTGTTTGAGGCCATACAGAGCCTTATGAAGTCGGCAAACGTGATTAGGATGAGAGGGATTAGTGAATCCAGGAGGCTGGACCATGTACACTTCTTCATTGAGGGTACCATGGAGAAAAGCATTGGTGACATCTAATTGTCTGAGTGGCCAATTTTGTGAGACAGCAAGGGCTAGTACTACCCAGATGGTTGGGGGTTTTACCACAGGGCTGAATGTTTCAGTATAGTCAAGGCCTTCTTGTTGGTGAAACCCTTTGGCGACTAATCTGGCTTTGTATCGTTCGATGCTGCCATCAACATGTCTTTTAATCCGAAACATCCACTTGCAGCCAACAGGATTTGCATGTGGTGGTAAAGGAACCAGGGACCAGGTCTGTTGTTTCATTAAGGCATCATATTCATTTTGCATGGCTGCTGTCCATGTAGAGTGTTTAGAGGCTTGTTTGTAGGTCGTGGGTTCAATTTGGGAGGTATCAGCTAGGAAGGCTTGGGGAAGGGGGTATTTGGTGGCAAATAGAAGATGTCTAGACTTGGAGATGCCTGCTTTGCTGCGGGTTACCATTGGATGGATGTTAGGAGGCCGAGAGGTGGTAGAGACTAGGTGTGCAGGGGCTGGTTGAGCGGGGGACAGGTTGGCTGGTGTAGATGGTTCTGGTGGGGTAGTGGGAGATACAGACATGTCTGTGGAGGGGAGAGCTGGGGTACAGGATGTGTTGGATTCTGCAGAATTTTCTGGTCGGGGGCTATGTGGGGAAGATGAAGGAGGGGGAAGAGGTGATGTTTTGGCTGGATTCTGAGAGGGAATAGGAGGGGGAATAGGAATAAAAGAGAAATCTGAGGAAGAGGGGTTTGTGGAAGGAGTGGAAGGAAAACGGTGTTCATTGAAGATGACATGCCTACTGATGTAGACACGGCCAATGGGCATGTGGAGACACCTGTAACCAGCATGGTGTGGGCTGTAGCCTAGGAAAATGCAGTGGAGAGAGCGTGGTTCTAATTTATGTTGGGTGTATGGGCCTAGGTAGGGATAACAGGATGAACCAAAGACACGAAGAAGGTGGTAAGGAGGTTGACGGCCATGTAAAGTGTAGTAAGGGGTAGACCATTTTAGGACTGGTGTAGGAAGCAAATTGATGAGAAAGACAGGAGTTGAGACAGCTTCTGCCCAATAAGAATAGGGTAGACCAGCAGTGAGGAGTAAGGTTCTGCCCATTTCAGAGATGTGCCTGTGTTTGCGTTCTGCTAGGCCATTCTGTTGGGGTGTGTGTGGACAGGAGAACCTGTGAAGAATGTCGTGTTGGTTACAGAGGTCTTTAAAGGCATGATTGTCAAATTCCTTGCCACCATCACTCTGAAATTGCTTGATGGTGGTGGAGAATTGTGTTCTGACATAGTTTAGGAAATGGGAGAAGTGAGAAAAGACCTCAGATTTGAGGCGCATTGGAAAAATCCAGGTGTACCTGGTGTAGTCATCTGTAAAGAGAACATAGTATTGAAATCCAGAAACAGAGGGGACAGGGGACATCCATACATCAGAGTGAATAAGATCAAACGATTTTATTGATTTGTGTACAACAGGAGTAAAGGACAAACGAGTCGATTTTCCTAGGGCACAACTATTACAAAAGCTGAATTTATTTAAGTTAGCAGCAGGAGTGAGCAGATGTTGGAAAGCCAAGACTTGAAGGACTTGATGAGAGGGATGACCTAATCGACTGTGCCACAGAGATGGGGAACTGGTGGACAGCAGGGCTTGCGGTGGGGGTGATGCTTGTGGATGGATGGGGTACAAACCTTCTCTACATGGGCCCTGAAACAGAACAGCTTGTGTGTGTAAGTCTTTAATGATAAAGTGAGATGGGAAGAATGTGATACTAACTTGCTGGTCCTTAGTAAATTGTGCCACAGATAAAAGGTTTTTACGAATGGCAGGGACATGGAGTACATCAGAGAGGTTAAACTCATAGTGTCCAGAAGAGAATTTTACATTACCAGTGTGATGGATTGGCAGAGTTTCTCCATTGCCAACCATGACATTATCATTGGAAGAGGGTGGGGTTGAGCGTTGAGGGGCGGGTAGGAGTGTCATGTGATGGGTGGCACCACTATCGGGGTACCAATTAGGATCAGCAGCAGTGGCCAAATGAAGACCAGCAAAGGCTTGACTTAGGTCATGGTCATTGGATTGGGTGAGTTGCTGGCATTGGGCGGCAATGTGTCCATGTCGATTGCAAGACCAGCACTGTGGGCCAGGTGGACGGTTAGGAGGGTTGGGGCAGGGGCCAAGGATGCCTGCAGAAACTGTTGGGCTAGAGTAGCGGGGAGGACCCCTGCGAAAGGAGGCCCTGGAATTGCGAGAAGGGCGTGTGCCACGGTTGTATTGGGGACGCCCGCGAGTGTAGTAGGCACTGGCATAGGGTTGTGGTGCAGGTTGAGGAGAAGCAGCATACATGGCTGTGGGAGGAATTGCTACGGCTGGATTTGCAGTGGCAGTCTGTTGGGCTTCAAAAGAGAGCAATCGGGCTCTTAGGTCAGAAAAGAGAGGCAAGGGTGGGAAATTTAGCATGGTTGTGACAAGCATGTTGTATTCGGGACCTAGTCCACGAAGAACAGCCGTGACTAGGTTAGTAGATGAGAATGGTTGATTGATGGCAGCAAGGGAGTCTGCCAAGGATTTGGCTTGAGTGAGGTATTCTGAGATGGTTTTATGTCCCTTGGTGAGGGACATTAATTGGAAGCGAAGATTTGTGGCATTGGCAAGAGATTGCTGAGAGAAGTTTTGACTAATGTCTCTTGAAGTATTGAGTCCAACAACTTGTGACAGAACTGGTTCAGTTAGGGTGGCACGGAGGAGACTGATCAGAGTTTGATCAATCTGAAACCACTGGTTATAGGCAGGATTCGGCAGAGGAACAGAAGGGGAAGTAAGAACAGATTCAGAACTTTCAGATTGAGGGGAAGCAATGGCAGGGGTCTGGGGTGGCAGAGTAGGAGAAGGAGGAGGGTGAGTTCCATCAATGAAACGCCAGTAATTGTGACCAATGAGGAAGGGTTTGATCTGGCTTTCCCAAAGAAGATAGTTGGTCTCATTGAGTTTGACAGAGACCAGGTTTGAGACTTGGTTAGGGGAGATTGAAGGGGAAGAACAGGAGTCAGACGCCATAACAGGAAGCGAAATTGAAGGGATCGGTTTATGGTGGTCAGACTTAGTGCTCTAATACCATGTAGAATTTCTGGAATGTGTTGCTTACATTCATAGCCGAAGGGCTTATTTATACAAGTCTGTGAGAGAGATAACTCTGAACAGTTATCTCTCTTTATCCAGAAATAACTTCCTAAAACTGTCTAGGTAACTAACTATGGACATCTGTCCGAGACCTGTCCTAACTGTCTACATGTGTACAAAGTGTACAAGTGTACTGTCAGATAAGCCTAACTAGTATATGCGGCTAGTGTATACATATATCACTTTTCAAATAAATAAATACTGGAAATCAATGTGTTAGCTTGATATGAATTGTTGGTGCATTGTTGACCAAAAAAAAAATTGTTGGTGCATTCTCTGCAGTTTAAAATTTTAGGGTAAGGTGGTTACTGAATATGGTATCAGAGTTTTGGTGGCATAAGGTCTAGGTTCCAGACCAACAATCCATGTTTGCCACTTATTTGTTGACTCCAAATGTGCATTGTGGATGTTTGTCCATCTCCACATGGAGGATGGAGTTGCGCATGAGGGGGTTGTTAGCTTAATAATGGACCCATTTGATAACAGCTTAAGATTTTATATTGCTAATTGTCGGCCACAATCAGAGCTGCCCTCGTGACAACTTATATTGGGTTTTTGGAGTCCTTGGTGACTGTGCCTAACATGTAGATTGTCTGCTCTGATACCTTGAAAGAATTAGAACATCGAACCCAAAACCAGCTGGCATGGGCGTAGATGCTAGTGGGTGAAAGGCTCCGCATTCTAGATGCAGAATCTGTGAACACATTGAGATTGTTTTGGATTTATTAAGGGTATGGAGTTTGTTGTAATTTGGCTTAGATTTTAGGTCAATTAATTAACCTTTGTTGGGCCAATTATTACTTACTCTTGTTAGTTTTTTGGGTTCCTTGTTCTATTAGGATTATAGACGTTAATACTTGTAGGATTTGGTTTCTTGTCTTATGGGGATTATGGATTTGTTCTCCTTAGAGGATCCGGTAAAGTTAGGATTGTATATAATTGGCACATTGGTTTCTCTATCTGGTATGTGTGTAGCCACATATTTGTGACAGGTCTAAATACCTTTATGTTTTGGTTGTGGTGGTGCACCGTTTGTATGAGAGATTGCTTTGGGTTTGTGAGAGGTAATCTCTTTTGTAATCTCCTTCATTATTAGTGGAATTTCCTTGCCGTTTTTGCCCGTGGATGTATGCTTTATAGTCGAACCACGTAAATCCTTTGTGTTCTTCGTGGATTGTTAGTTTTTTGTATTTTGCCTTCATATTTGTTATATTGTATTGAGACGCTTCCACATAACAATTGGTATCAAAACTCAAATTTCGACTTGGGTTGCTTTCGTATGATGGCATAATATGGAATTGGAAAATTCGACGGGAGGAATGACTTGGAGATTTTGGATAATCCCTCAACAGTTTAGCTACAGTTGAAGTAGTGTTCGTACTCTCTATATGTTGACCTATCCAAAATCAATTTGAAGATTTAGTTTTTTTTGAATTAGAGAAATTTGGATATGGGATTCTACATCAATTAGTTCTTATTCAGATTCGTGTGTTGATGAAGGTTTTGTTTGGTGTGTACTTTGTGGGGGCCAAATTTGCTAGGTTCTGCAAAATTGCAAAACATTTGTGTAGTTCCTCTTGGGAAAAGCCGCATGCTTTCTAATTTTGTTAGTTTATGGACTTTTGGTTGAATTTGTTTGTCCCTATTATTTGATTTTTTGGTCTCCATCTACTGCAATTGTTTTGAAGACTGTTGAGGTATGGATTTGAGCTCCTGCTGGTATTTGGATTTGTTGTCTTGTTGGTGCTCAAGTAATGATAGTATTCTTGGGTTAAAGGCAAAATTTGGTATTCCTGGGATTTGAATTTGAGGTGAATGGTTTTGTTTATGGTACTTTGAACCTTTGTCACCATAATGTGTAATCAGCTTTGTTTTGGAAAATATTCCATATGGACCATGGTGTTTGTAAGCAGGTGGAGTTTGAAGTTCAAGTATATAGTGCTACATTCAGCTTTATTTGGTGTGCTTGGTTTTGTTCGGTGATGTTGGAGAATTCAAGTTCTCATTTGAATCACTCTGTTTTGATGAAGGCACTTTTGGTTTGTATCCTTGGGATTGTTTTGGGTTGGAGAAGATGTTGGAGGAAACTTCCGTCTAAAGACTTAAGTAAAGTTTAAGTCAAGATGGAGATTGTTGTAACTTGGCTTAAATTTTAGGTCAATTAGTTAATCTTTGTTGGGCCAATTTTTACTTACTCTTGTTAGTTTTTTGCATTCCTTGTTCTATAAGTATTAGGGACGCTAATCCTTGTAGGATTTGGTTTCTTGTCTCATGAGGGTTATGGATTTGTACTCCTTATAGGATTTGGTAAAGTTTGGATAGTATATAATTGGCACATTGGTTTCTCCTTGTTTGGTGTGTGTGCAGCGGCATATTTTTGAAAGGTCTAAAAACCTTTCTTATGTTTTGGTTGTGGTGTCACACCGTTTGTACAAGAGCTTGCTTCGGGTTTGTGCAAGTTAATCTTTTTTGTAATCTTCTTTGTTATTAGTGGAATATCCTCGCCGTTTTGCCCGTGGACATAGGCGTCATAGCTGAACCACATAAATCCTTTGTGTTCATCATTTATCCGGTGGCTGTACACAACATTTCTGTCAAAGTTCAGTTTTTCTTATTTCACGAAGAATGGTTCATGTAAAAGATTTTATTTGGAATATTTTAAATGGGTTGAAAGAACCATAAAATCATTAAATACAGTTTATTGAAATAATTTTGGAGTGATGAATAATGTGCAGCATTCTGAATTTGAAGTGGCTTGATGAAAGTTTATGCAGAAAACTTGTCTTTCTTTCCTATATTCCATTATAAAGAAGTATTTGTGTTCTTTAAATTCCGGAATTTAACTATACAACACTAAATAAATTTCTCATACTTTCATTATCCATACTCAGCACTACCAGATAGGAATGGAATTTTAAATTATTTCCATGAAGTTTGTTCTAGTTTGGTTGAACTGTTATTGAGGGGTCCAGGTGCTCGTATGTATAATCTAAATGCTTTCTGCATTCATATATTTTAGAGTAAATCATTGTTACATCCTTAACAATTTTTAGTTTTATTTAAAATCTTTAATGTTTATATATTAAACAAAATAAGACCTTATCTCAAACTTTTTTTATTCGAAAGTTCCGAAACAAAATTTGTAAGTAATAAATTCCAAATATACCTTTTTATATCTCAATAAAAAGGATGAGTGAGTTATTAAGAATTCCATTAAATAATTAAAAATAACATTGTCCTTTTTGTCCTCTTTGCCCCATTTTTTTGGCCTCTTGGGCCCTTAATTATATTATGCATATAATAAATATTATATATGTATAATATATATTGTATATAATTACAATTGATTTTTTTTTATAAAATAAAAAATAAAGTCTGTATTGTCTTGTGTTCCGGCTATAGAATTTAATTTTTTTTTTGGGGGGGAGGAGGGGTAGGGGTTGAGATGGTGGTGGAAAATCGTACGACACAAAATTTAAGAATTAAATCATAAACTATACGAAATTAACCAAATTATTTAATATCGGAAGATAAAAAAAAATTTTAAAATTAAAAATATTTTTGAAGAATTATTGTTTTTAATTATCATACTTTAAGTTAGAATAGATACTCATATTACTTTTAAATTGAGCATGTGGAAAAAAATTATAAATAGCAGTAATGTTTTCATAATCCTCAATATAATCTTATAATAAAAAATAAAAATAAAAAGTAATGTTGAAATCATGATAGATTTTGGTAAGTGTTTTTTAGATTGTAGTTGGACTAGTTTACAATTGGATGACATTAGTTGTAATTTATATAAAAATTATGGTTTTTTTTAAATTGTATAGTGTTTTGACTAGTCAAAAGACCTATGAGTTTAATTTTTCTATATGCAAGTTTTTTAATAAACTTATATGTTATAAAGACCTATGATTTAATTGTCCTATATTTTATTCACTTTTTTCTTTCAATGGACTGTTAGACTAGTTCAAATAAAAGTTAATAATACTAGGTTATGCAAGTGCAAGCTAGCTCATTGCAATTGGATGTACTAATTTTGATAGTTAGAGGATCTACCCAGAACATTGGTGACGGGTGTAGGGCTTAGGTTTTTATTTGTTTAGATGCAATGCATAGAATACCAATGTAGGATGTTTATATTCTTAACATGTCTTCTTGTGTGTGGGCTTGCCTAAGCTCAAAATATGGATAAATTCATCTTATACAATGTTAAAGTTGAGCATCCAACCTAGAAGCAATTGCCATGGATGGAGAGACTGCCAGTATTTTTAATATGACATGCAAGGTTTAAGATATTTGATGTGAGATGCTTTTGCCTCCAAATAGAGAGCCTCCTTATTCATAATTGCAAGAGCTATAATCGTGCGAGTTTCCTCCTTGGATGAGCTATGTCTTATTATTCTTATGTTGGCAGGCATAAAGAAAGCTTCGAGGAGCGATGAGATGAAAACAGATATTTTCTTGCAGTTTTCTGATATGTCTAAAGATGTACCTGTCTGCAAACTGTCAGATGATGACTTCAGCAAGGTGATGTGGTTGTGACTGTTTGATTGTTGAACAATAAAAAATCTTTTTTACGTAGACAAAGTTAACTATGTTGGCTTTTTATTCTTTTATTTAAAAATAAAAGAAACTTCCGGTAATTACTAATTGGAAGGAAATATATGGAGCTCTTAACCCAAAATATTATTCTGCATTCTATCCTTATTTTTAACTCTTTTATTTTCATTTATTTTTGTAGAATTGTATCAATCGATAGATTCTGAATTACAAGTCAATGGGTAATTTATACAGGTATGACAAGAGATAAGATTGGGCAGTTATCTCCTAATTTTATGTTAACTTCAGCTAACTGCACCTTTAACTAACTATAGGCTGGTAACTACTCTAGGAATAGTGACTTACTGATAGATGTGTAGTTATCTATTCTAGGGATACGTGTACACGGTTGATGTATTCTAAGGATAGGTGTACACGGTTCTACATCCCCCACAAACTAGGCACCTGTTGGGTGACAAGTTTGGATGCAAGTGTGCAATGGCAAGTAGCTGAGAGGCCCTTGGTGAACAGATCAACAAGTTGATGCGTCAAGACCTAGCTGGTGTTAAGGACTCAAAGTCAACGGAGGAGATTCCTAGTATATACACTTACCTAGTTAGGACTCCTTTATTTTATACCTAGTTAGGACTCTACCTCTTCTGTATATATTCTGCCTAGGCTGTACATCTTTGATTAAGTGAAAATAATATAAAAGTTTTCATACCTTATATGGTATCAGAGCTGTAAAAGCTCCACCGAGCAACCCTAGAAAATAAACCCTAAATCCATGGCCGCCACTACTGCAGCCGCCCCTACTGCCGCTGCCACTGTTGCAACCGGCATTCTTAGCCCTAATCCCCCCACACCCACCGACACACTACCTTCCCTCATCACCATTAATACCGCTGCTCAACTCCCCGTCAAACTCACAGCCACCACCTTCTTCCCCTGGCGAATAGTTCCATGCCCTTCTTCACAGTTATGATCTGATGGGTTTTGTGGATGGCACCCGTCCCTGCCCTCCTCCCACTGAATTTGCCCAGCGAGCTCATTGGTTCCGCCAGGACCAGCTTATTCTTCACGCCATTTTGGCGTCTGTATCACCGCAGGTGATCACGTTAATTGCCGCTGCCCAGACCTCCGCTGATGCATGGGGTCGTCTCAGTCGTCTCTATGCTAGCAAAGCAAGAGCACGGGTTCTTGAACGATGTGGGCACTGAATTTAAGGATATTGCTGCGGCTGTCCGGTCTCGAGACACCTCTGTCTCATTCGAGAACTTCCATGACATGCTTGTTCAGCATGAACTAGCCTCCAGCCGTGTTAACCCCACCCCTGCTGCCCCCATTACGGTTAATGCCGCTCACACATCCTGTGGCAACCACCGTTCCTCTCGTGGCTCCACTTACCGTCCCAGTCATCCTGAACCCACCCGCTCATACTTCAGCCCGCGCCCCTCTACTCCTGCTTCCGACTCCACCCGCCCCTCTTTTTCACATGGCAGTGGCTACCGTGGCACTTGTAAGTGGTGTGGCACTCTAGGGCATAATGCTAAACGCTGCCCACAACTACAGCCCCAAACTGCACCTCAACCTGTGGCTAACTCCCTCATGCCGAGTTCCTCTGCTCCTTGGCTGCTTGATTCGGGTGCCTCTCACCATGTCACCTCCACTCCACACCAACTCACTGAAGTGCATAACTACCGTGGCCCTGATGAAATCATTCTTGGCAATGGTAAGGGGTTAACCATAACCCACACCGGTACTACCACTCCCCCCTCTTCCTCCTCTCGTCCTTTCACTCTCCAAAATGTACTGTGTGTTCCCCAAATGACCCGAAACCTGCTTTCTATATCTCAGTTTAATATCACTAACAGCACTTCAATTGAATTCTTTCCTACTTACTTCCAAGTGAAGGATTTCAGCACGGGGGCGGTTCTTCTTCACGGCCCGAGTAAGGACGGTGTGTACGAATGGTCACCTCCCTCCCCAAACCCTCAAGCTCTAGCTGGTGTGGTGGCATCCCCTACATTGTGGCATCGTCGTCTTGGTCATCCTAGTCAAAAAGTTCTCGAGTCTGTTTTTCGTTTCAATTTCATTCATGTACCTTTCAAATTTCCAGCGTCTGTTTGTTCTTCATGTCAATGAAATAAAAGTCATCGTCTCCCATTTGGTGAGACTTCTCTTACAAGCACGGGACTTTTGCAATTACTTTTTTCAGATGTTTGGGGACCTGCCCCCTACATCTCCCCCGAAGGCTATGCTTATTATGTCATCTTTGTCGACCACTTTACAAAGTACACTTGGTTATACCCTCTGAAACGAAAATCAGATGTGTATCCCACGTTCCTTGATTTCAAAAAATTGGTCGAAAACTACTTCCAAACCTCCATTGCTACACTTTATACTGATGGGAGCGGAGAATTCATTAAACTCAAAGCTTTTCTTGCTAGTCACAGCATCCATCAGTTGCTCACCCCTCCTCACACCCCCCAACACAATGGGGTGGATGAACGGCGCCACCGCCATGTGGTGGAAACTGGTCTCACCCTCCTCCACCAAGCCCGTGTTTCCCTTCATTACTGGCCGTATGCCTTTAAGGTTGCGGTTTACCTCATAAATTGTCTCCCCACTTCTATTCTTCACAACTCCACTCCATATTCTGCCCTGTTTCACCAGTCCCCCAATTACACCCGTCTTAAGGTGTTTGGATGTCTGTGCTACCCTTGGCTGCGCCCCTACACCTCCAACAAACTGCAGCCTAAGTCCACCCCATATGTCTTTCTTGGTTACTCTCTCAACCAAAGTGCTTATTTGAGTCTTGATCCTACCTCCAACCGTCTTTACGTGTCTAGGCACGTTCAATTTGATGAATCTTCCTTTCCTGGTCTCTCTCCTCACCCTACAGCTCCTACGGTCACCTCTGATCATTTTCAGCAGTGGCTTTCCACTCTTCCACCCATGTCCTCTCTTCCGTCCTCTCCAGCCACCACATCTGCCTCCCCACCAGTTCCTGCAGCACCTGTGGCATCCACGGACACCGCTCCTCTCTGGCATTGAAGTAGCACTGCTCCCACCTGCTATACCTCCTTTGCCCCACGACCAACCTCCCACCCCTACATCCCCGCCCGCACCACTACCATCTCCTACTTCCGGCCCTGCCATCCCTTCCCCTCCACCCCCCCCTCCGCACATACACCCGGCGTCAACCATGCCTCCTACCCCCTCCTCCCAACCAACCTTCCCCCCCACCTCCCCCTCCTCCTCCCTCCACCTCCCACCACCACCCCCACCATCTTCCACTCACCCTATGCTCACCTGTACCAAATCTGGTTCAATACCTCCTGTCCCCTCCTATGCCCTGGCCACTACCACCCATCCCCAACCCCTAGCCGAGCCCACATGTGTCTCTTAAGCAGTCAAGGACCCGCATTGGCGCTCTGCCATGTCTGCAGAGCTCACAGCCCTCATTCGGAATGGCACCTGGGACTTGGTTCCTCCCCACCCGGACCAGAATCTAGTGGGAAACAAGTGGGTGTTTTGCATCAAGCGTCACCCGGATGGTACTGTGGACAGATACATAGCTAGACTCGTGGCCAAGGGATACCACCAACGACCGGGCATTGATTTTTCAGAAACCTACAGCCCCGTGGTCAAGCCTACTACCATCCGCATCATCATCCACCTGGCCGTGACTAATGGCTGGCCTATCCGACAGCTGGATGTCAACAATGCATTCCTCCAGGGAACTCTAAATGAGGATGTCTATATGGCCCAGCCAAAGGGGTTTGTTGACCCACATACACCTTCTTACGTATGCAAGCTCAACAAAGCCCTATATGGTCTTAAACAGGCCCCTAGGGCTTGGTACCAGGAACTCCATGACTTCTTACTTCAACAAGGCTTTGTAACAATACTTTCTGATGCTTCTCTCTTTGTTCTTAAGCAGGGCTCCCAGGTACTCTACTTCTTAGTCTATGTGGATGATCTAATTCTCACTGGCAATGCCTCTCATCTTCTCACAACCTTCATCCACCAACTAGCGGCCCAGTTTTCAATCAAGGATCTCGGACCCCTTCATTATTTTCTTGGAGTGGAAGCCATCCCCACTCTCAAGGGACTGTTTCTCTCTCAACACTGCTACATCCATGACCTCCTCACCATGGCCCGTATGGAGGGTGCCAAACCGGTTCCAACTCCTCTAGCCGTGTCTCCACCCTTGATCCTTCAAGATGGATCCCCCCCGGCTGACTCCACTCTCTTTCGACGCATCATTGACAGCTTGCAGTATCTGAGCCTAACTCGTCCAGACGTGTCCTATGCTACCAACAAGTTGTCTCAATTTATGCATGCCCCAACCGACACTCATTGGCAGGCCCTAAAACGAGTTCTCAGATATCTCAGGGCACTTTCCACTACGGTCTGCATCTTCACAGCCAGTCCACTCATGACCTGAAGGCTGTGTCCCATGCTTTTCACACTGTAGCAGCCTTTTCAGATGCTGATTGGGCTGCAGATCGCGATGATCGGAAGTCCACCACGGCCTACTTAGTTTATCTTGGTGGCAATCTCATCTCTTGGAGCTCCCGCAAGCAGAAGTCGGTCTCTCGATCCTCAACTGAAGCAGAATATCGGGCTGTAGCTTCTACTGCAGCAGTACTTTGGGTCCAGTCCCTCATGAAGGAACTTGGTCTATCCCTCTCGGGGCCCCCCAACATCTCTTGTGACAATATAGGCACCACTTTCTATTGTGCCAATCCGGCTTTACACTCGCGTATGAAACATGTGGACATTGATTTCCAGTTCGTCTGGGACCATGTCTCTCGTGGCCTCCTCACTGTCTCTCATGTGGCCACTGATGACCAGCTCGCTGATGCACTTACCAAGCCCTTACCAAGACCACGCTTTCAGCTCCTACGTACCAAGATAGGTGTCGCAGATGGCTCCACCTTCTTGCGGGGGCGTGTTAAGGACTCAAAGTCAACGGAGGAGATTGCAGATCAATCTCCTCCTTAATATCTGTACTTCCTAGTATATACACTTACCTAGTTAGGACTCCTTTATTTTATACCTAGTTAGGACTCTACGTTTTTTGTATATATTCTGCCTAGGTTGTACATCTTTGATTAAGTGAAAATAATATAAAAGTTTTCATACCTTATAGCTGGGAGGACGTGTCCGAGGGGCCTTCTAAGGAAGGGACAGCCGGTGGGGGCACTGGTGGGGCAGCAGAGACAGGGGCAAGGATATAGGTGACGGGGGGCAAGAAAATGAGCCAGGTTTGGATATTTTCTGGGTGACGGGAGGGACTTGGGAGGCGTAATAAGGATCCCCCAGAATCCATGGAGATTGAGGATCGATCTCCTTGATCCTTTGATATCCTAAGTCAAAGGAATCTCTCTGATTCCTTCCTAGAACTGCACATATATTCCTATAGATGCTTACCTAGTTTAGGTCTACGATTTCTTTTCTAGTCTAAACATGTATTTCCTACTTAGTCTTACCTAGCATTAGTATATAATTGTCCTCTACGCTGTAAAGTTATTATTCTGAAATACAAGGAATTTTCCCACCTCTTTAGTGCAGAGCAGGGTACGACCTACTTCAGATATGTGTATGTGCTTTCTTTTGGCCAGGCCATTCTATTGGGGGGGTATGAGGGCATGAGAATCGTTGATGGATGCCATGTTGAGAACAAAAGGTTTTGAACGAATTATTGGAAACTTCAGATTTGAGTCGAAGTGGGAAAATCCAAGTGTAACGTGTGAAGTCATCAGTAAACGAAACATAATAACGAAAACTGGAAATATAAGGAACAGGGGACATCCAAACATCTGAGTGTAGTAAATCAAACGGTTGCGTTGATATGTGGACAACAGGGGAAAAGGATAGTCTAGTACGTTTGCTTAAAGCACATGGGAGTACAGAAGGTTGAAGAATTAAAAGCTACAGGAGAACATATATATTTGACTAGCCAGCATGCGTAGGACTTGGTGGGAAGGATGGCCTAGCCGTTGATGCTAGAGAGTAGGGAAAGCAGTGGTGAGCAAGGCTTGTGATGGGTGGTGAGGAGTGATGGGGTACAGTCCATTGCTACAGGGGCCCTAAAAAAGATTAGTGTTGGTGGTCAAGTCTTGAATGACAAAGTAAGTAGAGAAAAAGGTGAGACTGACATTATGATCTTGGGTGAATTAAGCAACCGATAAGAGGTTTTTGCGAATGGAGGGAACATGAAGGACATCGGAGAGGCAAAAAACATACTGACCAGAGAGGAAGATGACATTACCAGTGTGGTTGAGGGGGAGAGTGGTGCCATTGCCAACCATAACCTGTTCATGGGATGAAGGGGTAGGTTGGCGGGGAGCAACAAGGCCATGGTGACATGATGAGTGGCACCACTATCTGGATACCAATTTGGGTCAAAAACATTGGCCAAATGAAGGCCAACAAAGCCATGAGAAAGGTCATGATCTGCACACTGGGAGAGCTGCGGGCAGTGGGCTGTGGCATGGCCATAGCAATTACATGACCAACATTAAGGCCCTTGGGGGTGTGGAGGAGGTGTGGGATAGGAACCAAGGACCCCAGGGGAGGTGTTAGGTGCAGAAAACTGGCTGGGGCTACGGTGGTAGAAGGGTCGTGAGCCGTGGCTAGGGTGAGAACCGCATTGGAAGTTGGGGTGGCCAAAAGCTGCGTAGAAGGTGGGAGCATGGCTAGCAGCCGCAGGGCTGGTAGAAGCTGTATAGAGAGCGGTTGGAGTAGTAGCCGCCGCATAGGTGGGAGCAAGGATGAAAATATCGATATCGACGGATATATCGCTAGTTAAATTTATGGATATCTCACCTTAAATATCGATATCGATATCAATATCGTTTACGGTCAACAAAAATGACGGAAATTTGGTCTAAAAGTTGGAAATTTGGAATGAAACTTTGGGAAAAGCTTAAGTACCTAATAATGGTTATATAAAACTAATAAAAACTATAAAATGATTTTGATATAATAAATATATGATGAATAATATGATGTAATATGATTTTGACGATGACTAATAATATACAATTTTAAATATAAACATAAATTGAAGTGAGTTACTATAATTGAATGTTGAAATAGTTAAAAACACAACAATAAACATACAAAAATTCAATGTAAGAAAAAAGATAAAATAAGTTTAAATATTTAAAATTGGAAAGGAAAAAAAAATGAAAAAATAGGGTCAAATTTTGTTAAAAAATTGGAAGTAATTGATATATTTAAAATTGGAAAAAAAAAAGAAGAAAAAAGGCTAACCTTTGTTGAAAATTGGAATAAATGAATAAAAAAGGGAAAAAAAATAAAACAATAACTGTTGGTAGCCTGGGTGGTCTAACCCAAGACCCTCCCAAGGAGTTCAAAAGCCATGCCAACTCTGCTAGCCTGCCATTCATTAGTTTACATAACGTCAAATATATAAATACACATATTCCTCCGCTAGCCAACCGTCATCCTCAACCTCCAGTCGGGTCTGCAATTCAGGTTTTTCGACCCGGCGACATGACCCGACTAAATATCCTTCGATTTACGTCCGATTTTTACGAATTAATAGTGCATCTTCATCGTTTTGATCCCAAGAAAGGATCAGTGGACTCAAAATAAGACAATTGTTCGATATTTCGACGAAATTTCTTCCCTTCCTTCTTATGTGCCGTCGACCCGAAATACTGAAATTTCGGCTACATTTACCGATATTTTCATCCATGGGTGGGAGTTGAAGTTTGTTGGGCTTTGAAGGAGCGGAAACGGGATCTCAGATCAGAGAAGGGAGGAAGGGGCGAGGGCCTCAGGTTGGGTGGTTGTAGGAGGAGCCACGGGCTGCTTGGGTTGCATTAGCCGTGATTGCAGGGTGAGGGGAAACAGGAGCTTCACGGGAAGTGGCTGCCTTATGCTGTACCAACATGTCATGCAGGTTCTCAAACGAGACAGGGGTGTCTCGAGAACGAATTGCAGCTGAGATGTCCTTGAAGGCAGAACCTACGCCATTGAGGACGTAGAGGAGGAAATCATCATCTGATAGAGGGGCATCAATGGCAGCGAGTTCGTCCGAAAGGAGATGAACCTTCTGTTGGTATTCAGTGACAGGCCGGTTGTCATGTCGAAGGAGAGTCAATCGCTCCTTGAGGCGTAGAACACGAGCTCGAGCTTTGCTGGCATAAAACCGTGTGAGGCGGGTCCAGGCTGCTTCAGAGGTTTTGGCAGCGGCTATCAGGGTAACCACCTAAGGGGAAACAGAACCAAGGATAACATGAAAGATGAGCTGATCCTGGTGAAACCAGAGAGCACGAGACACAGTTTCAGTGGGGGGTGGGCAGGGGCGAGTACTAGCAACGTACCCCTTAAGATCATATCCGAGCAGGAGAGCATTGAACAGTGCTCTCCAAGGGAAAAAGTTTGTTGCTGTGAGTTTAACTGGAAACTGAGCAGCATTAATTGAGATGTGAGTGGTAAAAGGTATTGAGAATACTTCTGTATTTCTTAATTAATTAGATGTACAATAGTGGAAGAGATATATACAGGTCTGAACTGGACCTAACTAGGAAGGAAAGAAACTAGCTAAACTAGGCCTAACTTGGAAGGAAAGAAACTAGCTAAGTATGTACGAAAGGAAGGAATCTGTACAGATTCCTGGTTGACCTAGGGCCAGCCGATCATGGTTCTCAATCTCTTCTGATTCGGTTGGATTCTTAATACGCCCCCGCAAGATGGTGGAGCCATCAGTGAAACCAATCTTGGTACGTAGAAGCTGGAAACGTGGTCGAGGGAGTGGCTTGGTGAGAGCATCTGCAAGCTGGTTATCTGTAGTGACATGAGACTTGGAGGAGGCCACGTGTGACATGGTCCCGAACAAACTGAAAGTCAAGCTCCACATGCTTCATGCGAGAGTGGAGTGCAGGGTTGACACAGTAAAATGTGGTGCCAATGTTGTCACAAGAGATAGTGGGAATTCCTTCAACTGTGAGGCCAATTTCACGCAAGAGGGATTGAACCCAGATCAGTTCTGCAGTAATGGAAGCTACTGTGCGATATTCGGCCTCAGTGGAAGACCGGGAGACTGCTTTCTGCTTCCTGGAACTCCAGGATATGAGATTGCCACCTAGGTAGACCAGATAAGCTGTGGTTGACTTGCGTTTTGCTGGATCTCCTGCCCAATCCGCATCTGAGAAGGCATGGAGATGGTTGAACGAGTGAGAGATGGCATGGAGGTGATTGGTGGTCCCACGTTGTAGGTGGAGGCCAAAGAACATGGTCCCTTTGAGGTAGCGCAGCACTCGCTTGAGAGCTTGCCAATGGAGAGTTGTAGGGGCATGCATGAACTGGGATAGCTTATTGACAGCATAGGATAAGTCTGGTCTTGTGAGATTGAGGTACTACAGGCTGCCAACAATGCGTGTGAACATGGTTGCATCGGCGGGTGGAGTACCATCCACTAGGGTGAGAATAGGCGAGACAGCTAGGGGAGTGGAGATGGGTTTGGCACCGTCCATCTGAACAGAGTGCAGTAGATCCTGGACATATTTATGCTGGGAAAGAAACAGACCTGAGGAAGTGGTGAGGACTTCGACACCTAGGAATTAGTGTAGGGGCCCGAGGTCCTTGACAGAGAAGCAAACAGCCAGAGCTTGAATGAATTTAGTGATGAGCTGGGAGCTGCTGCCTATGACAATTAGATCATCCACATAAACCATAAAAAACAGAGTGTGAGAGCCTTGCCTTTGGAGAAACAGGGAAGCATCCGAGAGGGCATTAACAAAGCCCTGAGTAAGAAGATAGGGGTGAAGCTCCTTGTACCAAGCCCGTGGAGCCTGTTTAAGGCCATAAAGTGCTTTGTGTAGCTTGCATACGTAGGTAGGATGAAGGGTGTCAACAAAGCCAGTTGGCTGGTCCATGTAAACGTCTTCTTGTAGAGTGCCATGGAGGAAGGAATTGTTAACATCCAGTTGCCTTAATGGCCAGCCATTGGTGATAGCAAGGTGGAGGATGAGCCGAATAGTGGTGGGCTTGACCACGGGGCTGAAAGTGTCCAGAAAATCAACTCCAGGACGTTGATGATACCCTTTACCCACTAGACGGGCCTTAAACCTGTCCACCTCACCAGTAGGACTGCGTTTGATGCGAAAAACCCATTTGTTACCTACCACGTTTTGGTGAGGGGCTGGAGGCACAAGATCCCACGTGCCATTGCGGATGAGAGCATTCAACTCATCTGACATGGCACTCCGCCACTTAGGGTCCTTCGCTTGAGAAACACAGGTTGGTTCAACCAAGGGGGCTGGAGTTGGGTGTTGGCAGTGAGGGCATAGCTGAGGACAGGTTGTACGGTGCCAGTTTTGGTGCGAGTGAGCATTGGGTGAGTCGACACGGGTCTTGGCGGTGGTGAAGGGGGTGGGGGCGAGGAGGGCGACGGCTGTAGGTAAGGAGGGGGGGGAGGGGGGCAGAGGTGTTGTCGGATGGTGGAGTGGAGCAGGGGCTGGGCTGTGAGGTGGGTGGTGCGGGACAGGAGAACTGGGCCGCTGGGTGGAGGTGTCGTCCGTGGGCTGTCTGCTGGAGGTAGGCGGCAGGAGCAGAGCATGAGAGTGTTCTGATGCAAGACCGTGCAGGAAGGATGTCTCAAGTGTGTCCGCTGGAGTGGTGGGTGGTGTGATCGCTGCTGATGGTGAGGTGGCAGTGTGAACAGGAACCAGAGACAGGATCAAGTGTGGAGAGCCAGATTTGGGTGAGGGGAGGAGTGACGGGAGGGTTCTGGGAGGAGGAAGGGAAACCGGGAAAAGAGCACTCATCAAACTGCACATGACGAGAGACATAGAGTTTGTGGGTGGATGGATCATAACAAAGATAGGCACTCTGGTTTAGGGAGTAGCATGTGCAGGAAGGATGTCTCAAGTGTGTCCGCTGGAGTGGTGGGTGGTGTGATCGCTGCTGATGGTGAGGTGGCAGTGTGAACAGGAACCAGAGACAGGATCAAGTGTGGAGAGCCAGGTTTGGGTGAGGGGAGGAGTGACGGGAGGGTTCTGGGAGGAGGAAGGGGAACCGGGAAAAGAGCACTCATCAAACTGCACATGACGAGAGACATAGAGTTTGTGGGTGGATGGATCATAACAAAGATAGACACTCTGGTTTAGGGAGTAGCCGAGAAAGACACAGGGGGTGGAACGAGGTAGGAGTTTGTTTGGATTGTAAGGGCGGAGCCAAGGAAAACAGAGGCACCCAAAGGTGCGTAGGCGGGAATAGTTGGGGGGGGGGGGGGGCCGCGGCGGTGGAAGAGTGTTTCATAGGGACTTTTCTGGTGGAGAAGGGGGGTGGGCTGCCGGTTGATGAGATACACGGCAGCCCTGAAGGCATATGTCCAGTAGGACAAGGGAAGGGAGACTTGATGAAGGAGAGTAAGACCTGTTTCGACAATGTGACGGTGTCGCCTTAGTTGAGGGGTGTGAGGTGGGGTGAGGAGGTGATTGATGCCGTGGGAAGCAAGGAATGGCTTTAGTTTGATGAATTCACCTCCTTCATCAGTATAGAGAGACAGGATGGGTTGCTGGAAATATTTTTCAACCAGGGTTTTGTAATCCACAAAGGTGGAGAAAGACATCAGATTTTTTCTTAAGGGGATAGAGCCATATATATTTGCTAAAATGGTCCACGAAGATGACATAATATGAGTTTTTGTCCATGGAAAGGTAAGGGGTAGGGCCCCATACATCACTGTAAATAAGTTTTAGGGGACGAGAGGAAGTTAGGGAAGAGACACCAAATGGTAGTCTGGTACTTTTATTGCAAAGGCATGAATTACAGACAGTTTCTAGATGCTTAGGAGTTACGTTAATGGAAAACTGACGAAGGACAGATTGGAGGACTTTAGAACTTGGGTGGCCAAGACGGCAATGCCAAAGATTAGGGGAGACCACCACACCCACCATAGCTTGAGGTCGTTGAATGGAGGCAGAAGACCACTCGTAGACATCATTCCTACTCCGGCCTTGTAGGAGAACCGCCCCCGTGCTGAGATCCTTCACATGAAAAGAGTGGGGAAAAAGTTCAATAGACGTACAATTTTGTTGAATTTAGGAATGGAAATCAGATTTGTAGTCATGGAGGGAACACATAAAACATCTTTGAGAGTGAAGGGAGGGGAAGTGAGAGAGGGTAAGTTGGTTGAACCTTTGTGGGAGATACCAAGACCCTTACCGTTACCAATGATGATTTCATCGGGGCTAGTGTATTGGTGGGCATCTGATAGATGACGAGTGGTGTTGGTGACATGATGTGAGGCACCAGAGTCCAGAAGCCAGCTGCTGGAGTGAGCTTGAGTGGTTGGGTTTGCCATGGGAGGAGAAGCCAAGGGAGTGGGAAGCTGGGGACAACGCTTGGCGGTGTGGCCCTGGACACCACACAGCTGACAGAAACCACGATAGCTAGTACCAGGCTGGTTGGAGCGGCGATTGGTGGAGTTGCGGGGACCAGAAGGGCGATGGTTGTCCTGTTGGTGGTAGGAGCGGCGGCTGCCGGAAGAAGGCTATGAATAATGGCTAGAAGTGTGGCCACGGTGAGCCTGGGACACCTGAACTGTTATGGGAGGACTAGGGGTTGAAGGGGCTTCTCGATTGGTGGCTTCCTCATGCTGAACCAGCATGTCATGCAAGTTTTCAAAGGACACAGGGGTGTCCCTTGAACGGACAGCCGCTGTAATGTCCTTGAATTGGGGGCCCATGCCATTGAGGACATGAAGCAGCAAATCGTCATCAGACAGAGGGGTGTCAATGGCGGCAAGCTCGTCGGAGAGAAGACGAATCTCTTGGAGGTAGTCAGAGACGGGGCGGTCACCATGGAGAAGAAGAGTAAGTCTCTCCTTGAGGCCAAGCACACGACCACGGGCCTTGCTTGCATAGATATGGGTTGCATGGCAGCAGAGGTTCTAGCGGCAGCAATGAGTGTGATAACTTGAGGGGAAATTGAAGCCAAATTCGAGTGGAGAAGAAGCTGGTCCTGGCGGAACCAGAAGGCGCGGAGCGCAAGTTCTGTTGCTGATGGGCAGGGATGAGAGCCATCCACGAAACCCATTAAATCATACCCGTGAAGAAGAGCATGGAACTGGGCACGCCAAGGGAAAAAATTGTTGGCCGTTAGCTTGACCGGAAGCTGGGCGGCAGTATTAATGGTGATGAGGGCGGGTAGATTAGGGTTTGGGTCACCGGTGGTTGGTGGGAGGGTAGGATTGAAAGGGGCGGCAGTGGTTTGAGCAGCAGCGGCGGTGGGTTAGGCAGCCATGAATTAGGGTTTGTTTCTGGGTGTTTTTTTTTCTAGGGTTTTGCTTAGTGGAGCTTTTAGGGCTCTGATACCATAAAAGGTATTGAGAATACTTCTATATTTCTTAATTAATTAGATGTACAATAGTGTAAGAGATATATACAGGTCTGAACTGGACCTAACTAGGAAGGAAATAAACTAGCTAAACTAGGCCTAACTTGGAAGGAAAGAAACTAGCTAAGTATGTACAAAAGGAAGGAATCTGTACAGATTCTTGGTTGTCCTAGGGCCAGCCGATCATGGAGATTGAGATTGATTCTCAGTCTCTTCTGATTCGGTTGGATCCTTAATAAGTGGAGAAGAGATTGGTGATGTCGGTGTTTGGTGGTGGGTTGGTGATGACAGGTGAGGTGGGTGGAGGGGCGGCCATTGAAGGAGGATAGAAAGGTGAAGGGTTGTTGCTCGGTGGAGCCTTAATGCTCTGATACCATAAAGAGGTAGGAATTTCCTTGCATATTCGAATAATAAATCTTTATAGTTGAGAGGACGTATATATACTGTTTCTAGTAGAGACTAAGTAGGAAATACATGTTTAGACTAGGAAGGAAATCTTAGGACTATACGAGGAAAGTATCTACAGAAATATATGTGCAGTTCTAGGAAGAAATCAGAGAGATTCCTTTGACTTAGGATATCGGAGAATCATGGAGATTGATCCTCAATCTCCTTTGATTCTGGTGGATCCTTATCAGAGAGCACTTATCCCTACACCTAGACCAGAGACAACTTTAAGGTGCAACATTAAATAATCAAATTGCATGAATCAATTTTTAATTATTTTTTCTTTATGAGAGAATAAATCATTAAAGATTAAAAACTGCAATAGCAGCAATGTGTCTAATGTAATTCCCATACCTTAATATTAAAGTATCAGAAAAACAAAAACTGCAATTGAAGGCTTCATGAACACCAACAAAATAGTATAGCCATTTACTACATATTTATATTTCATAATTTTTTTTTCTACAGGAAGAATGTGCAAATTTACATCAGAGAGTGAAAGAAGGAATGCTTGAAAAGCCCACTGTTGTAAGTTATTTCATGTAGAATTAATCTACTGTGCTTTCTGAAACCTAATAAGTAGATGAAAGCTCCTTTTACGGCATCAACTTATAATATTTTTCATTTACCCTGTTCCTTGCTTACTAGTCGAAATTCACATCAAATAATGATCCAAATCGATATAGCTCATTAGTTCCCAGATGGAACATCTTGAATGGTTATTTTTCCTAAAGTATTGGTCGAGATTATGAGTGATGACTAAATAAATTCAGAGGGAAGTTAATGAACTAAAGCATAATTATATTTATTTCAACCCACAAATATATTTGTCTAATCCAACAGTTACAAAAAACTAAATACAATGATATAACTCTTTTATGGTTGCAAGATATCAAGATGTAAATTCAAATAGCTGATACTTAGTGAATTGATTAAGTAGGGCAGTGTAATTTTTCTGACGGAGCCAAATAGAACATGTGGTAATCAGATTCTTTTTTCTTTTAATATACTATATTCCTAGCATATATAGTAATACAGAAGATTGTAAACACACTCACAAGTCAAGTATTCCATGGATTGGTGTACTAAACTTAACAAACATATGCCATGCTTGACCACTTTTAACCTATCTGTAATGTAAGAAAATTGTGGCATAGGGGTGGGTAATTTGCTGAAGAAAAATGGGGCACTTCTTTTAAAATGGTTATAGAGGCTTCATTTGAAGAGGGATTCCTTTGGCATGCTCCCTTTAGAAGGCAATACAGGTAATTGGTGGAGGTTCCAAAATTATATTTAAAATATTGTTGCCAGATTTCCATTGGCATGCTCCGTCTAGAAGGAAGTACATGTACTTGGTGGGGATTCCAAATTAGTGGTCAGGGGGTCAATCATTGTCATCAACAGATATTTATCCTGGCAGCAACCCATTTCTTCCAGTGTTGTTCCGTGGT
This sequence comes from Prinsepia uniflora, assembly GCA_032719365.1. Lineage (NCBI taxonomy): Eukaryota > Viridiplantae > Streptophyta > Magnoliopsida > Rosales > Rosaceae > Prinsepia > Prinsepia uniflora. Next base: position 17,449,628 of record CM064865.1, on the reverse strand, counting down.
GAGAAATGGTGAATAAGTTAGGTTTGCGAGGAACCTTCGGTGGGGGAAAGTCCAAAAACCCGTTCTTTCCTTGAATTTATAGACGTTTGAGCTTTCCATGAATAGAATGTGTTTAAATTCCCATGAATAGAATGTGTTTAAATTCTTGTTCTCAAGCTTGTTTGGATATGAAGTCATATATATATATAAATTTATTTCTTTACACATCAAATTATCTGACTTCCACCAAAGCGCGAAAACCAGGATCTTTCAGAAATCCAATTAAAAATCATCTTTAATTATATTACTTTGTGAATTTTATAAGTATTTGTCTTTCATGTATAGTTTATAGTGTATGGACTTTACATATTTTCATTTTTTGCTTCATTGACTTTTATTTTTAATATATAAATTATAAAATACCCTTCTGATACCTGGGTTTGAAGCTAGTATTTGAACATATCCCAAACTGTTAACCAGGATTTTTTTGTTTGATAGCTGGAGCTTGAACAGAAGGCTAGATGTCTGCACGAGGATATAATGGAGCACGTACGTATTCTAGCTTTAACCCCAGAAGAATATGCTTGTTTTCTGTGCTGTTATAATTCATTTGAGCATTCCCTATGGTTTGAACTTTGAAGTGTAACTTCAGGTTTCTACCAAATGGATCTGAGGCATGCTTAAGAAAAAAATTGGAATTTTAAGTGAAAAAAGCAAAAGTATTGAATGGTAGATGAAAATTTGAAACTTTAAATCCAAAAATTAATAGGCCTCTCTGGTCCCTGCACTATAAACAGTTCTCCGGTTTCTAAACCCCTGGGAGCATAAACAGTGCAAAAACAGAAAAAATCATTTTTTTTTTTGTTGCAAAGAGTTAATATATATGTATATTCACACACACTAGACCGCGGTGCCAGTTGATTTTTTATTTTTTAATTTCACTTATTTTTATATGTAAATAATAGATAAAAATTAAAAACAAATATGAATTAGTGGGAGTTAACCACCAAAAGGTGGGATTACTATTGTACCCTCTATATTTATATTTAAATTATTTTATATTGTTAAGTAAAAGGTATGTATTGAAGGAAAAAGGCTTAACTAAACCACCTTCTTTCCTTTATAATAACAAGATAGATATATGTATATATGTGTATGTGTGTATATATTTATATGTCACGTGTGTGTGTGTGTGTGTGTGTTTCTCACTGTTCTCTCTGACTACTAATTTGACAAATAGGTTTGAAAATTCTGCCAAACAGGCTTTATGAAATCATGTACTCTCCTTGGCTTTGTGCTAAAGAACTGCCACCAACAGATTTCTGTGCTGCTTATAATTTCTACTTTGCTTCGTTATGGAGTGATGTAAACTATATACCGCATAGGCATTAGGCCCTTGTATAAATCATGGAGATAAGTGATTGGATTATGCTATGTTCTGTATTTTTTCTAGGTTTATATTGTTGCAAGTGTTAACTGAGTTTTCCTTGAAACTCACTTTTAATATGTTCGTACCTGTAAGAGAAAATGGCTGCTTGTGTGTCACTATAAATTCTTTCAATGCCAGTGATTTATCAAACAGATATTTAAGCTCAAATGCAATCTATGGCATAGTGCAGTGAGCATTGTGCAGTGATCTGTTCTTCTTTTTGGAACCCTCTGATATTTGCTTGTCCTTCTGTCATATGTGGATTTTCTCATTCTTGCCTGCCTTTTAACTTCTGTACATTTTTACATTATGTGGTCAAAACATCTCAGTGGATTCCAAGAGAGCTGTCCCTGTTGCAGAAGCGCATTGACAAGGCAAATGAAAAGGGATGGAGAAGAGAATATCCTTTGTTGGTGTTATCGACGTGATTTAGTAGTAATAACATATGCTGGGAAGTTTCAGATATTAGGATTGTTATTATCTGCATGTACAATTCTAAACTCAAATCACGTCTCTATCCTCAGTGGTGCATACTTTGCGAGAATGATCTAGAATCTGTTGATCATGTGTTTTTTACATTGTCTGGTGGCTTTAAGCCTCTGGTTACAACTGTTCTGAGAGTTTGGTTTAAGAGAGGTATTTCCAGAGATTGTCAGCCTCCGTAAGAAAAGAACAAGTTACCAGGGAGGGGTAGGAAGCTCAAGGTCTTGTGGGGATGCGTAGTATTGGCTGTTTTCTGGGTAATTTGGTTGGAGCGAATAGTATGATTTTTGAAGACTTTGCTAGCAGTAGGAGACAGATGATGTGGGCTAAAGTTTGCCTATGTTTTTTTCCTATGGGCTTCAGTTTCTACTGAATTCATGGGTTTTTTTTCCCCCCTCTTTCAAGCCATTGGCTAGATTGGAAAGCAGTCTCTTCGTCAAGCTTTTGTGTTGCTTTTATATGTTTTTAGTTGAAAGGACCTTTTATTATCTGTTTTTTCTTTTGGTTGTGCTGTTCAGTATGTGAAAATCTTGTCCGCTCCTGTAATTCTTTTGTTATATAGCAATGAAACTGATCCTTTATTTTTTTTTTAAAAAGCTTCACATTGTGAAGCAGCTGGTTGACAGAAAGTTTACTCTTCTGCGCAGACCTGATAACTTCCTTGGGTCTGTAATATGTTTCTTATCACTTTTTGGAGACATTAAGTTTTTGTACTTGCAGTCAGTATCTTATGTAGTTTTTCGGTGCTTCTTCAAAATGAGAAGGACTAAGTATGCTAGTTGCTAATTAGTTCTATCTTGAGATGAGATGGAGCTGGTTTCTGGACATTTGTTCTTTCGAACTGGGAAGGATTGAATATGCTAGTTGTTATTTGATCTATCTTAAGTTGAGGTGGAGCTAATGTAAGGTTTTTGTCAATCATATTATATTCGTAAGTAGGATTTGTTATTGCCTTTAGAGTCTGTTTCTTGCACATTCCCAGGTTGGGTTCTTCATCAGATTGTGTATGAACATAAACCTATTTGGATATTTTTTGCAAGGTGAAACCTGAATTTGATAGCTGTACCCTTAACCTAAATGTTCTGCTTACGCTTGATCTCTACACAGATAAGAGGTTGCTTCTTGAAACACCATCAGAACGAGCTCGGTTGTTAAATGAGGTTCCAGAAGTAATTGCAGATATAGAAAAAGCTGACCATACTCCTGAGAACTGTCTGAGCCAGGATAAAGAAGAAGATAATCTCAGAGGGTTTTCTCAAACTCCCAGCTCTGGTTTAAAAGGTATTGAATTTTCTGATATTATTTCAATAAATTTAATTGTACAGTAGTGGCAGATTTATACAGTTCTAGGAGAGTCCTAACTAGGTAAGATTCTAGTAGAGTCCTAACTAGGTAAAATATAAACAAGGGCCTAACTAGGTAAGATACAACTTAGGTATTAAGGAGGAGATTGATCTGCAATCTCCTCTGATTCTACAGGATCTGTAACAGGATCCTTAACACGCCCCCGCAAGAAGGTGGAGCCATCTGCGACACCAATCTTGTCACGTAGGAGCTGAAACCGGGGTCTGGATAAGGGCTTGGTGAGAGGCATCAGCAAGCTGATCATCAGTGGCAACATGGGAGACAGTGAGTAGGCCACGAGAGACATGATTCACGGACAAACTGAAAATCAATGTCCACGTGTTTCATACGAGAGTGTAGGGCTGGATTGGCACAGTAGAAGGTGGTGCCAATGTTGTCACATGAGATATTGGGGCAGGCCGAGATGGAGAGGCCCCAGTTCTGTGAGGAGGGACTGCACCCACGTGAGTTCTGCTGCAGTTGCTGCAACTGCGCGATATTCAGCCCTCTGTAGACGATCTAGAGACGGACTTTTGTTTCCGGGAGCTCCAGGAAATGAGGTTCCCACCCAGGTAAACTAGGTAAGCTGTGGTGGATTTGCGGTCATCTCGATCAGCAGCCCAATCAGCATCAGAGAAGGCAGCTAATGTGTTGAATGCATGGGTGACAGCACGAAGTTGATGGGTGGACTTCTTGTGGAGATGAAGTCCGTAGAGAATGGTGCCCCGTAGGTAACGTAGGACCCGTTTAAGTGCTTGCCAGTGTAGATCTGTAGGGGCATGCATGAACTGGGAGAGCTTGTTGACAGCATAGGAAACATCAGGGCGAGTAAGGCTGAGATATTGAAGGCTGCCAATGATGCGGCGAAATCTGGTAGGATCAGCCGGGGGGGAGCCATCCTGAAGAGCCAATGTAGGGCTCACGGCCAGGGGGGTTGAGACTGGTTTGGCTCCCTCCATACCCGCCATGTGAAGGAGATCGTTGATGTAGCGATGCTGGGAGAGAAACAGACCCGTGGGGGTGTTGGTTACTTCCACACCAAGAAAGTAATGAAGGGGGTCCAAGATCCTTGACAGAGAACCGGGCAGCCAAGGTGTGGATGAAGGAGTTGAGGAGTGGTGGGTCATTACCCGTAAGGATCAGGTCATCCACATAGGCCAGAAAGTAAAGAACATGAGGTCCCTGCTTAAGAACAAAGAGAGATGCATCAGAGTGAATAGTAACAAACCCTTGTCGAAGGAGGAAGCGATGAAGTTCCTGATACCAGGCCCGGGGGGCTTGTTTTAGACCATAGAGGGCCTTTTTGAGCTTGCACACATAGGTAGGAGTTTGTGGGTCGACAAACCCCTTGGGCTGTTCCATGTAGACATCTTCATGGAGGGTGCCCTGTAGGAAAGCATTGTTTACATCCAACTGCCGGATGGGCCAGCCATGAGTCACAGCAAGATGGAGCACAATTCGTATAGTAGTGGGTTTCACTACAGGGCTGTAGGTCTCTGTGAAGTCTAGGCCTGGGCGCTGGTGGTAGCCCTTTGCTACTAGCCTGGCTTTGTAGCGGTCAACAGTGCCATCCGGGTGTCTTTTGATCCTGAATACCCATTTATTGCCAACCAGATTCTGGTGTGGGTGAGAAGGTACCAACTCCCAGGTACCGTTGTGGATCAGGGCAGTGAATTCTGCAGACATAGCGGTGCGCCAAAGAGGATCCTTGATGGCCTGGGATACACAAGTGGGCTCGGCCAAGGTGAGGAGTGTAGAGGTGGTTGCAGTGAGGGCATAGGTGGGTACAGGGGGAATAGTGCCGGTTTTGGTGCGGGTGAGCATAGGGTGAGTGTTTGGGGGTGGGGGGCGGTGGTGGTGGGGGGGAGGGAAGGGTGGGGGAGGGGTTAGGAGGAGAGGGAAGGCGGGGTGGACGCCTGGTGTAGGTGCGGATTGGGTGTGCAGGGGGTGGTGGGGAGGGGCTGACAGCAGCGGGAGCAGGTGAGGCAGCAGAGGAGGAAACAGGGAGGTTGCTGATGACGGGTTGGTGCTGGGGCAGGGAGGGAGCTGGCGCTGGAGACGGTGCTACGCCAAGACCAGGCAGGTGCAGTGTGTCAGTGTGGTCCAGTAATGCTGCAGGCGCCGGTGGTGGTGCTGGTGTAGTGGCAGGGGATGGGGGAAGAGCAGTGACGAGAGGAAGGGTGGACATCCACTGGTCAAAGTGATCAGAATGGACGTGAGGGGCAGTAGAGTGAGAAGGGATACCCGGGAAGGAAGACTCATCAAACTGAACATGCCTAGACACATAAAGACGACTAGAGGAGGGGTCAAAACAGAGGTAGGCACTCTGATTGAGGGAGTAGCCGAGGAAGACACATGGGGTGGATTTTGGTTGCATTTTGTTGGTGGTGTAGGGACGTAGCCAGGGAAAACAGAGGCAACCAAATACTTTGAGACGTGAGTAATTTGGGGGCTGGTGAAAGAGGGTAGAGTAGGGAGTAGAGTTCTGGAGAGTGGGGGTGGGTAAGCGATTGATGAGATAGACAGCAGCCTTAAAGGCATACGGCCAGTAGGAGAGAGGGAGATGAGCTTGATGAAGAAGAGTAAGACCCGTGTCCACAACATGGCGGTGACGCCGTTCTGCCACCCCATTATGTTGGGGTGTGTGAGGGGGGGTGAGAAGATGGTGAATACCGTGGGTGGCTAGGAAGGCTTTGAGTTTGATAAACTCTCCACCGCCATCAGTGTAGAGAGTGACAATGGAGGTTTGGAAATAATTTTCAACCAGTTTTTTGAAATCAAGGAAGGTGGGAAAAACATCAGATTTCTTTTTGAGTGGGTAAAGCCATGTATATCTGGTGTAATGATCAACAAATATGACATAATAAGTAAAACCTTCAGGAGATTTGTAGGGGGCAGGACCCCAGACATCTGAGAAAATTAATTGGAGAGGCCGTGTGCTTGTAAGAGAAGTCTCCCCAAAGGGGAGACGATGACTTTTATTGCATTGACAAGAGGGACATACAGAGAGGTTGGATTTTAAAGGTACTGAAATAGCAGCAGAACGAAAAACAGACTCTAAGACTCTAACACTAGGATGACCAAGACGACGATGCCACAAAGTAGGGGATGCCACCACACCAGTCATAGCTTGCGGTTGCAGGGAGGTAGGGGACCATTCATACACACCGTCCTTACTCGGGCCTTGAAGAAGCACCGCCCCCGTGCTGAGATCCTTCACCTGGAAAAAGTCGGGATAAAATTCAATTGAAGTGTGGTTAGTGGCATTAAATTGGGAGATAGAGAGCAGGTTTCTGGTCATGGTAGGAGCACAGAGAACATGTTTAAGGAGAAAAGGACGAGAGGAGAAAGAGGAGAGTGTGAGGGTACCAGTGTGGGTTATGGGTATCCCCTTACCATTGCCGAGGATGATGTCATCGGGTCCATTGTAGTTGTGGACCTCCGTGAGGTGGTGAGGAGTGGAGGTGACATGATGGGAGGCACCGGAGTCCAGGAGCCAAGGAGAAGAGTGAGTCTGGATAGTGGAATTGGCCACGGGGGGCTGGGAGGATTGGTGCTGGAGCTGGGGGCAGCGCTTAGCACTGTGGCCTTGGGTGCCACACCACTGGCAAAACCCGCGGTAGCCACTGCCTTGGGTGCTGTTGGACCTGCGCTGGTTGCTGGGGGGCAGACCAGAGCGCTGGTAAGAGGAACTACGGCTGTCACAAGCCTGGTTGGAGGATCGTTGGTCGGAGGGACCACGGTTGTGGCGGTTGTAGTTGGAACCACGTGCTGTTTGGGTGACATGAGCAGTGATGGTAGAGGGAGGGGGGTTGGGGGCAGCTCGATTGGCTGCATTTTCATGCTGAACCAGCATGTCATGCAAGTTCTCAAAAGGGACAGATGTGTCTCTGGACCTGACAGCAGCAGCTAGGTCTTTGAAGTCAGGGCCAATGCCATTGAGGACATGGAGAAGCAGGTCATCATCAGACAGGGGTGTATCAATGGCTGCGAGTTCATCAGCAATGATGCGTACCTCCTGGAGGTATTCAGAGACTGGCCGGGAGTCTTGGCGAAGGAGGGTCAAACGCTCCTTGAGTCCTAGTACCCGAGCTCGGGCTGTGCTCGCGTAGAGGCGGGTGAGACGGGTCCAGGCAGCAGCGGATGTTGGGGCTGCAGCAATTAGGGTGATGACCTGGGGGGAGACAGATGCCAAAATGGCATGGAGGAGCAACTGGTCCTGGCGGATCCAGAGGGCCCGAAGGGCTGTTTCTTCTGCAGGTGGGCAGGGATGTGTGCCATCCACGTAACCCATGAGTTCATACCCACGGAGGAGGGCGTTGAACTGAGCGCGCCAAGGGAAGAAGGTGGTGGAGGTGAGTTTGACAGGGAGCTGGGCGGCGGCGTTGATGGTGATGAGGGCGGGAGGGGAAGAGGTGGTGTCGGTTGGTGGTGGGAGAGTAGGGTTGACAGGGGCGGCTGTGGATTGAGCAGCGGCTGCTGTAGGTTGGGCGGCCATGGATTAGGGTTAGGGTTTTTTTTTTCTAGGGTTTGCTCGATGGAGCTTTTAGGGCTCTGATACCATAAAAGGTATTGAATTTTCTGATATTATTTCAATAAATTTAATTGTACAGTAGTGGCAGATTTATACAGTTCTAGGAGAGTCCTAACTAGGTAAGATTCTAGTAGAGTCCTAACTAGGTAAAATATAAACAAGGGCCTAACTAGGTAAGATACAACTTAGGTATTAAGGAGGAGATTGATCTGCAATCTCCTCTGATTCTACAGGATCTGTAACAGGATCCTTAACATGGTTTAGCCAAAGAAAAATTATGCAATCCAAAGGTTGGAACAGATCCAGCAGGTTTGTTAATATTCTAATTCAAATTTGTTAATTCAATATTGTTAAGAAGCTGCTGCTTGGAACATCGTAAGAATAATTACACGCTAGTTAAATGACGTTTCTGAAGTAATTGCAGGTATAAAAAGATTTGGATCTACCCTTGAGAACTCTTCGAGGCAGGATAAACAAGAACGTGTTGTGTCTCAAACAGCCATGAAAGGGCCCTCTCGAATTCTCAGCTCCGGTTTGGCCAGTGGAACCTTGTGCCATCCAAAGGGCAGAACCATTCCGGCAGGTTTGTTAAGCTTCTGATTTATGACTATGAATTCAATATTGTTAAGAAGTTTGACAAGAGCATGTTGTGCCTGAATCAGCCATCAAAGGGCCTTCTGAAATTCCCAGCTCTGGTTTGGCCAGTGGAACCTTGTGCCATCCAAGGGGCAGAGGCAATCCAGCAGGTTTTTTAAGCTTCTGATTCAAAATTATGTATTCAATATTGTTAAGAAGCATGTGCTTGAAGCTCCCTAGGAACAATCACACAGTAGTTAAATGAGGTTTCGAAAGTAATTGCAGGTGTAGCAAATTTTGGCTCTACTCTTGAAATGTCTCCAAGGCAGGATAAACGAGAACGTGATGGCTTGCGTGAATCAGCCATCAAAGGGCCCTCTCAAGCTCCCGGCACTGGTTTAGCCTGCAGAACCTTGTGCTATCCAAAGGGCAGAACCAATGCAGCAGGTTTGTTATGCTTGTTATTCTGAACTATTAATCCAATATTAGTACAAAGCTGCTGCTTGAAACACCATAACAACCACTATGGTAGTTAATTGTGGTTCTGGAAATGATTGCAGATACAGCAAAATCTGGATCTACTGTTGAGAACTCTTTGAGCCAGGTTAAACAAAAACATGTTCGATTGTCTGACTCAGCCATCAAAGTGCCATCTCTAACTCCCAGCGCTGGTTTAGCCAATGGAACAATCTTGAGCTATTCAAATGCGAGAACAGATCCAGCAGGTTTGTTAAGCTCTAAATCTATATTACTAATATAATATCACTCTCAACTTCTGTTTTGTTTTCATTTATCTAGAATAATCTGGACATGCTTGCATGCAGAAGCGGCGTTTCTAGGTCATGACAACTTCAGTCATATTTGATCTCTACTTCCTCATAAGTTTTATTTTTGTTACTCCTTCGTCGGATAGTGTGTACTCCTTTGCTGCTTTGTGGTAAATTGACTTGGTAAGGTGTGGTGTGAAATACTGGCTCTTTGTGGGGCAAGGATGTTTTTCTAAAAGGAAGTGCTCTCAAGTCTTATCATCAACAAAGATACTGATCTTGGGTATAAATTTTATAATAAATCAGTGTTTACCCATCACCGTGAGCCATGGAAATGAATTGGACTGCTCTGATGTTCACTAGAATAAAATGCCACAATAAGTCTTGATGATAAACCTATCAAAGAGCTTCAGTACATTTTAATATATGAAAACAGATTGCACAAAGTAGGAAGCAAAGAACTTGTATAAACCTATGGTTTGCACTGAATAATCAGTAAAAAAATAAATTGCAATTGCAAAGCGAAAAGACTGCTTCAAGTTTCAGCTGTGTTTATATTTATTTTTATAGAAAGGCATAAACATAATAGAAAGGTAAGGTATTTCATATACCTTGGAAGCCTTATACAGGCATAGAACTAAAGAGTAGCAACCTTAAGATGTTTTCCCAAATTCTATTTTTAATAAACAGTCTAAATCAAGCAACACTACTGAGTGTGATTCCTGTACCACAAAGTGGCTTCTGTTCTAGGACGGGTTGTAGGGATAAACGAATTTGGTTCAGAAGGGTGTAGTATAAAAGGAATATTTAACTTTGGAATCACCCAAACCTTATTATACAAATGCTCAATTTTTTTTTTCCTTTGATGGTATGTTTGGATCGGAAACTTCAAAATTCCAAGAATTTAGGCAAAATTGGTTGAAAATTAGGAACTTCAAAGGACCAAGGAATTTGCGAAGGACTAAATAGATACAAGACATTTAGATCAAGGTGTTACTTTAGAAATCCCTTGTTTACTAGTTTTGCTATGCTCATATGGTGCATATGCCCACTTGTTTGTAATGAATTTATTACTAATATAGCCTTGGAATTGTGAAGTTCCTCATCCAAACATATCTTGAAAGAACTCTTAAGTACTCTTGAGTCAATGAGTTGTGATTTGCTACCCACCTATTGAGGGTGGGTGCCCTTACCAAACCAAGGGGTGGTCTAGCCCTACTAACATGAGGGCTTAGGGTGTTCTGAAGGTTTCTCTCACCCATTTGACTTATCCTCCATCATACACCATTCAATTTAATGCCATGCTACAAGTCTCTGCGATTAGGCTCGCTAGTCAAATTCTTGATTAAAGCCAGGTTACTTGCAATGAATCTTGGCACGTTTACTTACGAGGCATGGCAAGTACGGATATCACATCAACAACACCCCTTAGGTAATTGGGTACCTGGTTTGGGTGGATTTGATACCTAATTTGGAGGTGGGACCCACTTAACTTTTTGATAATTTTGTGTCAATAAACGTGAAGACATTCAGGTATGGGAATGATCCTTTTCCTTCTTAAGCTATGGACATACGTTAGTTAAGTTATGTTGGACCAGCCAAACAATTTCGGACATATTAATTAAGCTTATGTTCCAGCCAAACTGTTTGGACATACATTAAAGTAATGGACATGTATCCAAGAGAATTTAGGTAAATCCCTAGATAAGTCTTAAACTTAATACACTGTATTAGCTAGAGATGTGAAATGGGCCTTGCCATTCCATTCAAACCCATTTACATTGGGCCCATTTCCCCCAACTTATTTGGTCTCATCTCCAACTTGTTTCATGTTACTAACACAAACGGTATCACGTTGTGCATGTTTGGACGATGCACTACACTAAATTTAAATAGAGGGATTTGGAAGTAACTAGTTGAGCAACTAGCAAGGAAACACAGGCATTACATGAGCGTAACAAAACTACTAAACAAGGAATTTCCAACCTATAAAATGGTTACTTACTAAATCTCTTTAAATGCAAAGCATCTCTCTCTAAATGCAAAGCATAGTATTTTGAAATCCCGAAAAGGTATAATGTTAAGTTCCTCATTTTTAACGAATTTAGTTTGAATCCTTTAGTATTTGCAGTTCCTCATCCAATCATAGCCTTGGAGAAATCTTGGAGGCATGAACACAAGCACCATACTTGGTTCCTACACTATAGAGGTACTAGTGAAGCCAACATAATGGAGGCTTAAACATCCTCTCATATGCCATTTGGGGAATCACGTGTATTTGAGTTGTCCTATGTAATCTGATGTTAGGAACTCAATTAGAATGCTTTGCCTTTGATCAAGGTTTTTTTTCTCTTTTTTCTTTCTATCATATTATGTATAGTGTTGTTGATTTGTAAGTTGCGATCCTTTCTATTCCTCTACTTCAAAACAGAAGAATTGCAATTCTGCTAGATTTGTTTCTGAAAGGCTGACTAGGCAACTTAATGTTTGTCTCCAGAAGTCCAAGCTGTCGTCCATGGTGGGAAGCGCAGGCAATATGCTCAAGTGGAAAAAAGTTCTTCTAAAGCATGTGAACAGAAGCCTCTTGATTGGTCCTCTCAAGGCCAACCTGATGTCACCTTCATAAATCCGAGTGAACCACATGGTGTTCAACACAATGTGGGAAATCAAAGCACATCCAAAGTTGCGGAAACTCGAAGCATATCCAAATTTGTGGAAGCTCAAAGCACATCCAAAGTCGTGGAAACTCGAAGCACATCCAAAGTTGTGGAAAATCAAAGAACATCCAAAGTTGAGGTGATTGAGTTAAGCGATGATGAGGAAGCTATAAAGGGTAAAGTTACAGCACCTGCATTTGAAGACCCGGGTTCTACATTATGGCATTGTGTGAGTCCTCATGGTGAGGCAAGAGGCCCCTTTAAAATGTCATTGCTGAAGAAGTGGCACGACTCCGGTGAGTGTAAACTGAAATTCAAGGTTTGGAGAGAGGGCAAAAGCAAAGAAGATGCCATCCTTCTAACAGATGCGATTCGCCAGTATATGTAGATGTTCTAGTTTGTTAGTTATGAACAAAGGTGTAGATATGCATCCAAATTTTGAAAGGTGCCCGCCCCAAGTGAACTTCCGGATGCTGCTGACTGAGTTTCTGAAGGAGGAAGCTGCTTTTGTGAATTGAACTTCTCTGGAAGAAATAAATTTGTGAATTGAATTTCTAGGTATGCACACTAGAGATGTAAAAGTACCTCATAAATCAAAAGTTGGGTATATGGTGATTTTTCGAAGAGACCCAAGTTCGTAGTTTTTGGTCGAGGGGCACATCAATTTAGGGGAGACCAAGTTTGTTGTTTTTTTTTGTAGGAAAGACACCCAGTTCGTGGCTTCGGGAAGTTCGCAAGTAAAACTGAATTTCTTCATTAATATGTTTGAAGGTTCTGGCATGAAACAGAGTTCTGGCCATTAGACATTGGCAAGAAAGTCATTCTCCAAGCAGAAACAAAGTAGAGCACAAAATGACACGTTTCCGATAATTTCGCATAATGCAAACATATTATCCATGCCAATTCAATAGCAGACGAAAATAATACATATGAACGGAGAAAAATGAGAATTGGAGCAACCCAAAACTTCATCGGCATTTCTCATGAGGACCAGAAATGAAACTATCGGCAATATGACATCGACTGTATTCAGTCTTGTCACTAATCTGTGGTACCAACATAAAGCATTGCATTCCAACTGCATTAAAAAAAGGGGAGTTCCGATATTAAGGCCTTTTCTGATCAATTAAAGAATGCCCCGGCTATCCTTTAAGCTTGCACAGAATTCTCGGCAGTTTCCTTTCTCAAAGCTCGTAGCCTTTCCTTCAGTATTTTACTCTCTTCAAAGTTTGCCTTCCTCTTGACGGCTTTCTGTGGGACAAATTTGAAGCTCTTATCACAAAGTTATCGTTTAAGACTCTGCAAAATGGTTTCTTTCAGAAATAACCAAGACTTACTTCCTGCCGGAAACAACGGTCAAGCTTTACTTTTAGATCTGTACATTCACCAAAGAACTTTCCAAAAGGATGGCCGACATGACACTTCTGAAACAGCTCAATGATCTGATCACAGCAGAAAAATAAACCAAATTAGATAACTTGTTGCAAAATTTCATGAATCGCCAAAATTTGCATGTGCTCATCCATAAATTATCAAAAAAAAAAAAAAAGACTCCAAGGCCAAGAGTTTTTATCAGAGCAGAGGAATATGCCAAGATTACAGTTGTTATAAGAAATTATTTGGTATGGAACGGTTACACAAATCCTGTTACAAAAATCGTCTATTTGGTTGTGTATGCATGTGCATATAGGTGTTCGAATATATGAAGAATGTTTGTTAAACAACTCTTGTCTATTCGATCCTGTTATACAACTCCTGTTGACAAACTTGTTTTTTTCCATTTGAAATCACCCGTTACATGGCTTGAAGTTTGGCTAACCTCCTAATCCTATGCGTTCAACGATCATATTTATCTAGCAATTGAAAACCAAAGATTATGTTATCTTCTTTCCCACATAGTAATATCATTGGTTGATTCAAAGCTAAAGTGCAAGATTTGAGAGGTTCAAGCAACACCATTCTCCCCATTTTGAAGACTCCCGAAGTATTGGAACAAAAGCAAAATGTTCAATATAAATATATAATCTAGTCCATTATAATCTATGGATAAATTCAGGAAACTCAACCATTGTTTCCAACTACACAATTGGCACGAAGATTATCCAACTCCACATTAACGAATGTGCAAACTTTTTTTTTCTTTCTCATATAGATGATATAGTGCTCAACTCAGTGATACACGATGCATTACTATAAAGAGGTAAGGAAATAAATAAAAAGATGGAAGAAAGTAAAAGTAAAAAGGATGGAGAACTTACTTCTGCACACATAGGGTGCTTGTGTAGCGTTAATGGAGGATGCATCTTCAATATCCAATCAACCCAAATTCTATAGAAGCCTGCAAAAAAAAAAAAATACAACAACCCTTTTTTTAATTTTACATTTGATTCATAAACACGCAATACCCAACTAAGATTTTCAATACAGAGATGGGTTTCCACTTTCGGATTTGGAAGATCATCTTCTCAAACAAAACCCAAAATTGAGGAGAAGAAGAAGAAGAAGAAGAATATGGGTTCCGATAAAATCAAAAATTCAAAACACATACCTTTAAAGGTTCTTGGGTCGGTAAGATGAGGTTGGTTTGGGAAATCCAAATCCTTACGTTGATAATTTCCAACAAGAACAATGGCAAATCAACCTCCACAGTGAGTCCTTTGTGCAATTTAATTAGTAGGTGCAAAGTGCAAGCCCCCTTCTCCTCCTCCGCAGAAAACTAGAGTTGTAAATATTGACAACGCCTGCCCAGCTAATGGGCTCAACTCTTGATTCTTGGGCGGTTTCTCTGGGTCTTAATCGATGCTAGGCTAGGGTGGACAATTGGATATCTATTTTTCATCTACCCGAGTTCGCAGTTTAATTTTTTGGCTCATTACTCAAAATTTCCCCCAAGCTAGACATGAAGCTTCAATGTACTCCTCTAATGTAAAATTATAAAAATGTACTCTCTAAACTCTCCTTTAGTCAAGTTCGTTACACCAAAATTTAGTTTTCGTTATTAATGGTATTAGAGTACTTAATTGGCACCTCTATGGCAAAGAAATGGCCCACATTCAATGGGACGACTTGAGGATGGAGTTGGGATGACATTCAGGCGGCAAAATCAACCCAATCTAGGTGAAATCGCAACCTTGGGGGGAAGGGAATTCCGAAAAATCCAGCAGTAATCCCACCAATGGAGAGAATGAAAATGTCATCGACAGATAAAAACCAAGGTCGAAGGTTTATTGTGTGCGCAGATACTAAGGTAAGTGATAATGGAGTTTAAAGTTTGGTTTCATTATGGATTTTTTTTTAGGATAATGAAAGGAACCTGTTTTTTTTTATATTAATAGTGAAAGGGATTTTGGTTTCTAGGTTATGATATTTGTAGGAAGCTTTTTTTTATTATTGTTGGTTGGGTCAATAAGAAGAAATTACTGGGGTTATGAGAAACTGCCATGGATCAATAAGAAGAAAATGAAATTGATGTTTTGATTGATAGGTGATATGTTTGAATTTCTAATCTGTTTTGCAACATGGTGGATAAGGTAGAGGCAAAGGTAGAGTATAAAGAAAGGGCTAGTAAATGTATTAACGCTTAGTTTAGACAATCTTAGACTCTCTAAGTTAAGCGTGACCTTTCACTAGGTATAGCTTGTTATTGAGGCTAGTTGTCGGAACTGGTTAGCCAAGTTATTGGTGCTAAAGTTTGATCACTTAGAGAAAATGTTGGGACTAGTTTGACGAACCAGTAGTTTTAGGTGATTCTACCAGCATGGACACCGTTTGTTGCTAGTTGGGACTTTTGTGAGAGGCTACAAGTTTTACATTAGGTTGATGGATTTTGACATAGTTGTTAAGCTTGATTGGTGACGTAAGATTTGGGTGCACTAACCAAGATAGTATCTTGGTTAGCAAAGATTTTAGTTTGGAGAAATTAAAATCATTGCCTTAGATTATTTCGTTAACCATTTTACTAAGGGGTTTTCACTCATTGAGTAGGTGGATGAGTTTTGCTCCCCGAATGAGTTTGGTTATTACTGTTTAGGAGTTGTCTAAGTGTTTGGACCTTGGTTGTGATGAACTAGTATCCTGGTGATGAGTTGTGGGATTTTACTTTGTCCATCTAATTCTTCTCATTGATTGGTTAAGTTCACACACAGATGACTTCTTTTAGCTTTTCCTTATGCCACTTAAGTAGTGAAGTGACATTCCTACACTATTGGTAACCTTTTTTAGTGTTTGAATTATGGGGCCCAAACTAGACCGTGTTGTGTCAAGTATTAAATTCGGGAGCGAGTTTTAGGTTCATAGGTAACGAGTGGGAGAGTAAAGCAAAATTTTAAGGTTACGAGTTGGAAGGATAATACCGTGAACGGGATAGAACGCAATAATCGGCACTTTCACCAGTAGAAGTACTGTTATGCTACGAGATTAGAATGATTACGTTGTTACGATACATATCCTTTTTCAAGAGTTGAGTCAAATTAAGAAAGTGGTTAGTGGAAGCCTTACACCGGTTTTGGACTAAGGGTGAGAGAAACTTCTGTAAGATTCAATACTTCTCTGCGAGATAACCTTTTAGTTTTAATGGTTACTTGAAGAATCCAAAAATGTGTAAGAGGTCAATGATAATAATTCTAGGGTTGTTAAGGAAACTTGATAGAATTGAAGAACAATTGTTGAATGAGAAAATCAACGTGACTAAGCTTTGGATCACACTCTTGGTTACTTGGGTCTTAGTGGTTGGAATCATCTTCAATCCTTCACTTTAGTTATGTATTATGTTCTGTTTGCAAGCTCAACACTATTAGTTACGTTCAGTTTGTATTATGTAAAAATTAATTTGGTGAATTGTGGAAATATGTAAGATGTTTATGCAATGCATTTTATATCTAGTAAGAATGGAAGTTGATAATTTAAGAAGGAGACATTTAAAGTCATTCATAAATCGAACTTTTATAATAACAAACAAAATTTGGACCCTCACAAACCATCATGTCATTTAAATAAAAAGAATAAAAGGAGCACTTGACAGGACCCATCCTAATCCCCCCGGGATTAGTGCGGGATGACCCTGCTCCCGTCTGACACGAAGTGTCAGACAAGGGATATTTCCGACCTTTGCCCTCCTGGGCTATCAGAGTACGCCAGGATCCGGAGGAGGTATGTGATATCTCGGTCGCTGTTACAGTCCACACCGTATCCAACTTGAAGGGTATTAAAAACAGAAAGACTGTGAGTGGACAAAAATAAAGAGTTTATAAAAACATATTTCATCAAAGACCTTTATACCCTTCACTAAAAATCATGCATGCATAGTAAAACCATTTATAGAAAACCATACCATAAGTCTACACGTGTGCTACACGTGAAATGTCAGGACCCACCCCGGTTTCACCCCGAAACCCGAGGTAAATCCCGCTCCCGTCTGACTCCCCGACGCAATACTCAAATAAAACTCACTCTAACCCAGTCAAACGCAGGAGTAATTACAAAATATCCCAACCTTATCGTTTACAGAGCATAGTACTAAATTACAAATGAAAACCGATAAAGTACACGCACACAGAAACCTTTAATTCTCCTAGGATCCCTCACGTCACTTCTATGCCTTGGACACTGCCTCGACGTCAAGACCCCGCGCTAACTCCACAACCTGGAGGGCAATTTAAAACAAAAGTGTGAGTGGACCAGAAAATACAAAAAGTTCAAAACCACTTTATATGAAAACCGAGTTTAACCCTCCGTTTTGAAACCACATGCATAACCAACAGTTATAACACATTTATAAAAGAATCATTCTTAAACATCATAAGAAACAGAAACACTATAAAATATCATAAGAAACCATAACATGAGTATCGGAAAACTGTATCATAAACCATGAACGTTAACTTATAAATGTCCCGATCAAACCTGCTGGATCTATCCGAGTCTTTAAACTCCCGAGTCTTTAAACTCAATCCAGGCCTTAATCATATCCGAGTCTTTAAACTCCCGAGTCTTTAAACTCAAGGCCTACGGGGGAAAATCAATATATGTATATCCGAGTCTTTAAACTCCCGAGTCTTTAAACTCAATCCGGGTCTTTAAACCCAATCCGGCCGGTCCCCCGTCACATATATATCCGGGTCTTTAAACCCAATAACCAGATCTAGCAAATCCAATCTCAAAACCATTTGAAACCATTTACCAAATCCATATCCAAACTCGAATCCGAAATCCCCGGTCCGAAGCCCTTCCGGCGTTCAGAACCGTCATTCCGAACCCAAATCCGGAATCCACTTTCCAACTTTAAAACCAATTCCGCTTTCTGAAATCCGATTCTAAAACCAAAAACCTTGATCATCGAAATCATGTTCCAAAACCCACTTAGAACCATTGAAAACCACTTATCAATTGAAATCCCAAAACCATAACATTATTCTCAGAAATCAACATTCCTCGTAAAACGTGCCAAATACGTTATTTCTCGAAAACCGTGCAATTATATAAAACCAACATAGCATATTCAACATTCATGAAATCATGTGAAAAACCATAAAACAATTATAGAAAAACAGTTATGCATGCTCGAGTTTAAGGAAAGGGTCCACTCACAGTACTGAGCCCTACTCGTGTCCCGAACGTCCAGCCCGTTCCTCGGCTTCCTCGGGAAATCCCGATCCTGTCAAACACCGTCAAATACGTCACTAACACGTCTACGAAGGCTCACCTAAAGTCCCTCAAAAATCCCCGAACCAAAGACTTAAAACCCCGGGACCCTAAACATTCACCCTCGCGGAACTAAACTCAAACGACTTCCGATTGACTCGAAACCAACTCCATTGAACTCACAACAACTCCTAGACCAAAAACTATGTTGACCGTTTCTCCCAGAACCGCCGCACGCGCCTCCACGCGCCGCCCAAAGTGGCTGCGCGAGGCCCCACGCGCCAGCTACAGTGCACCTTCAACCTCAGACAAACCCGGTTCGCCACAGTGGTCTGCAACTCAGACCGGCGTCAGCGGTTCACTGCCGTGCCTGCACGATTTCCTTCCCTTTCTTCACCTAAAGCTTCGTCCAACCTTACTCTAAGCATCCCCATCCTCCAATCACCTCGACACAGCCTCCTACCCGTCGTCTCAAGCTCGAAATCAAACCTCCCCAAAACTCTGTTTCACGATCCGACCACCCAGCTCACCACCCTTCACGGTGGCTTCACCAAACGCTTCCCTGAACCTCACTGAACCTAAACCAACTCTCCTAGACCTTCGACTCAACCCCAATCGTCACGACTTTGGGTTCAAACATCACAACAAAACAAAGCACCAGAGTGTCTGCCGTCGTCTGAGCTCCGCCGTGTACCTCCCCGTCACGGCGACCAACCTAGTCGACGCCTAGGACTCTCCTGAACCTCGCCCTGACCTCCAATTCCCTCGACTCTCACCCTAGACCCACGACTTCCACGTTGAACCTCAACGGAAAACAGAGTACCGAAACGGGAATGAGGAAATTACCTGCCTCCTGCTGCCGCCGTAAGCTCCTCCGGGGCTGGTCGACTCCCCACAGCCCTCACGACACCACCACGATCTTCGTTGCACTGTGCACGGCCACCGCACCACCACAAGCCCTCAATCTTCTCCGTTTTCCCCCCTGAGTTCCTCCCTGGTTCCCGTGGCTCCCCACTCGCACACACCACGATTTCTCACCTCCCAACCGTCTCAACTGCTCTCTCTCACTCTCTAATCTCCCTCACACCCTCGCAACCTCACCAGCCACCACAATCAGCCTTCCAATTCTCTCAATTTCCTCCCTCTGTTTCCCTCTGTGTGTCGAAGCACCAGAATGCATAGCACGGGTGCACCCCAATTAATTGGGCCGTGAATGCACAGGATTCCACCAGAATCCTCTACACACATGCCATGTGTCACCATCCACTCCACACACTCCCACATGGCCTAATCCCAGCCGTCCATTCCTTTCCTCTGTGCACAAATCCCAATGTGCCACAATGACCAAAATACCCTCCTGTTTAACACATTTTATGGTTTTACCGAAACTTCCTAGACCCGTAACTCTCACCTCGTAAGTCCGATGAACACGTGCCGCCTGTCATCGAACTCAGGACGACAAGAACTATCTAACCATCCTAGGTCAACCTACCAAAACTCGATTATTCAAAAAGTCAACTATTCCCCCTACTTTACCCAAATTACGGTAATATCCTCGACCTTCCGAACATCACAACTTCCTCCTCGGATGTCGGAATCGGGCGTGCCACCTGCCTACGGATTCGTGACGTCCTAAACTACGTCCTGGTCATTGGTCAAAGTCCATCGGACCTCCCAAAATAAAAGTCAACATTTTTGCCCAAAGCAGGGGGCAAAATCGTCATTCTCCACTAGTGACCCCATCGGAACCACCTAACCCTTGATTAACCTTACTAATCACACCTTAATCACTATCTTAGGCCCGACTCTCGGGACGGGTTGTTACATGAAATCATGTTTATCCATTATATTTCATATCCAGAACCTATCACGGTAAAATAAAGCTACACGTGTGCTAACCGAGGTCTCAAACCCAAGTCTCTCTAGGGTCCACCCAGGTCAATGTCCGTAGATCAATGACCCTCCCTGGAGGTAATGAACCATGCCCATCCTGAGAGTAAGGAACCCAACTAGGGGGCGACTCCACTCAGTCAGTGCTCCGTGACTACTCCGGGGTCCACTCAGGCCAACGACCCTCCCCGGAGGAGACAATCATATATAAAGGATGGAATATGAAAAACCTTTTGAAATCATTCTTTAAACCTTTCCAGGATTCATGCCCGCCCCCCATAAGCCGTCATGAACCATAAAATCATTTCCGAGGGTTCATGTCGGTTCCCATAAACCGTCATGACCCGTAAATCCTTTTCAAGGGTTCTGCCGGTTCCCATAAACCGTCATGAACCATAAAAACCATTTGTAACACATAGCTGGGCCCTAGGCCCGAATCCACATACAAACTGGACCTCAAGTCCGATTCGTAAACCAACTGGGCCTCCGGCCCGATTCCGTAAATCAAATGGACCTCAAGTCCGAGAGTTACCTTTTTAAATCCAAAATCATTTCATGAAATCATAACTAAAACCATAAGTACGGAAAATCAGTGTAAAACTGGAAAACCTCGATTTACGTGCAAGCACATAAATCACCTCGAAATACGTGAAATCATATAATTCACAAATATCCAAATCAACATCATCAAATCATATTCATAATCCATATAAAATATTTATGCAAGCATCACAATTTAGAAATCAAGGGCCACTCACAGACCGTCCGAGCTGCCACCTCGATTTGCGTGCCATAGGCTCTCCCGAGCTAATCGCTATCACCGGGACTCCCAAACCTGACCAATTTTAATAGAAGGTTACTAACTACTTAATTAACCTCCCATTAAAGCCCCGTAATTTTTCCGAACTTTTAACTATTTTTAAACCTACCCTAAACCTTCGGACAACCCGAAACCTATCGAAACGATGTCCGATTGACGCGAGACCAGTCCCAAAATCTTCATTACATCGAATAGAAGATTTCATATGTTGAACACTTCCTCAAATTATGGCCCACGCGCCCCTAGAAGGTCGAAAACACTGTTCATTGTCTCATACCTCCAGCAGTTACTGTGCTGAATCGGTTCACTGTTCATGCACTGTGCTGAACCGGCGTGACCGGTTCAGTGGTTTTCCTGCCCTATTTTGGTCCGATTTCAACCCTAATTAATCCTATAATTCATATCTCTTCATTCTCTATCAATTCCAATCATCAAAACAACCTTAGAACACCTAAATTCCATGGTTTAATTATGAACCATATGGTTCAAAGTTTCCCAAAACTGCACCATGGCTACGCAGCCGTACAAAACCTCCCAAAAGCATCCCATTAGGACCCTAATAACCCCCTAAGCTCATTCTAATCACCTAGAATCAACTATAGCATGTAAAATCAAAATAAAAATGAAAAGAAACACAACCGAGTACCTCTCGGGTTCAAGGCTCCTCCGCCCACGGTGGCGCCGTCCTGGGCCGGCCACCACATCCACGGTCTTCCTCTCACTCTCTGGTCCTCCCAGCTGGTCATGGGTTGAAGGTTGGATGGGTTTGGGTTGCACAGAGAAGAGGATAAATGGTGAGATCGGGTAAATGTTTGTGTTTTGAATGGAGAAAATGGAATGGTTGATGCATGAAAGGAAAATGGTGTCCATTGGTTGGGTGACACTTGTCACTCATCCATTGGGCCTCCATTAAATATCTGGGCCCCACTAAAGTCCAAAAGTTAAGTTATTTCGTAATTCGTGCAATAGTGCACTTGAACTTCCGTGAACCGTAACTTCGCCGTCGAACGTCCGAATTCGCCGTGCCGCCTGTCTACGGATTCGTATCGTCCCGATCTACGTAACGGTCCTCGGCCCTCGGCCATCGGACATCTCGATCAAAAATTCAACATTTGACCCCTTTTAACCAAAATTACCAAAATGCCCATAAACTTCCGAACGTCATAACTTCCTCCTCGAACGTCGGAATTGAACGTACCACCTGTCTATGAACTCGTGACGTCACGAACTACGTCACGATCATCGGTCAAAGTCCATTTGACTGCCCGAATGAAAAGTCAACATTTTACCCATGCAAGGGGCAAAACGGTCATTTTGCATTGTTCGTCCGATTTCGCCTAACTAATCACCGATTAGCCTCACTAATCGTGATTAGTCACTAGTCTAATCTAGGAATTTGGGACGGGTCGTTACAGCACCACTAAAGCAATTAGGTACATACTAAACACTAACAAAAATAGGGTCACAATATTTGGAATAGTAAGCAAAGCAAATAATAAGTCCTTCCACTAAGCACTAAACACTAAACCAACTATTTTTTTCACATGATTTGTAGGCGACTTGAATCTCATCCTCCTTCCACTTGATACATGTGATTTATGTTGTGAACTATCACTTGGCTGAGTAGTGGTAGGACTTGGATGCACTGGTACAGGTTGGGCATCATGTATGTGCTTTATTTAGTGTTTTGGGTAGTGCTGGTAATTGTTAGTGGTAGATTTGGGCATGATTCTTGCCTTGGGGTAGTGCATGTACTTTCTGGCACAAGATTTGGGCATGATTCTTATGTATGGGCAGCCCTGCCTTCCTCATTTACAAGAGTAGTGCTCCTTATTCATATGCAGACCTAATCAAATACAAATCCATAGTATACAACCAGCCATATTTGAGTTCAATGACAATCACAACTCACTTCAATCACAATTCAATTCAATGACAATACAACATAGACCAGAGTTACTTCAGTCACAACTCACTTCAATCACAACGTAGCTCAGACTGCCAAGAAAGACATTTGTAATATTGGTGTAAATTGAGACTACTAATATATGTTCTGGGTGTTAAGTGAGACGATAGTACATAATCGAGGTATTAAGTGATACTTGGGTATAAGTTCATGGATGTTAAGTAATACTATAATTCTACTTTCAGATATAACAACAGGTTTTGCGTTTTCATGTGTAATCATTCAATTTAACTTGAATTAAGAAAGTCTACTTACCAATAGCTTATCCAATCTAGCTTTGGTTGCAGCACGTTGTTCCTTCTTTCTTGCTTATGATAACTTAGCTTCAGCAGTAAGGTCAAGTGGTTGTGTGCACACATTTTGTTTGTGGCCATCAGCACCACAATTACCTTCTTCCTTCATTCAATTTTTTTTAGTTGCGGTAGCTTCCGCGCTAGCAAGATACGAATGGCAAATCCAAAGAAATACTAAACAAGCGAGAAAACCCCTATATATGCCTACACGTAAACTTAAGGGTAGTGTAGCATCAAGGGAACTTGGTAGGATCTGGAGGAGGAAGAGAATGAGGCTCATTTTGACTTCTCTTTCTTTTCATCCTTTGTTTCCCATGCTTCTTACGATACTTTGGTGGCTTTAGGGTTGGTGCACCAACCCCCTCCCATTGATCTTCAGTAGGAACTGATTTGAAAATCTGATCTTCAGTAGGAACTGATTTGATAATTCATTCATATGTCCTAGTATAAGCAGCATGTAAGTAGCAATCATGCACATACTTCTCTGGGTTGCCATTGAATTGACTAATGGCACTTGAAACATGCGGGTAGGGAATCTCAATAAGTTGATATCTTCTGCATGATCATGATATCTTCTTCTCAAATCAACTGAGAATGTTCTTCTATGTGAATACTTGACCTCAAAGATGTTCCCACCACAATGACTAGGAATCAAGCTATGTCTTGCCTTCTTATTGACCTTTAGAAGCGCCTGAATTCTTTTACCAATCAAATGCTCTGTAACGACCCAACCTATAATTACGGAATTAGCAAGATTTATCAAGATTATTCAGGGTAAAATGACGATTTTTCCTTTAGACGGAAAAAATGTTTACTATTAACTCAGAAGGTTATTTACACGTTTATCGAGATCGGTTACATAGATCACGGGATTGTAATTATGTATACAGGCAACATATCGATTTTGGACATCATGAGATAATGTTACGGGTCAGAGATCGTTTTAGGAAATTTTACGGTGCACATTTTACGAAAAGGGTTAACTTTGTTTTGTTTGTTTTTGGGACCCAAAATATCTACATTGGGACTATACGATGAGTGACAAGTGTCACCCACCTTATTGGTCCATATCCATACACCATGTACATCTCTCTCCTTATTTCAAACATACCCGAAACCCACCCCCATCCATGTTTATTATTGTTATCCTCTCAATCTTCTTGGGTTGTGAAGGAAATTAGAAGTGTGCGAGTGTGAAAGACTGGATGGTGGCTGAGCATGGAGAAGAAAGGACTTGGGCTGCTGGAACTCAAGGAAAAAAGGTAAACTTGTGCCCCTTGATTTTGGGTTTTGAATTTTGGTTTCTAGGACGTCAAAATAGGGTTCTTATTGTCTTCTCGGCTTCCTTGCGAGTGCGAAAAGCTAAAAGTCGAGGAGATTGGACGTAAGAACAGGCATTGGGACAAGGTTCAACATTGGTCATGAGGAGTCGAGCTTGGCCAAGAGATTTCAAGTACGTTTTCTTGATTTTGGGATCATAGATCAGTTTCTGGGAGGATTAGGAGAAAATTGGTGAAAGAATGACGAAGTTTGGACTCAAAATGGTGAATTGGGAGTCGAGTCTGGTATTCGGGTCGAATGACCCGTTATAGGGTCGCAGGTCGACACAATGGGAGATTGATGATGATGATGTGACAGGTGATGTCATCATGTCACGCCACGTGGCCAAGGCTGGTTGGTTCCACGTGGCACTGTATCGGTGGGTCTATCAGAGGTGACTTGGTAGGGTGACATTAGCATGATGTCATGATGACGTCAGCAAGTGACACGTGACACGTGTTAGGTAGTGAAATGTGGCACATGTCAAGGTGTGCGATGTGGTAGGTTATCAGATGATGTCAGGTGTTAGGGTGAATGGTGGTGGTTGTGGTGGTTTGGAGATTTCAGGTCGATCAGAGGTCGTTTGGTTGGTGTTTTGGAGGTTTTTCTCCTCGGGAAGCTTGTTCAGGACATATTTTCGATTCCGAGATTTTTGGGGGTTTCTTGTATGGATTGTTAGTGATCCTCGCGTGTGGCTTTGACATGCCAAGATGTCCTGGAGGCTTCAAATTGACTTACGGCTCAGGATTCGGGCGAGCGGTGGTACTGTGAGTGGACATTTGATTTCATAAATGTGATGCATGTATAATTATATGGTTTTACTAGCTTTATAGAATGATTTGACATGGTTATTATTGTGGATATTATTTATGGATTTATGATTGGTTTTTGAAAAATCGGAATTTAGGCTGGTGCCCGAGAGGTGAATGTTTTGGGCTGGTGCCCAAGTAAAAATGTATTTAGGTAAACTATTTTCGGGTATGTCATTCTCATGCGATTGGATCGCTAGACTCGACACGTGCCAACGAAGTTGAACTTTGGAGGATCCATAACGTCTACCGGGAGTACAGCGGGAATGCTAGTTGGACTAGCAACTGGTTGGACCATCAGGACGAGGATTGACTTTATGGCTAGTTGGACTAGCATCTGGTTGGACCAGCAAGGTGATGTGGATCATGTTTGCCTTATTTACTTGTGATGTTTTCAAAGGTTTTCAAATGGTTTGGAGTCGAGAATTTTTAGGGAAATGTGGTCCAAGGGCCTTTATGCGTTTTTATGTGATTTGGGTTGGACCCAGTGTTTTAATGATTTACTGTTTGATTGGAAATTAAAAGGTTTCGATTATGCATGCATGTTTTTTAAAATGGAGGGTTAAAGGTATATTTCGAAAAAAAAAATTTCAAATCTTTATTTTTGTCCACTCACAGTTTTCATGGTTTTTGAAACCCTTCAGGTTGGTTGCTGACATGAGTTGTAGGGAGGTTGAGGCATCACGTGTGTTGGTGCATTCTGGTTATTGCTGTAACGACCTATCCCGAATTAATTAATAACTAATGACAGATTAGCGAGACTAATCGGGGATTAGACGAGCATTAGCGGACGTTCGGGCGAAATGACGATTTTGCCCCTAGAATGGGCAAATCGTTGACTTTTCGTTCAGGCGGTCAAATGGACTTTGGCCGATGACTGTGACATAGTTCTTGACGTCACGAGTTCATAAACAGGTGGCACGCTCGATTCCGACGTTCGTGGAAAAAGTTATGACGTTCGGAAGTTCGAGGGCATTTTGGTAATTTGGTTGAATAGGAGCGAATAGTTGACTTTTGACCCAGGAGGTCCGATGGAAGAGGGCCAAGGACCGTTACGTAGATTGGGACGATACGAATCCGTAGACAGACGGCACGTCGAATTCGGACTTTCGAAGGAGAAGTTACGGTTCACGGAAGTTCGAACGTACTCTTGCACGTTTTACGAGACGAGGATTTTTTGGCAATTAGTGGGGCCCCGATATTTGTTATTGGACCAATGGATGAGTGAAAAGTGTCATCCATCCACTGGCCACCCCTTAACATACATGCATCGATCATTCCATTCATCCAAACAAACCCACCCGATCTCACTTCCACCTAAACCAATCCAATCCAAACCCCATTTGATCATGCCTGAGGAGACTGAGGAAGTAGAGGACGGTGGCTGGGAGCTGGCTAGGCCGCCGTGCACGGGGGTGAAGGCCACGAAGAACCCGATTTCACGGTTAGGCCATTTTTCCCTTATTTTTCGATTTATGTATTATGGGCGATTTTGGGTGATTAGGAAATGGTTATTAGGTTGCTAGGATGTTCCTAAGAGGTTTTGGGAGGGTGTTTCTGTAACGACCCGTCCCGAATTCTGGGATTAGATTAGTCACTAATCTTGATTAGTGAGGTTGAACGGTGGTTAGTGGGTCGAAATCAGACGAAATGTGCAAAATGACCGTTTTGCCCCTAGTCGTGGGCAAAATGTTGACTTTTTGATCGGGCTGCCAAACGGACTTTGACCGATGACCGTGACGTAGTTCGGGACGTCACGAGTTCATAGACATGTGGCACGTTCGATTCCGACATTCGAGGAGAAAGTTATAATGTTCGGAAGTTGAGGGGCATTTTGGTAATTTTGGTCAATTGGGGTCAAATGTTGACTTTTGACCGGGAGGTCCGATGGACGAGGGCCAAGGACCATTACGTAGGTATCGTCGATACGAATCCAATGACAAGCGGCATGCCGAAATCGGAGATTCGACGACGAAGTTATGGTCAAGGAAACAAATTGACGAACCGAGACTCCGATTAAAATAATAATATAATAATGAATAGTAACCGATGACTGTGCACATCCGGATGAGTGACAAGTGTCACCCATCCCTTGTTTCCAGCTCCATGTTTCCCTCCCAACACTATCATTACAACATCATCATTCCTCCTTCATCATTTTCCTTCATTTTCTTTGTATTTTCTTTCAAACCGTGCACAAATTGGGGGGGGGGGGGGGGGGGGGGGGGATGAACTGGGAGAATTGGCTCCCTTCCTCTGCCGTTATTGAGAGAAAAATGAGTGATTGAAGGATTGAGATACCAAGGGAAACACGAGGGGTTGTGAGTGTGCTGAATTCTGGGTTTCGGATTTTAGAAATTTCGGGGGGAAAATTCAAATACTGGGAATTGGGCCGTGAGGATCGAAATTGATCTCACATTCAGCTTCCTGGGATCACAACGATCAGAATCGTCGAAAGAACGAAGGACATTGGCAACGTATTGGCTCTGAACACACTTGGTGACAGAGGAGGAAATTCGAGGTTGAGTCGAGGAATTGGAGGCTTTGATTGACGAAATTGAACTGGGGATTATGTTCCTGAGGATCCCACGATGCTTCTGGAAGGATCAATTGAAGGAAAACGTTGGAGATTGATGAAGCTCCATGGTTGCACAGTGTACGGCTATCGAGCTTGTGTCGTGATCATTGAGTGATCAAACGACGAAATTGATAAAGGGGAACTGTCTCTCATGGTCCAGTGATGCTTCTGGATGCATCAATTGGAAGAAACCTGCAGCCATTGAAGGAATTCCATGAACGAACAGTAACCGGGTGTTCTTGGTGTTCATCATCGAATCATGGGAATTTGGGTAAGTGATCGTGTAATTGAGTTTACAGATCTTAAATTGAACTTAAAACGAAGCTAACTGAATGATCAATTGGAAGGTTTAAGGCTGAATTGATGGACATTGAACCGGGTCGTCTCGCGGGCAATTTGGACCCGTTTACCAGACATACGGGTTAGGCTGGTGACACTGTAGCAAGCGCGTGGGTTTCACGTGCAGCCACTCACGGCGGCGCGTGACGGCGCGTGGGCACGAATCTCGAGGTGAGGTCAACATGACTTCTGTCCTATTTAATGTAACGAACATTTTGGGATTGGTTTCGTGTCGATCGGACACCGTCTCGATATTGTTCGGGATGTCGGAAGGTTTTAAATCAAGTTTAAAAATAGTTAAAAATTTGGGAAAATTACGGGACTTTGATAAGATGTTAATGATGAAGTTAGTTACCCTCTAATGTAATTTGGACAGGATTGGGAGTCCCGGTGATAGTGGTGTGACCCGGGAGGGCCGATGGCACGCGTATCGAGGCATACCGTTAAAACGGTCTGTGAGTGGACTTTGGTTTTATAAATCCTATGCATGCTTAAATGTGTTATATGTTTTATATACGTGATTTCCATGATGGTGATTGTGAGTATTGATTTCGGGTATGTTGCACGTATTTCGAGGTATTTTTCGTATTTCACGTATATCGAGGTTAACGTTTTTATTGTGGTTTTATGTGCTTATGGCTTAATGGCTTAATAAATAATGTGATAAAAAGGGTTTTGGAATTGGAAAGATGAATTCGGGCTCGAGGCCCACTTGTTTTGGAAATTTCGGACTTGGAGTCCATTTGAGTGCGTAATCGGGCCAGGGGCCCAGTTACTTTATGAAATCGGGCCAGGGGCCCAGTCGTTTACGAAATCGGTCTGAGACCCATTTGAGTTATGTTATCGGGCCAGGGGCCCAGTTGATTTACGAATTCGGGTCGTGGGCCCAGTGGGTTTATAAAGTCGGGCTGCGGGTCCAGTTGGTTTACAAATCGGGCCGTAGACCCAGTGGTTCATAAAATCGGGCATGAGGCCCAATTGGATTAGAATGGTGATTTCGGGTCAGGGACCCTATGTTTAATAATTGTGATTTTGGGTCAGGGACCCTAAATGGAATTATGTTGTTTTATGGAAATTTCGGGCAAGGCCCATTGTAATGATGTGATAAAAGGAATAAATAAAACTGTTTTCCACATACCATCTGGATGCAAGGATATATGATGGTCTCCTCCAGATGTCTGGGACACTGGGGAAGTCACGGTGCATTGCCTGCAAGGGGTCATTGTACGGAGCAGCCGGACCGTATGATGACTCAGGAACAGGATTGCTATGATTGACGTCAGGGACGTCAGACATCTGGGATGTCAGAGATATATGGACCCGGAGAGACCCCGGGCAGCACGCGTAGCTTATTAATACCGTGAGATATGACGTCAGGGACATCCAGCGTCTGGGACGCTAAGCATCAGGGATGCTGGTGATGGTAATGGTAAATATGGATTAATGAACCTATAAAATGGCTTATCGGTTGGATTTATGGATTTATATTTATGGCTTTGGGCGGTGGCCCACATGGTTTTAATATGTCTGGTGGTGGTATTCCACAGTTTTGGGCTGAGTTCCCACACTTAGTTTTTGGTTAACGGTTTTTGGGCTAAGGCCCTAATGGCTCGGTTGAGCAAACGTTTTGGTTACTGGTTTTCGTGGCATGCATACGTTTTTATTGGAGGGCATAAATGTCTTATAAATGTGTTTAATAAACTTATTGGTTTTTGTCCACTCACAGCTTTTGGTTTTAATGCC
Organism: Prinsepia uniflora; assembly: GCA_032719365.1. NCBI lineage: Eukaryota > Viridiplantae > Streptophyta > Magnoliopsida > Rosales > Rosaceae > Prinsepia > Prinsepia uniflora. The sequence goes on along the minus strand of CM064865.1, from coordinate 17,419,462 downwards.
TTTCAGGTTGATTACGGATGCGATTGAAGTAGAGACCGGGACATTGCACACCTCCTCCATCGGTCCTTGCGCACTCTGGATGCCCCATTTGGGCAGTGGCTCTTGGTTATCCCTTGTCTAATACCCCTTGTTGGACGGGAGCAGGGCACATTCCATGGTAATCCCGGGGGGATTGGGATGGGTTCTGTCAGTTTCACGGCTGAGACGCCCTGGAAATTGACGGGAAAAACAGGGCCGTGTGGTTTAAGATGAACCGTGGGATTTTAGGGTGTTTTATTAAGTTTTGTTAATTGGAATGGTTAGGTAATGAGGAAATAGGAATTTAGGGATTGGTTTGGAGGTAAACGGACGAAAAAATGAGGAGTTTAGAGATCTGTACCGGTCACGCCGGTCCAGGAAAACCAAAGGACCGAACCGGCCGGTCTGAACCGGCCGTCGAGAGGTAGGAGACGCACTATACAGTGGCACGTGAGGCCCACGCGCAGTGCAATCCCATGGCGCGTGCGAGCGCGTGAGGAGGAATTTGGGAATGCTTTCAACACACGAAACCTTTTATTCGATGTAACGAATATTTTGGGACTGGTTTCGTGTCAATCAGACATCATTCCGATATAGTTTGGGACGTCTGAAGGTTTAGGTTCGCGTTTAAAAATAGTTAGAAATTCTGGAAAATTACGGGGCTTTAGTGAGGGGTTATATAAATAGTTAGTAACCCTCTAAATTAATTTGGACAGGTTCGGGAATCCCGGAGGTGACGTTTGACCCGGGAGACGCATATGGCACGCGTATCGAGGCGCGGCTTCAGACGGTCTGTGAGTGGACCCTTCTTTCGAAATTGATGCATGCATAAATGTTTTATAATTATTTTAAAATATATTTTGTGATGCCATGAGTGTATTTGTTTGTGGTAGCCTAGGATTTACGTATTTTCACGTATTTCGAGATTTACGATTTTATACGATGCGTATACGTGCTAGGTTTTCAACGAGGGTTTAATAAATGGATTTTGGATTTAGAAATATGAACTTGGGCATGAGACCCATTTGATTTATGAACTCTCGGACTTGGAGTCCATTTGATTTGACGAGAAATCAGACCGAGGGTCCATTTGAGTTATACGATCGAACCGAGGATCCCGTTGATTTATGATCCGGGCTTGAGGCTCATTTGGTTGTAATATCGGGCTGGAGGCCCATTTGACTGTAGTATCGGGCTCGAGGCCCTATTGGTTGTGAAATCGGGCTTGAGGCCCCGTTGCTTTACGGTTCGGGCTTGAGGCCCAGTTAGTCGTTGTATCGGGCTTGAGTTCCAGTTCAGTTTGTGAAATGAAAATTCGAGCATGAGACCCTATTGAACTGAGGATTTAGGCCAAGGCCTGTGAAACTGATTTGAATCGGATTCGAGGAATCCTGTTGAAATGAATCGGGTATAAGACCCAGTTGAGAAATGTTTTGAGAAAGAAAGAAAGTATTTGAAAATGAATGAACCCTCCATATGATTATATGGTATTCTCTAGACGTCGACCTAGAGAGTCACGATCCACAGACCAGAATGGGTATCCCCATAGGGATCCCGTTCCAGGAGTGGGGGTTACTATTTACGATGTGGTCCCGGACCAGATTCTGGAGAGATGATCGGACTAGGTCCGAAGATAGAGCCTCCCAGATGGAGAATTCCTGGGAGAAGACTCGGAGTGAGACCCCGAGTAGTGTGCACACTAGTATAGATTCGATATCGTGACATTTATCGGGGATGTGTTCCCTAGGGGTTGTGTGCCCCGAGTTGGCATCTTCTCGGAAGTGTCGCGGATGGGTTATACATATATTGATACGTATGAGATTTATAGAAAGAGTTTTGAGGGCGGAGACCATGTGTTCCATGTTTTAGAAAATGGTTTTGGGCTGTGACCCACATATGTTGATTTGGGCTGAGTTCCCACATTTATGGATTTACAGGTTTTTGTGATTTCGGGTCGGGGACCCAAATGGATTTATGGTTCATGATGGTTTATGGGAACCGAGCATGAACCCTTGAATGATTTTGAATATGGTTGACAAATGATTTTATGAACGTTTTGGTAAACGGTTTTTGAATGCATGCATATGCTTTTAGTGAAGGGCATAAATGTCTTAAAGCGAAAATGTTTTTATTAAAATATTGTTTTGTCCACTCACGACTTTTAATGTTTTAATTCCCTTCAGGTTGATCACGGATATGGGCTGTAGCAGAGACGAGACATCACACTCCTCATTCTACGATCCTGGCATGCTCTAGACGCCTCGGTGAGGGCTAGAGACGGAATTTTCCCTTGTCTGACACTTCGTGTCAGACGGGATCAGGCATGTCCCACATTAATCCCAGGGGATTTGGGTCGGGTCCTGACAATTGTGGTAGGTATCCCTTGTTTGACACGGAATAGGTATGCTTACTTTAGAATGAGGGTACTTTGGTAATTTTACCCTATTTTGTCAGACGGGAGTAGGTTCTCTCACATTAATCGATGGGGATTACGGAGATGGTCCTGACATGCTCCCCCCAAGTACTACCTTCATCTCTTTTATTAGTCATGAATGCACTTAGGTGTTGCCTGACTTTGTCTACCATAGATATAATAAGCTTAGGTCTAAATGGAAAAAACGATTTTGTTAAAGGCCTTCAGTAGAGTATTTAGTAAGATGTTGCACTTATAGTCAATCCCGAAATGACTTCCGCACCACATTCTTGCATCCCTTTCTTTCAACCAGTTGTGTGCAGACCAATTGAGAACTTGCATTTTCTCCATTACTTCATTGTACCAAGTTATAGTAGTTACCCTAGCAATCTTCTCCATTTGCAGTTTGATAGCCTTGAGGTTTCTGTAGAGATGCCTTAAGCAATGCATGTATTCTGCATCGGGGGATATTTAGGTCACTTCATCTAATGGTCTCTTTTTCTTATCAGTCATAACCACAACTGCGTATGAGTTTGAATTTGAAGCTCATCTTTCAACGAGTCCATAAGCCACCTCCAACAACTGAAATTTTCAAATCCACACATGACATAGGCTATGGGAAACATCTCATTATTGGTATCCACTTCTACAGCTGCCAATAATTTTCCATGGTGAATGTCTTTAATATGGCATGCATCAAACCCAGTAGGGGTCTGTAGCCTATCAACCAACCTTGTTTACAAGCTTGTGAACACACATACACTCTCAAATCGAGGGTAATCATCAGCTTCCAACTCAAACTTTATTATCACTATGGAATATGATTAATCTTCAGCTATTGCAAGTAGTATTCCCTCAACACCTCATATTTCCTCTTCTAGGTTCCTTCCACCACATCCAATACACTAGCCCTTACCATAAAGCATGCTACCCTTGAGGGTCTTAAACTAGTTTCTGCATTAAATAAGTTTTGGAATTTCACCTAATCCCTTTTTTTCTTGCCACCTGCCTCCCATACTTCCATGGCAGCCACTTAACATTGGCATGTCTGTTCTTAGTCCCTACACCACAGTTGTGCTCCTTATTAAACTCTTTAATTTGCATAGTCTTCCTGTCTTCCATTGTTGAAGCATAAAGTATTAACTCATAGCCACTCCCACAAACCACCCTAATTTAGTTAGGTTTATTATTTCTAAAGTTAGTTGTCTTCCATTGTTCACTGGGTAGATCATCACAGGACCTCTAAATATGGCAGCTCATTCAAACATCTGCCCTATCCCAAAATGAAGATCATTCATCTCCATTTCAGAAACAATAAAATCTTTTTTCTTTGGAAGAGGCCTTTACTTCATATTCCTATTGCTTATTATTTCTAAAGTTAGTTGTCTTCCATTGTTCACTGGGTAGATCATCACAGGACCTCTAAATATGGCAGCTCATTCAAACATCTGCCCTATCCCAAAATGAAGATCAGTCATCTCCATCTCAGAAATAATAAAGTCTTTTTTCTTTGGAAGAGGCCTTTACTTCCTATTCCTATTGCTTAGATCATCACAGGACCTCTAAATATGGCAGCTCATTCAAACATCTGCCCTATCCCAAAATGAAGATCATTCATCTCCATCTCAGAAATAATAAAGTCTTTTTTCTTTGGAAGAGGCCTTTACTTCCTATTCCTATTGCTTAGTTCCTCATTTGAACTCCACTAACAACAGTAATCCTTGGTGACAAAGGAACCTCTCTTTCTCAGTCTATGTAGGATGAAGAACTGCCTCTTCATCATTTTTCTCGAAGATTTCATCATTATCACGTAGACAAATTGTAACAACCCGTTCCGAGACTTGGGATAAGTAGAGTGTTTAAGGTGTGATTAGTAAGGTTAATCAAGGGTTAGGTGGTCCCGAGGGGTCCGGGAACTTAGAATGACGATTTTGCCCCTGGGTTGGGCAGAAATGTTGACTTTTATTTCGGGTGGTCAAATGGGAGTTGACCAGTGACCAGGACGTAGTTGAGGTTGTCACAAAACCGTAGGCAGGTGGCACGCCCGATTCCGACATCCGAGGAGGAAGTTGTGATGTTCGGAAGGTCGAGGGCATTATCGTAATTTTGGTTAAGTAGGGGGAATAGTTGACTTTTTGGATAATCGGGTTTTGGTAGGTTGACCTAGGAGGGTTAGATAGTTCTTGTCGTCCTGAGTTCGATGACAGGCGGCACGTATTAATCGGACATATGAGGTGTGAGTTACGGGTCTAAAACGGTAAGGGTAAAATCGTAAATTGAACTTAAAATGAGGGGTATTTTGGTCTTTTGGTTGTCTGGGGATTTGTGCACAGAGAGGGAAGATAGAGGGTTGAGATTGAGCCACTTGGGAGAGGAGTTGAGGGATTGGTGACACGTGTAGGAGGTCTGGTTGGTTCTAGTGAGTGCACGGTCCAATTATTTGGGGTGCAACCGTGCCGTGTGTGTTGTTCGACCCAGACAGAAACAGAGGGAGGAATTGAGAGAAATTGAGAGACGATGGTGAGTGTTAGTGGGTTTTGGTAAGTGAGGAATGATCAGAGGGTGGAAGAGTGAACTGGTGAATGTTTGGGGGAGAGAAATCGTGCAAGAACACGGTGGACGGGGCAGTCGGTTTTCAGAGAAAACAGAGAGGACTTGGACGATTGTGGTGGTGGTGCGGCCGTGTGTTGGTGCAATTGGACTCGTGGAGGTGTCCAGAGGTTGGCGGTGGACGGGAGGAGCTATTGCCTCACGGCTGAGCTCACGACGACGCCTGGAAGCAGGTAAACTTCATACTTTTCTCTTCGTGCTCTGTTTTGCCGTCGAGTTTCAAGTTGAGAGTTGTAGCGTTAGGGGTTGAATCGAGGAGTCTAGTGAAGTCTAGGGGACTCAGTTGAGTCCTAGGTAGCTGCTGGTTGTACTGCCGTGACGGAGGAATGAACGGCGGAGCCCAGACGACGGAGAGTACCCTATGTGCTCTGTTTTATCCATTTTGCTCAGTTTGAAAGTCGTGGATTTTGGGTGAGAGTCGACGGTCTTGGTGAGTTGGGTGAGGTTTAGGACAGTCCTAGGAAGCGTTTTGGGTAGCCACCGTGACGGGGGAAGACCTGGGTGGCCGGAGAAGGAAACAGGGGACTGGTACAGGTTTTGTTCGAGCTCGAGTCGACAGGTTAGGGACAGTGTTGAGGTGTTTGAGTGAGGGAACTGGATTGCTTAGGATTGGACGAAGAGGATGGTGAAGAGAGGGAGGAAAATGGTGCAGGCACGGCGGTGAACCGCTCTCGCCGGTTCAAACAGCAGGCACTGTGTCGAACCCGGTCTACGTGAGGTAGACGGTGACACTGTAGCAGGCGCGTGAGGGCCACGCGCAGCCACTTTGGGCGGCGCGTGGAGGCGCGTGCGGCAGTTCTGGGAGAAACGGTCAACATAGTTTTTGGTCTAGGAGTTGTTGTGAGTTCAATGGAGTTGGTTTCGGGTCAATTGGAAGTCGTTTGAGTGTAGTTCCACGAGGGTGAATGTGTAGGGTTCCGAGGTTTTAAGTCTTTGGTCCGGGGATTTTTGAGGGCTTTTAGGTGAGTGTTCGTAGACGTGCTAGTAACGTAATTTGACGGTGTTTGACAGGATCGGGATTTCTCGAGGAAGCCGAGGAACGGGCTGGACGTTCGGGACGCGAGTAGGGCTCAGTACTGTGAGTGGACCCTTTTCTTAAACTCGAGCATGCATAACTGTTTTTATATACGTATTTTATGGTTTTACTCATGAATCTATGTTTATTGAATATGAAATGATGATTTTATGATTTTATGTGTTTGCACGTTTTTCGAGGAAAAGACGGTTTTGGCACGGTTTTCGAGAAAATGTTGGTTTTCGGATTTTGATGCCACAATTGGGGATTTCCACCGATAAAGGTTTTCTGATAATGATAAATGGGTTATGACATATGATTTGTGATTACATGTGGTTTTGGTATGAAAATGGATATTTTTCCGGATTTGGGTTCGGAATGACGGTTCTGAACGCTGGAAGGGCTTCAGACCAGTGATTTCGAATTCGGGTTTGGATGTGGATTTGGTAAATGGTTTTCAAATGATTTTGAGATTGGATTTGCTGGATCTGGATATTGGGTTTAAAGACCCGGATATATGTGATGGGGGACCGGCCGGATTGGGTTTAAAGACCCGGATTGAGTTTAAAGACTCGGGAGTTTAAAGACTCGGATATATATTGATTTCCCCCGTAGGCCTTGAGTTTAAAGACTCGGGAGTTTAAAGACTCGGATATGATTAAGGCCTGGATTGAGTTTAAAGACTCGGGAGTTTAAAGACTCGGATAGGTCCAGCAGGTTTGATCGGGAAATTATGATTAACTTTCATGGTTTATGATATCGTTTCCTGATGCATATGTTATGGTTTCTATAACTGTTTTATAGTGTTTCTGTTTCTTATGATGTTTTATGATAATTGATTGATAACTGTGTTCAGAACTATTGGTTATGCATGTGGTTTTAAAACAGAGGGTAAAACTCGGTTTTCTTATAAAATGGTTTGGAACATTTTACACTTTCTGGTCCACTCACATTTTGTGTTTTAACTTGCCCTCCAGGTCGTGGAGATAGCGCGGGGTCTGGACGTCGAGGCAGCGTCTGAGGCATAGAAATACCGTGAGGGATCCCGGAGTGTTTACCTTTTTCTTCCGCGTGCGTGTAATTATTATCACTTTTAGTTGTTGTACTTGTAGCTATGCTCTGTGAACTTTAACTTCGGGATATGGTATTGAGGTTTTTCTCCTGCGTCTGACGGGTTACTGTTGGGTTGTCAGACGGGAGCAGGATTTACCTCGGGTTTCGGGGTGAAACCGGGGTGGGTCCTGACACAAATTGCATTCTCATCCCCTTCACCTTGACCATGAGCTTCAAAGTCCTAAAATTCCTCAGATTGGCCACTATCATCACCACTTTCGGAGTTTCCCCCATCTTTATCATCCTTATCCACCTTTTGTCTACCAGATCTCTGACTACACTTGGTCATCACTAGCTTCCACTTCTAGTTCTTCCATTTCTTCTTCCAATTCAAATTCTTCACCCACATTTTCACTACTTTCTTCTTCCACTCAAACTTCATACAATTTGTCTTTACTATCATCAACGTCATTACTTTCTTCTTTGTTGCTTTCATATTCAGGTGCATTTTTTACATCTTCAACCGGATATGTTACTTGGACCAATCTCTAGATATGTTGTTGGACCAGTTGGTTCATATATGCTTGGATCAGGCTCTGGATATGTGCTTGGACTAGCCTCTGAATCTGTGCTTGGAACAGCTGCTTCATATGTGCTTGGGTCAGCCTCTATAGTATGCACCAAATCTTCATCTTCCACTAGGTCCACAACATAGGAATCGTACACATGTAGTGCCTTATTTGCTCTCTTTGAAGCCCTTCGAATGTGGGGCAAAAGCTGTTGATTTTAGCATAGTATGAAAAAATGTCCACTTCTAGCTTCTTGTGTGTAGAACTCCACACTATCCTCATGCAGGCTTCCTTCTTCAGCAATGCGTTCAATTCAATTAGTGAAGTGAAGTCCCAAGAACACCAGTCATACCATTTCAATGCCTCATCTGAATATATCCATTGTCCCTCTTTATGTACTATCTTGCCACCATGATGCAATGTGATGGTACTATTTTATTGCAGTCCCTTACACTAAGCAAACAAATATAATGCATAATAAGCTTAAATCATCCACAACCAACACACACTAGAAAATCAAACCTTAATCCAAAAGAAGACTCTAAACCCTAAATCTAAACCCTAAACCTAGACCTAAACCCTAATCCAAAAATTAGACCCAACTTCACAAGTCACTGACAATCCACAACTCTCAACCTAAATTTGCACTCACACCCACAACCAACATCACAACCTACGGAATATCACATAGTCAACTCTAATCCAAACAACCCAACCCTAAACCCTTTACTCCAATCCAAAAATGGCCAACCTTAAACTCGACACATTATCAAAATCATAACTTTCCAACCAACAATCACATAGTAAAAACCCACTACTAGCCACTTTCAAAAAGTTCACATATTATAAACCCACTCCTAGCCTTTTCTAAACCTACTAAAATATTTTAAAGCACAATCGAGTGCTAGCAAAATTTAAAAAGTTCAATTTTCAAAGCCTTACACAAATACCAACCAAAACATTGAATCTTTTAATCAAATAGGACAATTAACTTCCAAAACCATTTCATCTTTCAAATTCAAAATTTGTGCATCAGGTTTCGACGAATTGTCATCTTCAATTTCTTCATAGATTGAACTTGCCTTGTTCGATTGACACCCCCAACAGACCTTTACTAGATTGATTCAAGTTTTCGCCTTTTCAACCTTCTTTATAAACCCTAGAATTAGCCCAACCCTCCAATTTTTTTCCCAAATCGATTTCATGAAATGAATTCAGCCATCTCCCTTTCCACGTCCTTATAGTGGGTTCAACACGTGTGGACCAGTTCCTTGCCACATAGGTGCCACACAAGCACTCTAAACATCATTAGTAACGAAGACTAACTTTTGATGCAACAAACTTGACAGAAATATGATTTAGAAAGTATATTGTTACGATTTCATATTGGAAAAGCAAATGAGACTATCTAATTTAGAAAACATTTTGAGTAATAAATCAATTTTTTTTGTTTTAAAAAGATTTATTTATTTTTCACGAAAAAAATTCAGAATATCCCTCTTGTTTCCTTTTTCATGATGTGCCACGGAAATTAGGTGATTCGTTTGAGAATGGCTGGGAGGTTTCATAATGCTGGCTTGTAATTTGTTGCGTTTGGAATTAAACGAACATTGAATAACACGACAAACGACATAATTTAAATATTTAATTAATATTTACTCTAATAAATTTATCCTCTTTTTTCGACCCTCAGTCAAAAGTTTGGGAGCTATCCATTATGCGCGTTAACATTACCTTCAGTGAGGCTCCGTCTACTCTAATCCTTCCCTTCCATTGTGGTGGCCCTATGTATCAATCACTCATTCTTTTAGCCTTTCTTTTCAACGTGAACATGTGTTTTATCCAATCAAAAGAACACAGATGGACAACACTTCTTCTCTTCTCTATAGCTTCTCTGTACACTTTCTTCCACATCCCTCGTGAAAGCCATCTGCCGTCCGGTACGGATTTCATTTCCGACAAAACCAATGACTTGTAGAACCATGAGCCCATATCCATATACCAAAAGGATTACAAAAAGGTCAAGCAACAAACTTCATATTGCATACCAGTGTCCCGACGAAATTCTTCCGCGAAAATCTTGACTCCATGAGAATTCGGAGTAAGCTATCTGTTGAAGAAGTTATGAATCAAATGGCTCTATGCACTGAAGAAATGTCTGTTGTAGTTTGAGATGGAACAGGCTGCTCTCTTATACGAGATAAGAGAATGGAGACTTGCTCAGTTGCTGTGTCTAGCCTCTCCCTGGACTTGGCAGATTCTGTTACAAGAGTTGATACCATACTCTGCAATAATTGTATTTTTTCTGCATGATCACTTGAAGCACTCTGAAAAAGTTTTGCAGAGGGAGTGCTCACCCGGCGCCAACGCAAAGGAACATATTTATCAGGGATCTGAAAGCAATTTCCTGTGGAGAGAACTCGAAGTGCATGCCGGCAGAGAATTCCAGAGAACTCAAAGTGATGACAACTGCAACTTATAATGCCTTCCCGTGGAACCCAATAAACTTTTTGACCTCCCTCAACTTTTGTGTGGTGTCGCACAAGAAAACCATCTTCCATCTGAAACGATGCGTAGTGGGCAGCCAAAACTAGTTGTTCTTGAAGCTTAGAGAAAGCATACGGGGTAAGGACTGAGGCAGCATGGGATTCCATGGGTGCTCCTGTTTTCAACGATATATTATGGAGATTCTGTTGCATTGTTTGTTGTTCTCCAGCTTGATCTTTAAAATCCACAGCAACAGCCACCTGTTCATGCAACTAGGTAAATACTAGAGGACAGGAAAGGGAAGCTTTTCCATTAAAAAAAAGAGATGCCACATATAGCATAAAAAACGTGAACCTAAGACAACAATTGAGGTTATTTAGGGGAGAGAGGATTTTAACTTGGGACCTACTTTTTACAAAAAAGACATGGCTCCATAAATTTGCTAGTTTATAACTAGTGCCGTTAGTGGACACCATTTACTGACCACATTGCTGTCACCTTCTCTGATACATCTAAGTCCAAGATACATGGTGGAGCCCGGCTGTTAGCAAGATAGTCAATAAAGGTGGTACAAATAGCATTATTCTCTGTTCAGTTTATTACCTAAATGTCGTTAAAATAGGTTTCCACAGATAGACTACCTTCCAAAAAAATGTATGCCATGTAAAGTTATTTTCAGTACACCAGCAGATTCATAGTGTAGAAACTCATCGTGAATGAGATGTGCCTAAACCACATTGAGAAATCAGTAGAAAGGAAACAATTACTTGAGATCGTTCTTGACCACAAAAAACATAATATTGCAGCTAAACCTTTATTCCTTGGCTGTTACAGTTGTTTTAGTTGTTTATATTGTGCATGATTTGGAGTGTCACAACGGAAAAAAAATTAAAATTCCATGTTCTGATATGCCACAAGATCATGGGTGACATGAATATATTCATGAGGCCAACACAGGAAAACATTCAAACACCGTGCATCTTCATTATGCTAACATCATCCCTAAGTTACCTTAGATTTAACCAAGGCAGACGCATGCTGAAATGAATCTAAGTAAGGCAGTAAGGCTAATCTACACTTGTGACCAAACAAAAGAGTATCTAAAGAATAAATGGAATTACTCCAATTAACTTAGGCTCAACTAAATGCAAATCGAAAAGGAGTAAGGCATACTTGTTCGACAAAGTGTGCAAGCCTGGTCTGTGCACTTAAAAGTCGCTGGATGAATGCATTAATTGACTTTGACTGTCCAATTGTAGTCATTCCTGCAAAGAAATTTCTTCTCAAGAATGGTAATGCCCACTGCGAACGTAGGCCATATAAGTTGACTACGTGCCTGTTAGGGTGAAGCCCAAAAGAATTTACCAACTCCCTCCATCCTAGTTCAAATTCCTCTATGGACTCCAAATTGTAAATGCGATAAAACTCACTCTTCCATTCATTGTAACGCTCACCCAAAACAGCATTGAACCAAGACGGAAACTTTGCCACTATCATCCATATGCATAGAGCATGTTTAGTTGTTGGCAATTCCATGCTTATTGCTTCTTTCAGAAACACATTTTGGTCCGTTAATATTGTCTGTGGTGCCTTCCCATACATGAGGCTCAGGAATGCCTTCCATACATAACAAAAAACCAACGTAAATTTGGGAGTAATGATGTACTTCATGAAGAAATGCATACTGCATATGCCAAATATTCATCAAGAGTATAAAAAGATTTCAATCCATATTGATTTCTAGTTTAAACTGAGCGATCTAGAAAAGACTGATAGAGGCACTGAACACATAAGAGGTGATGAGAATATGCATTTACCAAGGTGCTAGAAGACATCCCAATATCATAAGAGATATACTCCCATACAATTGACAAGAAAACGCTTCCTACTGATCTAAGGCTAACTACCATACTACCAAAAATCATTTTATTTGAAAAGAAAAAAAAATTCAGTCCCTTGCTTGAACTTTGGGGTGGAACCTCAACTTCTCACAGAGTCATCATCTCTAATGCATAGCCAAAAACTGACTGGACAATTCCTAAGGCTACGCTTTAAAGTCCTCTCACCTCCCATCCTATTGATATCAAGTAATCAGTTCAGAATCCAAATTTTACAGTCTCACATTCTCCACGGCTTTCCGTTATGTCACAGATGAGAATCATACTTAATTGGCTCTACCAAGTAAAACTTAACATATCCACTTGTGCAATATAAGAGTGATATCTTAGATCGATTCAAGATGAAAAATAAAAAACATATTAGTGCCACTCTATTACCTTCAGTGCCCATGAATAAGACCTTAAACTTTCCTCTCGTAGAAGCACACATCCAAAGAAGCAAGGCATACCATAATTATTTATTCCAACCCATATCCCAAGTGGCATGTCTAATGCCATTAAGCGGTGAGTAGCATCAAACACCACTGCATCACCATATATCTCATATGACTGGGCACATGATGCATAGGACCATGCGATATTCTCCAGTCTGTGGTTTGCGTCAAGCGTGTACTCAAATTTGAAGTTGGGATCTTTTTCCTTGATATTTCTGCACATTCTTAATAAGTCTATGCTCTCCTCTTCTGGATCTAATTTCCTAAATGACTGGAGTAAATTCCTCACATCCTTTTCAGTGAATGGTAAATATCCTGGTTCCACACACTTCTCGAGCTCCATGAGCCTCATCATTTGCTGCACCGACATTCCTGTTTTGGCAAACATAAGTATCCTGCTCTTATCAGACTCGGATATAGTTCGGTATGCAGGAAGAAAACGAACTTGGTTTGCTTCTAAAAGTTCATGATTATGGTGATTTGCAAAACCCGTGATACGCCATTCTGGTGCTTCTAATTCTGTTGTTTTGCTTATCCGCATGTATGCTTGACATCCACATCGCGAGGACTTTCTATTCCTTTGGGGCTTACTATCATTGGAGTTTTTGTTTGGGGTGTTGCCAGCACGGTGGCAGACAAAGTAGCGTCTAGTAAGTCCTTTTCCTACCCCAACTTTTCCCTCTGTACGGTGCCTTCGGATTGAGAATCCACATCGCTTTGCAAATTCACTATAGTATTCATAAGCTGCATCATGAGTAGAAAATCTTTGTCCAATATATGGAATTGCATCTTTCGTGATCTCTAAAGAAAGCCTAGTCTCATCGGGCGATTCCTCAGTGCTGCTGGTATCATCCAAAGACAAAGATCGTTGATCTGATGGATCATCATAAACCACTAACATCAGTCCCGTGTCTTCAGACATCATACTGTCATTCTTCTGCTTAATATAACTCTTAAGAGTGTGTATCTGATATTATAAAAATCACAAAAATAAAAATATTAATTATTGAATCAAACCAGTGGACATGTAATTACATAAAAGGAGAAAAAAGTCTTTCTAGATAGTCCAACCTAAATAATCAGAAGCAAACTAGAATGCGCATAATATAGCAAAAACTACAAAAAACAAGTTAACAAAATCAAGACTGATGGACCTGATTCTGATGGTGGTTTTAGTATGAATTCCCACTTGATAGTTGATACTCCCATCAGAATATACAAATGAGATACTGCCATCAGCATATACAAATGAGATACTCCCATCAGCATATACAAATGAGATACTCCCATCAGCATATACAAATGAGATACTCCCATCAGCATACACAGTAGGAATTATTTCTTGAAGACTTGAAGCTTTTGGCTGTGTATGTTACCAACTATTCAAAAACTAGCAATATAACACGAAATTGACTACAAACCAGAGCAACCCATTTTTCCATATGCATTCTGTTCATATAAAATCATCAATACCCAATTAGCAAGCAGTATAGGGTACGAAAACTGAGAATGGAATATTGAGGAAACGGTTGTTCAATTTGGTGGATAAATGTTATTAGAGAAAGTCCAAAACTAGAGAAGCAGAAATGGGGCTGGGATAAAATGAATGAACGAAACGCACCTTCTGGTTATTGAGGAGATGATTGGAGTCCTTCAGTTCCGAAGTGTCGAACAAGATTGCGGCAGGCAAGGCCACACACAATGACAAAGAGCCACCGCTGGTGGTGGTGCCACATGTGTTTCAAGTGAATCGCCGCCTGTGTTCTGTTGGTGTCCCCCTTAATATTATTCTTTGTTATTGTAGAATTGAAACATCAAATGCACTGGGTTGAGGCAAGGTTTGGCTATGGCTATCAGGCTATGACTACTGGGCTAGGTATTCATACGATTGAGAGATAGACGCCAAATTATTTTTCAATTTTGCGTCCCAAAATCTCCACGGAATCCATCGCCAGGAAAAGGAAAAAGAAAAAGAAAAAGTTGAGTCGAAATTGGGACAGAAAGAGAGAGGTGTATGGAATCAAGTGAAAAGGAGGGCAACGCCCTATTTTGTTTGCTTAGGAAATGATGTATCCGATTCAATTCAAGCCCAATAAACAGCTAGCGTCACGTTATGACTTATCATGATATCATGATTTTGGTTCTAAAAACTCTTTCGTATCAATCATAAAATGGCCCATTTAGATTTGTTTGTTATTATGACTTATCATGAAATCATGATTTTGGTTCTAAAAACTCTTTCGTATCAATCATAAAATGGCCCATTTAGATTTGTTTGTTATAAAGCGATTTTAATTATTAGCACTTTAACGACGCTTTGGATTTGCTTTTGAAAATATCAAAAGTGCTTTTAAATAGATAAAACCGTTTTCTAAATAAAAAAAATGTGTATTTAGCAAATTTGAGAAGTACTTCATCTTAGAAATACAAGCATTTGATGAAGGTTTTTGAGAAATATTTTGTTCGTGTTTCCTTTCAAAAGTGCTACTCATCAAAAAATAGGCAAACACTTGTGTTTTTTTAATGAAATTTTCATTATTCCAATAAAATCCTTATTTTTAATTAGTAATAGTCTAAATGCCTAAATTCACCATATTTTAATTATTATTTATTTTAATTTATCGATACTCTCATAAAACCCTCGAGGGTTTTTTTCTATCACCTTGCACGTCTCCCAAATAATATCAAAATAATTTTTGTGTGGTTGCCTCCTTCTCGCTTCTCAAGATATCATCTTTCCTCCTGCCTTCAATTTATATTTTAAATAATCATTATTGGAATAATCGTGGTTATTGAAATTGATTTGATCTTCACTTGAATCCCAAACCCTAAGAACTATCGTAATCCAATCATCATCATTAAATAGCCGAACATTTTGATACCTTTGTTTTTTGTTATGCAATCAAATCAATACATAATAATTTAATAATTACAATATTCTATTTTGCTTTCTCTTAAAAATTAGGTTGCTGAACAATACAATTTTACTCATAGATAAGAGATAGTCGATGAAAGAGAGAATGTTGATGAAAGAGAGTATTTGTTCTACATTTTGTTGTTGTCTTCCCAAATATTTTTTTATATTACAAAATCGAGTCATAAGAATGTTGAAGTGAAACGATTATTAGTTTCTATTTCTAAAAGTACTTTCCGTTTTCACTTCCAAATACTCTAAAAGTATACCGCAAGTACTCCTTTAGAAATAAAGTACTTGTATAAGTGAATATGACAAGACCCATCCCAATCCCCCCGAAATTAACGCGGGATGACCCGACTCCTGTCTGACACGAAGTGTCAGACAAGGGATATTTCCGACATTTGCCTTCCCGGGCTATCAGAGTACGCCAAGATCCGGAGGAGGCATGTGATATCTCGATCTCTGCTACAGTCCACATCCGATGTCAACCTGAAGGGTATTAAAAACAGAAAGGCTGTGAGTGGACAAAAATAAAGAATTTATAAAAACATTTCATCAAAGACCTTTATACACTCCACTAAAAAGCATGCATGCCTAGTAAAACCATTTATCCAAACACATAAGTTTAAACAACCATAATTAGGGTCTCAGCCCCACATTCTGTAAATACAAGTTCTACGGGCTCCTGCCCAAAACCATTTACAGAAAACCATAACATAGTAAACATATGTGGGATCTCAGCCCAAAACCATTTATCATCATAAAACATAATTTCCCAAACCAATTTAAATCATGTTTATCCCTTATATTCATATCCAGAACCTGTCACGGTAAAATAGAGCTACACGTGTGCTAACCGGGGTCTCAAACCCAAGTCTCTCCAGGGTCCACCCAGGTCAATGTCCGTAGATCAATGACCCTCCCTGGAGGTAACGAACCATGTCCATCCTGAGAGTAAGGAACCCAACTGGGGGGCGACTCCACTCAGTCAATGCTCCGTGACTACTCCGGGGTCCACCCAGGCCAACGACCCTCCCCGGAGGAGATAATCATATATAAAGGATGGCATATGAAAAACCTTTTGAAATCATTATTTAAATCTTTCAAGAATTCATGCCCGGCCCCCATAAGCCGTCATGAACCATAAAATCCTTTTATGGGTTCATGTCGGTTCCCATAAACCGTCATGACCCGTAAATCCATTTTAAGGATTCATGCCGGTTCCCATAAACCGTCATGAACCATAAAAACCATTGGTAACACATAATTGGGCGCTAGGCCCGAATCCACATAGAAACTAGACCTCCGGTCCGAATCGTAAACCAAATGGGCCTCCGGCCCGATTCCGTAAAGCAAATGGGTCTCGAACCCGAGTTTACCTTTTCAAATCCAAAACCATTTCATTAAACTATTTCCAAAACCATAAGAATGGAAAATCAGAGTAAAACTGGAAAATCTCGATTTACGTGCAAGCACGTAAATCGCCTCGAAATACGTGAAACCATATAAATCACAAGCATCCAAATCAACATCATAAAATCATATTCATAATCCATTTGGAAATCCAAAACCATTTCATTTAGACCAGTAAAGACATACAGCCCCGTATAGGCACCGTATAGGGCCGAAACCTCGAAATACGTGCATATACGTAACCACACATCCAAATGCACTCATGGCATCACAAACAAGTATTTAAAACATATAATAAACATTTATGCATGCACTAATTTAGAAAACAAGGTCCACTCACAGACCGTCCGAAGTCGCGCCTCGATACGCGTGCCATACGGTTCCCCGAGCCGATCACCTTCACCGGGACTTCCAAACCTGTCCAAATTAATTTAGAGGGTTACTAATAGCCTCATTAACCTCTCATTGAAGTCCCATAATTTTCCCGATTTTATAACGATTTTTAAAATTGATCCTAAACCTTCCGATGCCCTGAAACATAACGAGACGGTGTCCGATCGACTCGAAACCAGTCCCAAAATGTTTGTTACATCGAATAGAAGATTTCACATGTTGGAACTTTCCCCAAAATCTCCCCCACGCGCCGCCTGAAGTGGCTGCGCGTGGACTTCACGCGCCAGTGAACAGTTTTCTTCCTCAGCGATCGAACCGGCCGGTTCACTGGTTGGCCGGTCCAGTTGGACCGACGTGACTGGTTCAAGACTCCTTCTCTCTCATTTTGGTCCGATTTCCTTCCTAATCAATCCCTAAATTCCTATTTTGATCCTAGGAACATGTTTGGATGGTCAAAACAAGGAAAAACACCATGAATTCGAGGTTTAATTCTTGAACCTCACGGCCCAAAGTTTCCCGGGCGCCCTCACGGCCTCCTCCGCCGTGAACCACCCTCCAAACTGTCCCAAAATCATCCTAGAAACTCCCTAATCATCTTTCAATCACCCATAACAAACCATAATGTCCTATTCGAAAATAATGGAAAATGGGCATTAGTCGGGTAATCGGATTACCTGGGCCTTCACGGCCGTGTGCGGCGGTCCAGGTGCTCCCAGCCACCGTCCTTAGCTTCCTCAGCCTCTCCCTCACTCTCTGGTCTCACTCAAGATCAGATGGAAAGGATTGGATGGGTTTGGGTTCAAACTGAGATCGGGTGAAATGGTTTGAAATGGAAAGAAATGATCGATGAAGGGATGGTATGCATGTATGTGTGAGATTGGCTAGTGCATGGGTGACACTTGTCACTCATCCATTGGCTATCTAAAAAGTTGGGCCCACTAGAGACAAAACTGCACTTTTTATCTCGTAAAACGTGTCGTTGTGAATAGTAACTTGGAACTTCCGTGAACCGTTACTTCGCCGTCGAACGTCCGAATTCGACATGCCGCCTGTCTACGGATTCGTATCGTCCTTATCTACGTAATAGTCCTTGGTCCTCGGCCATCGGACATCCCAGTAAAAAAGTCAACATTTCGCTCCTTTTAACTAAAATTACCAAAATGCCCCTAAACTTCCGAACGTCATAACTTCCTCCTCGTACGTCGGAATTGAACGTGCCACCTGTCTATGAACTCGTGACGTCCTAAACCACGTCACGGTCATTGGTCAAAGTCCGTTTGACCGCCCGAATGAAAAGTCAACGTTTTGCCACGACTAGGGGCAAAACAGTCATTTTGCATCGTTCGTTTGATTTCGCTCTACTAATCACGGATTAGCCTCACTAATCGTGCTTAGTCACTAATCTAATCATGGAATTTGGGACGGGTCGTTACAACCTTCCCTCCTTAATTAATTTTGTCCTCGAAATTCCAACCGACCTAATCTAACCGTTCTTCCCTCCTTAATTTAGTTCCGTTCTCGAAACTCGTGTACACTCGTACGCCAACTAACTAGAACAATACTTATTCGCACCCAGACGTACCACTAACGCTCTCGTTGCAACGACTACATTCGACCACGTCGAATGACAGTAACCATACGTTCCGAATTGACACCACATGTCAAATCTACCATTTTCGTTGACACGGCAAGTCGACGATTCCTTCCTCAATCACCAACCTATCCTGACGTCTGCTCCCACCGGGAGTCATCAGACCTCACTCAACGATTCTCGTTGACACCTCCGACAAACCGTCACCACTTGACAGTCGTCAGTCGAAAACTGACACTATACCCACTTGTGATTATACTAACCACCAAATTACTCAACCTGTGTGTAACTAGACCCATCAGCAACACTATGACCCAACGCACAGTATCCAATGTCTAGTTCACGACCTCGATTAATCCGATGGTATCAGAACCAATCCAACTACCAACACGCTCACCATCATACCACTGGTACAACCTATGTACCGTCACCTGACACGACCAGTCTGCCTGGTATCGTACCCCGGACAACGTACAAAGTACGTACATTTACCCCTCAATCAGCCTATAACCGTCTAGGTCATAGCCAATCACGTTTCAATTATGGAGTTCACTTGTCCAATCCAGCATTAGACAAATCGAAACTCCAACCCATCATCTATTTCCAAATCCGAATCTGAATCCGCAATTTCATAAGAAATCCCGAATCCAAACCCAGAAATCATATCCATAAACATGTCCAAATTCGAATCCGAAATCATTATTCCGTAAGCTAGCATTTGGAATAACCATTCCGAACCCAAATCCATAAAAGAAAACCCACAGTCAAGCTCTAGAACCAAATCCTGAATCGTCACCCAGAATCCGATTCCAAAACCCAAATACAGAAATCCTCTTTCACGTTCCAAAATCAAATCCTGAATCGTCATCCAGAAATCTGATTCCAAAACCTGAAATCTCGTTCTCGTCTACCGAGACGCACCATATCCGAACCTATCGGATACCTGCTCCACCGATTACCACATTACCATCGATTGACTTCATAGGGAAGCCAATCCCAATATCGACACATCTCTAAGACTGACGATATCCGACCACGTCGGAAAACTACTCACTTGAGTAATATACCATATGGGATTTACCTCGAAAAGAAGTTCAGTCCCATCATGCTCTACTCAACATCCAAGTAATAACGATATACTCGCTACCCATCTGGATCATCAAAATCACGATCCAGATCCTATCATTACATCACCCCGACCATGAACGTCACGATCGAGAATCGTCATAATGTCCAAGGTCCACAACATCACAATCCCGATCCCCATCGGGATCCACATAAGCTCACTCAACTAACCATCCACCTGATGACCCATGACAATTCACGGGTCTACCAACCAATACACGATCACTGTACTAGTGGCAACCAACAACATCTACATCATAAACATCATCTACCATCATCAATCATGGTAGAATCTGAGAAGTCACCCAAAATGACTTCGAAATACCCAATACCAATGCGGAAAACCCGCATTCCCCTCGTCGCCACAATTACAACCTCTCGATTCCGAAATTCCAATCATATCGGAACCGACACACTAGGACATCAACCATGCGACCATAACGAGTCAAACTCACTACCAAGTTCGACTGTCGGTTTACACCATTTATTTAGATACACTCATTCCGAGTGGAATTCACGCAACTCAAGGTTAAACCTTGTATATTATTTACAAATGTGCCTAAACGGCATCCAACACACGCATCTCGTACCACGAGTCTCAACTACTGTTGGATCCAATCTAGTCCGTCACTATCTGTGATCCACTCCCGAACCACAGATACTGAACATATGCCCATTACGACGGATGTGACTCAACGTCATCTCAATCACCGGCACCAGCACCAGCACTAGTACCAGTACACCACCTGTCAGCATCAGCACAAAGTGTGCCAATCAGACAACTCTGGATCTCCGCTCATATCGAGCGACGATCCTGTACTTCTGCTCGAATAGGAGAAACTCTGCCTCCGTCGTACCCAACAACCTTGGGTACAGTCACCTTGACATCTCATACGAGCAAAGGAAACGTCCCCTAAACGTCCCGGATTCCCAACAACCGTAACTACAACCACTCTCGGTAGTAGTACCTGCCACAGACTCGTGTAGACCCAACTACCAGACATCACAATCGAGATTCGCGTCCAACGGAATCAATCGATCGTACTAACTACACTGTATCCCCGCTCCGGGATTCCATCGACAAGTACCAACTCTGATAACTTGTCCAACAATCTCTAACCTGTCGTAACTCGACTAAACCAAATGTCGTCTACCAGGTCATCCATGACCTTAGTTGCACAAACAATCCATCACAACTAAGTAGCACAACAACCAACTAGGTCTAACCGATAAGTACAACCCCGACTGCGAAGTGCAGTCCCAACACAAGCTGACATGACTAGACCAACTAACGAATCCAAATCCGAATAGTCGTCCAAGTCAAATCACTCGTCAACACACATTTTCGAACCATACACCCAAAAGTAGGGTTCCACAATCACGCCCTAGGGTCACTCTGAACCCAACTGCATAAGGCAGTATAATCCATAATCTGACCATCCACGTGGTCTTAACATCGAAAAAACGTCAATCCAACTAGGATTCCCCGAATCCGGATGCCTTCAGCAGTATATCCGTTTAACTTAACCAAATCCGACCAGCCAATGGTCACAACTCCAAACCAGTCGTCGGAACCGATCCTACGACATCGTGAAGACGATCCCAACTAACTGCCTCACGATCCAAAACTCTAATGTAATACTATGTTCACCATTCGTAGGGCTCCACACTGTCAACCCCGACAGAACTATGGCAACCCCGGCATCTAATGCCGAACCAAAACATTTCTCGATACAGTCCTACTAACTATCGTACCGGCACCCCACCTATCAGGTTGACCATGAACTGTAGCCCATTGAGATATCACATCCTCGACCTGCGTACAGAGTAATGCGCAAAATACGCTCTGGAATTCAGAGTAACATGAGCAACCATGCTCTGATACCACATTGACAGGACCCATCCCAATCCCCCCGGGATTAACGCGGGATGACCCTGCTCCCGTCTGACACGAAGTGTCAGACAAGGGATATTTCCGACCTTTGCCCTCCCGGGCTATCAGAGTACGCCAGGATCCGGAGGAGGCATGTGATATCTCGATCTCTGCTACAGTCCACATCCGATGTCAACCTGAAGGGTATTAAAAACAGAAAGACTGTGAGTA
The DNA here is from genome assembly GCA_032719365.1 of Prinsepia uniflora. Classification (NCBI taxonomy): domain Eukaryota; kingdom Viridiplantae; phylum Streptophyta; class Magnoliopsida; order Rosales; family Rosaceae; genus Prinsepia; species Prinsepia uniflora. The sequence goes on along the minus strand of CM064865.1, from coordinate 17,397,422 downwards.
GAAAAAAATAAAGAATTTATAAAAACATTTCATCAAAGACCTTTATACCCTCCACTAAAAAGCATGCATGCATAGTAAAACCATTTATCCAAACACATAAGTTTAAACAACCATAATTAGGGTCTCAGCCCCAAATTCTGTAAATACAAGTTCTACGGGCTCCTGCCCAAAACCATTTACAGAAAACCATAACATAGTAAACATATGTGGGATCTCAGCCCAAAACCATTTATCATCATAAAACATAATTTCCCAAACCAATTTAAATCATGTTTATCCCTTATATTCATATCCAGAACCTGTCACGGTAAAATAGAGCTACACGTGTGCTAACCGGGGTCTCAAACCCAAGTCTCTCCAGGGTCCACCCAGGTCAATGTTCGTAGATCAATGACCCTCCCTGGAGATAACGAACCATGCCCATCCTGAGAGTAAGGAACCCAACTGGGGGGCGACTCCACTCAATCAGTGCTCCGTGACTACTCCGGGGTCCACCCAGGCCAACGACCCTCCCCAGAGGAGACAATCATATATAAAGGATGGCATATGAAAAACCTTTTGAAATCATTATTTAAATCTTTCAAGAATTCATGCCCGACCCCCATAAGCCGTCATGAACCATAAAATATTTTATGGGTTCATGTCGGTTCCCATAAACCGTCATGACCCGTAAATCCATTTTAAGGATTCATGCCGGTTCCCATAAACCGTCATGAACCATAAAAACCATTGGTAACACATAATTGGGCGCTAGGCCCGAATCCACATAGAAACTGGACCTCCGGTCCGAATCGTAAACCAAATGGGCCTCCGGCCCGATTCCGTAAAGCAAATGGGTCTCGAACCCGAGTTTACCTTTTCAAATCCAAAACCATTTCATTAAACTATTTCCAAAACCATAAGAATGGAAAATCAGAGTAAAACCGGAAAATTTCGATTTACGTGCAAGCACGTAAATCGCCTCGAAATACGTGAAACCATATAAATCACAAGCATCCAAATCAACATCATAAAATCATATTCATAATCCATTTGGAAATCCAAAACCATTTCATTTAGACCAGTAAAGACATATAGCCCCGTATAGGGCCGAAACCTCGAAATACATGCATATACGTAACCACACATCCAAATGCACTCATGGCATCACAAACAAGTATTTAAAACATATAATAAACATTTATGCATGCACCAATTTAGAAAACAAGGTCCACTCACAGACCGTCCGAAGTCGCGCCTCGATACGCATACCATACGGTTCCCCGAGCCGTCACCGGGACTTCCAAACCTGTCCAAATTAATTTAGAGGGTTACTAATAGCCTCATTAACCTCTCATTAAAGTCCCATAATTTTCCCGATTTTCTAACGATTTTTAAAATCCATCCTAAACCTTCTGATGCCCTGAAACATATCGAGACGGTGTCCGATCGACTCGAAACCAGTCCCAAAATGTTTGTTACATCGAATAGAAGATTTCACATGTTGGAACTTTCCCCAAAATCTCCCCCACGCGCCAGTGAACAGTTTTCTTCCTCAGCGATCGAACCGGCTGGTTCACTGGTTGGCCAGTCCAGTTGGACCGGCGTGACCGGTTCAAGACTCCTTTTCTCTCATTTTGGTCAGATTTCCTTCCTAATCAATCTCTAAATTCCTATTTTGATCCTAGGAACATGTTTGGATGGTCAAAACAAGGAAAAACACCATGAATTCGAGGTTTAATTCTTGAACCTCACGGCCCAAAGTTTCCCGGCTGCCCTCACGGCCTCCTCCGCCGTGAACCACCCTCCAAACCGTCCCAAAATCATCCTAGAAACTCCCTAATCATCTTTCAATCACCCATAACAAACCATAATGTCCTATTCGAAAATAATGGAAAATGGGCATTAGTCGGGTAATCGGATTACCTGGGCCTTCACAGCCGTGTGCGGCGGTCCAGGTGCTCCCAGCCACCGTCCTTAGCTTCCTCAGCCTCTCCCTCACTCTCTGGTCACACTCAAGATCAGATGGAAAGGATTGGATGGGTTTGGGTTCAAACTGAGATCGGGTGAAATGGTTTGAAATGGAAAGAAATGATCGATGAAGGGATGGTATGCATGTATGTGTGAGATTGGCTAGTGGATGGGTGACACTTGTCACTCATCCATTGGCTATCTAAAAAGCTGGGCCCACTAGAGACAAAACTGCACTTTTTGTCTCGTAAAATGTGTCGTTGTGAATAGTTACTTGGAACTTCCGTGAACCGTAACTTCGCCGTCGAACGTCCGAATTCGACATGCCGCATGTCTACGGATTCGTATTGTCCTTATCTACGTAATAGTCCTTGGCCCTCGGCCATCGCACATCCCAGTCAAAAAGTCAACATTTCGCTTCTTTTAACTAAAATTACCAAAATGCCCCTAAACTTCCGAACGTCATAACTTCCTCCTCGAACGTCGGAATTGAACGTGCCACCTGTCTATGAACTCGTGACGTCCTAAACTACGTCACGGTCATTGGTCAAATTCTGTTTGACCGCCCGAATGAAAAGTCAACATTTTGCCACGACTAGGGGCAAAACGGTCATTTTGCATCGTTCGTCCGATTTCGCTCTACTAATCACGGATTAGCCTCACTAATCGTGATTAGTCACTAATCTAATCATCGAATTTGGGACGGGTCGTTACAGAATACCACGTACCAAAGCGCCACTGAATATGCACTACTAATGAAAAGCGTTATTGCTTACAAGTGCTTACAAGAGCTAATACTTGGACTACGCTGGAAAAAAAATTATTAAAGTTTTTGGATACATCAAGAATAAGGCGTAGAAAACAGCAATGCAAGCTACCTTGTCCACTTACTTTACAATCGTTTGATTAGAAAAAAAGTTCTTGGGTCACGAACGAAACCTATTTACAAATTTCTAGTACCAGTTTCTACTATGGCATGCCTACTTTGAAGGCAATGAATGCCTATTTGCTTCCCAGTCAGCCTATCTAGGGATAGACTGTGACACGACTGCTTTTTAATTCATGTTTTCAACCCATCCAACAGTCTACATTACACTACACCTCAGTGAAGAGACCCACATTGTCAGGACCCGTCCTCAATCCCCCAGGGATTAAGGAGGAACGACCCTGATCCTGTCTGACACAGAGTGTCAGACAAAGGAAATTTTCAACCTTTGCCCTCTCGGGCTATCAGAGTATGCCAGGATCCGGAGGAGGCATGTGATATCTCGGTCTCTGCTACAGTCCACATCGTATCCAACCTGAAGGGTATTAAAAACAGAAAGACTGTGAGTGGACAAAAATAAAGAGTTTATAAAAACATATTTCATCAAAGACCTTTATACCATTCACTAAAAAGCATGCATGCATAGTAAAACCATTTAAAGAATCCATATTTAGGGTCTCAGCCCCAAGTTCCGTAAATACAAGTCACACGAGCTCCTGCCCAAAACCATTTACAGAAAACCATAACATAGTGAACATATGTGGGATCTCAGCCCAAATCCATTTATCATCATAAAACACAATTTCCCAAACCAATTGAAATCATGTTTATCCATTATATTTCATATCCAAGATCCTGTCACGGTAAAATAGAGCTACACGCGTGCTAACTGGGATCTTAAACCCAAGTCTCTCCAGGGTCCATCTAGGTCAATGTCCGTAGATCAATGACCCTCCCTGGATGTAACGAACCATGCTCATCCTGAGAGTAAAGAACCCAACTGGGGGGCGACTCCACTCAGTCAGTACTCCGTGACTACTCCGGGGTCCACCCAGGCCAACGACCCTCCCCGGAGAAGACAATCATATATAAAGGATGGAATATGAAAAACCTTTTGAAATCATTCTTTAAACCTTTCCAGGATTCATGTCCGGCCCTCACTAGCCGTCATGAATCATAAATCCTTTCAAGGGTTCATGCCGGTTCCCATAAACCGTCATGACCTGTAAATCCATTCAAGGGTTGATACTGGTTCTCATAAACCGTCCTGACCCGTAAAAACCATTTGTAACACATAGCTGGGCCCTAGGCCCGAATCCACATACAAACTGGACCTCTGGTCTAAATCGTAAACCAACTGAGCCTTGTGCCCGATTTCGTAAATCAAATGAGTCTCATGCCCAATTCCATATTTCCAAATCCGAAACCAATTTAAGAACCAATTGGGCCTCCGACCCAAGAATGTAACTAAAAGGGACATCGAGTCCGAGGGTTTCCAAAATAAAGGGGTCTCGAACCCGAGTTTACCTTTTCAATTCCAAAACCATTTCATTAAATCATATCCAAAACCATAAGTACAAAAAATCAGTGTAAAACTGGAAAACCTCGATTTACGTGCAAGCACGTAAATCACCTCGTAAAGTGTGAAATCATATAATTCACCAATTTCCAAATCAATATCATAGAATCACAATCCATAATCCATATAAAACATTTATGCATGCATCACAGTTTAGAAATCAAGGTCCACTCACAGACCGTCCTATGTTGCCTCCTCAGTTTGCGTGCCGTAAGCGTCACCGGGAAAATCGTCGTCACCGGGACTCCCAAACCTGTCCAAATCGTAATAGAAGGTTACTAACTACTTAATTAACCTCCCATTAAAGTCCCGTAATTTTCCGGATTTTCTAACTATTTTAAATCCCGATCCGAAACCTTCCGATGCCCCAAACATTATCGAGACGGTGTCCGATTGACACGAAACCAGTCCCAAAATGTTCGTTACATCGAATAGAAGATTTCACGTGTTGAACACATTCCCAAACAGTGCCTCACGCGCCCCCACATGCCCAATAAAGGTACTGCGCGTGAAGCCCACACGCGGTACTATTTATTATCTTCAACCCGCAGTGAACCAGGTTTGACTGGTGTGAACCGGCTGACCGGTCTGGACCGGTTCAATCGTTCAAACCGTCCATTTTCAATCCAATTTCAACCTATTTTAATCCCTAAATGTTCCTAATCCTATTTCCTATCATTTTAAACCTTAAAAACCAAATAATAATCACCAAAACCGTACCTTCAAGCTTGGCTATGGCGGGTGAGTTTTCCCCCGCCGTTCACGGCCCTTCCCGGCCATCCTAAGCCCTAAAACTAATCCTAAAAGTCTCCTAGAGTCCCCAGAAACCTAACTCAATCCTTAGAATTGAACAAAAAGCAACAATATCGATTTTTGAATTTTGAATGTTTTACCACACGGGTTCTCTCCTCCGTGGCCACCACCGTGAGCCACCGTCCTCAGCCGTTGTCCTCAATCCCTCAGTCACACTCTCAAGGTCACTCACGACTCAGATAATGAATGGTGGTGTGGTGTTTATGTTTTGAAGAAAATGGAGGAATGAAGGGTTATGGGTTTCGGGTTTTGAAGATGAACAAGGAAGAAGAAAATGTATGATGAGAGAGGAGAGGATTAACTGAAATGAGTGGTGAGGATTGAGTGATTAAATGGAATGGATGGCTAGGATTGATTGTAAGGTAGATTAATTATAAAATAATCCAAATATTATTATTTAATTAAACTAGATTCACATTTTAGGGAAATTGACCAATGGGACTTGTCACTCATCCATGGGACCCACTGAAAATATCTGCCCAATCAGATATTGCCAAATCATCAATGTCTCAAAATACGTGCATAGTGAAATCGAACTTCCGTGACCCATAACTTCCCCGTTCGAAGTCCGATTTCAGTGTGTCGCCTGTCTATGGATTCGTATCGTCCCGATCTACGTAACGGTCATTGTCCCTCGGCCATCTGACATCCCAGTCAAAAAGTCAACTATTTGCCCCTTTTAACCAAAATTACCAAAATGCCCTTGAACTTCCAAACATCATAACTTCTTCCTCGAACGTCAGAATTGAACGTGCCACCTGTCTATGAATTTATGACGTCACGAACTACGTCACAGTCATTGGTCAAAGTCCATTTGACCACCAGAATGAAAATCAACATTTTACCCATTCTAGGGGCAAAACGGTCATTTTGCACCGTTCGTCCGATTTCGCCCAACTAATCACCGATTAACCTCACTAATCGTGATTAGTCACTAATCTAATCCTGGAATTCGGGACGGGTCGTTACACACATGAAGCCCGCTTCTTCGCTCTGCAATCCAGTTCCGCGTGGAGACCCGACGAAGATGGCCTCGAACACGATGTCACAACCATACGCTATTTTTTGGGCAAGAGCATGATCTAGCATGCTCAGTGTGACTCTCTCTAGTGCGTATTCAAGTTCGGAAACTTTCAAAGACGCCAAGATGCTAAAGGGAGATTTCAAAAATATCCATCCCAAGAAATGGTGCCAGACTTATCAATCCCAGATGTTGACATAGAGCTATCTCGCAATGGAGAGGTGGTGGACATCACCAACCAGGAGATGGCCAAGGAATAATTGATGAAATTCTTCAAGGATTACTTATCCTCATCAACTAACAAATAGTGGCCCTGAACCGTCAAGTCCAAGAGCTTTCAAATTGTAGAAGAGCTCAAGAAAAAGAAACTAATGTTCTGCCTCTAAAGATCGCAAGCCCCAACAAAGACAAAAATACCATGGAATCAAGAATGTTGATCTTTGTAACTTCAATTTCAGGACCTACCAATACCATGGAATCAAGAATGTCGATCGCAAGCCTCATTCTTGGAGCACATAAGGAGGTTCTGATGAACGATGAACAACGTTCAAGAACTTCGAAAATAGTCGATGAACGACGAACAAAGTATAATAAACGATGAATATGGCTCATGAAGGGAGATTTCAAAAATATCCATTCCAAAAAACGGTGCCAGACTTATCAATCCCAGAGGTTGACATAGAGCTATCTCGCAATGGAGAGGTGGTGGACATCACCAACTAGGAGATGGCCAAGGAATAATTGATGAAATTCTTCAAGGATTACTTATCCTCATCAACTAACAAATAGTGGCCCTGAACCGTCAAGTCCAAGAGCTTTCCAATTGAAGAAGAGCTCAAGAAAAAGAAACTAATGTTCTGCCTCTAAAGATCGCAAGCCCCAACAAAGACAAAAATACCATGGAATCAAGAATGTTGATCTTTGTAACTTCAATTCCAGGACCTACCAATACCATGGAATTAAGAATGTTGATCGCAAGCCTCATTCTTGGAGCACATAAGGAGGTTCTGATGAACGATGAACGAAGTTCAAGAACTTCGAAAATAGTCGATGAACGACGAACAAAGTATAATGAACGATGAATATGGTTGATGAACAACATTCAAGAACTTCGAACATAGTGGATAAACGACGAAAGAGGTATAATAAATGATGAACACAACTGAAGAATGATGAACAAAGGTCATGAACTTCAAACATAGTCAATGAATGAAGAGCGACGATGAACACAATTGATGAACAATGTTCAAGAACTTCAAACATAGTTGATAAATGACGAACAATGTATAATGAACAATGAACACAACTGAAGAATGATGAACAAAGTTCAAGAACTTCAGACATAGTTGATGAACGACGAACGAAATATGATGATCGATGAACACGGCTGATGAATAATGTTTAAGAACTTCGAACATGGTCAATAAACGACAAACGAGGTATAATGAACGATGAACACAACTGAAGAATGATAAACAAGTTCAAGAACTTCGAACATAGTCGATGAATGATGAACAAAGTATGATGAACGATGAACAATCTAGAGAGCTTCTATTGAGTATTCCTAAATTCGGCTCTCAATGAAAACACCAGTTGTTGGAGCCGAAGTCGTAATACTTGCAAAAGTCTCCTTGATCCATGCAAGTAGCAAACAAAAAACTATCATTTGCTTTAATCGAGACTTTGGAGGGTTGTTCGCTCAAGAACACTCAGATGTTTAAATCAACTTTGAGAGATAAATCAAAAGAGTTTAAGAAGTGTTGAAACGACTTACCTTTGAAAGTGAAATGTACGTCTCTATTTATAGAGAATTTTTGGGAGTCACAAAGTATTTTGATTAGTCCGTTGACTTTTGTAATTAATAAATAATATATTTATTTAATAAAATATATTATTTAATAATGATAATAATTGATCATTATGACGACAATAATTATAATTTAATATTAATATTGATTGTCCATTATTATGAATAATGACAATTAATTTTCAGGAAGAATATTAATATTATTGAGACTTTAATCCGACTAAATAATATACCCAGTTTGTAAATATATTATTTAATGTATAGGTATCTATAAGCCATTAAAGTTATTAACAAAGACAATTTGGATATTTTGGGAATTATGAACCACGAGACAACTCTACAATTTTTTTGGTGATTTATGATTCCACCGCATAAAATACATCAAACAGCACCTACTCGAAAAAAAAAAAATCTAAAAGTTTAAATTTTAGGACTAGAAGCCACCTATCTTGGCCCGAAAATCACCATTAAGTCACGGTGGTTTTTGAAAACCCAAATTTCCGGGAGACTCGTCCGCCAATGAGATCTCTCCAAAACCCGTAGGCAAATAGTCAAAATGAAGCCCAGAACAAGAGAAAATCAACGGTGGAATCCTAAGGTTGAGAGCTCACCTCGTTTGATCAGTGAATCCCTAGGTCATTCTTGGTGGTTGGTGTGTAACGTTTTCTCCAACTTCCAATGGTGTGAAACCTAGCGATCCTCACAAAACCAACATGAAATTATTCTATCTTCAAGTTCTCCATGAGATTATGGTACGATAATTGGAGTCATCTGGGTTACCTCCTGGACCTTTTTGGGGGGTCTATTGCGCAAAGTTCTGGTATCCATTTGAAGGCCCGTCTTTCTTCGGTCCTTGTTGATGGTCAGTGGGTGTGGCCCTCTTCGACTGATCCTAGCTTTAGACTAATTCAACTTGCTAGTCGAGCCTGCCAGGTGAGGTCTGATATGACTGATACTTTTAAGTGGAACGCTGCTGCGAACGCTAATTTTTCCTCGGCTTCTCTTTGGAACAAGATCAGGAGGGAGTATCCTGCTTGCTCTTGGTCTGAGTTGGTTTGGTTCTCTGGCGCTATTCCTCGTACTTGCTTTGTTCTTTGGCTGGCTATTCAAACCCGCCTTGCTACTTTGGACCATGTTGGTAGCTTCTCTAATCTAAGTGACCTTACCTGTGTCCTTTGTGACAGGGAAGGGGAGTCGCATGAACATTTATTTTTTAATTGTCCTTATAGTTCCTGTATTTGGATGAGAATTTTGGCGATTACAGAGTCTGGTTGGTCTTCTTCTCATTGGCCAAATTCTGTTTTTTCTGCTATTGAGCATTGGCGTGGGAAAATGATGGCTCAGGTTGCTAAGCGCCTTGCCTTGGCTGTGACTGTCTACCACATTTGGCAGGAGCGAAATAATCGGATTTTCAGCAACACCAGGAATCCTCCTGATGTGGTCTTTAATGTTATCGTTGCCATGATTCGTAGTAAGTTTTGTACTCTTAACTTTAGGCATAATTCTTCCAATATCCGTACTGCTAGGAATTGGAATGTTGTTATTTCGTAGGTACTTTTTAGTTTGGTGAGTTCTCCTACGGGAGGTGTGTTGAGCTCTTGTGAGTTGTTTTTTGTGCCTTGCGCATTGTGTTGGGTTTTTGCCCTTTATTATATTTTGATTTAACCAAAAAAAAAAAAGTTCTCCATGAGAAGATTCTAAAGGGATTAACATCGAGTTTAGCGGTTCCCTAGGATGGCCCAAAAATACGTCGGGAAGCTTGCTGCCGCTGCCGTTTTCCTCCTCGTTTCTCACTTCTCAGTGAAGTTGCCAAAGAATGCTGCCAGGGTTAAGTTTTCCTCGCCGAGACGCAGCCTTGGGTGGCGGTTACGAAGGTTGGGTCACCGGGTTTCTTGGTGGTGGTGGTGGCCAGCTCAAGCTCTATTCTCGGTGCTCTCCGGTCAATTTCACTGGAGGGATAGAATAAGGAAGAAAGAGGGAGGGAGGATTATCGAGTGAGCAAGGAGGGAGAGAGAGAGAGAGAGAGAACGTAAGAATGGTCGGTGTGCAATGATCGAATAGAAAGGGATGCGTGTAGTGGTGTCGTGTTCTGTGTCTCTGTTCCAGTCTCTTTCTAAGAGAGATGTCATTGAGATGGAGGAAATGAGATAACATGGAGAGAAGGCAAATTGGTGATGGGCTTGAGCTAGTTAAAATGGCTTTGGGCCTCTAAATGGGCTTAATAGTTATACTGCTTTAGACTCAAAGCTCACAAAGTAACCATATAATTTCAAATTCGCATGGGCTTGAAAGAGGCTTTTGGGCCCAAATTTGGTTAATTCTACAAAAACGAAGAAAACTCAAATTTGGAAAACTAACAAGGTTCAAAACAGCACTAGGAGCTCCTAGGACAGTTGATAGGGGCCTAAGCGGTTTTTTTTAAGACAAAATTTAACAAATTAATAATATAATAAAAATATCACATAATTCTAGAACAAAAATTAATTGTCTTGATAAATAAATTGAGTTGAGAATCATAAATGATAAAATGTAAGTTTTTTTATTAATTTTATTATACAACATTCTATATTTATTAATTTATTATCTTTATTTTAATTAATACTTATATTATTAACTAAGTATTTAATAAATAAAATAACTTATATAACTAAATACATATATAAGAAGTTATATAACTAAATATGTATAAGGATGTACACGCAAATCCACTAAATATGTATAAGGATGTACCCGCAAATCCGCAAATCCGCAAATCCCGCCTTCGAGCGCCAAGGCGGACTAGGCGGCCGCCGTTTTGAACCATACTTGTAGGGGCATTTTGGTTGAAAATAAATCTTTGATTTTCGACACAAAAGTCATTTCAACTACTAGTTCATAAAAAGTCATCCTGACTACCGATTCACGGATAATTATTTCGACTGCCAATCCATGCTCGGTCACTAAGATTTTCAAACCTCCCCTTCGACGTCTCATCGTCATCTCTGAATGATCTGCCATCATATTGCATGATTTCTGACACGACCCATCCCAATCCCCCCAGGATTACCGTGGGATGTGCCATGCTCCCGTCTGACACGAAGTGTCAGACAAGGGATAACCTAAAGTCACTGCCCCCTCGGGGCCTCCAGAGTGCGCAAGGATCGATGGAGGAGGCATGCGATGTCCCAGTCTCTGTTGTAGTCGCATCCGTGATCAACCTGATGGGCATTAAAAACAACAAAGGCTGTGAGTGGACGAAAATAAATAAGTTCATAAAACACATTTCACAAAGATATTTATGCTCTTCATTAAAACGTATGCATGCATCGAAAATCAGTAAGCAAACTATTTACTAAAAGCAACCATTAGGGTCTTAGCCCAGAAACCATAACTCGAAACTAAATGTGGGAACTCAGCCCAAAACCATAAAACCAAATTCCAATCCCACGTGGCCCACCGCCCAAAACCCATAACCATAAATACCATTCAAGAAAAACATGTTTAAACCATCATGGGCATCCCAAACGCCTAGCGTCCCAGATGCTCGACGTCTCAGACGTCATATCTCACGGTATAAGCAACGCGTGCTACCCGGAGTCTCACCGGGTCCATATCTCTGACATCCCAGATGTCTGACGTCCCAGACGTCACCGTGACTTCTCCAGTGTCCCAGACACCTGAAGGAGATCATCCACATATCCTCGTATCAAGATGGTTTATGGAAAACAGTTTATCAATCATTTCAAAACATCTCAAGGGCCCTGCCCGGAATTTCCATAAGACCATCACCAGTCCAAACATCTGATTTCTCAAATCCAAAACCACTTATTCAAATCCATTTAGGGTCCCCGACCCGAAATCACATTTATAAACCAATTGGGCCTCATGCCCAATTTCGTAAACCAACTGGGCCCGCGACCCGATTTCCTAAATCAACTGGACCCCTGGCCCGATTTGATAAAGCAATTGGGCCCCCAGCCCGATTAGGTAACTCAAATGGACTCCAAGTCCGAGGTTTCCAAAACAGTTGGGCCTCATGCTCGAGTTCATCTTTCCAATTTCAAAACCATTTCATTCAACTATTTCCAAAATCATAAGTACGGAAAATCAGAGTAAAATCGAAAACCTCGATTTACGTGGAAACACGTAAATTACCTCGAAATGCGTGAAACCATATAATTCACCAATATCCAAATCAACATCATATAATCACAATCATAATCCATATAAAACAGTTATGCATGCATAAGATTTATGAAACCAAAGTCCACTCACTGACCGTCCTAAGCTGTCGCCTCAGTTTGCGTGCTGTAAGCCTTACTGGGAAAATCGTCGTCACCGGGACTCCCAAACTTGTCCAAATCAATCTAGAGGGTTACTAACTACCTTATTAACCTCTCATTGAATCCCCGTAATTTTCTCAAATTTTTAACTATTTTAAATCTCGAACCTAGACCTTCCGATGCCCCGAACATTATCGAGATGGTGTCCGATCGACACGAAACCAGTCCCAAAATGTTCGTTACATCGAATAGAAGATTTCACATGTTGAAGACATTCCCAAATTACTGTTCGTGCACACCACGAGCCCAATGAAGTTCCTGCACGTGAAGCCCACGCGCGTGCACTATCCATCGTTTTCCCCAGAGACTGAACCGGGTTCTCTGGTTCCTGGACCGGCCGAACCGGTCTGGACAAGTTCAAGGCCCTAAGTCATCCATTTTCAGTCCTTTTCCTTCTTTTTTAATTCCTATACTCTTATCTATTCCTTAGCAACCTATTTGAATGAACAAAACTGAGAAAAACGTCAAGAACCAACCTCCCCAATCAAGCAAACTCACGGCCAAAATCCTCCCCACGGTCCAAACGTCTCAGGCCGTTCCCAACCTTGTTTCCAATCTCAAAATGTCCCTAAGACTATCAAAAACCCTACTTAATTAATGTAATCGATCGATCAACCGTAAAAACCCATATTCAAGTCCAAACCCGAAGCTTACCTTGTGGGTTCCTCCCGTCGTGTCCACCACCGTGAGCGGCCGCCGTGGCTGGCCGTCACCACCATCCAGTCCTCCCATTCCACTAGCCTCTCACGGTCACACATTAATACTCATTGATGATTATGGTGGTGAAGTGTGTGTAGGTTGAAATGAAAATGGATGATCGGGTTGTGAGAGAACAGAGGAGGGCTGATGGAGTTTGATGAAGAAGAGAAATGAATGGACGGTGGAGATTGAGAGGGATGATGAGATGAAGGGTCAAGATTAAAGGATGAATTAAGTGGAAATTATAAAATAAGTAAAATATTAATATTTTAATCCAATCTCACCAATCAGGACATATATCCACATTTTAGGGTTATTGGCCAATGGGATGAGTGACACTTGTCACTCATCCATAGGTCCCACTTAAAATATCTGACCCAAACAGAATAAGCTAAGTGTCTTCGCCTCGTAATGCGTGCACAGTGAAATCGAACTTCCGTGACCCATAACTTTCCCGTTTGAAGTACGATTTCAGCGTGCCACCTGTCTATGGATTCATATTGCCCCGATCTACGTAACCGTCTTCGGCCCTCGGCCATCGGACCTCCCAATCAAAAAGTCAACATTTGCCTCTTTTTAACCATAACTACCAAATTGTCCTTGAACTTCCAAACGTCATAACTTTTTCCTCGAACGTGCCACCTGTCTATGAACTCGTGACGTCCCAAACTACGTCACGGTCATCGGTCAAAGTCCATTTGACCGCCCGAGCGAAAAGGTTTTACCCACGACTAGGGGCAAAACGGTCATTTTGCATCGTTCGTCCGATTTCGTCCAACTAATCACCGATTAACCTCACTAATCACGATTAGTCTGGTCTTGAAATTCGGGAAGGGTCGTTACAACCTTCCCTCCTTAATTAAATTCGTCCTCAAAATTCCAACTGACTTAATTCCAACCGTTTCTTCCCTCCTTAATTTAGTTTCGTTCTCAAATTTCTAACTATCCTGATTCCACATCCACCTCGTGGAAGTAATTTGATCTCATCTCACGTGTACACGAGTACACCAACTAACCAGAATAATACTCGTCTGCACCCAGCCGTTCCACTAACACTCACGTTACAACGACTACACTCGACCACGTCGAATGACAGAAACCACACGTTCTTAATTGACACCACTTGTCAAATCTACGATTTCGTTGACACAACAACTCGACGGTTCCTTTCTGAATCACCAATCTATCTTGATATCTACTCCCACTGGGCGTCACCAACTCACTCATCGATCCACGACGAAACATCCGACAAACTGTCACCACTTGACAATTGCCAGTCGAAAACTGACACTGTAACAACTTGCGGTTACATTAACCACCAATTTACTCAACCTGAGTATACACTTACCAACACCTCACTCGACCTGTGTGTAACTGAACCCATCAGAAATACCATGACCCAGTGCACAGTATCCAATGTCCAGTCCACGTCCTCGACTAATCCAATGGTATCAGAACTAAGTCGACTACCAACACGCTCACCAACGTACTACTGGTACATCCTATATACCGTCACCAGGCATCACAAGTCTGCCTAGTATTGTACATCGAACAACGTACAAGGTACGTACATCTACCCATCAACCAGTCTACAACCACAACAGCAACAACGACAACACGACGACCTAGGTGGTAGTCAATCACGTTTCAATAATGGAGTCCATTTATCCAATCTAGTACTAGACCGAACAAAAATCCAATTCACATCCATTTCCAAATTTGAATCCGAAATCATCATTCCGTAAGCTAGCATTTGGAATAACCATTCCGAACCCAAATCCAGAAATCCACTTTCAAGTTCCAAAATCGAATCCTGAATCGTCACCCAGAAATTCGATTCCAAAACCCGAAATCTCGTTCACGTTTACCAAGACACGCCAAAACTGAACCTATCGGTTACTTGCTCAATACATTTGATTGACTTCATAGGGAAGCAATTCCTGACATCCACACGTCTAAGGTTGACAAAATCTGACCACGTCGGAAACCTACTCACCCGAGTAATATACCATACGGGACTTACCTCGAAAAGAAGCTCAGTCCCAACATCCTCAACTCGAACATCCAAGTAAGAGTGATAAACTCTCCACCTATCTGGATCATCGAGATCACGATCCAGATCCATCAATACGTTACCTGATCGTAAACGTCACGACGTCCAAAGTCCTTAACATCACCATCCTAATCCACCTAGGATCCACACAATTAACTACCAGATTCCAAACCATAGGGTCTTACACCCTCAACGAATCTGCATACTGTGAAATCGCTCCCCAATTATATCCTATATCTAAACAGATCAGTCAACGACGAGAAACGTCGAGACTGTGGGTTCCCACTGATTACCTTGTATCGATCCTTGTCATTCCACCTAGGGAAAATCCAGGATAATCCAGCACGATGACATCAACACTTATCTTACGTGAATGCAAACAACACTCGTTGCACTCACCACGTTATGTTACCTGACATCGTCTGCCACCAAGCAGAAAATGAGAACTCTCAGTCACCTAACGTCGATATACTCAACTCCACCTGATGACCCAAAACAAATTCTGGGTCCACCAACCAATACACGATCAATGTACTGGTGATACACCTATCATCTGCCCTAGCAGAACCTGAGAAGTCACCCAAAATGACTTCGATATACCCATTACCAATGCGAAAAACCCACATTCCTCGTGTCACCTCAATCACAGTATCTCTGGATTTCAAAGTTCCAACTATATAGGAACCACGCTAAATAGTTTCTATTCCTGAGCTAGAAAATCCTTCTCCGACCTTTCCGTCCAACAACGACTGTCGATAACTACTATAATGACCCATTTCATTTCTCACAATCTAATTTCTCCACAACAAGTCTATCCGAAACTCAGGAAATATGGTCAACCGCAGTCAACCATAACCAATCCGAAATGGATTCTCAAGTCCTTGGCTCATCCGGACATCATCCACGTGTCAGTAAAATATCAACTCGTCTATCCGGTTACGACCGTATATGTACATCCAAAAGGATGTCAATTCATCCTAATCTGATGTATCGCTCGGCTGGAGAGTCACAACAGACCCCTGCTGTGATCTGCAGTCAAATCTATGCATACCACCATAACTGACCAACTCTGGCCAACCCTGACCAACTGGTCGCTAAGCCCCACGACAGATCGAGTCTGACCAACCGGTCACTAATGCCCCATGACAGTACTCGATCCTCACGTCTCAACTACCGTTAGATCCTATCCAGTCCATCTGTAACGACCCGTCCTAAATTCCATGATTAGATTAGTGACTAATCACGATTAACGAGGTTAAACGGTGATTAGTTAGGCTAAATCAGACGAACGATGCGAAATGACCGTTTTGCCCCTAATGGTGGCAAAAAGTTGACTTTTCATTCAGACGGTCAAATGGACTTTGACCGATGACCGTGACGTAGTTCGTGACGTCACGAGTTCATAGACAGGTGGCACATTCAATTCCGACATTCAAGGAGGAAGTTATGATGTTCGGAAGTTTAGGGGCATTTTGGTAATTTCGGTTAAAAGGGGTCAAAAGTTGACTTTTTGACCGGGATGTCCGATGGCCGAGGGCCAAGGACCGTTACGTAGATAAGGACGATACGAACCCGTAGACAGGCGACATGTCTAATTCGGACGTTCGACGGAGAAGTTACGGTTCACGGAAGTACGAAAGTACTATTGTGCATTTTACGAGACAACTTGAGTTTTGGACTTTAGTGGGGCCCAGATTTTATCCCAAGGCCCAATGGATGAGTAACAAGTGTCACCCATCCACTGGCCCTTCCCTTACATACATGCATCGATCATTTCTTTCCATTTCCAAACCCACCCGATCTCATCCTTTGTACCCAAACCAATCCAATCCAAACCTTCACCCATGGACATCTGAGAAACCAGGAGAGTGAGGGGAGGATGTTGGATGTTGGTGGCTGGCCTGGACGGCCAGAACCGCCGTGTACGGCGGCTTGGAGGAGACAAACCCGAGAGGGTGCTCGGTAAGGCCCAATTCCCATTTTCAATTTGATTTTGATATTATGGTGGCTGTTGGACGATTAGGATGAGTTGATTAGGTTGCTAGGATAGTTTTAAGATGTTTTGGAGGCTGGTTCACGGCGGAGGAGGCCGTGAGGGTGGCCGTGAAAACAGAGGCCGTGAGCCTCTTTGTTCTTGGATAGGATTTAAGGTGTTTTAGTTAGTTTTATTAATTGGAATTGATAGAAAACATTAAAATAGGAATTTAGGGATTGGATTGGAAGAAAACGGACGAAAAATGAGGGAGAAGGAGACCTGGACCGGTTACGCCGGTCCAGTTGCAGGGGTTGGATCGGACCAGCTGGCCCGGACCGGTTCGATCGCTGGAGCTGGTGACACTGTGTAGGGCGCGTAAGGCCCACGCGCAGTGGCTTCTTGGGGCGCGTGAGGGTGCATGGCACACAATTTGAGGAAGGTTCCAACATACGAAATCATCTATTCGATGTAACGAACATTTTGGGACTGGTTTCGAGTCGATCGGACACCGTCTCGATATGTTTAGGGGCATCAGAAGGTTTAGGTTTGGTTTTAAAAATAGTTAAAAATACGAGAAAATTACGGAGTTTTGGTAGGAGGTTAATTAAGTAGTTATTAACCTTCTATTAAAATTTGGACAGGTTTGGAAGTCCCGGTGACGGTGATCGGCTCGGGGAGCCTATGACACGCGTATCGAGGCGCGACTTCGGACGGTCTGTGAGTGGACCTTGTTTTCTAAATTGGTGCATGCATAAATGTTTATTATATGTTCTAAATACTTGTTTGTGATGCCATGAGTGCATTTGGATGTGTGGTTACGTATATGCACGTATTTCGAGGTTTCGGCCCTATACGGTGCCTATACGGGGCTGTATGTCTTTATTGGTCAATGAAATGGTTTTGGATTTCCAAATGGATTATGCATATGATTTTATGATGTTGATTTGGATGCTTGTGAATTATATGGTTTCACGTATTTCGAGGCGATTTACGTGCTTGCACATAAATCGAGGTTTTCCGGTTTTACACTGATTTTCCATTCTTGTGGTTTTGGATATGATTTCATGAAATGATTTTGGATTTGAAAAGGTAATTCTCGGACTTGAGGTCCATTTGATTTACGGAATCGGGCCGGAGGCCCAGTTGGTTTACGATTCGGACTTGAGGTCCAGTTTCTATGTGGATTCGGGCCTAGGGCCCAGTTATGTATTACAAATGGTTTTTATGGTTCATGACGGTTTATGGGAACCGGCATGAACCCTTGAAATGGATTTACGGGTCATGACGGTTTATGGGAACCGACATGAACCCTTGAAAAGGATTTTATGGTTCATGACGGCTTATGGGGGCCGGGCATGAATCCTTGAAAGATTTAAAGAATGATTTCAAAAGGTTTTTCATATTCCATCCTTTATATATGATTGTCTCCTCCGGGGAGGGTCGTTGGTCTGGGTGGACCCCGGAGTAGTCACGGAGCACTGACTGAGTGGAGTCGCCCCCCAGTTGGGTTCCTTACTCTCAGGATGGGCATGGTTCGTTACCTCCAGGGAGGGTCATTGATCTATGGACATTGACCTGGGTGGACCCTGGAGAGACTTGGGTTTGAGACCCCGGTTAGCACGCGCGTAGCTTTATTTTACCGTGACAGGTTCTGGAGATGAATATAATGGATAATAAACATGATTTCAATTGGTTTGGGAAATTGTGTTTTATGTTGATAAATGGTTTTGGGAAGGAGCCCGAATGACTTGTATTTACGGAATTTGGGACTGAGACCCTAATGATGGTTGTTTAAACTTATGTGTTTGGATAAATGGTTTTACTATGCATGCATGCTTTTTAGTGGAGGGTGTAAAGGTCTTCTTTGATGAAATTTTTTTTTATAAATTCTTTATTTTTTGTCCACTCACAGTCTTTCTGTTTTTAATACCCTTCAGGTTGGATACGGTGTGGACTGTAGCAGAGATTGAGATATCACATTGGCGTACTCTGATAGCCCAGGAGGGCAAAGGTCAGAAATATCCCTTGTCTGACACTTCGTGTCAGACGGGAGCAGGGTCATCCCACACTAATCCCGGGGGGATTGGGATGGGTCCTGTCAACGTGGTATCAGAGCATAGGATTGCTTATTCGAGCGGGGTTGTCTCTATTCGAGCAACCGTGGAGCTCTTGGAGTTGTACGCAGGTCGAGGATGTGATATCTCGATGGGCTACAGTTCGTGGTCAACCTGATTGTTGGGATGTCGATACGATAGTTAGTAGGACTGTATCGAGAAATATTTTGGTTCGGCACTAGATGCCGGGGTTGCCATCGTTCTTTCAGGATTGACAGTGGGACCCTACGAAGGGATTAACGTAATAGTACTTAAGGGTTTTGGTCGTGAGACGGCTAGTTAGGATCGTCTTTCACCATGTCGTTGGATTGGTTCTGACGATTGGTTTGGTGTTGTGACCATTCGATGGTCGGATCTAGTTGTGTTTGGTGGCTATGCTATTGGGAGCAGCCGGATTCGAGGAATCCTAGTTGATTTGACGGTAGGATTGGATTGGCGTCTTTACGATGTCAAGACCGCGGGGTCGATCAGATTATGGATTATACTGCCTTATGCAGTTGGGTTCTGAGTGACCCTAGGTGTGATCGTGGAACCCTACCTTGGGTGTATGGTTCGGAAATGTGAGTTGGCGAATGGTTTGATTTGGACGACTATTCAGATTTGGATTCGTTAGTCGGTCTAGTCATGTCAGCTTGTGTTGGGACAGGACTTCGCAGTCGGCGTTGTACTTATCGGTTAGACCGAGTTGGTTGTCGTGCTACTTCAGTTGTGATGGACTGTTGGTGCAACTAAGGTCATGGATGACCTGGTAGACGACATTGGTTGGGTCGAGTTGTGACTGGATCGAGTTGGTTGGACAGGTTACCAGGGTTGGTACTTGTCGATGGAATCCCTGAGTGGGATACGGAGTGGTTAGTACGGGCGGTTGATTCCGTTGGATGCGAATTCCAATAGCGATGTCTGGTAGTTAGGTCTGCACCAGTGTGTGGCATGCACTACTGCCATGAGTGGTTGTAGTTACGGTTGTTGGGAAATCGGTGACGTTCAGGGAACGTTTCCTTTTCTCGTATGAGTTGTCAGGGTGACTGTACCCAGAGTTGGGCACGATGGAGGCAGAGTTGCTCCTATTCGAGCAGAGGTGCGGGGTCGTCGCTCAGTATGAGCGGAGATCCAGGGTTGTCAGTTTTGCACACGGTGTGCTGGTGTTAGTGTGCTGCTACTAGTATGGATGCCTGTGTGCTGATACTAGTGCAAGTGATAATGTGTTGGTGCTGGTACTCGTGCTAGTGCTGGTGCCGGTGATTGAGATGTCGTTGAGTCACATCCGTCGTAATGGGCATATGTTCGGTACCTGTGGTTCAGGAGTGGATCTCAGATAGAGTTAAACTAGTTAGGGGACACGTGGTTGATGTCCGAGTATGTTTTTCCAACCAGATTGGAACTTCAAAATCGCGAGAGGTTGCGATTGAGGTGACGAATGGAATGCGGGTTTTCCGCATTGGTATTGGGTATTTCGAAGTCATTTTGGGGGACTTCTCAGGTTCTGCCATCAAGATGGTTTATGGAAAACAGTTTATCAATCATTTCAAAACATCTCAAGGGCCCTGCCCGGAATTTCCTTAAAACCATCACCAGTCCAAACATCTGATTTCTCAAATCCAAAACCATTTATTCAAATCCATTTAGGGTCCCTGACCCGAAATCACATTTAAAAACCAATTGGGCCTCATGCCCGATTTCGTAAACCAACTGGGACCGCGACCCGATTTTGTAAATCAACTGGACTCCTGGCCCGATTTCATAATGCAATTGGGCCCCCAGCCCGATTAGGTAACTCAAATGGACTCCAAGTCCGAGGTTTCCAAAACCGTTGGGCCTCATGCCCGAGTTCATCTTTCCAATTTCAAAACCATTTCATTCAACTATTTCCAAAACCATAAGTACAGAAAATCAGAGTAAAATGGAAAACCTCGATTTACGTGCAAGCACGTAAATTGCCTCGAAATGCGTGAAACCATATAATTCACCAATATCCAAATCAACATCATATAATCACAATCATAATCCATTTAAAACAGTTATGCATGCATAAGATTTATGAAACCAAAGTCCACTCACAGACCGTCCTAAGCTGCAGCCTCGGTTTGCGTGTTGTAAGCCTTACCGGGAAAATCGTCGTCACCGAGAGTCCCAAACCTGTCCAAATAAATCTAGAGGGTTACTAACTACCTTATTAACCTCTCATTGAATCCCCGTAATTTTCCCGAATTTTTAACTATTTTAAATCTCGAACCTAGACCTTCCGATGCCCCGAACATTATCGAGATGGTGTCCGATCGACACGAAACCAGTCCCAAAATGTTCGTTACATCGAATAGAAGATTTCACATGTTGAAGACATTCCCAAATTACTGTTCACGCGCCCCACGCGCCCAATGAAGTTCCTGCACGTGAAGCCCACGCGCGTGCACTATTCATCGTCTTCCCTAGAGACTGAACCGGGTTCTCTGGTTCCTGGACCGGCCGAACCGGTCTGGACCAGTTCAAGGCCCTAAGTCATCCATTTTCGGTCCTTTTCCTTCTTTTTAAATTCATATACTCTTATCTATTCCTTAGCAACCTATTTGAATGAACAAAACTGAGAAAAACGTCAAGAACTTACCTCCCTAATCAAGCAAACTCACGGCCAAAATCCTCCCCACGGTCCAAACGTCTCAGGCCATTCCCAACCTTGTTTCCAATCTCAAAATGTCCCTAAGACCATTAGGAACCCTACTTAATTAATGTAATCGATTGATCAACCGTAAAAACCCATATTCAAGTCCAAACCCGAAGCTTACCTTGCGGGTTCCTCCCGTCTTGTCCGCCACCGTGATCCGCCGCCGTGGCTGGCCGTCACCATCGTCCAGTCCTCCCATTCCACTAGCCTCTCACGGTCACACACTAATACTCATTGATGATTATGGTGGTGAAGTGTGTGTGGGTCGTGTGTGTGTGGGTTGAAATGAAAATGGATGATCGGGTTGTGAGAGAACAGAGGAGGGCTAATGGAGTTTGATGAAGAAGGGAAATGAATGGACGGTGGAGATTGAGAGGGATGATGGGATGAAGGGTCAAGATTAAAGGATGAATTAAGTGGAAATTATAAAATAAGTAAAATATTAATATTTTAATCCAATCTCACCAATCAAGACATATATCCACATTTTAGGGTTATTGGCCAATGGGATGAGTGACACTTGTCACTCATCCATAGGTCCCACTTAAAATATCTGACCCAAACAGAATAAGCCAAGTGTCCTCCGAACTTCCGTGACCCATAATTTTCCCGTTTGAAGTCTGATTTCAGCGTGCCGCCTGTCTATGGATTCGTATCGCCCCGATCTACGTAACGGTCTTCGGCCCTCGGACATCGGACCTCCCAGTCAAAAAGTCAACATTTGCCTCTTTTTAACCATAACTACCAAATTGCCCTTGCACTTCCGAACGTCATAACTTTTTCCTCTAATGTTGGAATCGAACGTGCCACCTGTCTATGAACTCGTGACGTCCCAAACTACGTCACAGTTATCGGTCAAAGTCCATTTGACCGCCCGAGCGAAAAGTCAATGTTTTACCCACGACTAGGGGTAAAACTGTCATTTTGCATCGTTCGTCCGATTTCTCCCAACTAATCACCGATTAACCTCACTAATCACGATTAGTTACTAATCTAGTCATGGAATTCGGGACGGGTCGTTACAATTTCCAACTCATATTCATTTCATTTGATGATTTATGAAATTTTCTACCTGACACATGATCTGGGCTCCACTTGTATTGGTCCTTAAGTGAGATTTAGGTACACAATATCCCTTGAATGTGAAGGAAATAGTTTACTTTATGCATTTGTAATTTTAGTTTTCGCTCAATTCAATTCTAGTATTTTTACATTTTAGTATTTTTATTTGCATTTCCATCTCAATGCAAACCAAATTTTCTTACGTAGTAATTGGTACTTCTGATACACCATCCAAGTGTGGTCCATGACTATCCAAATCGGGATACCATCATTGAGCATTGGTCTGGTACTTTGATTTCGTCTTGAAGGAACCTGGGACCTCTAACCACCTGGCTGCTAAAATAACAACGTCGCCAACCTGAATATCATGGCAAATTTATGAACTTGAACTTCACAAAAAAAAAAATTATTAAAGTCCTTGAAAAAGGCATAAAAAATAGTGTAAACTAATATTGTTTGCTTGCCTCACAATCGTTTTGATCAGAAGAAAGGTTCCAAAGCCGCGAACAGAACACATCTACATTGTCTAATAGCACTTTCTAGTAGCGGGACACCTGCATTCGAGCTGAATGCCTACTTGATTCCTAGTCTGCCCATTTAGGGAACGACCATGGCTAAATGCCCATTATACTTAGCCCGTCCAATATCATCAGCAAAGAGACCCTACGAGTGGTCCACTCCCTCCTCCCATCCCCCTTCCCCCCTCCTCACTCTGCAAATCTGGTTCCGCATGGAGATCCAATAAGGGTTGCCTCGGGCCCACTCGACTCCTAAAACGATAATTTTTTTTTCGGTATAAACAAATCTCTATCACACAATAAAGAAGAACATCATTAAATTGTAGTAGTTATGGCCAATTAGAAAAGGATTATCCATCGTATATTATGTAATATAACAGACACATTCTTATAGCATGTGCTTAGATAGCCAAATCAGGAAGATATCAAACTTTTACACATGTAGTGTGATTGTTTTTTATTGGTTACAAGCAAGATTATATTAAATCAATTAATTAAATGAAACCACGTCATTGGCACTCCACACTTGATAGTAATTGTTAGGACGAGATGTCACACCTAAATATATCTTGCCAGTTGCCACAAATATGGACACACCCTGATTCAAAAAACTCACAAGGACATCGTAATCGAGGATACTTGTTAACGAGCATTTCTTGATTATGGGGTTTTTGTGGTATCACATTTGTATTTGTCATTTTTGATATTATATTTATTGAATATTAATTTTCTCCTTTACAAAAATTGGACCCATAACATTTCACAATAATCGATAGAAATATAACTAAATTAGTAATATTAATAATCGATGTTAATATATATATGTATCATTATATCCCTTCTATCAAAATAAATAAATATATCATTATATTTAGAAGAAAAATATTAGAAAAATAAATCTCGGTGTACACCAAGTCTCTAATATCCAAACGTTCGAGCGTTCGAGCGTAGGAGGTTAATTGAGTGGAGCAATGAGAGTACCCAAATAATAAGAAGAAGTTGGATTTGATGATTAACCGACTGGACCACCTTCAACGCAATTGGGCGGAGAATTCTGATGATATCAATACCCTGAAGGGGATATCACCCGGGTCTGGGCCTTGGAAGAGAAATTTTGGCAACAACGTTCTCGCATTAAGTGGCTAAAGTCTGGGGATCGTAATTCGACTTTCTTCCACCTCTCCACCATTCAGCGGCGTCGACAGAACCTCCTTTCTCGTATTAGGACTGATGAGACCTCTTGGGTCACCACTGATGCTTCAATCCGGTATACAGTGGACAAGTATTTTAAGGAGATCCTTACATCCAGTGGGGACCGCGACTGGGAAGATATTCTCAATTTCATCAACCCGTCTATTGAGTAGCACCACAACCTTGATCTTAACCGAGCTGTCTCCATGGAGGAAATTCAGGATGCCACTTTTCAGATAGGGGCGCTCAAGGCTCCCGACCCCGTCGGGTTTTCTGGTATTTTTATCAAACCTATTGGACCTCTATTCATGATGATTTTCTGGTTATTATCAACAAGGTTTTTTTAGGTGAGTTCTCTTTGGAAGCCCTCAATTCATCCCAAATTGCTCTTATTCCAAAG
This sequence comes from Prinsepia uniflora, assembly GCA_032719365.1. NCBI lineage: Eukaryota > Viridiplantae > Streptophyta > Magnoliopsida > Rosales > Rosaceae > Prinsepia > Prinsepia uniflora. The sequence continues at coordinate 17,372,493 of CM064865.1, read as the reverse complement.
GTCCAGAACCCGAAGGCAGTCTCTCAATTTCGTCCTATTGCTCTTTGTAACAGTGTATAAAATTATTGCAAAGGTGATGGCCAATCGTCTGAAGAGTATCCTCCCAACCATTATCTCTCTGCAATAAAGTGCTTTCATTTCAGGACGAAAAATTCAAGATAACATTGTGGTGGCCCATGAAGCTTTCCATGCCCTCAAGCTTCGGAAATCGACAAATATTTATGAAATGGGAATCAAGTTGGACATGAACAAGGCCTATGATCGTATAGAATGATACTTTCCCCATGCAGTCATGCTTAAAATGGGCTTTAGTGGCATCTGGGTAGGTGAATATGGTGATGAGGTGCGTTTCCTCTGTTAGTTTCTAGGTTATGGTAAATGGGCAGCCTGGTAGGAAGTTTATCCCTACCTATGGAATCAGACAGGGAGATCATCTGTCCCCTTATCTCTTCATCATTGTCTGCGATGTTCTATCTCATATGTTCAACCATGCTGCGTTTGTCGGTATTCTGGAGGGCATCAAATTTAGTCTGAAGGGGCCTACTCTTTCGCACCTCTTATTTGTTGATGATGCCTTACATTTCTTGAGAGCTACTCGAAACAATTGCTTGGTTGTTGATAAACTTTTGCAGGTTTATTGTCTTGTTTCTGGCCAGCTTGTAAACTATAACAAGTCCAGCATTTTCTTTAGCTCCAACACCCCTCTTTCCTTGCGCACTAAACTAAATACAATCCTGACTATGGAAATCACTGAGGACCCCTGTCAGGACGCGTCCCAATCCCCTAGGGATTAACGTGGGATGTGTCTGATCCCGTCTGACACAAAGTGTTAAACAAGGGAAATTCCGACTTTAGCCCGCTCGGGGCTTCAGAGTACGCCCGGATCCGGAATAGGTATGTGATGTCTCAATCTCTGCTATAGTCCGCATCCGTGATCAACTTGAAGGGCAGTCAAAACATTTAAAAGCTGTGAGTGGACAAAAAAAAGAATTTCTAAAAACATTTTATAAGAAAAGATGTTTATACCCTTCACTAAAAAGCATGCATGCATTCGAAAACCAATTTATCAGACTAATAAGGCCTTGGCCTAAAATTGTAAATGGAACCAGTCATATGGGCCACAGTGTAACGACCCGTCCCAAATTCCTAGATTAGATTAGTGACAATCACGATTAGTGAGGCTAATCGGTGATTAGTTAGGCTAAATCGGACGAACGATGCGAAATGATCGTTTTGCCCCTAGTGATGGCAAAACGTTGACTTTTCAATCGGGCGGTCAAATGGACTTTGACCGATGACTGTGACATAGTTCGTGACGTCACGAGTTCATAGACAGGTGTCACGTTCAATTCCGACATCCGTGGATGAAGTTATGACGTTCGGAAGTTTAGGGGCATTTTGGTAATTTTAGTTAAATAGGGAAAATAGTTGATTTTTTGACCAGGATGTCCGATCGCCGAGGGCCGAAGAACATTACGTAGATAAGGACGATACGAATCCATAGACAGGCGGCACGTCGAATTCGGACGTTCGACGGCGAAGTTACGGTTCACGGAAGTTCTAGGTTACTATTCACAACGACACGTTTTACGAGACAAAAAGTGCAGTTTGTCTCTAGTGGGCCCAGATATTTAATGGAGGCCCAATGGATGAGTGACAAGTGTCACCCATCCAATGGACACCATATTTCATTCATGCACCAAACCATTCACCCGTGCATCCATTTTCCATTTTTCCTCCAACCAAACCCGATCCCATTTCTCACCCAAACCCATCCTACCTTCAGCCCATGATCAGCTGGGAGGACCAGAGAGTGAGGGAGGACGGGAGGATGTGGTGGCCGGCCCAGGACGGCGCAGCCATGGACGGCGGGGCCAAGGAACCCGTGAGGTTCACGGTAAGCCATTTTCAACCTAATTTCCATTTTTTGTTGCTATGGTTCATTGTGGGTGATTGGGAGATGATGAGGGAGTTGCTAGGGAGGTTTTAAGACGGTCTGGGGGGTGGTTCACGGCGGAGGAGGGCTGGGAAGTGTTTTGGAAAAATAGGACCGTGAGGTCCATTTTCGAACCAAGGGGTTTCAGGTGGTTTTTCTTAGTTTTAGGGATTGGATTAGATAGGAAATGAAGAAATAGAAATTTAGGGATTGAAATGGGACCAAACGGACCCCGAATCAGTCCAGAAATCGGAGAAAAACCGAGATGAACAGTGTTGCTACAGTAAACTGGTTCAGTTCTCTGAGGTTGATGCCGATGAACAGTATTTTTGACTTTCTAGGGGCTCGGGAGGGCCCGTGGGCCATAATTTGGGAAAGTGTTCAACACGAGAAATCTTCTATTCGATGTAACAAAGATTTTGGGACTGGTCTCGTGTCAATCGGACATCGTTTCGATAGTTTCCGGAGTGTCGGAAGGTTTAGGGTCGGTTTAAAAATAGTTAAAAGTTCGGGAAAATTACGGGGTTTTGGTAGGAGGTTAATAAAGTAGTTAGTAACCTTCTATTAAAATTTGGACAGGTTTGGGAGTCCCGGTGACAGTGATCAACTCGGAGCCTATGACACGCAAATCGAGGCGGCAGCTCGGACGGTCTGTGAGTGGACCTTGTTTTCTAAATTGGTGCATGCATAAATGTTTATTATATGTTTTAAATACTTGTTTGTGATTCCATGAGTGCATTTGGATTTTTGGTTAAGTATAGGCACGTGTTTCGAGGTTTCGGCACTATACGGTGCCTATACGGGGATGTAGGTCTTTATTGGTCTAAATGAAATGGTTTTGGATTTCCAAAAGGATAATGAATTTTATTTGATAATATTGATTTGGATATTTATGAATTATATGGTTTCACGTATTTCGAGGCGATTTACGTGCTTGCACGTAAATCGAGGTTTTTCGATTTTACACTGATTTTCCATTCTTATGATTTTGGAAATAATTTAATGAAATAATTTTGGATTTGAAAAGGTAATTCTCGGACTTGAGGTCCATTTGATTTACGGAATCGGGCCAGAGGCCCAATTGGTTTACGATTCGGACCGGGGGTCCAGTTTCTACGTGGATTCGGGCCTAGCGCCCAGTTATGTGTTACAAATGGTTTTTTTACGGGTCATTACGGTTTATGGGAACCGGCATGAACCCATGAAAGGATTTTATGGATTATGACGGCTTATGGGGGCCGTGCATGAATCCTGGAAAGGTTTAAAGAATGATTTCAAAAGGTTTTTCATATTCCATCCTTTATATATGATTGTTTCCTCCGGGGAGGGTCGTTGGCCTGGGTGGACCCCGGAGTAGTCACGGAGCACTGACTGAGTGGAGTCGCCCCCCAGTTGGGTTCCTTACTCTCAGGATGGGCATGGTTCGTTACCTCCAGGGAGGGTCACTGATCTACGGACATTGACCTGGGTGGACCCTGGAGAGACTTGGGTTTGAGACCCCAGTTAGCACACGTGTAGCTCTATTTTACCGTGACAGGTTCTGGATATGAGTATAAGGGATAAACATGATTTAAATTGGTTTGGGAAATTATGTTTTATGATGATAAATGGTTTTGGGCTGAGATCACACATATGTTTACTATGTTATGGTTTTCTGTAAATGGTTTTTGGCAGGAGCCCGTAGAACTTGTATTTATAGAATTTGGGGCTGAGACCCTAATTATGGTTGTTTAAACTTATGTGTTTGGATAAATGGTTTTACTATGCATGCATGCTTTTTAGTGGAGGGTATAAAGGTCTTTGATGAAATGTTTTTATAAATTCTTTATCTTTGTCCACTCACAGTCTTTCTGTTTTTAATACCCTTCAGATTGGATACGGTGTGGACTGTAGCAGAGATCGAGATATCACATACCTCCTCCGGATCCTGGCGTACTCTGATAGCCCAGGAGGGCAAAAGTCGGAAGTATCCCTTGTCTGACACTCCGTGTCAGACGGGAGCAGGGTCATCCCACGTTAATCTCGGGGGGATTGGGATGGGTCCTGTTAGCGTGGTATCAGAGCATGGTTGCTCGTGTTACTCTGAATTCCATAGCGTATTTTGCGCATTACTCCTTACGCAGGTCGAGGATGTGATATCTCAATGGGCTACAGTTCGTGATCAACCTGATAGTTAGGGTGCCAGTACGATAGTTAGTAGGATTGGAATGTTTTGGTTCGGCACTAGATGCCGGGGTTGCCATCGTTCTGTCAGGTTGACAGTGTGGGACCCTATGTAAGGATGAACGTATTATTACGTTAGCGTTCTGGATCGTGAAACGATTAGTTGGGATCGCTTTCACGATGTCGTAGGATCGGTTCCGACAACTGGTTGGATGTAGTGGCCATTCGATGGTCGGATATTGTGGAGTTAGATGGCTATGCTATTGGGAGCAGCCGGATTCGAGGAATCCTACTTGATTTGATGGTAGGATTGGATTGGCGTCTTTACGATGTCAAGACCGCAGGGTCGGTCAGATTGTTAATTTTACTGCTTTTCGCAGTTGGGTTTAGAGTGACCCTAGAGTGTGATTGTGGAACCATACCTTGGGTGTATGGTTCGGAAATGTGAACGAGTGGTGTGACTTTGACGACTATTCGGATTTGGGTTTGTTAGTCGGTCTTGTCATGTCAGCTTTTGTTGGGACTGCACTCTGCAGTCGAGGTTGTATTTATCGGTTAGACCTAGTTGGTTGTCGTGCTACATTAGTTGTGATGGATTGTTGGCGCAACTAAGGTCATGGGCGACCTGGTAGACGACATTGGTTTAGTTGAGTTACGACTGGTTAGTGATTGGTTGGACAAGTTATCAGGGTTGGTACTTGTCGATGGAATCCCGGAATGGGGATACAGAATGGTTAAATACAGGCGGTTGATTCCATTCGATGCGGAGTAGCGATTGTGATGACGATGAGTTACGGAATGGGATGTGACTCTGTTGAGATGGGCATATGTTCGGTATCGGTGATCCGGGAGTGGATCACGGATAGAGTTAAAGTGGTGCTGGACACGTGGCTGATGTCATAGTGTGATGGTTCTGGTATGGTTGGAACTTCAGAATCGCGAGAGGTTGCGATTGAGGTGACGAATCGAATGCGGGTTTTCCGCATTGGTAATGAGTGACTTCTCGGATTATACCATGGTAGATGGTGGTAGATGACGTTAGGTGATGTTTGTAGTCACCAGTACATTGATCGTGTATTGGTTGATGGACCCAGGATTTGTTTTGGGTCATCAAGTGGAGTAATTATATAGAAGTTAGGTGACTGAGATTCCTCATTCTCTACTTGGTGGCAGATGATGTCAAGTTATATGACGTGGTGAGTGCAGCGAGTGTTGTTTGCATTCACGTAGGACGGATTTTGATGTCATTGTTTTGTATCAATCTTGATTTTTCCTAGGTGGAATGACAAGGATCGATACGAGGTAGTCAGTGAGAACCCACACCCTCGACGTGTCTCGTCGTTGACTGATCTGTTTAGATGTGCGATTTGGTTGAGGACTTTGGACGTCGTGACGATCGGGGATCGTGACGTCTATGGTCGGTTGACGTAGTGGTGGATCTGGATCGTGATCTTGATGATCCAGATAGGTGGAGAGTTTATCACTCTTACTTGGATGTTTGAGTTGAGGATGTTAGGACTGAACTTCTTTTCGAAGTGAATCTCATATGTTATATTACTCAGGTGAGTAGTTTTCCAACGTAGTCGGATATGGTCAGCCTTAGAGATGTGTTGATATTGTGATTGGCTTCCCTACGAAGTCAATCGATGGTGATGTGGTAATCGGTTGAGCAGGTAACCGAGAGGTTCAGTTTTGGTACGTCTCGGTAGACGTGAACGATATATCGAGTTTTGGAATCAGATTTCTGGATGGTGATTCAGGATTTGATTTTTTAATTTGAAAGAGGATTTCTGTATTTGGGTTTTGGAATCGGATTCTAGGTGACGATTCAGGATTTGATTCTGGAGCTTGACTGTGGATTTTCTTTTATGGATTTGGGTTTGGAATGGTTATTCCAAATGCTAGCTTACGGAATGATGATTTCGGATTCGAATTTGGACAGGATTATGGATATGATTTCTGGGTTTGGATTCGGGATTTCGTATGAAATTGCGGATTCAAGTTCGGATTTGGGAATAGATGATGGGTTGGAGTTTCGATTTTTCTAATGCTGGATTGGACAAATGAACTCCATAATTGAAACGTGATTGGCTATGACCTAGGTGGTTGTAGTCTGATTGATGGGTAGATGTACGTACCTTGTACGTTGTTCGAGGTACGATACTAGGCAGACTTGTCTTGCCTAGTGACGGTATAGAGGTTATACCAGGGGTACGTTGGTGAGCGTGTTGGTAGTCGGCTTAGTTCCGATACCATGGGATTAGTTGAGGTCGTGAACTGGACATTGGATACTGTGTGTTGGGACACGGTATTTCTGGTGGGTCCAGTTACACACAGGTCGAGTTTTTTTTTGTGTGGTAGTGTATACTCAGGTTGAGTAAGTTGGTGGTTAGTATAACCACGTGTGAGTATAGTGTCAGTTTTCGACTGACGAATGTCAAGTGGAGACGGTCTGTCAGAGGTGTCAGCGTGGATCGTTGAGTGAGGTCCGATGACTCCCAGTGGGAGCAGACGTCAGGATATATTAGTGATTGAGAAGGGAACCGTCTAGTTGTTTATGTCAGCGAAAGGGTAGATTTGACAATTGGTGTCAACTCGGAACGTATGACTACTGTTATTCGACGTGGTCGAATGTTGTCAATGCGACGTGAGTGTTAGTGGTACGTCTGGTTGCAGACGAGGTTTATGTTGACTAGTGGGTCTACAAGTGTACACGTGTTTCGAGGTCGATTCTACTTTCCACAAGATGAATGTGGAATCAGAATAGTTGGCGTTTCGAGAACGGAACTAATTAAGGAGGGAAGAACGGTTAGATTAGGTCGGTTGAAATTTCGAGGATGAAATTAATTAAGGAGGGAAGGTTGTAACGACCCGTCCCAAATTCCTAGATTAGATTAGTGACTAATCACGATTAGTGAGGCTAATCGGTGATTAGTTAGGCTAAATCGGACGAACGATGCGAAATGACCGTTTTGCGCCTAGTGGTGGCAAAACGTTGACTTTTCAATCGGGCGGTCAAATGGACTTTGACCGATGACCGGAACATAGTTCGTGACGTCACGAGTTCATAGACAGGTGGCACGTTCAATTCCGACATCCGTGGATGAAGTTATGATGTTCGGAAGTTTAGGGGCATTTTGGTAATTTTAGTTAAATAGGGAAAATAGTTGACTTTTTGACCAGGATGTCCGAGGGCCGAGGGCCGAGGACCATTACGTAGATAAGGACGATACGAATCCATAGACAGGCGGCACGTCAAATTCGGACGTTCGACGGCGAAGTTACGGTTCACGGAAGTTCTAGGTTACTATTCAGGACGACACGTTTTACGAGACAAAAAGTACAGTTTGTCTCTAGTGGGCCCAGATATTTAATGGAGGCCCAATGGATGAGTGACAAGTGTCACCCATCCAATGGACACCATATTTCATTCATGCACCAAACCATTCACCCGTGCATCCATTTTCCATTTTTCCTCCAACCAAACCCGATCCCATTTCTCACCCAAACCCATCCTACCTTCAGCCCATGATCAGTTGGGAGGACCAGAAAGTGAGGGAGGATGGGAGGATGTGGTGGCCGGCCCAGGACGGCGCATCCATGGACGGCGGGGCCAAGGAACCCGTGAGGTTCACGGTAAGCCATTTTCAACCCAATTTCCATTTTTTGTTGCTATGGTTCATTGTGGGTGATTGGGAGATGATGAGGGAGTTGCTAGGGAGGTTTTAAGACGGTCTGGGGGGTGGTTCACGGCGGAGGAGGGCTGGGAAGTGTTTTGGAAAAATAGGACCGTGAGGTCCATTTTCGAACCAAGGGGTTTCAGGTGGTTTTTCTTAGTTTTAGGGATTGAGTTAGATAGGAAATGAAGAAATAGGAATTTAGGGATTGAAATGGGACCAAACGGACCCCGAATCAGTCCAGAAATCGGAGAAAACCTGTAACGACCAGTCCCGAATTCTGGGATTAGATTAGTGATTAATCTTGATTAGTGAGATTGATCGGTGGTTAGTAGGGCGCAATTGGACAAAATGTGCAAAATGACCGTTTTGCCCCTGGTCGTGGGTAAAATGTTGACTTTTTGACTTGGCGGTCAAACGGACTTTGACCGATGACCGTGACGTAGTTCGGGACGTCACGAGTTCATAGACAGGTGGCACGTTCGATTCCGATATTCGAGGAGAAAGTTATGGCGTTCGGAAGTCCAGGGGCATTTTGGTAATTTTGGTCAATTGGAGTCAAATGTTGACTTTTGACCGGGAGGTCCAATGGATGAGGGCCAAGGACCGTTACGTAGGTCTCGTCGATATGAATCCAATGACAGGCGGCACGCCGAAATCGGACGTACGACGAAAACGTTATGGTCACGGACGTAATCGCGATTAACCGAACTAACCGAGACTCAGAATAAAATAATAATATAATAATAAAATCTGATTACCCTAATCCAAACCAATCTGAACCCTTGAGGAGTGACACATGTCATCATCCCTTTCATTCCCTAAATCAGGGATCTATGTTGGCCATTTAATTAATTAATTATTTCCTCTCCTCAAATCCTCACCCTTCATTTTGAACTCAAGATTGAATCCTGGCCATTGATCTCATCTGCTCTCTCTGTTTTTAAACCATCAGAATATCATCCTCACATTTTCATTTCTTTCAACCCGTGCACTCTCACTCTCTGCACGATCACTCCACCACCTCACAGCCCAGCCTCACACACCAGTCAGCCCCAGACGAACCCCAGCCACCTTCAGACGCCGGCCACCACCTCACGGCCGCCCTGCACGGCCGGAAACCTCCCAGACCCGAGAAGGAAACCAAACAACCCGATCAACCCAAAATCGTCCAACCATCCAAAACTTCATATCAGGACTCGAACTAACCTAGGGCAAGGATCACTGGAACCTTAGGACGACTCAGATCACGACTGGACGAGCCACGGAGGCGATATGCTCAGAAACCCGAGAAGGTTTGATTTTCTTCCCTGTTTCGAAACACTGGTTTTTGACGTTGGGATTGTTTTCTTACTTCTGAAACATGTCCTAGGGACCTAGACGACCATTTTGGACCCAGGTTCGTGACTGGAGATTCGACGACTCACCGGAGAAGACGAACCAGAGCCGGCAGCCAGTTTCCCGTCGATTTTCAGGTAGTTTAATCAACCTAAAAATTAGTTTGGATGACACAGAACCGTAGAGGAGATTATGACGAGTCCATAGGATCAAACCGCATAAAAAATGGTGGTCTGAAACTCGATCTGTGATCGGGTCAAGCCGTGGGTCGACGGCGACCCGGTTACAGACCCGGTTTCAGAACCCGGTTACTGTAGCATGACGTCATCAGTGTTGACCTGAGTGTTGACCTGGCGCGTGGGGGCGTGTGAAGGGTATTTTGGGAAAACTTCCAACATGACTTTTAATCTATTCGATGTAACGAACATTTTGGAATTGGTTTCGTGTCGATCGGACACCGTCTCAATATTGTTCGGGATGTCCGAATGTTTTAAATCAAGTTTAAAAATAGTTAAAAATTTGAAAAAATTACGGGACTTTGATAGGAGGTTAATGATGAGGTTAGTGACCCTCTAGTGTAATTTGGACAGGATTGGAAGTCCCGGTGATAGTGGTGTGGCCCGGGAAGGCCTATAGCACGCGTATCGAGGCGTACGGTTAAACGGTCTGTGAGTGGACATTGGTTTTCTAAATTCTATGCATGCCTAAATGTGTTATATGTTTTATATGCATGATTTCTATGATGGTATTTGTGAGTATTGATTTCGGGTATGTCGCACGTATTTCGAGGTGTTTTCCATATTTCACATATATCGAGGTTAACAGTTTTATTGTGGTTTTATGTGCTTGTAATTTAATGAATAATATGGTAAAACAGTTTTGAAATTGAAAAGATGAATTCGGGCTTGAGACCCAATTGTTTTGGAAACCTCGGACTTGGAGTCCACTTGAGCCACGTAATCGGGTCAGGGGCCCAGTTGCTTTATCAAATAGGGCCAGAGGCCCAGTTGTTACGAAATCGGGCTGAGACCCATTTGAGTCATATTATCGGGTCGTGGGCCCAGTTGATTTATGAAATCGGGCTGTGGGCCCAGTTGGTTTACGAAATCGGGCCGCGAGCCCAGTTAGTTCATAGATGTGATTTCGGGTCAAAAACCTAAATAGAATTATAATGTTTTATGGAAATTTTGGGCGGGACCCACTGGGATGTTTTGAAATGACTTAATAAAACTAGTTTCTATGTACCATCTTAATATAAACATAGATGCTCTCCTCTGTGTCTGGGACACTGGAGAAGTCACGGTGCATTGTCTGCGAGGGGTCATTGTACGGAGCTGCCGGACCGTATAGTGACTCAGGAGCAGGATTGCTATGATTGGCGTCTGGGACGTCAGACATCAGGGATGTCAAAGATATTGACTCGGTGAGACCCCGGGCAGCACGCGTCGCTTATAATACCGTGAGATATTGGAATACTGGAGATGGTTAATAATAATGAATCTGTGAAATGGTTTTCTTAATAAATTGTGTTTATGGATTTGGGTAATAACCCACTTGGTTATATAATCATGTATTTGATATTCTGCACGTTTTGGGCTGAGTTCCCACACTTGGTAACGGCTTTTGGGCTAAGGCCCTAATGGCTCGGTTGAGCAAACGTTTTGGTTACTGGTTTTCGTGGCATGCATATGTTTTTATGGAGGGCATAAATGTCTTATAAATGTATTTAATGAACTTGTTTATTTTCGTCCACTCACAGCTTTTGGTTTTAATGCCCTTCAGGTTGATTACGGATGCGACTGCAGCAGAGACTGGGACATTGCACACCTCCTCCATCGATCCTTGCGCACTCTGGATGGCCCCGTTTGGGCAGTGATTCTTGGTTATCCCTTGTCTAACACCCCTTGTTGGACGGGAGCAGGGCATATTCCATGGTAATCCCAGGTGGATTGGGATGGGTCCTGTCAACTTGGTATCAGAGCAGGGTTTGCTCTTTTGTGCGCGCAGGTCGAGGGTGTGATGTCTCTTTGGGCTGCAATTTGTTATCAACCTGATAGTTAGGATGTCTGTACGGTAGTTAGTAGGATTGAATCGTAGATCATTTTGGTTTGGCACGTGCTGCCGGGGTTGCCATCGTTCTATCAAGATTGGCAGTGTGGGACCCTACGAAAGGATTAGCGTAACAGTACCTTGGAGTTTGATCGTGAGACGGTTAATTGGGATCGCCTTTCACGATGTCGTCGGATCGGTTCCGACGACTGGTTCGGAATTGTGATCATCGGTTGGTTGGATTTTGTTGAGTTAGATGGATTTACTGTTCCTGGTAGTTAGCTGCCGAGTTTTGGGAACCCTAGTTGAACTGACGGTAGGATTGGATTGACGTCTCTACGATGTCTAGACTGCGAGGTCGGCCAGGTTGTGAGTTTAATATTACGGAGAGCAGTTGGGTTCAGTGGAACCATAGGGTGTAAGTACGGAATTCCGTGTTAGATCGGGTATTAGTGTGATGTGTAGATACGGATCTCGATAGCAATGACAGTTAGTCGGTAGTCATATGGAGATGACTAGCTATCGAGGGTAGTTAATGTGGTTACAATACTTGGAGATCAGGGGACATTCAGGGAACGTTCATTATCTTGATGTGGGTTATCAGAATGGTGATACCCATAGTTGTGAGGTACGGGATCGTCGTTCGGTATGAGCGGAGATCTAGGAGGTACGAATAGAGGTGCGTGATCGTCGTTCGGTATGAACGGAGATCTAGAGTTGTCATATTTGCACACGGTGTGCAAGTATGAATGTTCGTATGTTGATACTTTTGTGTCGATGCTAGTATGGATGCCTGTGTGCTGATACTAGTGTTGTTGCTAGTGTGTTAGTGCTGGTACTAGCGCTGGTGCTAGTGTCGGTAATGGTGTTGACGATGAGCCACAAGTTGGGGTGTGACTCCGTCAGGATGGGCATATGTTCGGTCTTTGAGATTTGGTAGTAGTTGAGTGAGGGACTGGATGAGATCCAGCAGAGATTGTAATGTGTTGGGATAAGTCCCAATAGTGGTGAGATAACCAGTAAGGAGTGAATTAAAACGGTATAATTAAGACTTAAGGAATTTTGGGATGACATCCCCTACGTCATGGGAATTAGTGGATTTGGGGAGTTGTTGGCAACTCCAAAATTTGTGTGATTTTATGTTTTTAAATATCCCTAAAATGTACATGGAAATGATTAAAACTGGAAAAGACAAGGAAAACCATTAGTGGTACAGATGTGGAAATTTGTAATTGAGAACTTAGAAAATCGAGTGTTGAACCGGTAAAGATTGGGATGTGCGAACGAAATAATAACGTATTGATTGCGGACACGTGGTTGTCCAAGTGAATTAAGGAGGTAGGAAGTCTAGTGGTTAGACTTGACATCTCGTTGGGAGCATGTCTGTTTCCAACATGGTTGGAACTTTAGTTCGAGGAGAGTTATGATTGGGGAACGAGAGTGGTGCTCGTTTTTGGTAATTGGTATTCCGGAGTCATTGGGATTGACTTCTTGTTTTCTGCCCTGGCAGACATTGACTGTAGCTACCAGTACGTTGAGCGTGTATTGGTTGGTGAACCCATGTGTGTTGTGGGGTCATAAGGGGGAGTTGCGTATTCAAATTAAGTAAGCGGGATTTCTCATTTTCTGCTTGGTGGCAGATGATGTTGTGTCACATGGCGTGGTGAGTACAGTGAGTTTTGTTGCATCCACGTAGGATGAGTATTGGAGTCATTGTGTTGGATCATCCTTGGGTTTTCCTAGGTGGAATGACAAGGATCGATACAAGGTAATCAGTGAGAATCCGCAGTCTCGACGTGTCTCGTCGTTGACTGATCTGTCTAGTTGTGGGAGTTGGTAGTCGATCGTTGTGACGATCTAGGATTTTGACGTTATATTCAGGGACACAGGGTCTATCTGGGTCGTAATCTTGATGATCCAGATAGGGGGAGAGTATATCACTCTTACTTTGGTACGTGAGTCGTAAATGACGGGATTGAACTTCTTTTCGAAGTGGGGCCCGTATGGTATTTTACTCGAGTGAGTGGGTCTCCGATTGGTCGGATTTTGTCAACCTTAGGTGTATGGAGGTTGGATTGGCTTCCCTATGAAGTCAATTTGAGGTATTGAACAGGTAATCGATAGGTTCGGTTTTGGATGTGTCTTGGTATATGTGAACATGATTTCAGGATTTGGAATCGAATTTCTAGGTGACGATTCAGGATTCGATTTTGGAACTTGAAAATGGATTTCTGGATTTGGGTACGGAATGATTCTTCCAATTGCTAGCTTACGGAATAATGATTTCGGATTCGGATTTGGAAATGAATAAAAAATTTGATGTCTGGGCTTGGATTCGGAATTTCTTACGAAATTGCGGATTCGGATTCAGAATTGGAACTAGATGATGGGTGGAGTTTCGATTTGTCTCATGCTGGATTGGGCAAATGGTACTCCATTGTTGAAACGTGTTTGACTATGACCTAGGTGGTTGTAGTCTGGTCAATAGATAGATGTGTGTACCTTGTATATGGTTCGAGGTACAATACTTTTTAGACTTGTGGTGTCTAGTTATGGTATACGGGTTATAACCGAGGTGTGTTGGTGAGCGTGTTGGTAGCCGAATTAGTTCCGATACCATTGGATTAGTCGAGGTCGAGAACCGGACATTGGATACTATGCAATGGGTCATGGTATTTCCGATGAGTCTAATTACACACAGATCGTGTGAAAAGGTCAGTAAGTGTATTTGTGAGTCGAGTACGTTGGTGGATTGTATAGCTACGAGTGAGTCTAGTGTCAGTTTTCGACTGACAACAGTTGTGTGGTGACAGTTGTCGGGATGTGTCAACGTAGATTGTTATGTGAGAACCGTTGACTCCCAAGTGGGAGTAAAATTTCAGGATAGATTGGTGAGTGAGAAGAAACTGTCGAGTTGTTGCGTCAACGAAAGGGTAGATTGGACAAGCGGTGTCAATTCGAAACATGTAGTTTCAGTCATTCGACGGGGTCGAATGTAGTCAATGCATTATGAGTACTAGTGGTACGTTTGGGTGCTGACAAGTTTTGTCTGATTAGTTGGTGTACGGGTGTACACGTGTTACGAGGTCGATTCCACTTTCCACGGGGTGTTTGTGGGATCAGGGTAGTCGAGTTTCGAGAATGAAACTAATTAAGGAGGGAAGAACGTTGAGTTTAGATCAGTTGGAATTTCAAGGACGAAATTAATTAAGGAGGGAAGATTGTAACGACCCGTCCCGAATTCCGGGATTAGATTAGTGATTAATCTTGATTAGTGAGATTGATCGGTGGTTAGTAGGGCGGAATCGGACAAAATGTGCAAAATGACCGTTTTGCCCCTGGTCGTGGGTAAAATGTTGACTTTTTGACCAGGCGGTCAAACGGACTTTGACCGATGACCGTGACGTAGTTCGGGACGTCACAAGTTCATAAACAGGTGGCACGTTCGATTCCGACATTCGAGGAGAAAGTTATGGCGTTCGGAAGTCCAGGGGCATTTTGGTAATTTTGGTCAATTAGAGTCAAATGTGGACTTTTGACCGGGAGGTCCGATGGACGAGGGCCAAGGACCGTTACGTAGGTCTCGTCGATATGAATCCAACGACAGGCGGCACGCCGAAATCGGACGTACGACGAAAAAGTTATGGTCACGGACGTAATCGCGATTAACAGAACTAACCGAGACTCAGAATAAAATAATAATATAATAATAAAATCTGATTACCCTAATCCAAACCAATCTGGACCCTTGATGAGTGACACATGTCATCATCCCCTTCATTCCCTAAATCAGGGATCTATGTTGGCCATTTAATTAATTAATTATTTCCTCTCCTCAAATCCCCACCCTTCATTTTGAACTCAGGATTGAATCCAGGCCATTGATCTCATCTGCTCTCTCTGTTTTTAAACCATCAGAATATCATCCTCACATTTTCATTTCTTTCAACCTGTGCACTCTCACTCTCTGCACAATCACTCCACCACCTCACAGCCCAGCCTCACACACCAGTCAGCCCTAGACGAACCTCAGCCACCTTCAGACGCTGGCCACCACCTCACGGCCGCCCTGCACGGCCGGAAACCTCCCAGACCCGAGAAAGAAACCAAACAACCCGATCAACCTAAAATCGTCCAACCATCCAAACCTTCATATCAGGACTCGAACTAACCTAGGGCAAGGATCACTGGAACATTAGGACGACTCAGACCACGACTGGACGAGCCACGGCGGCGATATGCTCAGAAACCCGAGAAGGTTTGATTTTCTTCCCTGTTTCGAAACACTAGTTTTTGACGTTGGGATTGTTTGCTTACTTCTGAAACATGTGCTAGGGACCTAGACGACCATTTTGGACCCAGGTTCGTGACTGGAGATTTGACGACTCACCGGAGAAGACGAACCAGAGCCGGTAGCCAGTTTCCCGTCGATTTTCAGGTAGTTTAATCAACCTAAAAATTAGTTTGGATGACACAGAACCGTAGAGGAGATTATGACGAGTCCATAGGATCAAACCGCATAAAAAGTGGTGGTCTGAAACTCGATCTGTGAGGTATGGATGCAGATCTCGATAGCAATGACAGTTAGTCGGTAGTCATATGGAGATGACTGGCTATCGAGGGTAATTAGTGTGGTTATAATACTTGGGGATCAGGGGACGTTCAGGGAACGTTCATTATCCTGATGTGAAAGGTCAGAATAGTGGTACCCATAGTTGTGAGGTACGTGATCGTCGTTCGGTATGAGCGGAGATCCAGGAGGTACGAGTAGAGGTGCGGGATCGTCGTTCGGTATGAACGGAGATCCAGGGTTGTCATATTTGCACACGGTGTGCAAGTATGGATGTTGTATGTTGGTACTTTTGTGCCGATGCTAGTATGGATGCATGGGTGCTGATACTAGCGTTGTCGCTAGTGTGTTGGTGCTGGTACTAGCACTGGTGCTAGTGTCGGTAATGGTGTTGACGTTGAGCAGATTCGGTAGTGGTTGAGTGATGGACTGGATGGGATTCAGTAGCGATTGTAATGTGTTGGGATAAGTCCCGACAGGGGTAAAATGAGAAGTGATGAGTGGATTAATATGGTATAATTGAGACTTGAGTAATCTTGGGATGACGACCCTTACGTCATGAGAATTAGTGGATTTGGGGAGTTGTTGGCTTTTATCATAGATGTGGGATTTTGTAATTGAGAACGTGGAAAACCGAGTGTTGAACCTGTAAAGGTTGGGATGTGCGAATGAAACAATAACGGATTGATTGTGGACACGTGGTTGTCCAAGTGAGTTGAGGAGGTAGGAAGTCTAGTGGTTAGACTTGACATCTTGTTGGGAGCATGTCTGTTTCCAACATGGTTGGAACCTTAGATCCGTGGAGAGTTGTAATTGGGGAACGAGAGTGGTGCTCGCTTTTGGTGATTGGTATTCCGAAGTCATTGGGGTTGACTTCTTGTTTTCTGCCCTGGCAGACGTTGAGTATAGTTACCAGTACGTTGAGCGTGTAGTGGTTGGTGGGCCCATGTGTGTTTTTGGGTCATTAGGAAGAGCTACGTATTCGAAATTAGGTAAACGAGATTTTTCATTTTCTGCTTGGTGGCAGACAATGTTGGATTACATGGCGTGGTGAGTGCAGTGAGTTTTGTTGCATCCACGTATGATGAGTATTGGAGTCATCATTTTGGATCATCCCTGGTTTTTCCTAGGTGGAATGACAAGGATCGATACGAACTTGGGTGTGTGAGTCGTAAATGACAGGATTGAACTTCTTTTCGAAGTGGGGCCCGTCTGGTATCTTACTCGAGTGAGTAGGTTTCCGACTGGTCGGACTTTGTCAACCTTAGACGTGTGGAGGTTGGATTGGCTTCTCTATGAAGTTAATTGGAGGTATTGAACAGGTAACCGATAGGTTCGGTTTTGGGTGTGTCTTGGTAAATGTGAATGGGATTTCGGGATTTGGAATCGAATTTCTGCGTGACGATTCAGGATTCGATTTTGGAACTTGAAAGTATATTTCTGGATTTGGGTACGGAATGATTATTCCAAATGCTAGCTTACGGAATAATGATTTCGGATTCGGATTTGGATAAGAGTTAAAAATGTGATGTCTGGGTTTGGATCCGGGATTTCTTACGAAATTGCGGATTCGGATTCGGAATTGTAACTAAATTATGGGTGGAGTTTCGTTTTGTCTCATGCTGGATTGGGCAAACGTACTCCATTATTGGAACGCGTTCGGCTATGACCTAGGTGGTTGTAGTCTGGCTATTAGGTAGATGTGTGTACTTCGTACATGGTTCGAGGTACAATACCTTGTAGACTTGTGATGTCTAGTTACGGTATACGGGATATACCCGAGGTGTGTCGGTGAGCGTGTTGGTAGTCAGATTGGTTCCGATACCACTGGATTAGTTGTGGGCTGGACATTACTATGCAATGGTTCATGGTATTTCCGATGTGTTTAATTACACACAGATCGTGTGAAAGGTCGGTAAATGTTTACTAAGTCAAGTACGTTGGTGGCATGTATAGCCACGAGTGAGTCTAGTGTCAGTTTTCGACTGACAACAACTGTGTGGTGACAGATTGTCAGGATGTGTCAACATAGATGGTTAAGTGGGGTCAGCTGACTCCTAGTGGGAGTGGGAAAGGAACCGTCGAGTTGTTGCGTCAACGAGAGGGTAGTTTGGACAAGTGGTGTCAAATTCGAAACAAGTAGTTTCAGTCATTCGACGGGGTCGAATGTAGTTGTTGCGTTTTACGTACCAGCGGTACGTTTGGGTGCAGACAAGTTTTGTCTGATTAGTTGGTGTACGGGTGTACACGTGTTGCGAGGTCGATTCCACTTTCCACGGGGTGTTTGTGGAATCAGAGTGGTCGAGTTTAGAGAATGAAACTAATTAAGGAAGGAGGTACGTTTGAGTTTAGATCGGTTGGAATTTCGAGGACGAAATTTATTAAGGAGGGAAGATTGTAACGACCAGTCCCGAATTTCTGGGATTAGATTAGTGACTAATCTTGATTAGTGAGGTTGAACGGTGGTTAGTAGGGCGGAATCGGACAAATGTGCAAAATGACCGTTTTGCCCCTAGTCGTGGGCAAAATGTTGACTTTTTGATCGGGCGGTCAAATGGACTTTGACCGATGACCGTGACGTAGTTCGGGACGTCACGAGTTCATAGACAGGTGGCACGTTCGATTCCAACATTCGTAGAGAAAGTTACGATGTTCGGAAGTCGAGGGGCATTTTGGTAATTTGGCATGTTTGGGGCCAAATGTTGACTTTTTGACCGGGAGGTCCGAAGGACGAGGGCCAAGGACCGTTACGTAGGTGTCATCGATACGAATCCAATGACTAGCGGCATGCCGAAATCAGAGATTCAACGACGAAGTTATGGTCAAGGAAACGAACTAACGAACCGAGGCCCCGATTAAAATAATATTATAATATTGAATAGTACCCGTTGACTCTGCACACCTGGATGAGTGACAAGTGTCAATCATCCCTTGAAACCAGAATCCTTGTCTTAGGGGAAACATCATTATGATGTTTTAATAATTGTTAATTAATTATTAATTAATCTAAAATCCATTAAACCTCCATTTTCTCTACTGTGTTTTCTTAGCCGTGTACAACCAAAATCCCAATTCCTCCCACCCTTAATCTTCTCCCTATCCACTAAACTTGTGAACGGAAATTGGAGAGAATTCAGAAACTAACTCGGCTGGGCAGTCACGAAGGACAGAGAGAGGCTGGGAACTGAGAATTTGTAAATTTGGATTTTGGGGGGGAAGATCGGATTTTAAACTTGGGGCCGTGAGGATCGAATTGGAGGTTACATTCAGCTTTCTGGGAATGCCACGATCAGTATCGTCGAAAGAACGAAGGAAATTGGCAACGTTTTGGCTCTGAACCCACTTGGTGACAGAGGAGGAATTTCGGGGTTGAGTCGTGATCGTGGAGTGTTCGAACGGTGCAATTGATGTGGGGATTGTGTTCCTGAGGATCCCACGATGCTTCTGGAAGGATCAATTGAAGGAAACCGGCTGAGATCGATGAAGCTCCATGGTTGCACAGTGGACGGTGTTCGAGCTTGAGTCGCGACCATTTAGTGATCCAACGATGAAATTGATGTGGGGGAATTGTTCCTCATGGTCCACTGATGCTTCTAGTTGATTCAATTTAAGGAAATCAATTGGAATTGAAGGAATTCCATGAACGAACAGTAACCGGAGTGTTCTTTGTGTTCATCATCGAATCGTGGAATTGTAGGTAAGGATTTGTGTAATTGAGTTTACAGAACTTAAATTAGACTTAAAACGAAACTAACTAAATGATCAATTGAAGGAATTAGGATCGAATTGATGGACATTGAACAGGGTCGTGTCGCGGACAATTTGGACCCGTTTACTAGAGATACGGGTTGGGCTGGTGACACTGTTCACGGCGCGTGGATTTCACGCGCAGCCACTCACGGCGGCGCATGACGGCGCGTGGGTACAAATCTCGAGGTGAGGTCAACATGACTTTTAATCTATTCGATGTAACGGACATTTTGGGATTGGTTTCGTGTCGATCGGACACCGTCTCGATATTGTTCGGGATGTCCGAAGGTTTTAAATTAAGTTTAAAAATAAGTAAAAATTCGGGAAAATTACGAGACTTTGATAGGATGTTAATGATGAGGTTAGTGACCCTCTAATGTGATTTGGACAGGATTGGGAGTCCCGGTGATAGTGGTGTGGCCCGGGAGGGCCGGTGGCACGCGTATCGAGGCATACCGTTAAAACGGTCTGTGAGTGGACTTTGGTTTTATAAATCCTATGCATGCTTAAATGTGTTATATGGTTTATATACATGATTTCTATGATGGTATTTGTGAGTATTGATTTCGGGTATGTTGCACGTATTTCGAGGTGTTTTCTGTATTTCGCGTATATCGGGATTAACGGTTTATTTGTGGTTTTACGTGCTTGTGGTTAAATAAATAATATGATAAAACGGTTTTTATATTGGAAAGATGAATTCGGACTTGAGACCCACTTGTTTTGGAAATCTCGGACTTGGAGTCCATTTGAGTACGTAATCGGGCTGCGGGCCCAGTTGGTTTATAAATCGGGTCGTGGGCCCAGTGGTTCATAAAGTCGGGCATGAGGCCCAGTTGGATTAAAATGATGATTTCGGGTCAGGGGCCCTATATTTAATAAATGTGGTTTCGGGTCAGAGACCCTAAATGGAAATGTGTTGTTTTATGGAAAATTCGGGCAGGGCCCATTGTGATGTTGTGAAATGAATTAATAAAAACTGTTTTCCATATACCATCTTGATACAAGGATATATGATGGTCTCCTCCAGATGTCTAGGACACTGGGGAAGTCACGGTGCATTGCCTGCGAAGGGTCACCATACGGAGCAGCCGGACCGTATGATGACTCAGGAGCAGGATTTCTATGATTGACGTCTGGGACGTCAGACATCAGGAATGTCAGAAATATGGATCCGGAGAGACCCCGGGCAGCACGCGTAGCTTATAAAACCGTAAGATATGACGTCAGGGACGTCTAGCATCAGGGATGCTGGTGATGGTAATGGTAAAATACGAATTAATGAAATGGCTTTCCGGGTGGATTTGTGATTATATGATTTTAATGGATTGATGTTCATTTATGGTTTTGGGTGGTGACCCACATGGTTGTTTATGTATAGTTGTGGTATTTCACAGTTTTGGGCTGAGTTCCCACACTTGGTATTTGGTTACTGGTTTTTGTGGCATGCATACGTTTTTATTGGAGGGCATAAATGTCTTATAAATGTGTTTATTAAACTTATTGGTTTTGTCCACTCACAGCTTTTGGTTTTAATGCCCTTCAGGTTGATCACGGATGCGATTGCAGCAGAGACTGGGACATTGCACACCTCCTCCATCGATCCTTGCGCACTCTGGATGCCCCGTTTGGGCAGTGGCTCTTGGTCATCCCTTGTCTGACACCCCTGGTTGGACGGGAGCAGGGCACATTCCATGGTAATCCCGGGGGGATTGGGATGGGTCCTGTCAGAAACCAAACAACCCGATCAACCCAAAATCATCCAACCATCCAAACCTTCATATCAGGACTCGAACTAACCTAGGGCAAGGATCACTGGAACCTTTGGACGACTCAGACCACAACTGGACGAGCCACGGCGGCGATATGCTCAGAAACCCGAGAAGGTTTGATTTTCTTCCCTGTTTCGAAACACTGGTTTTTTACGTTGGGATTGTTTGCTTACTTCTGAAACATGTCCTAGGGACCTAGACGACCATTTTGGACCCAGGTTCGTGACTGGAGATTCGACGACTCACCGGAGAAGACGAACCAGAGCTGGCAGCCAGTTTCCCGTCGATTTTCAGGTAGTTTAATCAACCTAAAAATTAGTTTGGATGACACAGAACCGTAGAGGAGATTATGACGAGTCCATAGGATCAAACCGCATAAAAAATGGTGGTCTGAAACTCGATCTGTGATCGGGTCAAGCCGTGGGTCGACGGCGACCCGGTTACAGACCCGGTTTCAGAACCCGGTTACTGTAGCATGACGTCATCAGTGTTGACCTGAGTGTTGACCTGGCGCGTGGGGGCGCGTGAAGGGTATTTTGGGAAAACTTCCAACATGACTTTTAATCTATTCGATGTAACGAACATTTTGGAATTGGTTTCGTGTCGATCGGACACCGTCTCGATATTGTTCGGGATGTCCGAAGGTTTTAAATCAAGTTTAAAATAGTTAAAAATTCGGAAAAATTACGGGACTTTGATAGGAGGTTAATGATGAGGTTAGTGACCCCCTAATGTAATTTGGACAGGATTGGAAGTCTCGGTGATAGTGGTGTGGCCCGGGAAGGCCTATGGCACGCGTATCGAGGCGTACGGTTAAACGGTCTGTGAGTGGACATTGGTTTTCTAAATTCTATGCATGCCTAAATGTGTTATATGATTTATATGCATGATTTCTATGATGGTATTTGTGAGTATTGATTTCGGGTATGTCGCACGTATTTCGAGGTGTTTTCCATATTTCACGTATATTGAGGTTAACAGTTTTATTGTGGTTTTATGTGCTTGTAATTTAATGAATAATATGGTAAAACAGTTTTGAAATTGAAAAGATAAATTCGGGCTTGAGACCCAATTGTTTTGGAAACCTCGGACTTGGAGTCCACTTGAGCCACGTAATCGGGTCAGGGGCCCAGTTGCTTTATCAAATCGGCCAGGGGCCCAGTTGTTACGAAATCGGGCTGAGACCCATTTGAGTCATATTATCGGGCCGTGGGCCCAGTTGATTTATGAAATCGGGCTGTGGGCCCAATTGGTTTACGAAATCGGGCCGCGAGCCCAGTTAGTTCATAGATGTGATTTCGGGTCAAAAACCTAAATAGAATTATAATGTTTTATGGAGATTTTGGACGGGACCCACTGGGATGTTTTGAAATGACTTAATAAAACTGGTTTCTATGTACCATCTTAATATAAACATAGATGCTCTCCTCTGTGTCTGGGACACTGGAGAAGTCACGGTGCATTGTCTGCGAGGGGTCATTGTACGGAGCTGCCGGACCGTATAGTGACTCAGGAGCAGGATTGCTATGATTGGCGTCTGGGACGTCAGACATCAGGGATGTCAAAGATATTGACTCAGTGAGACCCCGGGCAGCACGCGTCGCTTATAATACCGTGAGATACTGGAATACTGGAGATGGTTAATAATAATGAATCTGTGAAATGGTTTTCTTAATAAATTGTGTTTATGGATTTGGGTAATAACCCACTTTGTTATATAATCATGTATTTGATATTCTGCACGTTTTGGGCTGAGTTCCCACACTTGGTAACGGCTTTTGGGCTAAGGCCCTAATGGCTCGGTTGAGCAAACGTTTTGGTTACTGGTTTTCGTGGCATGCATATGTTTTTATGGAGGGCATAAATGTCTTATAAATGTATTTAATGAACTTGTTTATTTTCGTCCACTCACAGCTTTTGGTTTTAATGCCCTTCAGGTTGATTACGGATGCGACTGCAGCAGAGACTGGGACATTGCACACCTCCTCCATCGATCCTTGCGCACTCTGGATGGCCCCGTTTGGGCAGTGACTCTTGGTTATCCCTTGTCTAACACCCCTTGTTGGACGGGAGCAGGGCATATTCCATGGTAATCCCGGGTGGATTGGGATGGGTCCTGTCAAAAACCGAGATGAACAGTGTTGCTACAGTAAAACTGGTTCAGTTCTCTGAGGTTTATGCCGATGAACAGTATTTTTGACTTTCTAGGGGCTCTTGAGGGCCCGTGGCCCATAATTTGGGAAAGTATTCAACACGGGAAATCTTCTATTCGATGTAACGAAGATTTTGGGACTGGTCTTGTGTCAATCGGACATCGGTTCGATAGTTTTCGGGGTGTCGGAAGGTTTAGGGTCGGTTTAAAAATAGTTAAAAGTTTGGGAAAATTACGGGGCTTTGGTAGGAGGTTAATTAAGTAGTTAGTAACCTTCTATTAAAATTTGGACAGGTTTGGGAGTCCCGGTGACAGTGATCACCTCGGGAGAGCCTATGGCACGCAAATCGAGGCGACAGCTCGGACGGTCTGTGAGTGGACCTTGTTTTCTAAATTGGTGCATGCATAAATGTTTATTATATGTTTTAAATACTTGTTTGTGATTCCATGAGTGCATTTGGATGTGTGGTTAAGTATAGGCACGTATTTCGAGGTTTCGGCCCTATACGGTGCCTATACGGGGCTGTAGGTCTTTATTGGTCTAAATGAAATGGTTTTGAATTTCAAAAAGGATACTGAATTTGATTTGATAATGTTGATTTGGATATTTTTGAATTATACGGTTTCACGTATTTCGAGGCGATTTACGTGCTTGCACGTAAATCAAGGTTTTTTGGTTTTACACTGATTTTCCATTCTTATGATTTTGGAAATAATTTAATGAAATAATTTTGGATTTGAAAAGGTAATTCTCGGACTTGAGGTCCATTTGATTTACGGAATCGGGCCGGAGGCCCAATTGGTTTACGATTCGGACCGGGGGTCCAGTTTCTACGTGGATTCGGGCCTAGCGCCCAGTTATGTGTTACAAATGGTTTTTTTCCGGTTCATTACGGTTTATGGGAACCGGCATGAACCCATGAAAGGATTTTATGGATTATGACGGCTTATGGGGGCCGGGCATGAATCCTGGAAAGGTTTAAAGAATGATTTCAAAAGGTTTTTCATATTCCATCCTTTATATATGATTGTCTCCTCCGGGGAGGGTCGTTGGCCTGGGTGGACACCGGAGTAGTCACGGAGCACTGACTGAGGGGAGTCGCCCCCGAGTTGGGTTCCTTACTCTCAGGATGGGCAAGGTTCGTTACCTCCAGGGAGGGTCACTGATCTACGGACATTGACCTGGGTGGACCCTGGAGAGACTTGGGTTTGAGACCCCAGTTAGCACACGTGTAGCTCTATTTTACCGTGACAGGTTCTGGATATGAATATAAGGGATAAACATGATTTAAATTGGTTTGGGAAATTATGTTTTATGATGATAAATGGTTTTGGGCTGAGATCGCACATATGTTTACTATGTTATGGTTTTCTGTAAATGGTTTTGGGCAGGAGCCCGTAGAACTTGTATTTATAGAATTTGGGGCTGAGACCCTAATTATGGTTGTTTAAACTTATGTGTTTGGATAAATGGTTTTACTATGCATGCATGCTTTTTAGTGGAGGGTATAAAGGTCTTTGATGAAATGTTTTTATAAATTCTTTATTTTTGTCCACTCACAGTCTTTCTATTTTTAATACCCTTCAGATTGGATACGGTGTGGACTGTAGCAAAGATCGAGATATCACATACTTCCTCCGGATCCTGGCGTACTCTGATAGCCCGGGAGGGCAAAAGTCGGAAGTATCCCTTGTCTGACACTCCGTGTCAGACGGGAGTAGGGTCATCCCACGTTAATCCCGGGGGGATTGGGATGGGTCCTATCAGCGTGGTATCAGAGCATGGTTGCTCGTGTTACTCTGAATTCCATAGCGTATTTTGCGCATTACTCCTTACGCAGGTCGAGGATGTGATATCTCAATGGGCTACAGTTCGTGATCAACCTGATAGTTAGGGTGCCAGTACGATAGTTAGTAGGGTTGGAATGTTTTGGTTCGGCACTAGATGCCGGGGTTGCCATCGTTCTGTCAGGTTGACAGTGTGGGACCCTATGTAAGGATGAACGTATTATTACGTTAGCGTTCTGGATCGTGAAACGATTAGTTGGGATCGCTTTCACGATGTCGTAGGATCGGTTCCGACAACTGGTTGGATGTAGTGGCCATTCGATGGTCGGATATTGTGGAGTTAGATGGCTATGCTATTGGGAGCAGCCGGATTCGAGGAATCCTAGTTGATTTGATGGTAGGATTGGATTGGCGTCTTTACGATGTCAAGACCGCGGGGTCGGTCAGATTGTTAATTTTACTGCTTTTCGCAGTTGGGTTCAGAGTGACCCTAGAGTGTGATTATGGAACCCTACCTTGGGGGTATGGTTCGGAAATGTGAACGAGTGGTGTGACTTTGACGACTATTCGGATTTGGGTTCGTTAGTCGGTCTTGTCATGTCAGCTTTTGTTGGGACTGCACTCTGCAGTCAAGGTTGTATTTATCGGTTAGACCTAGTTGGTTGTCGTGCTACATTAGTTGTGATGGATTGTTGGCGCAACTAAGGTCCTGGGCGACCTGGTAGACGACATTGGTTTAGTTGAGTTACGACTGGTTAGTGATTGGTTGGACAAGTTATCAGGGTTGGTACTTGTCGATGGAATCCCGGATGGGGATACAGAATGGTTAAATACAGGCGGTTGATTCCATTCGATGCGGAGTAGCGATTGTGATGACGATGAGTTACGGATCGGGATGTGACTCTGTCGAGATGGGCATATGTTCGGTATCGGTGATCTGGGAGTGGATCACGGATAGAGTTAAATTGGTGCTGGACATGTGGCTGATGTCATAGTGTGATGGTTCTGGTATGGTTGGAACTTCAGAATTGCGAGAGGTTGCGATTGAGGTGAAGAATCGAATGCGGGTTTTCCGCATTGGTAATGAGTGACTTCTCGGATTATACCATGGTAGATGGTGGTAGATGACGTTAGGTGATGTTTGTAGTCACCAGTACATTGATTGTGTATTGGTTGATGGACCTAGGATTTGTTTTGGGTCATCAAGTGGAGTAAGTATATCGACGTTAGGTGACTGAGATTCCTCATTCTCTACTTGGTGGCAGATGATGTCAAGTTATATGACGTGGTGAGTGCAGCGAGTGTTGTTTGCATTCACATAGGACGGATTTTGATGTCAATGTTTTGTATCATTCTTGATTTTTCCTAGGTGGAATGACAAGGATCGATACGAGGTAGTCAGTGAGAACCCACAGCCTCGACGTGTCTCGTCGTTGACTGATCTGTTTAGATGTGCGATTTGGTTGAGGACTTTGGACATCGTGACGATCGGGGATCGTGACGTCTATGGTCAGTTGACGTAGTGGTGGATCTGCATCGTGATCTTGATGATCCAGATAGGTGGAGAGTTTATCACTCTTACTTGGATGTTTGAGTTGAGGATGTTAGGACTGAACTTCTTTTCGAAGTGAATCCCGTATGGTATATTACTCAGGTGAGTAGTTTTCCAACGTAGTCGGATATGGTCAGCCTTAGAGATGTGTTGATATTGTGATTGGCTTCCCTACGAAGTCAATCGATGGTAATGTGGTAATCGGTTGAGCAGGTAACCGAGAGGTTCGGTTTTGGTACGTCTCGGTAGACGTGAACGATATTTCGAGTTTTGGAATCAGATTTCTGGATGATGATTCAGGATTTGATTTTGGAATTTGAAAGAGGATTTCTGTATTTGGGTTTTGGAATCGGATTCTAAGTGACCATTCAGGATTTGATTCTGGAGCTTGACTGTGGATTTTCTTTTATGGATTTGGGTTTGGAATGGTTATTCGAAATGCTAGCTTACGGAATGATGATTTCGGATTCGAATTTGGACAGGATTATGGATATGATTTCTGGGTTTGGATTCGGGATTTCGTATGAAATTGCGGATTCAAGTTCGGATTTGGGAATAGATGATGGGCTGGAGTTTTGATTTTTCTAATGCTGGATTGGATAAATGAACTCCTTAATTGAAACGTGATTGGCTATGACCTAGGTGGTTGTAGTCTGATTGATGGGTAGATGTACGTACCATGTACGTTGTTCGAGGTACAATACTAGGCAGACTTGTCTTGCCTAGTGACCACGTGTGAGTAAGTTGGTAGTGTATACTCAGGTTGAGTAAGTTGGTGGTTAGTATAACCACGTGTGAGTATAGTGTCAGTTTTCGACTGACGACTATCAAGTGGAGACGGTCTGTCGGAGGTGTCAGCGTGGATCATTGAGTGAGGTCTGATGACTCCCAGTGGGAGCAGACGTCAGGATATATTAGTGATTGAGAAGGGAACCGTCTAGTTGTTTATGTCAGCGAAAGGGTAGATTTGACAATTGGTGTCAACTCGGAACGTATGACTACTGTTATTCGACGTGGTCGAATGTTGTCAATGCGACGTGAGTGTTAGTGGTACGTCTGGTTGCAGACGAGGTTTATGTTGACTAGTGGGTCTACAAGTGTACAAGTGTTTCGAGGTCGATTCTACTTTCCACGAGATGAATGTGGAATTAGAATAGTTGGCGTTTCGAGAACGGAACTAATTAAGGAGGGAAGAACGGTTAGATTAGGTCGGTTGAAATTTCGAGGACGAAATTAATTAAGGAGGGAAGGTTGTAACGACCCGTCCCAAATTCCTAGATTAGATTAGTGACTAATCACGATTAGTGAGGCTAATCGGTGATTAGTTAGGCTAAATCGGACGAACGATGCGAAATGACCTTTTTGCCCCTAGTGGTGGCAAAAGGTTGACTTTTCAATCGGGCGGTCAAATGGACTTTGACGGATGATCGGGACATAGTTCGTGACGTCACGAGTTCATAGACAGGTGGCACGTTCAATTCCGACATCCGTGGATGAAGTTATGATGTTCGGAAGTTTAGGGGCATTTTGGTAATTTTAGTTAAATAGGGAAAATAGTTGACTTTTTGACCAGGATGTTTGATGGCCGAGGGCCGAGGACCATTACGTAGATAAGGACGATACGAATCCATAGACAGGCGGCACGTCGAATTCGGACGTTCGACGGCGAAGTTACGGTTCACGGAAGTTCTTGGTTACTATTCTCGACGACACATTTTACGAGATAAAAAGTGCAGTTTGTCTCTAGTGGGCCCAGATATTTAATGGAGGCCCAATGGATGAGTGACAAGTGTCACCCATCCAATGGACAACATATTTCATTCATGCACCAAACCATTCACCCGTGCATCCATTTTCCATTTTTCCTCCAACCAAACCCGATCCCATTTCTCACCCAAACCCATCCTACCTTCAGCCCATGATCAGCTGGGAGGACCAGAGAGTGAGGGAGGACGGGAGGATGTGGTGGCCGGCCCAAGACGGCGCAGCCATGGACGGCGGGGCCAAGGAACCCGTGAGGTTCACGGTAAGCCATTTTCAACCCAATTTCCATTTTTTGTTGCTATGGTTCATTGTGGGTGATTGGGAGATGATGAGGGAGTTTCTAGGGAGGTTTTAAGACGGTCTGGGGGGTGGTTCACGGCGGAGGAGGGCTGGGAAGTGTTTTGGAAAAATAGGACCATGAGGTCCATTTTCGAACCAATGAGTTTCGGGTGGTTTTTCTTAGTTTTAGGGATTGGGTTAAATAGGAAATGAAGAAATAGGAATTTAGGGATTGAAATGGGACCAAACGGATCCCGAATCAGTCCAGAAATCGGAGAAAAACCGAGATGAACAGTGTTGCTACAGTAAAACTGGTTCAGTTCTCTGAGGTTGATGCTGATGAACAGTATTTTTGACTTTCTAGGGGCTCGTGAGGGCCCGTGGGCCATAATTTGGGAAAGTGTTCAACACAGGAAATCTTCTATTCGATGTAACGAAGATTTTGGGACTGGTCTCGTGTCAATCGGACATCGTTTCGATAGTTTTCGGGGTGTCGGAAGGTTTAGGGTTGGTTTAAAAATAGTTAAAAGTTCGGGAAAATTACGGGGCTTTGGTAGGAGGTTAATTAAGTAGCTAGTAACCTTCTATTAAAATTTGGACAGGTTTGGGAGTCCCGGTGACAGTGATCGGCTCGGGAGAGCCTATGGCACGCAAATCGAGGCGGCAGCTCGGACGGTCTGTGAGTGGACCTTGTTTTCTAAATTGGTGCATGCATAAATGTTTATTATATGTTTTAAATACTTGTTTGTGATGCCATGAGTGCATTTGGATGTGTGGTTAAGTATAGGCACGTGTTTCGAGGTTTCGGCCCTTTACGGTGCCTATACGGGGCTGTAGGTCTTTATTGGTCTAAATGAAATGGTTTTGGATTTCCAAAAGGATAATGAATTTGATTTGATAATGTTGATTTGGATATTTGTGAATTATATGGTTTCACGTATTTCGAGGCGATTTACGTGCTTGCACGTAAATCGAGGTTTTTCGGTTTTACACTGATTTTCCATTCTTATGATTTTGGAAATAATTTAATGAAATAATTTTGGATTTGAAAAGGTAATTCTCGGACATGAGGTCCATTTGATTTACGGAATCGGGCCGGAGGCCCAATTGGTTTACGATTCGGACCGGGGGTCCAGTTTCTACGTGGATTCGGGCCTAGCGCCCAGTTATGTGTTACAAATGGTTTTTTTACGGGTATTACGGTTTATGGAAACCGGCATGAACCCATGAAAGGATTTTATGGATGATGACGGCTTATGGGGGCCGGGCATGAATCCTGGAAAGGTTTAAAGAATGATTTCAAAAGGTTTTTCATATTCCATCCTTTATATATGATTGTCTCCTCCGGGGAGGGTCGTTGGCCTGGGTGGACCCCGGAGTAGTTACGGAGCACTGACTGAGTGGAGTCGCCCCCCAGTTGGGTTCCTTACTCTCAGGATGGGCATGGTTCGTTACCTCAAAGGAGGGTCACTGATCTACGGACATTGACCTGGGTGGACCCTGGAGAGACTTGGGTTTGAGACCCCAGTTAGCACACGTGTAGCTCTATTTTACCGTGACAGGTTCTGGATATGAATATAAGGGATAAACATGATTTAAATTGGTTTGGGAAATTATGTTTTATGATGATAAATGGTTTTGGGCTGAGACCCGTAGAACTTGTATTTATAGAATTTGGGGCTGAGACCCTAATTATGGTTGTTTAAACTTATGTGTTTGGATAAATGGTTTTACTATGCATGCATGCTTTTAGTGGAGGGTATAAAGGTCTTTGATGAAATGTTTTTATAAATTCTTTATTTTTGTCCACTCACAGTCTTTCTGTTTTTAATACCCTTCAGATTGGATACGGTGTGGACTGTAGCAGAGATCGAGATATCACATACCTCCTCCGGATCCTGGCGTACTCTGATAGCCCGGGAGGGCAAAAGTCGGAAGTATCCCTTGTCTGACACTCAGTGTCAGACGGGAGCAGGGTCATCCCACGTTAATCCCGGGGGGATTGGGATGGGTCCTGTCACACAGCCCAAGTCCATGTGGGACGCAGTCCAAAACTAGTACATCATATATCATATAACATATAAATATAACATATAACCAATCCTGTCACTATTTCTAAAGCTACGCACATGCTACCCGGGGTCTCAAATCCCAACTCTCCCTTGGGTCCACCCAAGTCAATGTCTGTAGATCAATGATCCTCCCTGGGGGTTATAATCCATAAACCTTCTTGAGAGTAAGGTACCCAACTAGGGCGACTCCACTTAGCTAGTGCTCCGTGATTACTCCGGGGTCCACCCAGGCCAACGACCCTCCCCGGAGGAGAAAATCCAAATAAAGGAAGGTATATGGATATATATATATATATATATATATATATATTAAAAACATTCTTAAAACCTTTTAAGGGATTCATGCCCGGTCCGCATAAACTGTCATGAACCAGAAAATCCATTTAGGGTCCCCGACCCGAAATCACAAATGTAAACCAAAGGGGCCTCGAGCCCGAACTCATGACTCAACTGAGCATTGCACCTGATATCTCATGGTTTTTCACGATTCAAATTGTAGTGATGCGTGCAACCATCCGTCCAGGACCGCCCTTAATCCTGGTATGTCACCGTGAACGTATGAATCGACGCGACCACCTCTATCATGGTGCACCCATCACCGATCGATATCCTGAACTGTTAGCACTCCGAAGTCGAGCTTCTAGTGGCTGCTCGACAGCGGAACGTGCATCGTGACCTCTCCAGAAGGAACACATCCCAGTCCTGAGAAGAGCGTCGTGTCGTCCGTCGCCGTGCACAAAGTACTCGCTGCAACCACGACTCGGACCCTTAGGTCATCAATAGGGTCACATGCCTGAGATAAAACCAAATGGGTCTCAAGCCCAAGTTTATCCTTGTTAAATCCGAAATCATTTCATTTACACCAACAAAGAAAGCATAAACGCGTATAAGCACCGTATAGGGCCGAAACCTCGAAATACGTGCAAATATGCAAACTCACACAAATGCACTCATGGCATCACAAAAAATGTTCATAAAAGCATTTAAAACAATTATGCATGCATCAATTTAGAAAACCAAAGTCCACTCACAGACCGTCCGAGCTGTCGCCTCGATACGCGTGTCATATGGCTCTCCCGGGCCAAACACTATCACCGGGACCTCCAAACCTGTCCAAATCGTAATAGAGGGTTACTAACTACTTACATAACCCCTCACTAAAACCCCATAATTTTCTGGAATTTTTAACTATTTTTAAACTCGATCCTAAACCTTCGGATGTCCCAAACAATATCGAGACGGTATCCGATCGACACAAAACCAGTCCCAAAATGTTCGTTACATCGAATAAATGATTTCATGTGTTGGAAGCATCCCCAAGAAGTGACTCACGCGCCCACACGCGCCGCCCAAAGGGGCTGCGCGTGGGAGCCACGCGCCAGCGCACTTTGCTTCTTCTTCCTTCGGCAGACCGGGTCCGAACCGGTCTGCTGGCTTTCGGTCTGGTTCGACTGGCGGAGCCGGTTCACTTATTTCCAACCCCCCCCCCCCCCCTATTTTTCAGTTCGTTTCAACCCATTTTTAATCCTAATCTTTCTACCTAAATCCTAGGGACCTAACCATATAAAAAGAACGAAGAAAAACCCCCCGAAACCCCTTGGTTTGAAATCCCCATTCATGACCATTTTTTCCAATTCGAACCAGGGTGGCTTAGCCACTTCCTACCATCCAAACCTATCCTCTAGCCACCATATCAACCCAATAACCGCTCCCTAATCCTCAAATAACAACCCAAACATCCCAAACTTGAAATTGAAATTCAAAAATGAAAATGGGCGTTATCGGGTTACCTGGCTGTCGCCGCCGTGCACCGCGGTCCTGCCTTCATCAACCATCACCAACTCATCCTCACTCCTATCATGGCCTCTCTTAGAATCAAAAGGGAAAGGGATATGGTGACACGACCTACCCCCAATCCCCAGGGAATAAGGGATAAACTGACAGGAACCGTCCCAACTGGACGTCAAAACCCGTGCCCGGTCCTGCTCCCGTCTGACAAGTCAACTAAAGGTCCGAAACTCCCCTTCAGTGCTTGCCAGACAAAGGATGTTTGCGCGGATTTCTGCTGCTGTCACTGCCTCACGATCAGTCCCGAACGTCGTACCACGGCCTGGAGGGTCATAAAACAGAAAAGGTGTGAGTGGACAAAAATGACCTCTGATAAAAACATTTATCAAAATACAATCTTACCCTCCAGTTTTCACAATCTTGCATGCATATCGTAAAACATGAGTGACCGATAAATTCAAAACATATTTTCCCATGGTCCATAAAACTCATGTTCACCAAATCAGTTCATGTTATAAAACATCAAATCCCGGCTCTCAGGCCAAAACATGTGAAAACATAATCACCTGGCCACAAGGACCAAAAACCCGTACTCAATACCAGTACATCATCACAATCAATACCAATCAGCATTACTTACCAGTGCACAATAAATATATCAATCCAATCAATCCGCACTACTCACGAGTGCATAAAATATCACCAATCACATCTGCACTACTCACAAGTGCACAATCAATCAAACTGCACTACTCACAGGTGCACAATCAATCAAACTGCACTACTCACAAGTGCTGCACTACGCGTAGGCCAATATCCAGTCACTCTCTCGGGAATAAACACCTCTGGGCTCAACCTCCTCGGGCTCAGTCACCTCTGGGCGAACACATCCCCAGGATCAGACACCTCCGAGTGGTACATCCAGGCTCAGTATCATCCGAGAAGCTGACTACCATAGGATCAACTCCCGATCCTACAATCACATCCCCCAAGCTCCGGTCGTCTGGGTAATCCCCCAAGCACCGACCGTCTGGGAATATCACAATCACAATGAAAACCATCCCGGGAATTACATCCCAAAACATTTCAATCAAATCTTGACTTCATACCAAGTCAAGGTCATTCTCAACTGGGTCTCAAGCCCAAAATACCTTTTACACATAAACCGTTAAAATCACATTTAAATCAATAGAATAATCCGGAAATCATCATTGACTCACCAACCAAGTCAAAACATCATTTTAGAAATCATTTAGACTCCGGGCCTAGCCCAAAACATCATTTGTACGTACCTCGTAAAACGTACCCGAAAGACTGATTAAAATAATCATAAAATCCCAATAAATCATTAATTTCACAATTTCACAAGTGACTCCAAATCCGAGTCAAAATCACTATTCACTTGGGTTCTCATGCCCAAAATAATATTATCACGCAAATTCATGCGTTGCAACCTCCGTTGCCATTTTCACGTAAATCCACGAAATTGACCCTCGACTCATTCCCGAGTCACCACATCATCTTTCAATCCATGACTCAATAATCCGATTCCAAACATTATTTTCAATCAATTTCAATCCCGGACTCATAAACCAAGTCCAAACATTATTTTTACCAAATTTCGTAATTTCTCGAAAATCGCCCAAAATAATAATATAATAATCATAAAACCGAGAAATTACCGGATTGAAACACAAATCATGCCCAAGCATATAAAATCATATAATAAGGCATTTAAATCATATATGCATGCATCACTGTTAGAAAACAAAGTCCACTCACACACACCGTCCAAAACGGTCCGTTTCCGAGCTGCACGTTTTTCCGTAAAATCTGGAAATCACAACTCCTGTCCAAAATCATTATAGAGGGTTACTAACATCTCAAAATACATCATATAATTTTCCCCAATTTTTCCGGGATTTAAATACGTATTTTTAACGTAATACAAAACTTCGGATACGCGGAACATTATCGAATCAATATCCGATTTCCCCGAAATCAACGTCAAAATGTTCGTTACACTGAGAGGATCAAAAGTCATGTTGACCTCACCTTGAGACTAGGCCGGACGCGCCCCCACGCGCCGCCGTGAGTGGCTGCGCGTGAAATCCACGCGCCTGCTACAGTGTCACCGTCCCAACCCGTTTGTCTGGTAAACTGGTCGTTTAACCCGCGATCAGACCCGGTTCCAATCCTATCAATTCGACACTGAATTCATCAATTGATCAATCAATTAGCTTTTACTTAAGTCCAATTAGAGTTCTGTAACAATAATTCCATGAAACATTACCTCAATCCTCACGATCACAGATGATCAATCGAAGGATATCCGGCCACTGTTCATCCTTCGAAAACCATCAAACCTTCTTGATTTCGTTCAATTGATTAACCAGTAAGCTTCAATGGACTCAGGTAAGTATTTTCCCCAACTCAATTGCATCAATTCGTGGCTCAAACGCCACGACTCAAACTCGATTCTTCGTCACTGTGCAACCATGGAGTTCAGTCAATCTCCAGCGTTTTCCTTCAATTGATGGATCCAGAAGCATCGTGGGATCCTCAGGAACACAATCCCCACATCAATTTCATCAATCGAAGCCTCAATTCCCTCGACTCAACCTCGAATTTCATCCTCTGTCACCAAGTGTGTTCAGAGTCAAAACAACACCAATTTCCTTCGTTCTTTCGACGTTTCTGATCGTAATGATCCCAGGAAGCTCGAAGTGAGTTCAATTTCGATCCTCACGGCTCAATTCCCAGTATTTGAATTTCCCCCCAATTTTTCTAAATTTTCGATTCTCAGTCTCCAGCCTTCAATTAATCCCCAGTGTTTTCCCAGTTTAATCCACTCTCATAACTCTCAAATTCCCCTCGAAGCTGGTTGTGAAAGGGAGCTCAATTCTCCCCAATTTTGATGCCCAAAGTCCACGGTTTAGAAAAACAAAGAAGAGGGAATTAAGGAGAAAATGAAGGAAATGATGAAGGATAAATGATGATGTTGTAATGATGGTGTTGGGAGGGAAACATGGACCAGATTTCAGGGGATGGGTGACACTTGTCACTCATCCGAATGTGCACAGTCACCGGGTACTGTTCATATTAAAATATTATTTTAATCCCGGTTCGTTCGGTTAATCGAGCCCGATTCCGTGACCATAACTTCGTCGTCGAATCTCCGATTTCAGCATGCCGCCTGTCGTTGGATTCGTATCGACGAGACCTACGTAACGGTCCTTGGCCCTCGTCCATCGGACCTCCCGATCAAAAAGTCAACATTTGGCCCCTACTATGCCAAATTACCAAAATACCCCTCATCTTCCGATCATCATAACTTTCACTACGAATGTCGGAATCGAACGTGCCACCTGTCTATGAACTCGTGACGTCCCGAACTACGTCACAGTCATCGGTCAAAGTCCATTTGACTGCCCGAACTAAAAGTCAACATTTTGCCCACACCAGGGGCAAAACGGTCATTTTGCACGTTTCGTCCGATTTCACTCAACTAATCCCCGATTAGTCATTCTAAATCATGATTAATTAATATTCAATCCCGATATTCGGGACGGGTCATTACAACCTTCCCTCCTTAAAGAATTTCGTCCCCGAAATTCCAACTATCCGTATTCCACAACTACCTTGTGGAAAACAAATGGGTCTCACAACACGTGTACACCTGTACACCCACTAGCCAATGCAAAACTGGTCTGCACTCAGACGTCACATCACAGATGCACGTCGCACTGACTACACTCGACCACCCCGAGTGAAAATGAATCACCAGAAATTGGCAATGTCATCACCAAGCTGACTCCTTCAGCCTGTCGGCCCCACGTAATCACTAATGTGCCCTGACATCCGCTCTCATAGAGAGTCACCAAAACTCACTTGTCAGTCCATGCTGACACCACAAGCCAAACTGTCACCACCAAGCTTTACCACCCTAGTAAAGCGCCAATCAGTAACAAATCAGTGACAACACATCATACTAAAACGTCTGTCAATGTAGCATATGATCATCAACATGATCTCCCCTCGCAGGGCAAACTCAATCCTGCGACAAATACCAAAAGCAGTATCCACAACTGTCACCCCCTCAGCGATCCCAGATGCTGGTAAGGTCACGACAAGGTAACATCTCGCCGCAAAGCAACTTGCGGTCACACTAACCACCAACTCACTCATCCTAAGTATATGCATACCGTCATCACACTCAAACAGACGGTGTAACTGGAACACATTGAACACCAGCCTAGCAGTGGTCACACAACCCATCACTAGAGTTATACTGGCCAACCATGGCTAAGAGCACCTGCTCAAACAATCACTGAAATCATCAGAATCACCCTGCCCAGTACATCGTGTTCAATGTCCAGTTCACGTTCACAACCCATCCAATGGTATCAGGATTAAGCCGACTACTAACACGTTCACCAATGTACTACTGGTATAACCCGTATACCGTCACCCGACACCACAAGTCTGCAAAGTATCGTACCCCAAACCATAAACAAGGTACATACATCTATCCATTGACAAGACTACAACCACCTAGGTCATAGCCAAACATGTTCCAATAATGGAGTCCATTTGCCCAAACCAGCAAGAGACAAATCGAAACTCCACCAATCAGCTAATTCCAATTCCGAATCCGAATCCGCAATTTCGTAGGAAATCCCGAATCCAAACCCATACATCACATTTTTAATTCATGTCCAAATCCGAATCCGAAATCATTATTCCGTAAGCTAGCATTTGGAATAATCATTCCGCACCCAAATCCAGTATTCCACTTTCAAGTTCTAAAATCGAATCCTGAATCGTCACCCAGAAATTCGATTCCAAAACCCGAAATCTCGTTCACGTCCACACGGACACACCAAAACCGAACCTATCGGTTACCCATTCATTATACTCGGTTGACTTCATAAGGAAGCCAATCCAACAACCACACGGTTAAGGTTGACAAAATCCGATCACTTCGGAAACCTACTCACTTGAGTAACATACCACAAAAGGGCTCCACTTCGAAAAGAAGTTCAGTCCCGTCATTTACGACTCACATACCGGAGTAAGAGTGACAAACTCTCTACCCAACTGGATCATCAGGATTACGGTCCAGATCTATCACGACGTCAGCTGACCATGAACATCACGATCCTAGATCGTCACAATGCCCAATGTCCATGACATCACAAACCCGATCCACCTAGGATCCACACGGTTAACTACTAGGAACCACATGGTCTTACACCCTCATCTAATTCGTATACTGTCACAACGTTTGACAATTAACGCCCACAATTAGAAAGTTCAGTCAACGACGAGACATGTCGCGACTGTGGGTTCTCACTGATTACCTCATATCTACCCTTGCCATCCCACCTAGGGAAAACCAAGGATGATCCCAAACGATAACACCAATATTCGTCCCCGGGTCAAGTTTATTCCGGGCCCAACACGCCCCCGCCATATATCATATCCAGGTCTTTAAACCCAATAACCAGATCCAGCAAATCCAATCCAAAACCATTTCAAAACCATTTCCAAATCCATGTCCAAATTCGAATTCGAAATCACCATTTTGAATCCCAAGCCGAATCCAAAATCATCATTCTGAATCCAAATCCAGAATCTGGAAATCATATCCATAATCCATTTCCAAATCCGAATCTGAAATCATCATTCTGTAGCCGGCACCCGGAATCATCATTTCGAATCCAAACCCAGAAATCCACTTTTCAAGCTCCAAAACCGAATCCCCAACTTGAAATCACATTTCCAAAATCCATTATAAATCTTTGAAATCATATCATATTTCAAATCCCAAAATCATTTCACCAAAACCATGATCAAATCTCAATATAAAACTATAAACTCGTAAAACGTGCAAATACGTAATTATCTCGAAATATGTGCAAAATCGTAAATTATCAATATCATAATCATAAACATAGAAATCATGTGTAGAAAACATATAAAACATTTATGCATGCATCATAAGTTAGAAAGAAAAGTCCACTCACAGACCGTTTATGCTGTTGCCTCGATATGCGTGCACTTATGCCGTTCCTGGCCAAAGACTTCCCGAACCTGTCCAAATTCCCTAATAAGGTCACTAACTACTTCACAAAGTTTTTAGTGAAGCCCCGCAATTTTTCCAAATTTTTAACTATTTTTAAACTAGCCTTTAAACCTTCGGACATCCAGAAACATATCGAGACGATATCCGATCGACTCAAAACCAGTGCCAAAATGTTCGTTACATCGAATAATTTAAAAGTCGTGTTGGAACATTCCTCAAAATTCGTGCCATGCGCCCACAGGCGCCGCCCAAAGGGGCTGCACGTGAGCCTCACAGGCTGGCACTGTTCATTTTTAACCTCTCGCCGAACTGGGTCCAGACCGGTTCGGTTCAGTCCGGTCCAGTCAAACTGGCAGTCACGGTTCTCCCTTGTTTTTTTCCATATTTTTCAATCCCATTTATCCCACTAGCTTCGTCCTAATCTCTACAAGTGATCTACCTAATTAAACCATGAAATTAGAGCCTGTTTATTACCTGCCTGATCAACCTTCAAACACCATCCTTCCTCCATTGTGCTTTCATGGTTCCAGCCACCCATTTTCCTTGTTTTCGACCCCAAACTACCTATGTGACCTCCAGAGACAATTTCCAATCATTAAAACTAATCAATAAGCGCTAATTCGTGATTGACCATTTCTGAGTTCAACTGAACTGTTCATTGAAATAAGGACTTACCACCGTCGCCGTTCACCGCCGTGGGCACCACCACGTGCGTCTAAGTCTCCATTCCAACTCCCCTTTCAAACTTCACGGCCAAAAGTTGAGGTTTTGATGGTGTTTGTATACATATAGAGTTCACGGGTTTGTAGAGGATTTCACGGTTCAAGACCGCCATCCACGATGGCCTTCACGGTGGCACCAACCTCAACGTCTAGTCTCTCAATTGCCTTCACTCATTACTCACAGATAGATAAGGAAGATTGGATTGTTTCTCACGGTTCACTCACCCACACACGGCCACTCTGTTCTTCTGTTTCAAAATCGTGCAAAACCTTTATTTAAAACAATGTACAATTGTGAGAGAAGAATGGAACCAACCAGAAGCAGGACATGTGTCCCCATCCCACTGATCCCTGGGATAAATATCCCACCATCAGGGACAGATGTCCCCATCTCATTGCTCACCATTTAAAACTCAGTAAAAGAAAAGACTAATATACCCTTGCTGCACAAATTACCATTTTGCCCCTAAGGCATTTAGGTCAAAATCTGAACCATCCAAAGTCTAATGACAACGTGCCTCCTGTCGTTGTACCTAGGGAATCGAGACCTACCTAATGATCCTCAAAATACGTGAAAAAGACCTGTCGTAGAAAAAGTCAACAAATTGCCCATTTTAACCAAATTATCAAAA
Organism: Prinsepia uniflora; assembly: GCA_032719365.1. Taxonomy (NCBI): domain Eukaryota; kingdom Viridiplantae; phylum Streptophyta; class Magnoliopsida; order Rosales; family Rosaceae; genus Prinsepia; species Prinsepia uniflora. The sequence goes on along the minus strand of CM064865.1, from coordinate 17,332,401 downwards.
TACCCTCGAACTTCCGAACATCATAATTTTGTCCTCGAATGTCGGAATCGGACGTGCCACCTGTCTATGAACTCGTGACATCCCAAAGTACGTCACAGTCATCGGGCAAAGTCCATTTGACCACCCAAACTAAAAGTCAACCTTTTTGTCCATTCTAGGGGCAAAATCGTTATTTCGCACCGTCTGTACCAAATCACCCAACTAATCACCGATTAATTTCGCTAATCCGTCATTAACCACTAATCTAATTCTGGTTTCCAGGATGGGTCGTTACATATGAATTTGGGTTCAAGGCTTTTGGGGTGAGATCGGGTTTATGTGGGTTTGGTTTGCACGAACAAAGAAATGGGAAATGCATGAATAAATTTGGGTAGGGAAAGGATGGATGACAAGATTCATTCATCCATTGGGCCTGCCCCAAAATATTTAGGCCCCACTTAATGCCAAAAGTCAAGCCGTCTCGTAAAACGTGCAATAGTGCGTTCGAACTTCCGTGAATCGTAACTTCTCCGTCGAACGTCTGAATTCTACGTGTCACTTGTTTACGGATTTGTATCGACGCGATCTATGTAACGGTCCTTGGTCCTTGGCCGTCGGACTTCTCGGGTCAAAAGTTAACTTTTCGCCCTCGTTTAGGGGCAAAATCGTAATTTCGCCATGAACGTTCGTTAATCCTCGGCTAATCTCCAATTAGCCTTGCTAATCCTTCATTAGTCTTAATTAATCCTTTAAATTTGGGAAGGGTCGTTACAACCTCCCCTCCTTATATAATTTCTTCCTCGAAATTCAAACCGACCTAATTCCACAACCAACTCTAGAATCCAATACGTCCCTCTACTCGGGCATCCTCGTGTAACCATACACGTCTTCCATAAGGCCCGTACTCGTCGGTACACACTACTACCGGAGTTTCCAAAGCTCCAACTCACCCTCAAGAATTACACGTCAGCTCGTAAATCTCACTCGAGACGAATATCGACGTCTCGACTGTCACTCACTCTGATAGGTCAGTTATACTAAGTTGAGTTTAGATCCTTATAGTCTAACTTCCTGACACGTTCCAACCTACACCAGTAGGTTACAACACGTACTATCACTAAGGTTATCCTCTTCAAACTTCCATCAAGTCAACTTTTCAGTCTACTACTCCAACACGTTCCATCCTATAACCATCAGGCTGAAAAACATATTCCCACTAAGGGTTATCACATCTAAGCTGGCATCCAGCGCATCATCCAATCAGACAACATCCTTCAGATCCTGCCATCACCATGGTATAAACCCCATCATGCCTACCATACTCAAATCTACGCCGCAGGTTCAATCACCCTCGATACTCACCCACCCTGGGCGTATATGGGATCCAAATACACCCTAATTGTCTCAGGAGCGAAAACACTCTGCACTGATGGGTTCCCTTGTCACAGAGGAGTTGCTTCGTAAAGCCACTGACCTCAGCTCGGAATATGAGTCAAATTTTCCAATTTGATTTCCTATACCCATGTTATTTTTGTACACCAGTATGCACGTCAGGCACTCACGCCAACCCATACAATCTCTCCGAACCACGTCTACCAAGACGCACCATTCCGAAACTCGCTATCGCCTCATCATGACCAAGACAGTACGACTACATTCTCTACATATCCAACTTTTGTCTTGTCATCTCACCAACTATTCCAAAGATTCCTCAACTGTCTCACGATACTATTTCCTCTGCTCCTAGCTTAGCATAATTAGAAAGGCAATTCACCCTAATAATTACCAGACCTCGGTCACTCAATTGTCACATCACAATCACCTCAAAACAACTCGATCACCCTGATCGTTACCACACGACTCAATCTCACTCACCCCAAGCACTCACTTGTTAAGTCATTGGATGTGACACTATGAGTCGTCTGATCTCTAAGTCAACCAAATTTGACCCACAACCTAGGTGTTCGGTTCTTACACCCTCTTTGAACCCTTAGCTGTCAAATCACTCATCGTCATCCCACCTAGGGAAGAATCAAGAAGAATCCAAGATGATGACATCCAAGTTCATCCTATGTCATCCTCCAGCACCCTGTACTACCTGCTAAAAGGCAGAAAACGAGAAGTCACCTTCATCGACTTCGAAATTGAGAGTAGTTGCAACCATGTTGGAAATAGGTATGCTTCCAACTGGGTGTCAAGTCCAAACTCTGGACTTCCCCAAATCCTCGACTAAGAGTATTCTATGATAATTACTATAATGCTTAGTCCACTCCTTTCGAACTAAACACTTCCATAGATTCTCTTCGACTTCTTCCAACTTTTCCGACCAACGATGACTTTCGATAACTACTGTAATGACCCATTCTATTTCTCACCATCAAATTTCTCCTCAAAAACGTACACAAATTTAGGAGGCATGGTCAACCCAACCATCTCCCACACAATTCCCAAGATGAATCTACACTAGCCGACGAATCCTTCTCGTTGTATAGCGGTAGGACCTTACCATGAGCACATCACGACTAAGCTACCCTCAGCTTGTGGCTCATCATCTCTCCTCTCTCGTACCCCACGACTCTGGGTATGACCGTTTAGATAATCCATGTCAGAAGATGAACGTTCCCTGAACGTCCCCCGATTCTCAACAGCCAACAACAAGCCACCCTCGATGGTGGTACCTACCACGAGCTCGTACATGCACAACCCACGTACAACACCACCGAGACTCTGAACCTAAGCGGTCAACTCACCGACGGCACCAACCGCTCAACTGACAGGACCCTAGGACCACCCGGGGACGTGCCCTGCACCCATCTAACACCCGACCTCAAAATACCAAAAATACCCTTAAGGGAAATAAAATGCATAAATATCCAAATCTAAGTCAGACAAGGGATGGTTTCCAAATACAAGTTATTGAGCACGACTCTAGACATTCTACGTGCCAACCTAGCCAGCAGTAGAGTTCAGGTGCGCAACGTAAACCTATGCCTCTTCCTCGGGATCCTCTTCCTCCTCAATAGCACTGCCTGAAGGGGTTAATAAAACAATAAGGGTGAGTGGGCCGAAACTCAAGTTTATAAAACAGTTCATCATATCGAAAATATATAGTTTTTCCCCTCTGTTTTCCGAAAAGCATGCATCAGTATCAAAAGCCATAATATCATATCATATCATATATATATATATATATACATAAGCAGAATAATATATATACATAAGCAGAATAATAATAGCAATCCTGCTCCTGAGCCACTCTACGGTCTGGTCCCTCCGTAGAATGACCCCTTGCAGGCAATGCTCCGTGACCACTCTAGGGTACCCTCATCCGGAGGAGACAGTATCACAAGGGTAGATCTATACAGTGCAGTACTAAAGATAATCATCGAAATCCATATACATATATCTGACTCAAATAATGCATAAACCAACCAGACGGGTCTCATGCCTAAAACATCGTAATACGTGCCATAAACATAACTCAAGATAAACAGATACTTTTGCTTGAATCATATATATATATATATATAAAGGAAAACAGTTACGCATGCCAAGGTTTAGTGTAATCAAAGGCCTACTCACAGTACAATCCCGCTGCAAATCCGAGCGTATAACCTTGTCCAAGTGCTATTTCACGATTCCTGTCAGGTCTAAAGCATACGTAAGGGTCACTATAAGTCCCTACTAAACCACCAAGAAACCCTAGACTGAAACCGACCTGAGAAAGCCATCCGAACAAGCTTTCCAAGGCTTCAAACCCAAATTTGAAAAATCTAACGATCTCTGATTGACACGAAACCACCGCCATTGGATTCGTATCGTCAAAACCTTAAAATGGTATTGGTCCCATAATAATTAATGTTCACACGCGCCTGGTCAAAGGGTCGGTCAACTCTACTATAGTAAATGTTAACGTCAGCACTAACAGTGTCAGAGGACACATGTCACCTGCCCATTGGTCCATGGTCTGACTGTTTTCTGACATGATGACATCATCATGATGTCACTACTGATGTCAGCATGATGACATCATTAGCTATAGTAACCGGGTCAACCCGATCTGCAGAAAACCGGATCGCCGTTAATCCACGGCTTGACCCGATCACAGATCGTGCTTCCGGCCATCATTTTCGATCACACTTGGTCCTATAGACTCGTCACAACCTCCTCTACGGTTATAGGGACTCAAAATTAGCTTTTAGGTTGAAGACAATACCTGAAAATCAAAGGGAAAACCGGCTGCAGGCTCTGGTCGTCTTCTCCGGAGAGTCGTCCATATTCCAGCCATGAACTTTGGTCCAAACTGGTCGTCTGAGTTTCTAGGACATGTCTCAGAGGAAAAAAATGAAACCTAATGTCAAAACTAACCATTTCGAAACAGGGAAGAAAATCGGACCTAATCGGGTTTCTGGACTTACCGTCGTCGTGTTGCCGCCGTACGTCGTCGTGTCCACTCCTCAGTCCTTCTGTTGTCCTTGTTTTCCTAACCCTACGTTTCTTCGAGACCAGAGGTGGAGGTTTGGACGGTTGGACGGTTTAGGGTTGTTTTGTTTCCTTTCGGGTCTGGGGGGGTTTTCGGGTCGTGCAGGCCGGTTGTGGTGGTGGTGGTCTGGTGGTGGAGCAAGGCAGAGAGGTGGCCTGGATGTGTGTTTGTTCTTCCTAAGTAGTGTTCATGGCTTGAGAGAAAATGAAAGTGAGAGAGTTGTCTGATGGATTAAAAAGAGAGAAGGAAATGAATTGAACGGTCCAGATGAGCCCTAGGCTGAGATGAACAGCCATAATTTTGTTAGGGAAAAAGAATTATTTAAAAATGTAGCTAATAAAGACAAGATCCAGAATTTGGGGAAAATGGGTGTATGGGATGAGTGACACGTGTCACTCATCCAAGGGACCAGATTGGTTTGATTTTTAAAACAGATCCTAATATTATATTATTTTATTTCAAACCTCGGTTCGTTCGGTTAATCAATTTTACTTCTGTGACCATAACTTTTTCGTCGTACGTCCGTTTTGGACGTGCCGCCTGCCTACGGACTCGTGACGTCCTAAGCTAAGTCACGGGCCTGGGTCAAGGCCTTAAATATTCCCTGGGGTAAAAGTTAACTTTTTCCCTCCTTAGGGGCAAAATGGTCATTTTAGAATAAAACAATATTTACGAAAGTTCGGGTCGTTACAATCTACCCACCTTACAAAAATTTCGTCCTCGAAATTTACTCAAATAAAAAGGGGTACTGTTCCCTTATTAAGTCTTCAGGTTCCCACGTTGCCTCCTCGACGTCATGGTTCCTCCACAGTACTTTCACCAATCGAATCATCTTGTTTCTCAAAACCTTGTTCTTCTGATCCAGAATCTGTACTGGTTTCTCTTCAAAACTCAGATCAGACATCAATTCCAATGGTTGTTCCGGAAAAGCATGCGAATCGTCCCGTAGGTACTTCCGTAACATGGACACATGGAAAACATCGTGCATTCTGGCAAGTTCTGAAGGTAATGTCAACCGGTATGCCACGGGTCCAATCCTTTATGTGATCTCATATGGTCCAAGATAATGTGGACTCAACTTCCCACGTCGACCAAAACGTACAACCCCTTTCCATGGTGATAACTTTAGGAACACAAAATCTCCAACCTCAAATTCTAAGTCTCGAATCTGTCGATCAGCATAGGTCTTTTGGCGATCTTGCGCTGCCTTTAATCTTTCCTTGATGATTCAGACTATTTCCTAGGTCATGTCCATCAAATCCAGCCCTATTGTCGCTCGCTCTCATACCTCTATTCAGCAGATAGGTGTCCTGCACTGCCGACCATACAGTGCCTCGTAGGGTGTCATCCCGATACTCGCCCGATAACTGTTGTTGTATGTGAACTCCATCAAACGCAAATGAGTATCCCACGAATCCTGAAACTTCAGTACACAAGACCTCATCATGTCCTTCAGGGTCTGAATGGTCCTCTCTGACTGCCCATCGGTCTGTGGATGGAAAGTCGTACTGAAATGTAAGTTTGTACCCAAAGTGTTCTGTAAACTCCGCCAGAACCTGGAAGTGAAACGCGGATCTCGATCAGACACTATCGACTTTGACGTACCATGAAGTCGAATGATCTCTTTCACAAACAGCTGAGCCATTCGGTTTGGCTTAAATGTCTCCTGTACCGGCAAGAAATGAGCTGACTTGGTTAATCGGTCTACAATTACCCAAACTCCATCAAATCCTCTCCGAGTCCTCGGTAACTTGAAGACAAAATCCATGATAATGATCCCACTTTAACTCAGGGATTGGAAGTGGTTGCATAGCCCCATACGGTCTCTGCCGCTCTGCCTTGACCTGTTGATAGGTCAAACATCTGCTCACAAACTCTGCAATATCCTTTTTCATTCCTGCCCACCAATAATGGTTTCGGAGGGTACGGTGCATCTTTGTACCTCCCGGATGCATGGCATAAGCCGAACTGTGGGCTTCCTCAAGAATCTCTTCCCGTAACTCTGCCACTGCAAGAAAGCACAAACGGCTCAGTTTCACTAGAGCTCCATCTCTTCTGATAGTAAAGTCCTGCCTCTCATCCGCTTCGACCTCGATCCTGTAGATACAAAGTGTCGGATCCTGTAATTGTGCCTCGATAATCCGATCGACTAGCACAGGTCGTACATGAAAACTGGCTAACAAAGCTCCCTGCTCATCCATCCCCAACATAACTCCAGCCCTTCGAAGTTCCACCAGCAAAGGAAGGTACACCATCCTCAGGTGTACAATCGATCCTGCTGATTTTCTGCTAAGTGCGTCCGCCACGACATTCGCCTTTCCTGGATGATACTCAATTGTACAATCGTAGTCCTTGATCAGTCTAACCACCGTCGCTGCCTCACGTTCAGCTCCTTCTGAGTGAGCAAATGTTTTAAGCTTTGATGATCGGTGAATATCCTACAAGTCACCCCGTACAGATAATGTCTCCAGATTTTTAAAGCATGAACAACCGCCGCCAACTCCAGACCATGCGTAGGATAATTCAGTTTATGTGTCTTTAGTTGCCTCGATGCATAAGTGATAACTCTGACATTCTGCATCAGCACGCAACCCAAACCCTGTAGTGATGCGTCACTGTAGACTTCGAACTCTCCACTGTTATCAGGTAAGGCAAGAACAGGTGCGGTAGTTAACCGACGTTTTAATTCTTGATAACTCTGCTCACACCGTTCGTCCCAAACAAAATTTACTCTTTTCCTGGTCAAACGGGTCAATGGTGCGGCGATACTAGAGAAGCCCTCAACAAATCTCTGGTAGTATCCTACCAAACCAACGAAACTCCGTACCTCAGTCACGGTCGTCCGTCTAGCCCAATTTGTCACAGCTTTGGTCTTCTGGGGATCCACACTAATCCCATCTACTGATACCACATGTCCCAGAAAACCAATGTTATTTAGCCAAAACTGGCACTTACTCAGCTTGGCGTATAACTGTTTTTGTCTTAGCTTCCCTAACACTAACCATAAGTGTTTCTCATGGGCTCTAGCACTCCTCGAGTACACTAGGATATCATCAATGAACACGATCACAAATTTATCCAAATAAGATCGAAAGACCCTATTCATCAGGTCCATGAATGCTGCTGGTGCATTCGCCAAGCTGAAAGGCATCATTAGGAACTCATAATGCCCGTATTTGGTCCGAAACGCTGTCTTCGGGACATCCTCCTCAGCAATCCTCAACTGGTGGTAACCATATCGTAAATCAATCTTCGAGAAGTACCGTGCTCCCCGCAATTGATCGAATAGATCATCAATCCTGGGTAAGGAGTACCGGTTCCTTACCGTGACCCTGTTGAGCTGTCGATAGTCCACATACAATCGGAGGCTCCCCTTCTTCTTTTACACAAATAACACAGGTGCTCCCCAAGGTGATGTACTTGGTCGGATGAATCCCAAATCCACCAATTCCTGCAATTGGGTTTTCAGCTCCCGCAACTCAGCTGGTACCATCTGATACGGTGCCTGTGATATAGGTCGTGTACCAGGGAGTAGTTCAATCGTGAACTCGATCTCCCGATATGGTGGTAATCCAGGAAAATCTTCCGGGAACACATCCGGAAACTCTCGCACCACAGGCATATAATCGTCACCCGGAGTATCAATCTGTGTCGTCACAACATGCGCTAGATAACCCTGACATCCTTTCCGTAGAAGCTTGGTAGCGGCAAGCGAAGAAATTATTTCAGGTAGCGAACCGTCGCGCTCTCCCTGAAAAGTAACCTCCGGCAAACCCGGACTTCGCATAATCACTTGCCTACTACAACAATCGATGAGCGAACCATGCTTCGTCAACTAATCCATTCCCAAGATAACATCAAAGTCATGGATATCCATAAGGATTAGATAAGCTAGTAGATCTACATCCTCCACCCTTACCGGGCACCTCCGAATCACCTGATTCACTATGTACACCACTCCCATGGGTGTACCAACACCCATCTCACTATCCAAGGCTGACACCTCACAATCCAACATACCTGCACATCTCCTCGAAATAAAGGAATGGGTAGCCCTAGCATCCATTAATACACGTACAACAAGATTTGAGATATGAAGAGTACCTGTAACGACACCAGGTGCCATCCTGGCTTGCTGCTCGGTGACTGCAAAAACACGAGCTCGTGGTCCGGTAGCCTGTCCGCGTCCACGTGCTCCACGATTCTCACTACGGGCTCCACTCTACCCCCGGCCTCCGACAGTGTTGGAAGCCGAACTCTGTATTGCACTAGTACCTCCTATATCATTGCCCCTGCTCAAAGCTGGGCACTCCCGAGCATAGTGGCCTGAGTCTCCGCAGGCAAAGCAAACGAGTACACCTGGTCTGTCAGCAGACCCACCGGATGCACCACTCCATGACATGCGCTGACCAGAACCAGATCTCGACCCCGATCTCTGGGAACTCCCAAAACGACCATACCCTCCTCGGCTACGCGAGAATGATGATGTTCCACTGCTGTGTCCTCCCTTCGATCCTCGACGGCTCACTGGTCCAAGATACGGACGATCCCCGCGCTGTCCCTCTCCAGCTGACAGTCGTGCCCGGTGTGTCTCCAGACCAGACTCGACACGAACCGCGACATCTACCATGTCTCTCACGATAGCATGACTAGCAGCTGTTACACCTGCCTGAATATCCCCTCGGAGTTCAAGCTCAAACCTCTGACATTTATCCTCTTCTGTGCTCGCAAAGGCTGCCACAAACCGAGAAAGTCTCACAAAGGTATGCTCATAATCCGTCACGGATATATCTCCTTGCTCAAGGCGTAAAAACTTTGCCTCACGAGCAGCGCGAAAGGATCGCGGGTAGTACTGGTCCAAGAATCTCGCACAAAAAACCTCCCAAGTAGTAGTGTGGACAGACCAACCCAACATCTCCAGGCCGTACCACCACTGGTAGGCCCCGCCTTTCAGTATGAAGGTTGCCAATGCCACGCGCTCGTCTGGTGAGCAGGGCATCACAGTAAAGATCCTTTCCCATCTGGCTATCCATTCGTGAGCTTCCTCGGGGTTTGATCCCCCACTAAAGTTTGTGGCTCCCAAACGTTGAGCCCGTTCGATACTCGCACACTCCATCTCTCTAACTATTTCCTCGTCAGTCCGTGCTTGAGGAATTCTCCTTGGAGGCATAACTAACTGTTTAAGAGGCATAGATTAGACCACAACATCTTAAAACGTCAGAAGTACTAAGTACTGACCACTAGTCTAGCATGCTGACCATAACCTAGTGCTCTGATACCAAGTTGACAGGACCCGTCCCGATCCCCCTAGGACCACCCGGGGACATGCCCTGCTCCCGTCTGACACCCGACCTCAAAATACCAAAAATACCCTTAAGGGAAATAAAATGCATAAATATCCAAATTTAAGTCATACATATTATCCGAAAATAAATAGTGTCAGACAAGGGATAGTTTCCAAATACAAGTTATTGAGCACGACTCTAGACATTCTACGTGCCAACCTACCCAACAGTAGGATTCAGGTGCGCAACTTAAACCTATGTCTCTTCCTCAGGATCCACTTCCTCCTCAATAGCACGGCCTGGAGGGGTTAATAAAATAATAAGGGTGAGTGGACCGAAACTCAAGTTTATAAAACAGTTCATCAGATCGAAAACATATAGTTTTTCCCTTCCGTTTTCCGAAAAGCATGCATCAGTATCAAAAGCCATAATATCATATCATATCATATATATATACATAAGCAGAATAATATAACCATAATCATAACCTCAGTCACTGCACTATATATCCCAACCCTGACATCCCAGATGTCTGACATCCAAGACGTCCAATAAGGTCACAGTCCCAAGGCTACGCGTGCCACCTGGGGTCTCACTCCCGAGTCCAAATCTCGAACCTAGTCCGAGTATGGCATCCGAGATGTCTGACATCCCAGACGTCCGATAATAGCAATTCTGCTCCTGAGCCACTCTACGATCGGGTCCCTCCGTAGAATGACCCCTCGCAGGCAATGCGCCGTGACCACTCCGGGGTGCCCTCATCCGGAGGAGACAGTATCACAAGGGTAGATCTATATAGTGCAGTACTAAAGATAATCATCGAAATCCATATACATATATCTGACTCAAACAGTGCATAAACCAACCAGACGGGTCTCATGCCCAAACATCGTAATACGTGCCAAAAACATAACTCAAGATAAACAGATACTTTAGCTTGAATCACACACATATATATAAAGGAAAACAGTTATGCATGCCAAGGTTTAGTGAAATCAAAGGCCCACTCACAGTACAATCCCGCTGCAAATCCGAGCATATAACCCTGTCCAAGTGCTATTTCACGATTCCTGTCAGGTCCAAAGCATACGTAAGGGTCACTATAAGTCCCTACTAAACCACCAAGCAACCCTAGACTGAAACTGACCTGGGAAAGCCGTCTGAACACGCTTTCCAAGGCTTCAAACCCTAATTTGACCAACCTAACGATCTCCGATTGACACGAAACCACCACCATTGGATTCGTATCATGGAAACCTTAAAAATGGTACTGGTCCCACAACAATTACTGTTCACACGCGCTCCCACACGCCTGGTCAAAGGGTCGGTCAACTCTGCTACAGTAAATACTGACGTCAGCACTGATAGTGTCAGAGGACACGTGTCATCTGCCCATTGGTCCATGGTCTGACTGTTTTCTGACATGATGACATCATTATGACGTCACTGCTGATGTCAGCATGATGACATCATCAGCTACAGTAACCGGGTCAACCCGATCTGCAGAAAACCGAGTCGCCGTTGACCTACGGCTTGACTCGATCACAGATCGTTCTTCCGGCCATCATTTTCAATCACACTTGGTCCTATAGACTCTTCACAACCTCCTTTACAGTTCTATGGACTCAAAATTAACTTTTAGGTTGAAGACAATACCTGAAAATCAAAGGGAAAACCGGCTGCAGGCTCTAGTTGTCTTCTCCGGCGAGTCGTCCCAATTTCAGCCACGAACTTCGGTCCAAACTGGTCGTCTTAGTCCCTAGGACATGTCTCAGAAAAGAAAAATGAAACCCAACGTCAAAACTAACCATTTCAAAACAGGGAAGAAAATCAGACCTAATCGGGTTTCTGGACTTACCGCCGCTGTGTCGCCGTCGTACGTCGTCGTGCCCACTCCTCACCATTTCGAAACAGGGAAGAAAATCAGACCTAATCGGGTTTCTGGACTTACCGCCGCCGTGTTGCCGCCGTACGTCGTCGTGCCCACTCCTCAATCCTTCTGCTGTCCTTATTTTCCTAACCCTACGTTTCTTCGAGCCCAGAGGTGGAGGTTTGGACGGTTGGAAGGTTTTGGGTTGTTTTGTTTCCTTTCGGGTCTGGGGGGAGTTCGGGTTGTGCAGGCCGGCTGTGGTGGTGGTGGCTGGTGGTGGTCTGGTGGTGGAGCAAGGCAGAGAGTTGGCCTGGATGTGTTTTTGTTCTTCCTAAGTCGTGTTCATGGCTTGAGAGAAAATGAAAGTGAGAGAGTTGTCTGATGGATTAAAAAGAAAGAGAAGGAAATGAATTGAACGGTCCAGATGAGCCCTAGGCTGAGATGAACGGCCAGAGTTTTGTTAGGGAAAAAGAATTATTTAAAAATGTAGCCAATAGGGACAAGGTCCAGAATTTGGGGAAAATGGGTGTGTGGGATGAGTTACACATGTCACTCATCCAAGGGTCCAGATTGGTTTGATTTTTAAAACATATCCTAATATTATATTATTTTATTTCAAACCTTGGTTCGTTCGGTTAATCGATTTTACTTGCGTGACCATAACTTTTTCGTCGTACGTCCGTTTTCGACGTGCCGCCTGCCTATGGACTTGTGACGTCCTAAGCTACGTCACAGGCCAGGGTCAAGGTCTTAAATATTCCCCGGGGTAAAAGTAAACCTTTTCCCCCCTTAGGAGCAAAATGGTCATTTTACAATAAAATAATATTTACAATTGTTTGGGTCGTTACATCAACACACAATGTCCCCCGATCGGTGCACCTTGGAAACCGATCCATAAGTACCACTCTCCTGGTACTCATCCAATCACCTACCAAATAGGGTACCCGGCTGCTCCCTACAACACGTCCATTCTGAGTGATCCCTCGTGCTCGAATCCAAAGAGTCGTCACGCTCCGGTACTGGTATCCAATCACCTAGTAACCACAATTTGAGGATCTCGTCCCCTCGTAATTCTACGGCTCCCAGCCGCTGGCCTTCACAAGAATTTGGCCATACTCCGTGCCTAACACTGCACAAGCGCTACATCCGCAAACGCATCCTACCATGTCACACAACAACTACTCCGGGCATCTCCTGCCAGTCGACATCCCTCCGAGATTCGACACACCGAAACATGGCACCTCATGCCAAATAGGATCCAACGTTCCTATTACCGTTCATCTCAACTAGACTCAACTAGAGTTGTCCGCTAGGTCATTCATGACCTTTGTTGCATTGTACAACACACTCAAATATCCCAACTCTCTGGTTGTCCTAGTGTGTCTATCGGTTCATTGGGTCCTATCTCTAGTGACTATGCGGCTCTAAGCCGTTGGATTCGCACGAATTACGATCCTACTCGAGATCTACTTCCTCAAAACACGTGACATTCCATGCCAAACGCGCGGCATAGGATGCCAAACGAAATCTAACTTGGATTCAATTTCGCAGAATCCTCTTACTCTTACCCTAACTATCTGGTTGATGACGGGCTGTTACCACTGTAGAGACATCACATCCTCGATCTCTGCATCACTCTGCGAGCAAAACCTGCTCTGATACCACTTGTCAGGACCCGTCCCAATCCCCCCGGGATTAACGCGGGACACTCCTGATCCCATCTGACACGGAGTGTCAGACAAGGAAAATTCTGACTTTAACCCACTCGGGGCTTTAGAGTACGCCAGGATCCGGAGGAGGTATGTGATGTCTCGGTCTCTACTACAGCAAGCATCCGCGATCAACCTGAAGGGCAGTCAAAACATTTAAAAGCTTTGAGTGGACAAAATAAAGAATTTCTAAAAACATTTTATAAGAAAAGATGTTTATACCCTTCACTAAAAAGCATGCATGCATTCGAAAACAAATTTATCAGACTAATAGGGCCTTGGCCTAAAATCGTAAATGGAACCAATCATACGGGCCACAACCCAAATCCATGTGGGACTCAGCCCAAAACCAGTACATCATATATCATATAACATATAAATATAACATATAACCAATCCTGTCACAGTTTCTAAAGTCTCCCCTGGGTCCACCCAGGTTAATGTCCGTAGATCAATGACCTTCCCTAGGGGTTATAATCCATATGCCTTCCTGAGAGTAAGGCCCCCAACGGGGGCGACTCCACTCAGTTAGTGCTCCGTGACTACTCCGGGGTCCACCCAGGCCATTGACCCTCCCCGGAAGAGACAATCCAAATAAAGGAAGGTATATGGATATATATATATATATATATCGAAAAAATTCTTAAAACCATTTAAGGGATTCATGCCCGGTCTCCATAAACCATCATGTACCAAAAAATCCATTTAGGGTCCCCAACCTGAAATCACAAATGTAAACCAAAGGGGCCTCGAGCCCGAACTCATGACTCAACTGGGCATCGCACCCGATATCTCAGGGTCAGTCACAATTCCAATCGTAGTGATCCGTGCAACCATCCGTCTAGGACCGCCCTCAATCTTGGTATGTCGCCGTGAACGTATCAACCGACGCGACCACCTCTAGATCATAGTGCACCCATCACCGATCAATATCCTGAACCATCAGCACTGTAAAGTCAAGCCTCCAGTGGCTTCTTGACAGTGGAACGTGCATCGTGACCTCTCTGGAAGGAACACATCCCAGTCCGAAGGCGAGCGTCGTGTCTTCCGTCGCCGTGCACAAAGCACTCGCTGCGACCACGACTCGGACCCGTAGGTCATCAATAGGGTCACATGCCTGAGACAAAACCAAATGGGTCTCAAGCCCGATTTTATCATTTTTAAATCCGAAATCATTTCATTTAAACCAACAAAGAAAGCACAAACGCGTATAAGCACCGTATAAGGCTAAAACCTCGAAATACGTGCAAATACGCAAACTCACACAAATGCACTCATGGCATCACAAAACATGTTCATAAAAGCATTTAAAACAGTTATGCATGCATCAATTTAGAAAACCAAAGTCTACTCACAGACTGTCCGAGCTGCCGCTTGGATACGATTGCCACACGGCTCTCCCGGGCCAAACACCATCACTGGGACCTCCAAACCTGTCCAAATCATAATAGAGGATTACTAACTACTTACATAACCCCTCACTAAAGCCCTGTAATTTTCCGGAATTTTTAACTATTTTTAAACTCGATCCTAAACGTTCGGACGTCTCGAACAATATCGAGACGGTGTCCGATCGACACGAAACCAGTCCCAAAATGTTCGTTACATCGAATAGATGATTTCATGTGTTGGAAGCATCCCCAACAAGTGGCCTAAGCGCCCACACGCGCCCCCAAAGGGGCTGCGCGTGGGAGCCACGCTCCAGCGCACTGTGCTTCTTCTTCCTTCGGCAGAACGGGTGTCAGGACTCGTCCCAATCCCCCCAGGGATTAAAGCTGGATGTTCCTGATCCCGTCTGACACGGAGTGTCAGACAAGAGAACTTCCGACTTTAGCCTGATCGGGGCTTCAGAGTACACTCGGGCTAAAGTCGGAATTTCCCTTGTCTGACACTCCGTGTCAGACGGGATCAGGAACGTTCCGCGTTAATCCCGAGGGCATTGGGACGGGTCCTGACACCAGGTCTGAACCGGTCTGCTGGTTTTCGGTCCGGTCCGACCTGCAGAGCTAGTTCACTCGTTTTCCCCCTATTTTTCAGTTCTTTTCAACCCCATTTTAATCCTAATCTTCCTACCTAAATCCTAGCGACCTAACCATATAAAAAGAACGAAGAAAAATCCCTCGAAAACCCTTGGTACGAAATCCCAATTCACGACCAATTTTTCCAATTCGAACCAGGGTGGCTCAGCCACTTCCTACCATCCAAACCTATCCTTTAGTCACCATATCAACCCAATAACCACTCCCTAATCCTCAGATAACAATCGAACCACGGGAACCGAGGTAAATCCTGCTCCCGTCTGACACCCAGACACGAATACAGTCAGACGCAGGAGAAATTATACTACATATCCCGAAGTCAACAGTTTACAGAGCATAGTACTCAATACAAAAGAAAGAAAACTATTAACTGAATACACGCACACGGAAATTAAAACAAAATACTCTGGGATCCCTCTCGTAACTTCCATGCCTCAGACGCTGCCTCGACGCCAAAACCCCGCGCTAGCTCCACAACTTGGAGGGCAGTTAAAAACAGAAGGTGTGAGTGGACCAAAATAAAATAAGAATTTCCAAAACCAATTTATAAGAAAACTGGTTTAGCCCTCCGTTTTGAAACCACATGCATAACTCAGTTATTAAAACAGTTATAAACCAATCACCATAAAACATCATAAGAAACAGAAACACTATAAATACAGTGATAGAAATCATATCATAAGCATCATCAAACCGTAGTATAAACCGTGGATATCAAAGCATCATTTTCCAATCAAACCTGTTGGACCTATCCGAGTCTTTAAACTCCCGAGTCTTTAAACTCAATCCAGGCCTCAATAATATCCGAGTCTTTAAACTCCCGAGTCTTTAAACTCAATAGGCCAACGGGGGAAATAACAATATATCCGAGTCTTTAAACTCCCGAGTCTTTAAACTCAATCCGGGTCTTTAAACCCAATCCGGGCCCGTCCCCCGTCAACTCAATATCCGGGTCTTTAAACCCAATAACCAGATCCAGAAAATCCAATCAAAACCATTTGAAAACCTTTTCCAAATCCGTATCCAAACCCGAATCCGAAATCACCGGTCTGACGCCCTTCCAGCATCCCGAACCGTCATTTCGAACCCAAATCCGGAATTCCGCTTTCCACCTTTAAAACCAAATCCCACTTTCCGAAATCCAATTTTAAAACCAAAAACCCTTGATCATCGAAATCATGTTCCAAAATCCCTTTAGAATCATTGAAAACCATTTATTGTTTGAAATCCCAAAACCATGGCATCATAATCAGAAAACAAGCCTTTCTCGTAAAACGTGTCAAATACCATATTTTCTCGAAAACGTGCAAGTATATAAAACCACATCATAAATCCAACATTCATGTAATCACATATATAAAACAATTAGAGAAAAGCAGTTATGCATGTTCGAGTTTAAGGAAAGGGTCCACTCACAGTACCGAGCCCTCAATCGCGTCCCAAACGTCTCGTACGTTCCTCAGCTTCCTCGGGAACTCCCGATCCTGTCAAAAACCGCCAAAGTACGTTACTAACACGTCTACGAGTATCCACCTAAATTCCCTCAAAACTCCCCGGGTCCTAAACGTACCGAACCGGAACCCTAAACCTTCACCCTCGCGTAACTACTTCGACTCCACGTCCGATTAACCCGAAACCACCGCCAACGAACTCGTCACAACACCTAGACCAAAAACATAGTTGACACTTTCCCCAAAGACCGCCACACGCGCCGCCCAAAGTGGCTGCGCGTGGCCCTCACGCGCCTGCTACAGTGTCACCGTCTACCTCGAGTAGACCGGGTTCGACACAGTACTGCACCTCGAACCGGCGAGGACGGTTCTCCACCGTACCTGCACCAAATCGACTCCTCTCTTCACCCACTACTTTGTCCCGTCCTAAGGAACTCATCCCCCTCACTCAAACTCTTCGTCTCAGCCTCTAACCCGTCGACTCAAACTCAAACAGGAACCCTATCACCTGCCCTGTTCCACAATCCGTCCAACCCAATCACCTCCCGTCACGGTAACCACCGTAGACGGTTCCCAGAACCTCCCTGAACCTCACCTCACTCACCATAACCGTCGACTCTACCCCAGACTTCACGACTCTACGTTTGAAGAAAAACAGAAAAACAGGGCAGGCAAGGCACTTTCCGTCGTCTAGCCTCCACCGTGCACTTCCCCGTCACGGCAGCACAACCAGAAGACACCCAGGCCTCAACTGAGTCCCCTAGACCTCCCTAGACTCTTCGATTCAACCCCTAACGCTACAACTTTCGACTTGAAACTCGACGGCAAAACAGAGCACATAGAGTAAAGTACGAAATTTACCTGCTTCCAGGCGCCGTCGTGAGCTCAGCCGTGAGGACACGGCTCCTCTCGTCCACCTCCATCCTCTGGACACCTCCTTTGGCCTCGATTGATCGATCACGGCCGCAACACCACCCAGCTCTCACCTCCTCTCTGTTTTTCTCTGAGTTTCCTCCCTGGTTCCTGTGGTTCACTATTCGCACACACCACGGCCACCGTACTTCTCTATCTCCTCCCAAGCTCTCTTCCACTCTCTGGTCACTCCTCACCCTTCAATTCACACAACACACACACACACACACACTCACCCCTCAATTATTCTCAATTTCTCCCTCTGTTTCTGTCTGGGTCGAAGAACACACAACACACACGGCACGGTTGCACCCCAAATAATTGGACCGTGCACTCACTAGAACCAACCAGACCTCCTACACGTGTCACCAATCCCTCAACTCCTCTCCCAAGTGGCTCAATCCCAGCCCTCCATCTGTCCCTCTCTGTTGCACAATTCCCAGAGCATAAAAGACCAAAAATGCCCTTCCTTTTTCACCAAAATTACAACTTTGCCACTACCTTTCTAGACCCGTAACTCACACCTCGTAAGTCTGATAAATACGTGCCGCCTATCATCGAACTCATGACGACGAGATCTATGTAACGGTCCTAGGTCAACGTACCAAAACTCGATCGTCCAAAAAGTCAACTTTCCCCCCTATTTTACCCAAATTACGATTATGCCCTCAACCTTCCGAACATCATAACTTCCTCCTCGGATGTCGGAATCGGGCGTACCACCTGTCTACGGGTTCACAACGTCCTAAATTACGTCCTGGTCACCGGTCAATACCCAATTGACCGCCCATACTAAAAGTCAACTATTTACCCGAACTAGGGGCAAAGTCGTCATTCTACCCTATCGATCCAAAAGTACCCAACTAAGTACTACTTAAACTCACTAATCCCACCTTAATTACTATCTTAACCCTGATTTCTGGGACGGGTCGTTACAATCTACCCACCTAAAAAGAATTTCGTCCCTGAAATTCCACAACTAGTTCCCAACACCTAGGGTCTCCTACCCAGTGCTTCACAACTAAGTTAAAACTGCTCTTAAATTCCCTGCCTATCATCTCCACCTTGGGTATTTCACACCATCCCCAACCACTGTTACCACGTCCAGCCCTCTCTCCGTAACAACTATATGGTGTACGCAAGGGAAACCCTATGAACAAAAAACAAAGGTATTTTAAAATACCTCATATGGAGTACAATAAAGTCATAGAGTACATCTTCACGTACTGCCACCTCACCAAAACTCTTCTCAACTCCTACCCAGGACAGTCTAATCCAAACAGGAACTCCTACTTACTGGCTCACTCCCTCGGAGGCTACTTCGACCACTTCTCGGATAAATCTACAAAGTCCTAAAGGCAAACTCTAGATTGTGGGTTCTCTTCCTTCAATAACCTCAATAACCTCAATAACTTCATATCGATCAGTTATTCTATGCCTCATTCGGATTGAGGTCGAGGCTGGAGAGAGACAGGATTTTGAGATCCCGAAGGTACGGGTTGTTACATATAGTCACTCCTTTCCCGTTTCTTCTGTCATCCTTCATCCTTCATCCTTCAACGGAACTCACCATAACACTCCAGGTCACCTAGGGAAAATCCTAGACTCTACCCTGAGATCTAGCAACAAAGTAGGTACAACACAACCAAGAGTAATACAAGTACCTGTCCCTGTATCTGGTGCCGATTGAACCTCCTGCTGAGTCATTGAGAACACTCGGGCCTGAGATCCCGACGCTCTACCACGTCCCCTCGAACTACTAGTGGCACCACCACCTCCGCTAGTGCCCGCTGTTCCTGACGCTGTACTCTGTCCAGGCTCCGCTGCTCCTCGGCCTACACCACCTTCCTGGGGCAACAGTGGACACTCACGTCGAAAGTGACCACGCTCTCCGCAGTAAAAGCAAACATCCCGACCGGAAAGACCTGGTCACCCTGTCGACGCAACAGACGTCGCACTAGCTTGTGGAGTCGGCTGTGTCCGATAACCACGAAATCCTGAACTCTGGAAACTACCAGGTCTACCGAAATGATCATCGCCCGACGACGATGCTCCACCGAAGTTACCTCTCTTCGGTGTCCTCTGACTCGAAGCTCCAGAAAAAGATGGCTCTCGGCGTCTCGCCGGCAAACTCGCCTCAACCCTCACCGCAGCGTCCGACAACTCTTGGAGGGTAGTGAATGATCCAGCCGTCACGATGGCACGAATCTCACCTCGCAGTCCCAACTCAAACCTACGACACATCTCGGCTTCAGTAGCCACGAACGCAGGAGCAAACCGAGACAACATCTGGAACTTCCGTTCGTACTCAGCCACACTCAGATTCCCTTGTTAGAGTTACAGAAACTTTGCCTCCTTGGCATCTCGAAAAGAACGAGGGTAGTACTGCTCCAGAAACCGTTCCCTAAACGTCTCCCAGGTTACAATGTGGACATCCCAGCCAGACAACTCGAGGGTATACCACCACTCGTATGCCGCACCATCCAGTAAAAACGTAGCCAGTAACACGCGCTCCTCCGGTGGACAATGCATCACTGCAAAGATCCGCTCAAGTCTCGTGATCCACCTCTGGGCTTCCTCAGGATCAGCCCCGCCACTGAAAGTAGTAGCCCCAAGCCGCTGGGCTCGCTCAATCGTAGTACTCTCAGTTCCCCTCGCCGTTTCTTCTTCAGGTCATGGAGAGGGTCTACGTCTCGGAGGCATCGTCAACCGCAAGCTGAAAGAGGCATAGAAGTAGTCAAACAACCGAAACACAACCTCACACACTGAAAAACCCCAACAAACTCGACAAACCTATGCTCTGATACCAATTGTCAGGACCCACCCCGGTTTCACCCCAAAAACCGAGGTAAATCCTGCTCCCGTCTGACACCAGGACACGAATACAGTCAGACGCAGGAGAAATTATACTACATATCCCGAAGTCAACAGTTTACAGAGCATAGTACTCAATACAAAAGAAAGAAAACTATTAACTGAATACACGCACACGGAAATTAAAACAAAATACTCCGAGATCCCTCTCGTAACTTCTATGCCTCAGACGCTGCCTCGACGCCAGAACCCCATGCTAGCTCCACAACCTGGAGGGCAGTTAAAAACAGAAGGTGTGAGTGGACCAAAATAAAATAAGAATTTCCAAAACCATTTTATAAGAAAACTGGTTTAGCCCTCCGTTTTGAAACCACATGCATAACTCAGTTATTAAAACAGTTATAAACCAATCACCATAAAACATCATAAGAAACAGAAACACTATAAATACAGTGATAGAAATCATATCATAAGCATCATCAAACCGTAGTATAAACCGTGGATATCAAAGCATCATTTTCCGATCAAACCTGCTGGTCCTATCCGAGTCTTTAAACTCCCGAGTCTTTAAACTCAATCCAGGCCTCAATTGTAACGACCCGTCCCGAATTCCGGGATTAGTTTAGTGACTAATCTTGATTAGTGAGGTTGAACGGTGGTTAGTAGGGCGGAATCGGACAAATTGTGCAAAATGACCGTTTTGCCCCTGGTCGTGGGCAAAATGTTGACTTTTTGATCGGGCGGTCAAACGGACTTTGACCGATGACCGTGACGTAGTTCGGGACGTCACGAGTTCATAGACAGGTGGCACGTTCGATTCCGACATTCGTAGAGAAAGTTATGGTGTTCGGAAGTTGAGGGGTATTTTGGTAATTTGGCTTATTAGGGGCCAAATGTTGACTTTTTGATCGGGAAGTCCGATGGACGAGGGCCAAGGACCGTTACGTAGGTATCGTCGATACGAATCCAACGACAGGCGGCATGCCGAAATCGGAGTTACGACGACGAAGTTATGGTCACGGACGTAATCGCGATAAACCGAGACTCGGAATAAAATAATAATATTTAAATAGGTGAACAGTAACTGACGAATCTGGACCCTTGGATGTAGTCCACATGTCACTCATCCCCACCTTCCCTAAAATCTGGATCCTTGTTGGCCATTGGATTATTTAATCCATTTTCTCCCCTTAAATCCTCACCATCCATTCAAACCTCAGATTAAATCTGGGCCCTTGATCTCATCTCTTTCTTCCCTTCATCTACTGATCACACTCATCCCTCTCACTCTGTTCTTTCTTCCACCCGAAACACATATGCACACAACCTACATGAACCACCTTACCAATCTCTTCTGTGTTGGTGTGTGAGTGAGATGAGCTGCACGGTGAGGCTTGAGAGACGGCGGGGGGACGACGGAGACGGCGGAGACGACGGCGGCAAAACAAAAACAGAGGAGCAAAAATGCAGAAATTGGAAGATCGTTATGGATTGGCTTTTGATCGTGTTTGAGGGGTGAAAGGAGTTCCTGGAGTCGAACTGGGCATGCTGGTGGCCACGGCGGTAGCCACGGCGGCGAGGTAAGCCTCGAACCCGTGAGTTTGTTTTCGGGTACAAAAATGGTAGGATGGGTTTTAACGTGTTTCGATCGATCTGGTGATTAGGATGATGATCTAGAAGGTGAGACGAGCTTCTGGGGATCGTTTTCGAAAGGAATGGTGGCCGGGATCGTGCAGACACGACGGTTGCAGGTGGCCGGTCTGCACACCTCCACGAACAGGTAGTGAAACGAAGTTGTTTATTAGTTTTTAAAGCATGGATCAACTGGAATTGATGAGACGATCTTGTAGGAACAAACGGATTTGAAAATGGTCGAGTAATGGCTGAGAACCAGTCGGGTTGGGCCGCGGGTCACGGTGACCCGTTTATCAGACAACCGGGTCAGAACGGTGACACTGTTCACGGCGCGTGAGTTTCACGCGCAGCCACTCACGGCGGCGCGTGGCGGCGCGTGGGCACGAATCTCGAGGTGAGGTCAACATGACTTTTAATCCATTCGATGTAACAGACATTTTGGAATTGGTTTCGTGTCGATCGGACACCGTCTCGATAGTGTTCGGGATGTCCGAAGGTTTTAAATTAAGTTTAAAAATAAGTAAAAATTCGGGAAAATTACGGGACTTTGATAGGATGTTAATAATGAGGTTAGTGACCCTCTAATGTGATTTGGACAGGATTGGGAGTCCCGGTGATAGTGGTGTGGCCCGGGAGGGCCAGTGGCACGCGTATCGAGGCACACGGTTAAAACGGTCTGTGAGTGGACTTTGGTTTTATAAATCCTATGCATGCTTAAATGTGTTATATGGTTTATATACATGATTTCTATGATGGTATTTGTGAGCATTGATTTTGGATATGTTGCACGTATTTCGAGGTGTTTTCCGTATTTCACGTATATCGGGATTAACGGTTTATTTGCGGTTTTGTGTGCTTGTGGTTAAATAAATAATATAATGAAATGGTTTTGAAATTGGAAATATGAAATCGGGCTGAGACCCATTTGAGTTATATTATCGGGCCAGGGGCCCAGTTGATTTGTGAATTCGGACCGTGGGCCCAGCGGGTTTATAAAGTCGGGCTGCGGGCCCAGTTGGTTTACAAATCGGGCCGTGGGCCCAGTGGTTCATAAAATCGGGCATGAGGCCCAATTGGATTATAATGGTGATTTCGGGTCAGGGACCCTATATTTAATAATTGTGATTTTGGGTCAAGGACCCTAAATGGAATTATGTGGTTTTATGGAAATTTCGGGCAGGGCCCAATGGTAATAATGTGATAAAAGGATTTAATAAAACTGTTTTCCATATACCATCTGGATACAAGGATATATGATGGTCTCCTCCAGATGTCTGGGACACTGGGGAAGTCACGGTGCATTGCCTGCGAGGGGTCATTATACGGAGCAGCCGGACCGTATGATGACTCAGGAGCAGGATTGCTATGATTGACGTCAGGGACGTCAGACATCAGGGATGTCAGATATATGGACCCGGAGAGACCCCGGGCAGCACGCGTAGCTTATGAAACCGTGAGACATGACGTCAGGGACGTCTAGCATCAGGGATGCTGGTGATGGTAATGGTAAAATACGAATTTATGAAATGGCTTTCCGGGTGGATTTATGATTGTGTGATTTTAATGAATTAATGTTCATTTATGGTAGTGGGTGGTGACCCACA
The DNA here is from genome assembly GCA_032719365.1 of Prinsepia uniflora. Lineage (NCBI taxonomy): Eukaryota > Viridiplantae > Streptophyta > Magnoliopsida > Rosales > Rosaceae > Prinsepia > Prinsepia uniflora. The sequence continues at coordinate 17,308,620 of CM064865.1, read as the reverse complement.
TGGTCGTATATGCATGGTGGTGGTATTCCACGGTTTTGGGCTGAGTTCCCACACTTGGTTTTTGGTTAACGGTTTTTGGGCTAAGGCCCTAATGGCTCGGTTGAGCAAACGTTTTGGTTACTGGTTTTGGTGGCATGCATACGTTTTTATTGGAGGGCATAAATGTCTTATAAATGTATTTGATGAACTTATTGGTTTTGTCCACTCACAGCTTTTGGTTTTAATGCCCTTCAGGTTGATCACGGATGCGGTTGCAGCAGGGACTGGGACATTGCACACCTCCTCCATCGATCCTTGCGCACTCTGGATGCCCCGTTTGGGCAGTGACTCTTGGTTATCCCTGGTCCGACACCCCTTGTTGGACGGGAGCAGGGCACATTCCACGGTAATCCCGGGGGGATTGGGATGGGTCCTGTCATCAATATTATCCGAGTCTTTAAACTCCCGAGTTTTTAAACTCAATAGGCCTACGGGGGAAATAACAATATATCCGAGTCAATAAACTCCCGAGTCTTTAAACTCAATCCGAGTTTTTAAACCCAATCCGGGCTCGTCCCCCGTCAACTCAATATCCGGGTCTTTAAACCCAATAACCAGATCCAGAAAATCCAATCAAAACCATTTGAAAACCTTTTCCAAATCCGTATCCAAACCCGAATCCGAAATCACCGGTCTGATGCCCTTCCAGCATCCTGAACCGTCATTCCGAACCCAAATCCGGAATTTCACTTTCCACCTTTAAAACCAAATCCCACTTTCCGAAATCCGATTTTAAAACCGAAAACCCTTGATCATCGAAATCATGTTCCAAAATCCCTTTAGAATCATTGAAAACCATTTATTGTTTGAAATCCCAAAACCATGGCATCATAATCAGAAAACAAGCCTTTCTCGTAAAATGTGTCAAATACCGTATTTTCTCGAAAACGTGCAAGTATATAAAACCACATCATAAATCCAACATTCATGTAATCACATATATAAAACAATTAGAGAAAAGCAGGTATGCATGTTCGAGTTTAAGGAAAGGGTCCACTCACAGTACCGAGCCCTCAATCGCGTCCCGAACGTCTCGTACGTTCCTTAGCTTCCTCGGGAACTCCCGATCCTGTCAACAACCGCCAAAGTACATTACTAACACGTCTACGAGGATCCACCTAAATTCCCTCAAAACTCCCCGGGTCCTAAACGTACCGAACCGGAACCCTAAACCTTCACCCTCGCGTAACTACTTCGACTCGACATCCGATTAACCCGAAACCACCTCCAACGGACTCGTCACAACACCTAGACCAAAAACCTAGTTGACACTTTCCCCAAAGACCGCCGCACGCGCCGCCCAAAGTGGCTGCGCGTGGCCCTCACGCGCCTGCTACAGTGTCACCGTCTACCTCGAGTAGACCGGGTTCGACACAGTACTGCACCTCGAACCGGCGAGGACGGTTCTCCGCCGTACCTGTACCAAATTGACTCCTCTCTTCACCCACTGCTTCGTCCCGTCCTAAGGAACTCATCCCCCTCACTCAAACTCTTCGTCTCAGCCTCTAACTCGTCGACTCAAACTCAAACAGGAACCCGATCACCTGCCCTGTTCCACAATCCGTCCAACCCAATCACCTCCCGTCACGGTAACCACCGTAGACGGTTCCCAGAACCTCCCTGAACCTCACCTCACTCACCATAACCGTCGACTCTACCCCAGACTTCACGACTCTACGTTTGAAGAAAAACAGAAAAACAGGGCACGCAAGGCACCTTCCGTCGTCTAGCCTCCACCGTCCACTTCCCAGTCACGGCAGCACAACCAGAAGACACCCAGGCCTCAACTGAGTCCCCTAGACCTCCCTAGACTCTTCGATTCAACCCCTAACGCTACAACTTTCGACTTGAAACTCGACGGCAAAACAGAGCACATAGAGTAAAGTACGAAATTTATCTGCTTCCAGGCGCCGTCGTGAGCTCAGCCGTGAGGACACGGCTCCTCTCGTCCACCTCCAGCCTCTGGACACCTCCTCTGGCCTCGATTGATCGATCACGGCCGAAACACCACCCAACTCTCACCTCCTTTCTGTTGTTCTCTGAGTTTCCTCCCTAGTTCCCGTGGTTCACTATTCGCACACACCACGGCCACCGTACTTCTCTATCTCCTCCCAAGCTCTCTTCCACTCTCTGGTCACTCCTCACCCTTAAATTCACACAACACACACACACTCACCCCTCAATTCTTCTCAATTTCGCCCTCTGTTTCTGTCTGGGTCGAAGAACACACAACACACACGGCGCGGTTGCACCCCAAATAATTGGACCGTGCACTCACTAGAACCAACCAGACCTCCTACACGTGTCACCAATCCCTCAACTCCTCTCCCAAGTGGCTCAATCTCAGCCCTTCATCTGTCCCTCTCTGTTGCACAATTCCCAGAGCATAAAAGACCAAAATGCCCTTCCTTTTTCACCAAAATTACAACTTTGCCACTACCTTTCTAGACCCGTAACTCACACCTCGTAAGTCCGATAAATACGTGCCGCCTGTCATCGAACTCAGGACGAGGAGATCTATGTAACGGTCCTAGGTCAACGTACCAAAACCCGATCGTCCAAAAAGTCAACTTTTCCCCCTATTTTACCCAAATTACGATTATGCCCTCAACCTTCCGAACATCATAACTTCCTCCTCGGATGTTGGAATCGGGCGTACCACCTGTCTACGGGTTCACAACGTCCTAAATTACGTCCTGGTCACCGGTCAAAACCCAATTGACTGCCCGTACTAAAAGTCAACTATTTACCCGAACTAGGGGCAAAATCGTCATTCTACCCTATCGATCCAAAAGTACCCAACTAAGTACTACTTAAACTCACTAATCCCACCTTAATTACTATCTTAACCCTGATTTCTGGGACGGGTCGTTACACTTGGCCATCGGACTTCCTAGGTCAAAAGTCAACTTTTCACCCTCGTTTAAGGGCAAAATCATAATTTCGCCCTGAACGTCCGTTAATCCTCGGCTAATCCCCAATTAGCCTCGCTAATCCATCATTAGTCTTAATTAATCCATTAAATTTGGGACGGGTCGTTACAACCCCGATAAGTATCTTGGGCTTCCATCACTATGTGGCAGATCGAAAAAGGAGGCCTTACTTTTTTTTTTCGGGAAAAGATTGGCAAGAAAATTCATGGTTGGAAGAAGAAGTTTCTCTCTCGGGCTGGCAAGGAGGTGCTTATCAAGTCTTTGGCCCAGGCTATCCCTACATATCCCATGACAGTTTTCAAGTTTCCTAAGAATGTTTGTTAAGCTATTTATTCTGATTTAGTAAATTTTTGGTGGGGACAGTCTGAGAGTGGTAATAAGATTCATTGGATTAGCTGGGCTGAGTTGGGCCTTCCGAAGACGGATGAGGGAATGGGCTTCAGGAATCTCGAGGATTTCAACCTTGCCCTTCTGGCAAAACAATGTTGGAGACTTATTCGCGAACCAGACTCTTTTTGGGCTCGGATGCTTAAGAGCAGGTATTTTCCAAATGGAAACTTCTGGGAGGTAAGAAAGGGATGTCGTGCCTCCTGGGCATGGACTAGTATTTTTGAGGGCCGACGTATTATTCTTAAGGGAGCCCGTTGGCAAGTTCTAAATTGGGAGGACATAAAAATTTGGACTGATCGGTGGTTTTCGGGAACCATGAATGGATTTCTTACCCCTGCTCCCGTTGAGACCGATTGCTTATCCCATCATATCTCCTCACTGATTGACTCAACCTCCCGATCTTGGAACCTTGCGGACATTGAGCCTCTGATATCTGTAGCTGACTGCGATACCATTCAATCTATCCCCCTTGGGAACTCGAAGGACAAGGACTGGCTTATCTGGCCACACTGCAAGATGGGTGAGTATAGCGTGAAGTCTGGTTATTTCTAGCTTCGGACCAATCCACCACCTCCTAGCTCACTTGCACTTTTTAGACCCTCTTTTTCGGCTATGTTCCCATTGGACCTATGGAAGTTTATTTGGAAGTTGAAAGCATATCCGCGAGTCATCAATTTCATGTGGAAGATTTTTCGGGGGTGCCTCCCCACCCAGGAAAACCTCTTTCATCGTCACTTGAGTCACTATCAGGTGTGCCCTATCTGTGAGGAGTATCCTGAAACCATTGAGCACCTTTTACTACTGTGCCCCGGTGTGACTTGCATTTGGTTTGGGGGTCTCCTGAACTACCGTATTGATTTCTCCTAAGTGACGTCCTTTGCGGCTTGGCTCAACACTGTCCTGTCTCCCTCCGTGGGTATGGGCGGGAATCGCGGTTGGACCGCGTCTATTGTTGTCTTCACCTGCTGGGAAATCTGGAAACACCGTTGCAAACTGCTCTTTGATGGACGCCCGTTCAATCATTCTCTTATCATTCAGGCCATATCCAGGCACGTCTCTGAATTCTGGAGCTCCCTTGTACAATTTGGGTGTCCTTCGGGGCCTAATCACAATTCTCAGGTTACCAATGGTTCTTGGTGCCCTCCATTGGCCTCAATCATGAAGGTAAATTGTGACGCCTCTTGGTTAAACTAGGAGGTTCCTGTTGGTGTTGGGGCCATCATCCGAAACTCGGAGGGAGCATTCTGTGGTGCTATTTGTGATGCTAGAAGGACAAAAAATGTTTTAATTGCTGAAGCATGGGCTGCCTTTACCTGGGTGGAATTTGCTCGATCCCAAGGCTACGGTGATGTGATTGTGAAATCAGACTCTCTGACTCTGATAAAGGGCACTTCTGGAAGCATTGCTCGTGATAACTAGGAAAATTTTCCCCATTCTCTCTCAGCTCCAAGCTCATCGTCCCTATTTTGAGCGAATCCGTTTTCATTGGATCCCTCAGAGTTCTAACAAGGTAGCTGATACTTTAGCTACTCAAGCACGACGAAGAATGTGCAGAGAAGTCTGGATTGATCGTCTTCCATCTTTCTTAGTGTTTATTTTAAACAATGATGAGCTCATTTGCCACTCGTGCTAAGTTATTTTTCTTTTGAGCCTAATAGTGGACGTTTTATGGTATGTCGTGGGTCTTTACTCTAAATCCCTTCATAATTCATTTTCGTGTACTTTTTTTTTTTTCCTTTTTGTGCGTATTCTACTTCATTTTTAAATGAATTTCCCATATTTCTAATAAATAAAAAACGTTCCAGCGTTTCAGACAAGAAAGAGAAACAATCTGCCCGCGTGCGTTACGGGTCCAAGTCTCTCAGAAGTCATCATTCTAATTTATTGGTCAATAATTTATTATTATCAGCTTTTTAAAATTAAAGGCACTCGCTTGCTTGCTCTTCCTCATTTCATTAATAATTAATTAATTCATTCAAATTCGTTCACACTTCTCTCTTTGTGCTTTACTGGGCTTTCAATTCTTGGTTGTTGAATCCAGGGAACGACGCCGTATGAGCCACTGGCTGGCAACCTTTGCATATGCCTGCCTTTTCGCTCTGTATTGGAGTCTATTGACTATCGACATAGAAAAGTTGGTTTCTGTATGTTTTTTTGGGTCTCAAGTTTTTGGCATTCCTTTCTTCAGTTTGAGACTTTTCTTTCACAAATTGAAAACTTAAGAAACTTGTCTGCAACTTCTTCTTCTTATTTTCCCTGCTTCCTTCTCAAATTTGCAGCAATGATCAACCCTTTCAGTTCGGTAAGCTTCTCTCTGTGTATGTATATACGTGTTCTTCTTTCTGGGTTTACGAAATTGGATTTTGTTTCAAACCATGCCTTTGATTTTTTGCGTTGTTTTTCAAGAGTTTAAATTCCAATTTAGTTATCTGCTGTTCACTTACTGAGAATAAGTGGAAGAAATGGAAGGAAAATTGATTACATTCTTGTCGCTATTTTTGTCTCCGGTTCGGAATCCCGAACGCCGGTTTCCCGTGTGTTCAATTTTTTGTACACGATATGGGACTTGAATTTCAATATTGTTATTATCTGAGACTTTGTTAAGAGAGAAAAAGGCTTTGAATTTGAGATTGATTTGTGATTCTCTTTGATCATAATTGCAGCACATGGACATGGGCATTTAATCAGGAGAGGAGAGACTTCTATTGTTAAATTGGAATTTGTTGTAGTCAGTAATTTAAATCGTTTCCCTTTGTTTGCTCAATGTTTGCTGTTGCTTAACTGCCATCCGGCAACAATTTCTTTAGATAAGAAATAACTATTAATTAATTTTTCATCACATTACTTTGGGGCATGCTTGTGACTAGCTAAAAATTTCACTTTTGATTTTGTTTTGCCTTCTGTTTCCCTCTATTCGGCCGGATGGCAACCGGCCATGGAATTTTGGTTCTTCCTCCAGTAAGTGCGTAGGCTTGCCACCACCAAGGCCCAAATAATGGGATATGAATGGAGTGTAGAGTGTGTAATTTCTTGCTTTCTTATATGATCTATGCTTCCTGATATGTTCAATCAATGCTGTTGAATTTTGACTGGTCAATGCAGTATCATTGTGATTGATATTTACATCATTTGTCAGGCCACTGTACTTTCCGATCCAAAGAATAGATCATTTTACTGCAGCCTCTTCATTGTAGCTTCATTGATGTGCGGTGCTTATTTCATTGGCAGTGCAACCATTGCTCGGGAGTACAAGGAAGTATGTCCCACTGTCCCATTACTATCTCTTACTTGAACTTGGTCTACTCTAAGAAAGAAAAAATTATGTCTGAATGAATTTCTCTGGTTTCTTTCTTATTAATAAATAGTCCTGGGAAAATTTTATGCAGAGATTAACAAGATGGAAAGTGATTTACAATAGGCAGAATACAAATTTTGATACATGCAAGGTTTGACTCTTAGAGAAAATAAGTGTTTTTTTAATGGCACTTGAAAGTTACTTTGGTTGCTAATTTTTTCTCTCTTTATCCTCAGAATCGTTGCCAACCTTTAGGCAGTGGGGCATTACCAGAAGGAATTGTTTCCAAAACATCGAACTTGGAAGTACATCCTTTATGGGGTTCATCAGTGATAAATGTATGGGAGCCTATGGCGGGTTTCATGGAATGTTAATGCCCGTTCATCAGTTAGTTATAAAACTCTAGTTGTTTCCTGTTAATTGGTCAATGATAACGCATACTCATCCTTTGTTTGAGAAACATGACTTGCATGTTAATAATTAGTTTGTTATCTCCTGTTTTCTATGTGCCTAGTATATCAGTCACTGAACTAAGTCTAAAGAGATTAGTTCAATGGCATGTTTTGTAAAGTTTTGCATGGTCCGAAGCTGTTGAAATCTGTCTGAATCTGATCAAATTGTTCTTATTGCTACTTATAAGTTCCAACATCAATGTAGTAATGCAAGTTGCGTGTGCAAAAGTACACTCTAATATAAAAACATAACTCTCATAAAATGCAGTGGGATTTTGTAATCCCTTTTTCTCTGGGATATTTCTTGATAGAAGTTCTTGTGATCGCTTGTTTAGTAACCTCAATTGCTCGTCAACTTAACTTGTTATAGTTTGTCTCAACCATTTTAACATCTTGTCAACAGAGTAAAGTGAATTCTTTTACGTAAGTTTATCAATCATTAATCTTCAATGCTTTGATCCCAAAATATAACTACCATCATGACATACTTCATCTGAGGATTTTACAATTTTCACATCTGTTTCTTCTGACCATGTGTGCATGATTAGCTTTTGGAATTAGATGTTGTTGTTACTGAAAGCATTACACTGTTTCCTGGTTAATATCTGTGTTTTTTTTTACGCATAATTTATTGCTTGAATGGTTTTGTTCTTACTAGGGGATATTGTTTCCCTCTTGAAAAAAAATTCTTTTGCAACCTATTAGCCTCAGAAAGTAAACATTTTCTTGCACCTGATTGCTATGTCGAAATCATGATAACGTGGTTTCCTCGCTTCTGCCTTTTAATGTTCATGTTTTGTTACTGACATCTGCAAATTGTTTTTCTACTTTTCTTACAAATAAGAAAGCTTACAATTTGCTGTTTAAAAACTTCTAAAAAAATTTCTTGCACCTCCTTCCTTCCTGTTATTATTGTCTTACGTATAACCATAGTAATATATCAATTTTTTTTTTTTGTGCATCTATATTTTTCTTAGGGGGTTTCTTCTAGCTAAAAATTTCAAATTACTGTGGCAGGAGAACTCAAAACCTTCTATGAGCTTGCTGGCAATTGCAGTTGGAATAAGGCAGAAGGAAATAGTGGACAGAATTGTTCAAAAGGTAACAATTTATTTGCTCATTCCCATCTCGAGAATATCCTTCCCTTATATATATTTGAAAAATCTCTGTTGTTATTTTGCAGTTTCTATCAAGCGATTTTGTTGTTATGCTTTTTCATTATGATGGTGCTGTGGATAAATGGAGAGATTTACTTTGGAGTGATCGTGCTATACATGTGTCTGTGATGAATCAAACAAAATGGTAAAATTAAGTCTCTCATATGGTCACCTAAAACTATAGTTATATGCAATTATGTCACCTTATATTCGGTGGAACACTACATGTTTCGATAACATCTTGATGAAACAATACCGTTTGATGACATAGGTGGTTCGCCAAACGTTTCTTGCATCCAGATATTGTTTCCGAGTACAAATATATCTTTCTTTGGGATGAGGACCTTGGAGTTGAGAACTTTGACCCAAAGAGGTAAGTGTAGTCGGTTAAGTTTTTAGAATGATCTTGGCATCCTTATTGGGATTACTTTTATTTTTCTCATATTATTCTTGTTTGCTATGGTATTACAGATGTAATATAATATGACACACAATGCACATGTTTATTTTCTGCTTAGAAGAGTAAACTGAAGTCTTTTACAGAAAACATTGCAAAATCCAACTATTTTAAATGCTTTTCACTATCGAGTTTAAATTCTACTTGTTTTTCAGTAATCTGCCATCCTCTCTCCTTAATCTACCCTTTTGTTTCTGTAAGTAAAAATAAAATAGTAAAGTTATCAAATGGACCCGCAAATAGGTTTTTTAATAAACTGGGTCCACCGCCATTCAGGCATAATAAAACAGAATATGTCCTTAGCTTTGTAATCAGAAAGCCATTCAGTAAATGTTCTGCAGATGAGAAAATAGAAAATTGATTTGATATGGCCCAGGAACCTAATGCATTGTGTTTTTGTAGATATCTATCCATTGTTAGGGAAGAGGGACTTGAAATATCACAGCCTGGACTTGATCCTGACAAGTCAGAGGTGTATCATCCAATCACTGCACGCATGAAGAATTCTAAAGTGCACAGGTCAGTGTTTCCTGGAAAGTGGATTTAATATGGTAACAGTGTTTAGTTTATGCAGAGAGCAATGTAGTTGACATACTTTTTAGTCTTTGGGCTATCTTTCAAGAGAAAGGAAAGAAAAATTCACATGGTTGATTGCTTCATTAGTCCTTTGAAGTGTACATGTTTGTCCCAGAGATGTGTACATAGTTACAAAAATTCCTGTAACATCCAACCCTAATGAAGACTAATGAACGGCAATAATTTAAACCAAATGTTAGACAACCACCAGAGCACAACAGTTTAACCTGTCAGGGAATGAGCCAGCATATGTTAAGCTTACATTTTTTTTTTAAGCTTACATTCTTTCTCACCTGCATGCCCCTAATGAATACTAATAAAAGATAAGGAAAATAGACTTCGTTTCTCTCCGGTCTCCGAGTTCTTTGACCTCTATATCTTCCTCTGCTTTGACCCAGACTGTGGGCTGGTCAGGGATGATCTTTGGGCATTTTCTCTGCAGTGGCCTAGCATACATAAATTTCATTTGGAGTTATATGAAAGCAATCCTTGACTTTGAGAGAGTGGTCGAACCATCTGTTTTTATGTGGTTTCTTACTGTTCCTATTTCCCTTTTCATCAATTTCTTTCTTGCATAACCACCATTTAGGTGGTTTTGTCGTAACTTGTGTTTTTCCTGGTGTAAGATTCTTTTTCACTCTGGGATATCAGAGAGTATATTAGAATTGATTTTGATCCATCTTTGTGCAAATCTTAACAGAAGGTTTTATAAGTATAAAGGCAGTGGAAGGTGTGACGACCACAGCTCTACTCCTCCATGTACAGGGTAAGCAATAGCTTATGTGCTGTCCTCTATGTTTATATTTCTGATCAACTATTTCATTGCTGAAAATTTCCTTTTGGCTGTTCGGTTAATCTTTTTTACAGTTGGGTGGAAATGATGGCACCTGTATTTTCAAGAGCTGCATGGAAATGCGTATGGTACATGATCCAGGTACATAACCTCTACAAAACCAATACCAACCACAATCACAAAATAATTACCTGGTTTTGGTAATGAACAACAATATGTGACAGTGTAGGCAGTCATGTGCAAAGCGATCATATATGTGACAGGGTGAGAATATAAGATGGGTGAGGAAATAGGGACTGGTGAGTGGAAATATCAGCACTCACCTTTATACTAATGGTTACATTAAATAATCCATGAAAATTAAACACTAAGGAATTCTTGTAGTATAAACACCCATTAAATGCGAAAAATATTTTGGAGAATCTGAACTACTTTCCAATAGAAAAAAAAAGGTTGATCAGTCAAGAGCCTTGCTATCAAATATATAGTTATTATGCACCATATAAAGTTGCTTTTGAAATTTGGGAATGGGTTATGTATACTCTGCACGTTATTTTATTTCTGAAGGCTATTTTTTTCTACATAAGAAACATTATGGTGATTGTTCTGTGATTATTTGTTCACCTGACAGAACGACTTGATCCATGCCTGGGGCCTGGATGTGCAGCTTGGATATTGTGCACAAGTAAATTGCCTGCCTTATAGCTTCCTTTTTAAACTCTCTTGGCCATACTTTGTGTTACTTAAACTACTATCTTTCAGGGAGATCGAACAAAAAATGTTGGTGTGGTTGACTCTGAATATATAGTTCATCTTGCTCTTCCGACACTGGGTGTCTCCGAAGGCGATAAGGCAAGTATCATGTTATCATGGAAACTTGGGGCTTTAAACTGTTTAAATTAGTAATCCTGAAGGTTGGCTGGGTTGTTTCTGTTCAAGTCATATACATCCTATGAAGATGCAGCATTGTTACTGTGCAAGATGCACTTCTATAAAGGATGTGTATTGAACATGGTTGCATATTTTGTTCATCTTTACGTTCAATATTATTGTCTGATATTTTCTCCATCTATTTCTTTGCATAGGTGACTAATGTGCCAGCTACTGAGAAGGGGGACTTCGAAGCATTGGTGTGTTTTGAATTTCATTTTCTGTAGATTTATTTTATATTTTTTATTAATCTATTAGATTCTTTATTGAGATATAATGTGAGTTCATCTTTTTTAATTCAGGCATCATCTTCCCCCAATACAGTCAACAATAGACCTAAAGTAAGCCCTCTAATTGATTTGTCCGATAAGCTGCTTTACTCTGTTCAGAAGGATTGTAGATTCTGGCATTTGTTGACAATGGAAACATTTCGAATACTCATTGCTGCTACTTATCCTGTGAGTGTGACCTGTTAACAGGTTAGGATGCAGTCCTTTATTGACATGCAGATCTTTAAGGAACGATGGGGTAATGCAGTAAAGGAGGATAAATGTTGGGTTGACCCGTATCAACTGTCAGCGAACTGAAGTAACTGTATATTCAACTTACTGGACATCCATCATGCAAAATGCAAGGTTGGTGGCCAGTCTTATAGACGGACAACAGAAACCAGACATCACTGTGAATACTAAAAATTTCTGACGAGGCAAATTTTCGTTTCGGACAACGAATGCCATATATTTGAAGATTGAAATTGAAGTTGTGATGTGAAATCAAGCCACCAATGTGTATAGCCGCTGGTGCCTGGTGGCACAATGTATTGCTGTATTCCGGGCAGATTCCTGCCTGTTCCGGCTTTACTGTTGTGATTTTATCACCCACTAAATTGTAAATTTCTCCATATAAAGGATCTTGTTGTGAGGAAACATATTGATTTATTGAAAGGGCCGTTGAGAATAAATTTTAAGTTAAGGTTTTAAGCTTCAGTTTTCTTCGAAAAGGCCAACAATTGCATTTTTTTTTTTTGCGTCATCCAGGGTTCATTGCAATGGCGATGATCGATGGCACATCATTGCATTGGCAAGTGGGTTTCACTTTAGTTATATAACGCTTTTCGTTATTTATGAAGTGGAATCTGTAACCCGTATTATAAGTGAAAAGAACGCTGTCTCTCTGCCTCCCTCTCAAAAGTTTCTCTCCCTCCTCTCTAAAGCCAAAAACCAGCTGGCCCTAGGGGGTGGGGCTCCTCGGGATCCCTACCAATCTCCACCAACTTGTGTGGATCTGTGAGTGACCCCTACCTTCCCTTGCCCTCTCGTACTCTCTCCTCTCTTTCCTCTTTCTTCATGAATTCTTCTTCCTTGGTGTTGGCATTTTGTTCCACCCTTTGGGGTTTTTCCTCTCTCCATCATTTGGGATGGTTGCTCCTTGCCTCACTCTTTGTAGTGATTTTTTTTTGTTTTTGGGTAAATGCCCTCTTTCTTTTCCTGGCTCCTAATTGGATAGCTCAGATATCCCCAATCTCCTCTTCATCTTATTATCACTTCACAATTTCTTTAAACCCCAAAAACCACATGCTTTCCTTGTTGCTACCTTCATTCAACAACCCAATTCCTTCATTGGATGGGTTAATTTTAAGGTCTTTGTTGACCTTTTGGATCGCTTGTATATGCAGTCTGTTGTGACTTTTTACCCAAATACCATACCATACAGATCACCTTTCACGGATCTTATTTTTTGCTGGTTTTCTCTTTGTGGCAGCAGTGACGGGGCGAGTGGCGGTGACGGCGAAACTGCAGACATCGACCTCCTGATGCTTACTATTTCTAGGGTTTTGATGTTTTTTTTTGTTATGGGCCTGTTGTTATTAGTGGTCAAGGCTTTTATTTTGTTTGTAATTATCTTGTTTTGCACTTGGATTAATAAATTTTCCTACCCTTTGATAAAAAAATAAAATTATAAGTGAAAAGAAAAAACTATAGATTGTAGTCTTTATGGGTGGATATAAATTCGTTGAAATTAGAAATAGATTCGATTCAAATCGTTATTGGCACTCTAATTTGGATTTAACTATAAATCTATTACGATTTCAAAGTCAATAACATTAACAATATCAATATTGTCTCCATTCAACCACCCTAAGTAACTGTGGGGGTTTTATATAAAAAATGTGGGGTTTTATCTCAAAATGTCTCCTTTATTTGGAGTGGAAACACTTATCATGTGTAGTATTTCTTTTCTCCATATCAGTATTCTATTCTTTCACACTTCCCTTTATGTGGGGTCACCACATAGTAGGCCACACGTGCAGTAAATTTGACATCGGTCACTTGCTGTGCCACATGTGCAACTAATTCCAAATTGACCACCTGTTTTTTTCTTCTTTGGGTTTCAATTTGGGATTCGAGGACCAAGTAATTCAAATCCATTCAAATTGGGATTTGGGGACCCATTAATTTGGTCCTATTCAATTTTAGGGATTTCAAGTTCAAACTAGTCTCAATTCAAACCTAGTCTTGGTGTGCCATACGTGCAACCAATTGCAAATTGGTCACTTGATTTTTTTCTTTGGGTTTCAATTCAAGATTCGGAGAAGTAAGTAATTCAGATCTATTCAAATTGGGACTCAGGGAATTTATTAACCCGGTCTCGTTTAATTCCAGGGATTCCGAGTTCAAACTAGTTCCAATTTGATTCCAGAACACTCTGATGCCATGTTATGATTTCATAGTCTGTCCAATGGCCCACCACTAACAATACCAAACACCTAAGTAGATATGGAGTTTCATCTCAAAATTCCTTAGTGGTATTAGGAGTGGAATCCTTTATTATTTATTGTATTTCTTTTCTCTATATTTATTATGTGAGACTCTATTCTTCAACACTCTTCACGTGCGACCACCACATAGTGGGCCACATGTATAACCAATTCCATCTTGGTCACTTATTTTTTTCTTCAGGTTTCAATTCGAGATTCAGGAGACCCAATAATTTGAATCCATTCAGCTCGAGATTCATGAGACCCAATAATTCGAGCTCATTCAATTCATGAGTGTTCATGTTCAAACTGGCTCCAATTCGAGTTCAATTGGCCCGCTCTGATAGCTTTTAGAGTTGATTCAATGGCTCACCACTACCAACACTGTTATAGTCCTAACTTAAGCACCTAAAATAGGTGTTTCATCTGAAAAAGTCTTGTCGGTATAAGTAGTGGAATCACATAGCATATATTGTTTTTATTTTAATTTCCTATATGTGATTCTATTATGAATACCACGGTCTAGTAGTTTGTCCCTCATCACCTAAAGTAGAAGGTCTCATATTTGACTCTCGAAATGTTGGTGTGTATAATGTTGATGTGTTGAATGATGATACTTTGGAGGATTCTTTATTTTGAATACTAGAGAATCATAAATCATCGAAAAAACTGTGCAGTTGTCACGTGACCCATAAATCAAATAATGTCAAGATTGTATATGGTAATGACATTAGCAGCTTAAAACACTGATACATTAAATAATTTCTTCGCCAGCTGAATATATTATTTAATCAGGTTAAAATCTCGTTAATATTAATATTCTTCCCGAGAACTAATTGTCAATATTATTAATATCAAATTGCTAAATAACGTCTTTTATTATTTATTCATTACAAAATTTATTGACCAATCAGAATTCTCTGAGGCTTAAAAAATTTCTCTATAAATAAAGAAGCTCATTTCACTTTCAAAGGTAAGTAAATTCATCGCTTCTCAAACTCTTGTGATTTTTCTCTCAAAACTAACTTAAGCATCAGAGTGACCTTGGTCAAGCAACCCCCTGGAGCTTCGATTGAGACAAATGGTAACTTCTTATTTGCTGTTTGCAGGGATCAATGAGACTTTTGTGAGCATGTTCGCTTTATGTTTCAACAATTGGTGCTTTCATTGAGAGCCAAATTGAGAAATACTTGAGGAGTGCTCTCTAGTTCGTTCGTAGTTGATCAAATTTTTTGTTGTTCATTGACTTTGTTCGTCGTTTTTGAACTTTGATCGTCGTTCATAATGTGGTAAGAACATGACGATTAGTTTTTTCAATTGAAATTGCTGCTTTCGTCTTTACAACTCAGGTTGGGAGCAGAACACACGCTAGGGATTAGTATGAACGATTGAACCATTTTCCCGCTTAACATGCCAAATGACGATATTAGCACCCATCAGGACACAAGGACTGACTCGCATGGTTGGCTTCGAAACCTTTCCTGTCCCATTACTTGCATCTGGAACGGAAGATCCAAATTTTCGCTCC
Organism: Prinsepia uniflora; assembly: GCA_032719365.1. NCBI lineage: Eukaryota > Viridiplantae > Streptophyta > Magnoliopsida > Rosales > Rosaceae > Prinsepia > Prinsepia uniflora. The sequence goes on along the minus strand of CM064865.1, from coordinate 17,293,312 downwards.
ATGAAGTGTCCAAACCTTCACCCTGTGAAGAATCTCAAAGCCTTCCTCTAAGAAGCGCTCAAAAGCTTACTCCAGGAAGCACTTAAAACCTTCCTCTATGATGAAATCCAAGCCTTCCTCTATGAAGCAATCCACGCCTTCCTTTGGGAAGAAATCCAAGCCTTCCTCTAGGGAGCAACTCAAAGCCTCTATCTAGGAAGCACTTCAATTGTAACGACATGTCCCTAAAATTGGAAAAATTTCGTAAATTAAATTAGAAAATGATGTATTTACCCTTGTACATATTAAGGGGTTCAAAAGTCAATTTTATTTTGGGGATCTTCTTGGACTTTCCAACTAGACCGTTGTGTGAGTTTTGAACTCATGAGTTCATGGACATGTGGCACGTAGAAAGCGGAAATCGTATGGAAAAGTTATGGGTCTAAAAGTCCAAAGGAATTTTGGTAATTAAGGAATCAGGGGCATTTTAGTCATTTAGTTTGTAGATGACTTAGCACCTTGTGATGACTCAGTGCATGAGATGGGTGACAAGCGTCACCTACCGCATGCGCAGTTCTTTTGTTAAAAAAAAAAACAGTCAAAGGAAAGAAAAAGGGAGGAACTTTACCTCTTCCTCCCACAAACTTTCTCTCGATGGTCTCCCTGGAAGAAGTGCATGACCTTCTTCAGGAAGGGAGGAAACATGTGACGACTCGAAAATTCGAAAAAGGAAAAATTTGGAAAAATTGAAGGAAATGATGATTTTGCCCTTAGTTATGGGGAGTAAAAGTTGACTTTTTGATCGGGACCTTGTTTGGACTTTCCGTAAGTCTTGTTGGATAAGTCTTGGGACGCTGAATCCGTAGACAGGCGGCATGCGTCAGTCGGTGTTCGGATGTGAAAGTTACAGATCTGCGAAGGCTAGGGGTATTTTGGTAATTATGTGTGCAGGGGTAAAATGGTAATTTTGGTTGGGCTAAGGTTTGATGAGTCAGCTGCTTTGGTGAGTCATGCAGGTTTGTGAGTGACACATGTCACTATGTAGATGATCATTAGTGGCTGTGATAGCCATTTGGTATTGGATAGAATATATATGTGTGTGTTTAAATTGTAAAACGTGTGTGTGTTTGAAAAACAGAGATTGTGACCTTGCTTGATTGATCTTACCAGCAACAAAAACCAATTGAGAAACTGGTGCAATTGAGAGGATGAATTAGAGTGAGAAACGAGTCAGAATAAGAGAATTAAATGGTGAGTTTTGATCCTTGAACCCAACTGAAACTAAACTTAGAAACCCGAAAACCTTTGATGAACCTAAGGGTCGAATTTGAATTATTGGACGTCCATGAGTGTAATTGACCTTGAATTCAACTTTCTGGGGTTGAGGCGAGTTGAACCCAATTAAATTTGAAGGGAATTGGGATCGTTTTGGGTTAGAACGGAAAGGAGGAAGCCTTTGGATTTTCGAGCTTGAGTCGAGAAATTGGAGACATGGAACAATGAAATTGGCCTTGGAAATATGCTTATGAGGGTCCAACGAAGCTTTTAGATGGATCAATTGAAGAAAACTAAGTAGAATTGGTGAAGTTCGATGAATGAACAGTGTTCAGTGTTCTTCGAATTATCGAGTTCGAACTGACGAATTGAGGTAAGTTATAGTGTAATTGGATTTATAGAACCTAAATTGGGTCTATAATTATGCTAATGGATGATTAAATTGTAAGAATTGATGGGAATCAAATCGGGTCTGTTCGCGGGTTGTAGGATCTGTTTACAGTTAAACGGGTGAAGGTGGTGACATTGTAGCACGCGCGTGAGTTTCACGCGCAGCCACTCACGGCGGCACGTGAGGGAACGTGGGCACGATTTCCGAGGTGAGTCCAACATGAATTTTGTTATATGTAATGTAACGAACATTTTGGCGTTGGTTTCGAGTTAATCGGACACCGTTTCGATATTGTTTCGAGGGTCCGAAGGTTTATGTTACATTTTTAATTAGTAATTAATTTCCGGAAAATTATGGGGAATTAATATGATGTTAATTAAGTCATTAGTGACCATGAATAATGATTTTAGACAGGATTCGAGATTCCTGAAAAATTTCGAAAATTACGGAAACGCGTGTAGCTCGGAAAGTGAGCGGTTTGGACGGTGTGTTAGTGGACGTTTGTTTTAAAAACTGATATGCATGCATAGTGAAATGTTTTACATGATTTATGGTGTGATTTGAATTGCGATGATTTGGTATGATTATTTACTGGATTTAATGAATATTTTAATCAGTATTTTGGGCACGTTTTTCTAGAAACTGTGAAATTTTTGTTTTGGGCGAAGGCCCGGGATTTGAGATTGGTTTTGACTTGGATTATGAGTTGGGAAATTGATTTGATGGATTTGTAATGTTTTTCGGATACTTTATGGATTTAGGTGAAAATGGCAACTTGGGTTGCGATTGCACGGATTTGCGTGAAAATGAGATTTGGGTTTGAGACCTCGTGATAAATTCTTTTGACATGGTTTTAACGATGATTTTGAAATAAAGATTTTGATTGTGTATGGATGTTCAGTGCCCCCAGATGTGTAATTCCTAGGTAGACTTCAGATGTGTAATTCCCGGAGGGACTCCGGATGCGTAATTCCCGGAGGGACCGGATGTGTAATTCCCGGTGAAGCTGGATGTGTAATTCCCAGCAGGATGATAACTCTGGATGTGTAATTCCTGAGTTATATGCTTTATTGTATGATAAAATGGTTTTATAAAACGATTCATGTGTTTGGCTTGAGAGCTGGGATTTGATACTTTTCATGTGATTTGGCTTGGAAGCTGGTGATTCATATGTTTAATTCTATGCATGCATGGTTTGATAAACTGGAGGGTAAATGTCAGAGCCCACCCCTAATCCCCTAGGATTAGGGACTAAACCCTGCTCCCGTCTGACTTATGCATGACACGAAGGCCAACCAGATGTCCAACCTTCATGTGACACGTAAGTCGGACAAGGGATTCTCAATCCGACCGTCCAAAACTTCCGAATTTCCTAGAATGCGCATAGTCTACTGTGGATCGTACGTGTGATATCTTCGCCCCTCTCGACCAACAGTCTGCGCCGCAATAACCTGGAGGGTATCGGAAACACGAAAAGACTGTGAGTGGACAAAAATAAAGTTTAAGTTCAAAAACATTTCATAAAACAATGACAATTATACCCTCCGTTTCAAAACCAATGCATGCATATTAATTTCATGTCATAAAACAAGTATGAAAACCAAACACATTTTCCTTTCTCTCAAATCCCGGGCCTCAGCCCAAAATCACCGAAAACCATTTCATCCGAGCCACTGCCCAAAACCTCATAAAACCATTATCATCGAATCTCAATGAAAACCAAAGCACATTTGAAACCACATTCTCATCTATCGAACCTGCTGGATCTATCCGAGTCTTTAAACTCAATAACCAGGCCTCAATAATCCGAGTCTTTAAACTCCCGAGTCTTTAAACTAAACAGGCCTACGGGGGAAATATCAATATATCTGAGTCTTTAAACTCCGAGTCTTTAAACCCAATCCGGGCCCGTCCCCCGTCAATCACAATATCCGGGTCTTTAAACCCAATAACCAGATCCAGAAAATCCAATCACAACCATTTGAAAACCATTTCTAAATCCATATCCAAATCCGAAACCACTGGTCCGAAACCCTTCCGGCATCCAGAACCGTCATTCCGAATCCAAATTCAGAACTCATTCCACCTCATTTCCAGATCCGAGTTCGTAACCATCATTCCGTAAGCCGGCATCCGGAATAACCATTCCGAATCCAAAGCCGGAATCCACTTCCAAGTCCTAAATCGAAATCCGAATCGTCATCCGGAAATCCGATTCACAAACCCGAAATCACGTTTCTCAAAACCACTTTTCTGAACTGGGCTTCAAGCCCGAAAACACTTTCCAAAATCCTTTTACTTCCTTTGAAATCAAATCGTATTTCAAATCCTGAAATCAAATCATTAAAACCAGGTTCAAATCACATATCCGTCAAATCTCGGAAAACGTGAAATACCGTAATTTCCTCGAAAAACGTGCATAAACCGTAATCCATCACAACCATAATTCAAATAATAGAATCAAGTATAGAAAACATATAAAAACATATATGCATGCATCAAGAGTTAGAAAGCAAAGTCCACTCACAAACCATTTCGACGTCGCCTCGATACGCGCGCACTTACACCATTCCCGGCCAGTTCGATATCCTCGGCTTTCCCGAACCTGTCCAAATCCCATAACGAGGTCACTAACTACTTCACAAAGGTCATACTAAAGTCCCATAATTTTCCCGTATTTTTAACTATTTTTAACCGAGTTCTAAAACCTTCGGGTACCCCGAAACATATCGAGACGATGTCTGATCGTCTCGAAATCAGTGCCAAAATGTTCGTTGCATCGAATAATTTAAAAGTCGTGTTGGAACCTTCCTCGAATTGTGTGCCATGCGCCCACACGCGCCGCCCAAAGGGGCTACGCGTGGGAGCCACGCGCCCAGCACAGTGTCATCGTCTTCCTTGGGAAAACCTGGTCCGACCGGTTCAGCGGCTCAACCGGTTCAAGTGAACCGGCGTTCACGGTTCCCATCTAATTTCAGTCCAAAATTAAATCTATTGATACCATTAAATTCGTCTCATTGTTTCCTATCTAACTACCTATTTAAACAACGAAATTAAGGCCAGAATTTCTACCTTCTGAATCGAAGGAAAAATCGCACCTCCCTGGTTTGTTCGGCTTCTGTGATTCTGACCACCAGTCCCTTCAGCTTGATGCTTATTTAGTCCATTAAGTCCTCCAAAACCAAACCCAATAAATAATTTTGAGTAAAACCTTGTAAACCTGAGACTACCATTTTGATTTCATACAAAAATCCACAGAGAACTTACTCTGTCGTCGCCGTCGTCACTGGCCGTGGCCACCAACAGCATCCCCCCAACTTCTTCTCCAACTTTCCTTTACCAACCATCACTAACTGATCAAGTTTGAGAAGGCTGAGGTCCACCATCAACCTGGGCTCTGTTCCTTTCACGGTTAACAACCACCACTCACGGCAGTGCCCTTGACTGTGCCACCAATCTCCTCTTCTTTCCTCCTTCTCTCCTTTTCTTTCAGATCATAAGGGTAAATAGATGAAGGATTGAGGGGCTTGTCTGAGTCGGTTCTCACGGTCTCAATTCTGCTCTGTTTTTCCTCTTGAACAAACACGATGCACACACACATACCCGTTTAAACTCACACCGTGCACACTTGTAGAAACCTCTAGTCCATTGCCACCTGTCACAATCCCATGGTCCCTCTCAAAAATATCCAATGGCACCAGTACACTTGTCCTCATCTTATTTGCACATTTCCCAATACACCAAAAAGACCAAAATGCCCCTACGAATCAAAATTACCATTTTGCCCTTCACCGTTCTAGACTCGTATCTTGCTCGTCCAATGTCCGATGAACGCATGCCGCCTGCCGTTGGATTCAGGGCGACGAGATCTACCTAACGGTCCTCGATCTATGTGTCAAAACCCGAACGTACGAAAAGTCAACTTTTCCCCCTATTTTAACCAAATTACGGTAATGCCCTTAACCTTCCGAACATCATAACTTCCTCCTCGGATGTCGGAATCAGGCGTGTCACCTGTCTACGGACTCGTGACGTCCCGAAATACGTCACGGTAATCGGTTAATGTCCAATTGACCTCCTGAACTCAAAGTCAACATTTTGCCCAAACTAGGGGCAAAATCGTCATTCTACGCTAACGGCCCAACTAAACACCGATTAGGCTCACTAACCCGTTACTAATCACTTTCTTAATCCGATTTTCCCGGACGGTTCGTTACAGTAAATGATGTATTTTGATAAATGTATTTTTAAATGATATTATTTTTGTCCATTCACACCTTTGTTTTGATGACCCTCCAGGTCGTGGCACGACGTTCGGGGCTGATCGAGAGGCGGAGGCATGAACGGAAATCAGTGCAGTTATCCCTTGTCTGACAGGTGCTGAAGGGTAGTTTCGGGACTTCAGTTGAATTTTCAGACGGGAGTAGGACCAGACACAGTTATCAAAGTCCAGTTGGGACGGGTCCTGTCAAAACAGGGGAATTGGAGAAAGGGTAAAGTTGGAAGAGAGCATAGGAGGAAAAGGGAAAAGTCGAACCGTGGGAGAATGGTTGGTCTGAGATGTTAAAACTGGAAACCAAGGTGCTTAATGCTTTTTCTGGACCTGAGCAATCCAAATGAACTAAGCCTCAAGGGTTTTGAACACAAGGAGTCTTTCGTGGTAAAGCTCGACCCATGGTCGTAACCTTCGAACAACCACCCAAGGGAACAAGGTTCTAATAGTAATTCAGGAAACAATGGTTGAGTTGTTAGACAGGAGCAACACATTGCAAGGTTATCAAAGTGGTTTCAAGAAGAGTCTTGTCAATTTGGTATCAGGGAAAACCAGGTAACATTGTCTTGAAAATTTTGAAAAAGTGTTTAGTGCGGACCGAGATTGTTTGAAAGTATGGTGAATGTTGTTTTATAAACTGTGATGCATGCATAAGTACATGTTTTAAATTTTTTATTGCATGATTTGAATTGTAATGGTCTAAATAAATGATTCTAAATGTGTTTTGATGATTTTTTGGATTTAGAATATTTCTTGAGGATTTGACTGATTTCTAGACACATATTTTAAGGATTTTGTGAAAATAGTGTTTTGGATTTAGGCCAAGTTTGAAACTTATTTGACTTGGATTTGAGTCAAGGATTTGATTAAAAGAAAAGTTTTGGCTTGATTTGTAACTATTTTTACGGTTGATTTTATGCTTAAACTATGATATCCACCCTGATGAGAGACCCTGGATATGACTTGAAGAAAGGTTTAAGGACTCATGCCCTGGGAAGGCATGATATGACCCTGATGATAGTTTAAAGACTCGTGCCCAAAGGAGGCCTAATATGACCTGGAGGAGAGTTTAAAGACTCGTGCCCGGAGGAAATCTGTTATGACCTGGAGGAGAGTTTAAACACTCGTGCTCGAAGGAGACCTGATATGACCCGCATGAGAGTTTAAAGACTCGTGATCAGGGGAGGCTTGATATGAACTAGATGAGAGTTTAAATACTCATGCCCGAGAAGGCCTGACATGATATTCCAGAGATGAGTTTAAAGACTCGTGCGCGATGAGGCATGCTTTGATTCTAGAGGTGTAATGATATGATATTCCCAGACGTGGGGACTTGCAGGAAACAAGCCCTCGACCTGCATGCATAAATTTTGAGGAAGAATTTTCTGTAAGGGGGGGAGATTGTAACGGCTCGTCCCTAAATTTGGACAATTCCATAAATTAAATTGGAAAAAGGACATATGACCCTTGTATATATTAAGGGTTCAAAAATCAATTTTAATTTGGGGAACTTCTTAGACGTTTCGACTGGAATGTTGCATGAGTATCGAACTTACGAGTTCATAGACACACAACATGCAGAAAACAGATATCGTATGGAATAGTTACAGGTATAAAATCCCAAGGGCATTTTGGTAATTAGCGTAAACAGGGGCATTTTAATCATATAGCTTATAGATGACTCAGCACCTGGTAATGACTCGGTGCATGAGATGGGTGAAAAGTGTCCCCTACCGCTTGGGTAGTTCTTTTGTTTTTTTTTAACAACGAAAGGAACGGAAAAAAGGAAGACCTCAACCTTTTCCTCCCCATGAACTCTCTCTTGGTGGTCTCCCTAGAAAAACTACATGACGTTCTTGAGGAAGATGGAAAGTAAGGGAATTGGAGAGAGGGTAAAGCTAGAACAGAGCATGGGAGGAAAGAGGAAAAGTTGAACCGTGACCATGAAAGGAGAATGGTTGGTTTGAGACGTTAAAATGCAAAACCGAGGTGCCTGTTGCTTTCTCTGGACTTGGGATATCCAAATGGACTAAGCCTCAAGGGTTTTGGACATGAGGCATCTTTCATGGTAAATCTTGACCCATAGCCATAAGTTTCGAACACCCTCCCATGGAAACGAGGTTCTAAGGGTAATTTGGGAAAAAAAAGATTGAGTTTTCAGAAGGAAGCAATACCTTGCATGGTTATCAAAGTCATTTTGGGAAGGGTCATGTCACAAGTCTTCCTCTTGAAATCACTCCAAGCCTTTTTTCTGAGAAGCAATCAAAACCTTCTTCTAGGAGCAACAAAGTTTTCCTCAAGGAAGCACTCTAAGCCTCTCTTCTAGAAGCATTCTAAGCCTTCTTCTGAGAAGCACTCCAACTCTTCCTCCTATAAACACTCCAAGCCTTCTTCTGGAAAGCACTCAAAGCCTTGCTCCATGAAGCAACAAATCCTTGCTCTAGGAAGTAGCAAAGCCTTCCTCTAGGAAGCACCCCAAACCTTCCTCCATGAAGTAATCTAAGCCTCTCTCTAACACGCAATCCAACCCTTTTTTCAAAGAAGCACTCGAAGCCTTCATCTAGGAAGAGCTCCAAGTCTCCTTTCGAGAATCGCTTTAAGCATTTTTCTGAAAGAAATTAAAAGATCTTCCTTGAAGATAATGAAAACCCCTTCTTCAAAAGGCAAACCGAAGTTCTTCTCCGAAAAAAAACTGGAGTAAAAAAGCTCTTAGTGGTCGCTCATGACACTACAACTGACATGGTCCGTCTCTAAATTCCAAGAAAATCGGGCTGATTCTGCTCCCGTCTGACAACTCTTGTCAGATAAGGGATATTACCAACTTTATCCAAGTCTATATCTTATTAAATTAACCAAACTTAATCCGTCCTTCCGGGGTTACAGCTCTCGTCCAACCCACTTACCCCAACAAGTTGTGGAGTTTACTAGTTCGACCAATTTCGTTCTTAATTTGCCAGAGTTTTCAATGTTAGTTATATAATGGATTTATTAAGACTCAAGTAAAATCTTTGTTAAGTCCCTAGTATCATAAGTACATATAACAATTTAATCATATACATATTTCTAATATCAACCTTATAGTCAAATCGTAACAAGACCACATAATAGTTCAAAAACTAATCACCATAGATTATTATTACAAATTATTAATATCTAAAACTATTTAGATTAATTATTCAAATTAACCTTATTTAAGTTTCTCTAATTTTTCTGAATATAAGAATATAACCTAATATAACATATTACATTGAACTTCTGAAACTATACTCAAATGATAGCCAATTCCCTCGAACTTTGTACCAATAAACTCAAAATTTAAAGAGGAAGAACTTTCATGTTGATCGGACCATCGAGAACCGCCACACGCGCGCTCACAAGCCACCGAAAGGCCTCTGCGTGTGAGTTTCACGCCCAGCCTATCACCATCTTCCTCTAGCCGGGTCGACTCCCTAGCCTACACCGAGGGCTCGACTCGGTGACCTGACACAGGCCTGCTTTTTTCGTTTTATGTTATTTTCCTCCCTTTCTTCATCTAACATACCTGAATCCTACCTTAGAGAAGTTGTCTACTCATAGAACTGGAAAAACTTACCTCGAAGCCTTGTCTTTGATTCACAGTTGTTTGCCCATGGTTTCTAGGACTGCTCCATCGCACTCTTCATGTCCATACCATTAGTTCCTTAGTTTGGGATGATTGTAGGACCTTCAGAGAGTTGTTATCATACTCATTTTTATGCTTTGTACCCTAGAACTAGGAACCCTGAATGGAGCTCACATGTTACCTTAAATATCTTCACCGTGTATCCTTTCTTGTTCCTCTCATCATGGTTTTCTACTTCTCTTCTCTCCCTTTCTTTCTTTCTTCTTCTTTTCCTCCTCCTGGATCTCTTTTTTTCCCTCTGGTTTCCTTCTTGGTGGTCCACAACTTTTCTTATTTTCCTCACTTTTGGCCACCACCCACCGAGGCACCCTCACACACACAATTCACACATATAGGATAGGTTAGGTCGGTAAAAGAAATAGGAGGGAAAGATGAAGAAACTTCTAGAATAGCCTAGGTTTTGCTAGCAAAATGAGCAAAATACCCTCATAACCAAAATTACCAAAATGCACTTATACTATTTAGTCTAAAATGAGTTTAATCGAACTCCATTTTCAGTATACCGTCTGTCTAGATATTCAGGAGTTCGAGACCAACATAACGGTCCTTACTAAACATCCTAAAAATTCCGCAGTCAAAAAGTCAACTGTTGACTTTTACAAGGTCAAAATGGTCTCTCTTTTTTTTTTTGCAAATTTACTTTTATCGAAATTCCAGGTCGTTACAATCTACCCCACTTAAAAAAGTTGGTCCTCAAAATACCCAATCTTATTTTCATACACAAATTGGACAACTAAGCTGCCTTACACTAGGCACTCTTCAAGCTGTCTCCAAAAACACAATAGTACTAAACATAACTCGTATTTCACTAGATCGTAACCAAGCTCAACCAATTAATATCTCAAATATCATCCACATCACACAAGGTAACACAAACCAACAGACAGGACCCGTCCCCGAAGGACATAGATAATCGTGCCCAGTCCTGCTCCCGTCTGACAAGTCAACTGAAGTTCCGAAATTGTCCTCAGCACTTGCCAAACAAGGAATAACCGTACATGTGCCCACTCATGCCTCCACCTCCCGATCAGCCTCGATCATCGCGCCACAACCTGGAGGGTCAATAAAAACACAAAACGTGTGAGTGGACAAAACAAAGTTTTAGAAATACATTTATCAAAATACATTCCTACCTTCCAGTTTCGCAAACATGCATGCATATCATAAATCATGAGTAAAGTAAATCTGGGCACAAATGTTCATAAAGCACAAATTATGAACAATAAAAACCACGGGACTCATTTTCATATCCAGTCTCATATCCAATCTCATATAGTCACGTTATCCCTACAACGCGTGCAAATCAATAGGCTCAAGGATCGCTCAAAATCCGAGTATCCGTCGTTGTGAACACATCACTAGCCGACAATCCAGATCGTCGTGAACACATCACCGACCGATCTCCATATAATCCAGCACATCTGATCTGAGTCGAGCCTCCCTCGGATGCACGACAACAAACCGTGCTACTTGACCTCTCCGGACGAACACATCCCATCCTGGAGGTGAGCGTTATCTCCAGGGTTAATTCCGGGGAAACACATTCCCATCCGGAAGCCCTAATATCCAGGGTGCACTTCGGGGGAAACATATTCCACCCCGAAAGCCCTAATATTCACAATCCATCATCCTCATGAAAATCAGTGAAAAACAGTTGCATTTGAAATCAAAACCATTTTCATCACAGGGTCTCAGCCCAAAACATAGTTCATAAAACCAGAGTCCCGATTATTTCATAAATCCGAAAACCATCAATATCAACATGTAATCACATGGAAATATCAATCCAATCACAATCACATTTCCATTGGGTCTCACGCCCAAAATATCACTTTCACGCAAATCCACGTAACCGCAACCTCAGTTGCCATTTTCACATAAATCCAAAAAATATATCCAGAAAGCATATCAAATCCATCAAATCAATTTCCCGACTCATAACTCGAGTCAAAACCAATCTCAAATCCTCGGCCTTTGCCCAAAATAGGAATATCACAGTTTTCTCGAAAATCGTGCCCAAAAACATATAAAATAATATAATATTCCCAAAATCCGGAAATCATCACATCGAAACATCAATCATGCCAAATCATTTCAAATCATATTATAAAGCATTTAAAACATATATGCATGCATTCAGGGTAGAAAACAAAAGTCCACTCACACACCGTGCATAGCGCTCGCTTTCCGAGCTGCTCGTTTTTTCGTAAATTCCGGAAGTCACCATTCCTGTCCAAAATCATTATCGCGGGTTACTAACATCTCAATATACTTCCCATAATTTTCCCCAATTTTTTCGGGATTTAAATACATATTTTAAATGTAACATAAACCTTCAGACCCTCGAAACAATATCGAAACGGTGTCCGATTTCCTTGAAACCAGTGCCAAAATGTTCGTTACATTAAATAGGACAAGTTTCATGTTGACCTCACCTCGAAATGATCCACCACGCACCCTCACGCGCCGCCGTGAGTGGCTGCGCGTGGGTACCACGCACCTGCTACAGTACGACTACTGTTCATCTTCTCGACCCGGATTTATGTTAAACGGGTCCGGTTGGCCCGCGAGATGACCCGGCTGGATTCTTGCCAATTACTCATTGATTCCTTCAATTAAGTCATCGAATATCATCGTTGTACATCTAATTATAGTTATGTAATCGTAATTTCAGTAAAACTTACCTCAATCCAGTCACTTTGAATTCAAAATCTCGAAGAACATGTAACCACTGTTCATCTTCGAACTTCATCAATTTCAATCGAATACGTGAAATTGATTCACTCAGAAGCTTCGCAGGAACCATATAAACGTAATTCCAAGCTCAATTTCATCCTTCTAACCCTTCAATTGCACGACTCAATCCTCGAACTCCCTCTTTGTCACCAAGTCCGTTCAGAGTCAAATGGTCACTAATTTCCTTTGTTCTTGAGGTTGTTTTGATCGTGGGAATCCCAGTAAGCTTAAAACAATCTCAATTCAGAGTTTCAGGGCCTAGAAATTCAAATTCGATTTTTTGTTCATTTTGAAAGTTCGAAGGGTTCGGGTCTCGGGTTCCTGGGTTTTTCTGTCACAATTTCGATCCCCTTTGCTTCTCTAATTCTGTTCTTCCTCTCTCTCTCAATTTCTCTTTCATTATTCCTCTAACCAGTTGATCGGACAGGGAGATTTAGCACACTGCTCTGTTTTTCTTCACAAGCACACACACACGATTGTTTTTCCATTTTAACCCACACCGCCTAATCATGTTTGAATTAATCCTCAACAACTAAGTGCCACTAATCCACAATATGATTGTGACAGATGTCACTCAACAACCAAAGTGAGTCACAATTGCACTGACTCATCACAAAGCCCAGTCAAATTACTATTTTACCCTTCTTTGAGAAATTACCAAATTGCCTTTCACTTTCTCAAGCCCATAACTGTTTCATCTGAACCCCGATTGACGCATGCCGCCTGTCTACGGATTCAGCGTCTCGAGACCTACCCAACGGTATTTACGTAAATTCCAAACATGGTCCCGATCAAAAAGTCAACAAATGGCCCTTTTGACCAATTTACCAAACTACCCTTAAACTTGCGAACATCATAACTTTCTCCTCGAATGTCAGAATCGGGCGTGCCACCTGTCTATGAACTCGTGACGTCCCGAACTACGTCACAGTCATCAGTCAAAATTCGTTTGAATGCTCGAACCAAAATTCAACCATTCGCCCAATTCCAGGGGCAAAATCGTCATTTTCCTTCAAATTTTCCAAATTTTCCTTTTTCGATTTTTCAAGTCGTTACACCAACCGTGTCCAAAAACCACACAAATTTCGTCTAATATCCTTACTATTCTTAATACCGAGCTAAAACATAACCAAGACCTCGATAATTTTCTAAACATGTAAGCATACAATGAACCATGAACTACAATCAATCAAATTTCAATTCACACAAGTCATTAGCCATTTTGATACGCATAAACTTCACACAATTCACTATTATACGCATTGGATCCGACACGAGATTTTTCAGCATTTTAATGTCTCAGTTTTTCATTCAACCAAAAGGCTCATTTTTCTATCAATCATGGGCTTACTTGTCTCGTCATTGGGCTTAACCAACCCATAACTCAATTTCCAATCATAATACATAACGACACTACGCGTAGGACATCATCACAAATATCATCTAGGTCAAAACCAAAAACAGTACAAACACATCATCTATACAATGTTAATATTCCCCAGGGGTTTTTGTCTTTAGTAGTGGTAGATAAAACACTCGAGATTCGGAGCCCAGCTCGCCATCCGAGTGAATACCGACTTAGGATTTGAAGCTCAGCTCCACGTCTGAGTCGTCATCACAACACTAGTCTCAGGATTCGGAGCCTAACTCGACGTCTGAGACTAACTAACATCCACATATAAACCACTCGGGATTTGGAGCCCAACTCGATGTCCAAGTATATACTGATTCAGGATACAGAGCCTTACTCAACATCTGATTTAGCACTAGTCTCAGAACAAAGCCGTACTCGACGTCAGAGACTATCTAACCACCTTATCACATGTCCACTCGTAATACATCATCCGAGTAACGACTTGCAATCCAAAGTCCATGCTCACAATTATTCACAAATATCGAGAAACAAATATTTATATATATATATATATATTTATCCTTTAAACCATAACCATATTATCCACATTTCAAACTCCAAGCTTAAACTCAAAACACATTTTCATTTAACCTCGTAGAACGTGCATTCGAGCATTCAATCATTTCCAAAAAATCATCAAGTAATTTATTTAAAAATCATATTCATATCATTTCAACATAATTTCATTCCTTAAAAAAAATTCCCATTTTGAATCCCATTTCTTAACTCAACAAAATTTCCACAAAATCTCATAAACGTATACTCTAGATCCATTTACAATTCTCAAAAATCATTTTGGAACCCAAATTAAAATCATTGTCACATAAATCATTTAATAACCCTAAGCTCGTATTTCTAGTCAAATCAAATTCCAATATGTACAACATATTTTTCAAATAATTCCATAATTTCAAATAATTCCATAAAATTGTCAAATATGCCATGCATGGAGTTCGTATCTAAGAAATAAAATATTCAAACTCATACTTTGATACCAAGTTGATATGACCTATCCCTAAATTCCGTGAAAACTAGGCAAATCCTACTTCCGTCTGACAACTCTTGTCAGATAAAGGATATTACTAACTTTATTAAAGTACATATCTTATTAAATTAACCAAACTTAATCTGTCCTTACGGGGTTACCATCCTCGTCCAACCCACATACCCCGACCAGTAGTGGATTTTACTAGTTCGACCAATTTCGTTCTTAATTTGCCAGAGTTTTCAATGTTAGTTATTTAATGGATTTATTAAGACTCAAGTAAAATATTTGTTTAAGTCCTTAGTATAATAGGTACATATAAAAATTCAATCATATACATCACCCCTTAACTATAATTGTAAATCTCTCTCCTTTTCACATATTTTAGTCCAACATAAATTACCGTTAAAGACCATTAATAACCACATGAACCTTAAAGCTTACGTCCTTTTATTTTCTCATAATATAATTCCATTTTGGAATATACACATTTCTACCTTATAGTCAAATCGTAACAAAACCACATAATAGTTCAAAAGCCAATCACCATATTTTACCATTATAAATTATTAATATCTATAACTATTTAGATTAATTATTCAAATTAACCTTATTTAAGTTCCTCTAACTTTTCTGAATATAAGATTATAACCTAATATGACATATTACATTGAAAGTCAGAAATTGTACTCAAATGACAGCTAATTCACTCAAACTTTGCACTAATAAACTCATAATTTGAAGAGGAAGAACTTTCATATTGATAGGACCACTGGGAACCACCGTATGCGCGCTCACGCGCCACCGAAAGGCCTCTGCGCGTGACCTTCACACGCAGCCTGTTACCATCTTTCTCTAGCAGGGTCAACCCACGAGCATGCACACAAGGTCAGACCCGGCGACCCAATCTGGGCTTGTTTGCTTTATTTTACATTATTTTTCTCCCTTTCTTCATATAACATACCTGAATCCTATCTTAGAGAAGTTCTCTACTCACAAAACTGGAAAAACTTACCTCGAAGCCCTGTCTTCGATTCCCAGTTGTTTGGCCATGGTTTCCAGGACTGCTCCACTGCACTCCTTATGTCCATACCACCAGTTCCTTAGCTTGGGATGACCATGGGACCTTCAGAGAGCTGTTAGCATGCTCATTTCTATGCTTCTTGGCCTAGAACTAGGAAACCCGAAATAGAGCTCGCGGGTTCCCTTAAACATCCTCACCATGTATCCTTTCCTTTTCCTATCATCATGATTTTCTCCTTCTATTTTCCTCCTTTATTTCTTTCTTCTTCTTTTCCTCCTCTTGGAACTCTTTCTTTCCTTCTGGTTTCCTTCTTGGTGACTTTCCATGGCTTTTCTTATTTTCCTCACTTTCGGCCACCACCCACTGAGGCACCCTCACACATACAATTCACACATATATAGGATAGGTTAGGTTAGTGGAAGAAACATGAGGGAAAGATGAAGAAACTACTATAATAGCCTAGGTTTTTCCAGCAAAATAACCAAAATACCCTTATAATCAAAATTACCATAACACCCTTATACTATTTATCCAAAACGAATTTATGCGAACTCCATTTTCGGCATACCGCATGTCTTTGTATTCAGGAGTTCAAGATTTACGTAACGGTCCTTACGAAAGATCCTAAAAATACCTCGGTCAAAAAGTCAACGGTTGACCCTTACAAGGGCAAAATATCATTTCATTTTTTTAAAAAAACAAATGTACTTTTATCAAAATTTCAGGTCGTTACAACAACCAAGAAGTCCATTTGTTCAATAAGAAACATCGAAAAACCAAAGTTACAACACTTAGGAAACATCCCAAGGATTACTAAGTTTGAGGGAAAAAGGTTGGCCAAAATATTTCAACGCAGAAGATGTCACTTTTAGATTCATTGCAATCTTATGTAAGCAACTTCTACCTCTAATCTCCCATGAAGTCCTCAACCTCAAGTTTAGGCACTTCTGAAAGGAGCATGGTATTTTTTGATGCAAAGTTTGGGGGCATGCAACAGAGAATATAGCTTGAAATTCAAATTTTGGAGTTCTTCTTCGATGAACAATGAGAGGAACAGTTTTAGCTCCACTAACTTTGGCATCGCTAAACTTCATGAAAACAGCTTTGTCATCATCCCACGCAATGGTTGCATCTTTAATACTCTATGTCAACATGCCACTTGTCTTGAGATCAATGACGAATTCTTTTATTTCTCACAGCGGAGATGACATGGGCATTTTCACTAGGTGTGTCAGCTTCACAAATAGAACATCCAAGTTCTCTTCCTTCAACTAGTTAGGATAATGAAGTGCAAGATCATAAGCTTCACATTGGACATTCCAATCCTCGATTTTCAAGTCCCACCATGGTGCCACCCTATTTCAAGCTCAGTGGGGCCTTCAAGATCAAGTCTCATCCAACGCTAGAGGAAATTTCATCTCAAGCTGGAAGAAATATGACCCCATGTTATCACAAGTGGAACCTCGTACAATGGCAAGTCTAATGCATGTTTGAAGTACAAGAGATGCACTGAAATCAGTCCAGCAATGCTGACAAAAGCCAAAATACCTTTTTTCACATAGTAGCCTTAAGCATGGATGAGGGCATACAATGCACGAACTATGTCCCAACCATTCATCTTAATACATGTTGAACAAAAAAGACCACACTAACATCACCCACTGCAAGGTTGAGGTCAATTGAAAGCCATTCTTCTGACAAGGACAAGAATGGACAAGTCAAATAATCCTTGCCAACTTCTTATTTCTTCTGATAGAGACATGAATGGATAAGTAGAATAGTCCTTGTCTACTTCTCAATTCTTCCTAGAAACATCTCTACATGGCTTGTCTCACCTACCTTGCTCTCCAATGTGTGAATCCTCTAAGCAAGCTAAGTTGCATGCACATGGGAAGAAGCAGAATCATTAATTCAAGTTAGAAGCCACTAGTCGCCAAATCACAGAACTGACAAGCAGACATCAAATGATAGCTAGAGCTCATCTACGTTGAAAGCCTCCATAAATCCATTGCTCGTATCCACTAACTGCCAAATCGTCAGACTCATAAGTAGACAATAGATGACAAGTAGAGCCCATCTAAATCGAAAGCATCCATAAGTCTATTGCTCATATCCACTAGCAGCCAAATTGTCATACTAACAAGCACACGGTGGATGACAACTAAGCTTACCTACGTCGAAATCCTCCAAAATTCTATTGCTCGTATCCACTAGCTACTAAGCCACATGACTAACAAGCAGACAACGATTCACCAGCGTTGATAGCCTCCATAAGTCCATCCTCACGTGGAAGGAGACTGCAAACTACGCTAACATCAGCCTTGTAGTGTTAGCCAGTTAGATAATGTTCTCTGAACCAATCAACCATCGCGCCTGATGAGGAAACACAATGACCCAGCCTAGCAGCAGCCTGTACATCTACTGACAGGACCCATCCCAATCCCCCCGGGATTACCGTGGAATGTGCCCTGCTCCCGTCCAACAAGGGGTGTCAGACAAGGGATAACCAAGAGCCACTGCCCAAACGGGGCATCCAGAGTGCACAAGGATCGATGGAGGAGGTATGCAATGTCCCAGTCTCTGCTGCAATCGCATCCGTAATCAACCTGAAGGGCAATAAAACCAAAAGCTATGAGTGGACAAAAATCAATAAGTTCATCAAATACATTTATAAGACATTTATGCCCTCCAATAAAAACGTATGCATGCCACGAAAACCAGTAACCAAAACGTTTGCTCAACCGAGCCATTAGGGCCTTAGCCCAAAAACCGTTAACCAAAAACCAAGTGTGGGAACTCAGCCCAAAACTGTGGAATACCACCACCAGACATATTAAAACCATGTGGGCCACCGCCCAAAGCCATAAATATAAATCCAAAAATCCAAAACCATTTAGGGTCCCCGACCCGACATACCATTTCATAACCAATAATCCATTTTTACCATATAACACATATCCAACCGAAAAGCCATTTCATAGATTCATTAATCCATATTTTACCATTACCATCACCAGCATCCCTGATGCTTAGCGTCCCAGTCGCTTGACGTCCCTGACGTCATATCTCACGGTTTAATAAGCTACGCGTGCTGCCCGGGGTCTCTCCGGGTCCATATATCTGACATTCCTGATGTCTGACGTCCTTGACGTCAATCATAGCAATCCTTCTCCTGAGTCATCATACGGTCCGGCTGCTCCGTACAATGACCCCTTGCAGGCAATGCACCGTGACTTCCCCAGTGTCCTAGACATCTGGAGGAGACCATCATATATCCTTGTATCGAGATGGTATATGGAAAACAGTTTTATTAAATCCTTTTATCACATCATTACAATGGGCCCTGCCCGAAATTTCCATAAAACCACGTAATTCCATTTAGGGTCCCTGGCCCAAAATCACAATTATTAAACATAGGGTCCCTGACCCGAAATCACATTTATAATCCAACTGGGCCTCATGCCCAATTTTATGAACCACTGGGCCCACGGCCCGATTTGTAAACCAACTAGGCCCGCAGCCCGACATTATAAACCAACTGGGCCCACGACCCGAATTCGTAAATCAACTGGGCCCCTGGCCTGATAACATAACTCAAATGGGTCTCAGCCCGATTTCATTAACCAACCGGGCCCCCGGCCCGATTACGTACTCAAATGGACTCCAAGTCCGAAATTTCCAAAAAAAGTGGGCCTCAAGCCCGAGTTTATATTTCCAATTTCAAAACCATTTCATCATATTATATCCAAGTCATAAATATGGAAAATCCATGTAAAACCGGAAACCTCGATTTACGTGCAAGCACGTAAATCGCCTCGAAATACGTGAAACCGTACAATTTACCAACAATCAAATCACATCATACAATCACAATCATAATCCATATAAAACATTTAAGCATGCATAGAATTTATAAAACCAAAGTCCACTCACAGACCGTTTTAACGGTATGCCTCGATACGTGTGCCACCGACCCTCCCGGGACTCCCAATCCTGTCCAAATCACATTAGAGGGTTACTAACCTCCCCATTAACATCCTATCAAAGTCCCGTAATTTTCCCGAATTTTTAACTATTTTTAAATTTGATTTAAAACCTTCGGACATCCCGAACAATATCGAGACGGTGTCCGATCGACACGAAACCAATTCCAAAATGTCCGTTACATTAAATAGGACAGAAGTCATGTTGATCTCACCTCGAGATTCGTGCCCACGCGCCGTCACGCGCCGCCGTGAGTGGCTGCGCGTGAAACCCACGCGCCTGCTACAGTGTCACCAGCCTAACCCGTATCTCTGGTAAACGGGTCCAATTAACCCGCGAGATCACCCGGTTCAATGTCCATCAATTCAGCCTTAATTCCTTCAATTAATCATTCAGTTAGTTTCTTTCTTAGTTCAATTACAGGTCTGTAACATCAATTACATGATCACTTGCCCAAATTCCCACGATTCGATGATGAACACCAATAACACTCCGAACACTGTTCATTCATGGAATTCCTTCAATTGCTGCAGGTTTCTTCCAATTGATGCATCCAGAAGCATCACTGGACCATGAGAGACAATTCCCCTTCATCAATTGCATCAATCGAAGCCTCAAACGCCACGACTCAAGCTCGATAGCCGTACACTGTGCAACCATGGAGCTTCATCAATCTCCAACGTTTTCCTTCAATTGATCCTTCCAGAAGCATCGTGGGATCCTCAGGAACATAATCCCCAGTTCAATTTCGTCAATCAAAGCCTCCAATTCCTCGACTCAACCTCGAATTTCCTCCTCTGTCACCAAGTGTGTTCAGAGCCAAAACATTGCCAATTCTTCATGTTTTTTATGTGGATCGACTCGTACTGATCTCAGGAAGCTAACTCGAGCTTCAATTCCACTCCTCACGGCTCAATTCGCAACAATTGA
Source organism: Prinsepia uniflora (assembly GCA_032719365.1). NCBI lineage: Eukaryota > Viridiplantae > Streptophyta > Magnoliopsida > Rosales > Rosaceae > Prinsepia > Prinsepia uniflora. The sequence goes on along the minus strand of CM064865.1, from coordinate 17,272,660 downwards.
ATTTTCCCCCCAAAATTTCTAAAATCCGAAACCCAGAATTCATCACACTCACAACCCCTCGTGTTTCCCCTGTTATTCCAGTCATTCAATCTCTCATTTTTCTCTCAAGAACGGCAGAGAAAGGGAGCCAATTCTCCCAGTTCAATCCTCCCCCAAATTGTGCACGGTTTGAAGAAAATTCAAAGAAAATAAAGGAAAATGATGGAGAACATGATGATTAGGGGTGATGATGGTGTTGGGAGGGAAACATGGAGCTGGAAACAAGGGATGGGTGACACTTGTCACTCATCCGGATGTGCACAGTCATCAGTTACTATTCATTATTATATTATTATTTTAATCCGAGCCTCGGTTCGTAAATTCGTTTCCCGTGACCATAACTTCGTCGTCGGAACTCCGATTTCGGCATGCCGCCTGTCATTGGATTCGTATCGACGATACCTACGTAACGGTCCTTGGCCCTCGTCCATCGGACCTCCCGGTCAAAAAGTCAACATTTGACCCCAATTGACCAAAATTACCAAAATACCCCTCAACTTCCGAACGTCATAACTTTCTCCTCGGATGTCGGAATCGAACGTGCCGCCTGTCTATGAACTCGTGACGTTCCGAACTACGTCACGGTCATCGGTCAAAGTCCATTTGACCGCCCGATCAAAAAGTCAACATTTTGCCCACGACCAAGGGCAAAATGGTCATTTTGCACATTTTGTCCGATTCCGCCCTACTAACCACCGTTCAACCTCACTAATCAAGATTAGTGACTAATCTTGTCAGGACCCACCCCGGTTTCACCCCGAAACCCGAGGTAAATCCTGCTCCCATCTGACACCCCGACAGTACACAATCAGACGCAGGAGTAAGTACTCAATAAATCCCGAAGTTAGAGTTCTACAGAGCATAGTACAAAATACACAGAAAAGAAAAATCGGTAATAAATACACGCACGCGGAACGAAAGTGTAAACACCCCGGGATCCCCCACGTGCCTTCTATGCCTCGGACACTGCCTCGACGTCAAGACCATGCGCTATCTCCACAACCTGGAGGGCAATTTAAAACAGAAGATGTGAGTGGACCATGATAAAAGAAAAGTTTTAAAACCATTTATCAGAAAACCGAGTTTAACCCTCCGTTTTGAAATCACATGCATAACCCAGTTATTAAAACAGGTAGAAATCAATCATCATAAAGCATCATAAGAAACAGAAACACTGTAAAACGGTTATAGAAATCATAGCATATGAATCATAAAACCATACCCGAAACCAGGAACATCCAATCATTATTTTTCCGATCAAACCTGCTGGACCTATCCGAGTCTTTAAACTCCCGAGTCTTTAAACTCAACAGGCCTCAATAAGATCCGAGTCTTTAAACTCCCGAGTCTTTAAACTCAATAGGCCTGCGGGGGAAATATCAGTATATCCGAGTCTTTAAACTCCCGAGTCTTTAAACTCAATCCGGGCCCGTCCCCCGTCCAATCAATATCCGGGTCTTTAAACCCAATAACCAGATCCAGCAAATCCAATCCAAAACCAGTTGAAAACAAATTCCGTATGCACATCCAAACCCGAATCCGAAATCCCCGGTCTGAAGCCCTTCCGGCGTTCAGAACCGTCATTCCGAACCCAAATCCGGAAATCCACTTTTCAATCTTAAAACTAAATCTCGTTTCCCGAAATCCGATTTTAAAACCGAAAACCTCAATTATCAGACTTATGTTTCAAAAACCCGTTATCACCATTGAAAACCAGTTATCATTTGGAAATCCCAAAACCACAGCTTTATGTTCAGAAATCAATATTTCGCGTAAAACGTGCCAATTACTTTACTTTCTTGAAAACCCGTGCAATGATATAAAACCACATCATAAATCCAACTTCCATGTAATCACATATATAAAACAAGTATAGAAAAGCAGTTAGGCATGTTTGAGTTTAAGGAAAGGGTCCACTCACAATATCGAGCCCTCAATCGCGTCCCGAACGTCCTGCACGTTCCTTGGCTTCCTCGGGAAATCCTGATCCTGTCAACAACCACCAAATTACGTCACTAAAATGTCCACGAGTAATCACCTAAATTCCCTCAAAAATCCCCGGGTCCTAAACGTAACGGATCGGAACCCTAAACTTTCACCCTCGCGGAACTACTTCGATTCGACGTCCGATTAACACGAAACCAATTCCAATGGACTCGTCACAACTCCTGGACCAAAAACCATGTTGACCGTTTTCCCCATCGCCGCCGCACGTGCCCCCACGCGCCGCCCAAAGTGGCTGCGCGTGGCCCTCACGCGCAAGCTACAGTACCACCGTCAACCTCGAGCAGACCCGGTTCACGACAGTGTCTGCAACTCGAACCGGCGTCAGCGGTTCTCCTCATTCCGTCCACCAAAACGACTCCTCTCTTCACCAACAGCATCGTCCCATCCTAGGCTACCCATTCTCGTACTTCACTCATCTCGACTCACCCTAAAACTCGTCGACTCAAACTCGAACAAAAACCCGTACACTGCCCTGTTTCCTTCTCCGGCCACCGAGATCACCTCCCCTCACGGTGGCAACACCAGACGGTTCCTAGGACCCTTCTAAACCTAACTCAACTCACCTGGACCGTCGACGCTACTCCAATCTTCACGACTTTCGGTTTGAAAGTCACGACCAAAACAGAGTACATCCAGACCCGCCGTCGTGCCAACCTCCACCGTGCACCTCCCGTCACGGCAGCTCAACCAAACGACGCCCTGGACTCAACTGAACGCCCTAGACTCCCCTAGACTCTTCGATTCAACCTCTCAAGCCACAACTTCCGATTTGAAGTTCACGGCCAAAACAGAGCATAGACACGGGGAAGTAGAAATTACCTGCAACCTGTCGCCGTCGTGAGCTCCGCCGGTATTGGTTGACTCCTCGCACCTCTTACAACACCACCACGGTCTCAGTTGCCCCGTACACGGCCGCCACCACCACGATTCTCACGACCTCCCTGTTTTTTACCCCTGGTTTTCCCGCAGTTCCCAGCTGCCCAACCATACGACTTCCTCACCTCCCAACCTTCTTACCGTCTCTCTTTCCCTCTCTGGACACCCACACACCCACACACACTCACAACTCACCAGCTCCCTCAATCAACCCTTCAATGCTCTCAATTTCCTCCCACAATCTCCCTCTGTTTCTGTCTCCCTCTGCGCACAAACACAAACACGGGCACGGTTGCACCCCAATTATTTGGGCCGTGTATGTACAGGATTCAACCAGAACCCTCTAGTCCCTCAACACGTGTCACCAATCTACCTAAGCCTTCACCATCTTGCCCAATCCCAGCCGTCCATCTGTTCTCTCTCTGCACAAATTCCAGAACACAAAAGACCAAACTACCCCTCCTGTTTACTCAATTTTACACTAATGCCACTACCTTTCTAGACCCGTATCTCACACACCGTAAGTCCGATGAATACGTGCCGCCTGTCATCGAACTCAGGATGACGAGAGCTACGTAACCATCCTAGGTCAACGTACCAAAACCCGTTCGTACAAAGAGTCAACTTTTCCCCCTAATTTACCCATATTACGGTTATGCCCTCAACCTTCCGAACATCATAACTTCCTCCTCGGATGTCGGAATCGGGCGTGCCACTTGCCTACGGATTCGTGACGTCCTAAACTACGTCCTGGTCACCGGTCAAAGTCCATCCGACCACCCGAACTAAAGTCAACATTTTTGCCCAGGTCAGGGGCAAAATCGTCATTCTAAGCTTACGGACCTATAGGGACCACCTAACCACCAATAAACCTTACTAATCCCACCTTAATCACTATCTTAATCCCGGCTCTCGGGATGGGTTGTTACAAATCTAATCCCGGAATTCGGGACGGGTCGTTACAATTTTCCCTCCTTAATTAATTTCGTCCTCGAAATTCCAACTGACCTAAACTCAACGTTCTTCCCTCCTTAATAAGTTTCATTCTCGAAACTCGACTACCCTGATTCCACAAACACCCCGTGGAAAGTGGAATCGACCTCGTAACACGTGTACACCCGTACACCAACTAATTAGACAAAACTTGTCTGCACCCAAACGTACCACTGGTACTCATAACGCAACGACTACATTCGACCCCGTCGAATGACCGAAACCACTCGTTTTGAATTGACACCACTTGTCAAATCGACCATTTCGTTGACGCAACAACTCCCCGGTTCCTTTCTCACTCACCAGTCTAACCTGGTATCTACTCCCACTGGGAGTCACCTGACCCCACTCAACGATCTATGTTGACACATCCTGACAATCTGTCACCACACAGTTGTTGTCAGTCGAAAACTGACACTAGACTCACTCGTGGCTACATAAGCCACCAACGCACTCGACTCACAAATACACTTACCGACATTTCACACGACCTGTGTGTAATTAGACTCATCGGAAATACCATGACCCATTGCATAGTAATGTCCGGCCCACGACTAATCCAGTGGTATCAGAACCAATCCGACTACCAAAACGCTCACCGACACACCTCGGGTATAACCCGTATACCGTAACTAGACATCACAAGGCTACAAGGTATTGTACCTCGAACCAGGTACGAAGTACACACATCTATCTAATGACCAGACTACAACCACCTAGGTCATAGCCAAACACGTTCCAATGATGGAGTACCATTTGCCCAATCCAGCATGAGACAAATCGAAACTCCACCCATCATCTTGTCCCAATTCCGAATCCGAATCCGCAATTTCGTAAGAAATCCCGTATCCAAGCCCAGACATCACATTTTTAATTCATTTCCAAATTCGAATCCGAAATCATTATTCGGTAAGCTAGCATTTGGAATAATCATTCCGTACCCAAATCCGGAAATCCATTTTCAAGTTCCAAAATCGAATCCTGAATCGTCAACCAGAAATTCGATTCCAAATCCCGAAATCTCGTCACATTTACCAAGACACACCCAAAACCGAACCTATCGGTTACCTGCTCAATATACTTGATTGACTTCATAGGGAAGCCAATCCAATCTCCACACGTCTAAGGTTGACAAAATCTGACTACATCGAAAACCTACTCACCCGAGTAGAATACCGTGCGGGCCCCACTTCGAAAAGAAGTTCAACCCCGTCATTTACGACTCACACACCCAAGTTCGTATCGATCCTTGTCATTCCACCTAGGAAAAACCAAGGATGATCCAACACAATGACGCCAATACTCATCTTACGTGGATGCAAACAAAACTCACTACACTCACCACGCCATGTTACACAACATCGTCTGCCACCAAGCAGAAAATGAGAAATCCCGTTTACCTAATTTCGAATACGCAACTCCCCTTGATGACCCCACAACACACATGGGCTCACCAACCAATACACGCTCAACGTACTGATAACTACAATCAATGTCTGCCAGGGCAAAAAACAAGAAGTCAACCCCAATGACTTCGGAATACCAATCACCAAAAACGAGCACCACTCTCGATCCCTAATCATAACGCTCCTCGAGTCTAAGGTTCCAACCATGTTGGAAACAGACATGTTCCCAACGAGATGTCAAGTCTAACCCTAGACTTCCTACCTCCTCAACTCGCTTGGACAACCACGTGTCCACAATCAATCTATTATTGTTCTGTTCGCACATCCCAACCTTTACAGGTTCAACACTCGATTTTCCAAGTTCTCAGTTACAAAATTCCACATCTATAATAAAAATATAAAATCACACCAATTTTGGAGTTGCCACCAACTCCCCAAATCCACTAATTCTCATGACGTAGGGGACGTCATCCCGAAATTCCTTAAGTCTCAATTATACCATTTAATCCACTCATCACTTGTCATTTTACCCATGTCGGTACTAATCCCAACACATCACAATCTCAACTGGATCCCATCCAGTCCATCACTCAACCACTACCGAATCTCAAAGACCGAACATATGTTCATCATGACGGAGTCACACCTCAACTTGTGGCTCATCGTCAACACCATTACCGACACTAGCACCAGCGCTAGTACCAGCACCAGCGCTAGTACCAGCACCAACACACTAGCGACAACACTAGTATCAGCACACAGGCATCCATACTAGCATCAACACAAAAGTACCAACATACAAACATCCATACTTGCACACCGTGTGCAAATACGACAACCCTGGATCTTCGTTCATACCGAACGACGATCCCGTACCTCACGACTATAGGTACCACCACTCTGACAATCCATATCAGGAAAATGAACGTTCCCTGAACGTCCCCTGATCCCCAAGTATTATAACCACACTAATTACCCTCGATAGCCAGTCATCTCCATATGACTTCCGACTAACTGTCATTGTTATCGAGATCCGCATCCATACCTCACACTAATACCCGATCCGACATGGGATTCCATAATTTATCTCAGAACCATATCCGTAAATCGAATCCCATAGTTCTGACTAGACTCACCAGAGCCATCCACATGGTCATCCATGACCTCAGCCGCTCGTCGCAGCACAAGTTCTCATCCACTAGTCACAATTAAGGTTTACCTTTTGAATCCATCATATACTAGGATTCCACAATTACATCCTATGGTTCAACCGAACTCAACCACTTTCCCTAATATAAAACTCACAACCTGACCGGCCCCGCGGTCCAGACATCGTATAGACGTCAACTCAAATCCTACCACCAATTCAATGTGGGTTCCACCACTTAGGTCACCGGCCAACTCCGATGTACCAACATCCCTCGCACTAGCAATCACCACTAAGGTTCACATTTTAAAACATTACTCAAATGAGGTTCCCCGAACCTAGCTGCACCTAGCAGCACAACAATCAAATATTACATGACCGAACCGACGGTCCCACATTAACAGTTCATCACAATCAACCCCACTTGGGTCGAATCACATTAACGCACGACGTATCAGGCCAATCATATTCTATCCACTATCCAAACCCAAAAACTATCTATCAGGTTGCTAACGAAACTGCAGCCCCAAAGAGACATCACACCCTCGACCTGCGCGCACAAAAGAGCAACCGGGCTCTGATACCAAGTTGACAGGACCCATCCCAATCCCCCCGGGATTATCGTGGAATGTGCCCTGCTCCCGTCCAACAAGGGGTGTCAGACAAGGGATAACAAAGAGCCACTGCCCAAACGGGGCATCCAGAGTGCGCAAGGATCGATGGAGGAGTTATGCAATGTCCCAGTCTCTGCTGCAATCGCATCCGTAATCAACCTGAAGGGCATTAAAACCAAAAGCTGTGAGTGGACAAAAATTAATAAGTTCATCAAATACATTTATAAGACATTTATGCCCTCCAATAAAAACGTATGCCTGCCACGGAAACCAGTAACCAAAACGTTTGCTCAACCGAGACATTAGGGCCTTAGCCCAAAAACCGTTAACCAAAAACCAAGTGTGGGAACTCAGCCCAAAACTGTGGAATACCACCACCAGACATATTAAAACCATGTGGGCCACCGCCCAAAGCCATAAATATAAATCCAAAAATCCAAAACCATTTAGGGTCCCCGACCCGACATACCATTTCATTACCAATAATCCATTTTTACCATATAACACATATCCAACCGAAAAGCCATTTCATAGATTCATTAATCCATATTTTACCATTACCATCACCAGCATCCCTGATGCTTAGCGTCCCAGACGCTTGACGTCCCTGACGTCATATCTCACGGTTTAATAAGCTACGCGTGCTGCCCGGGGTCTCTCCGGGTCCATATATCTGACATTCCTGATGTCTGACGTCCCTGACGTCAATCATAGCAATCCTGCTCCTGAGTCATCATACGGTCCGGCTGCTCCGTACAATGACCCCTCGCAGGCAATGCACCGTGACTTCCCCAGTGTAACAGACATCTGGAGGAGACCATCATATATCCTTGTATCCAGATGGTATATGGAAAACAGTTTTATTAAATCCTTTTATCACATCATTACAATGGGCCCTGCCCGAAATTTTCATAAAATCACGTAATTCCATTTAGGGTCCCTGGCCCAAAATCACAATTATTAAACATAGGGTCCCTGACCCGAAATCACATTTATAATCCAACTGGGCCTCATGCCCGATTTTATGAACCACTGGGCCCACGGCCTGATTTGTAAACCAACTGGGCCCGCAGCCCGACATTATAAACCAACTGGGTCCACGGCCCGAATTCGTAAATCAACTGGGCCCTTGGCCTGATAACATAACTCAAATGGGTCTCAGCCCGATTTCACATCAACTGGGCCCCTGTCCCGATTTCATTAACCAACTGGGCCCCCGGCCCGATTACGTACTCAAATGGACTCCAAGTCCGAAATTTCCAAAACAAGTGGGCCTCAAGCCCGAGTTTATATTTCCAATTTCAAAACCATTTCATCATATTATATCCAAGTCATAAATATAGAAAATCCATGTAAAATCGAAAAACCTCGATTTACGTGCAAGCACGTAAATCGCCTCGAAATACGTGAAATCGTAAAATCGAAAAACCCCTGGTGGTGGCAAAACGTTGACTTTTCAATCGGGCGGTCAAATGGACTTTGACCGATGACCGTGACGTAGTTCGTGACGTCACGAGTTCATAGACAGGTGGCACGTTCAATTTCGACGTTCGAGGAGGAAGTTATGACGTTCGAAAGTTTAGGTGCATTTTGGTAATTTTGGTTAAATGGGGGTCAAAAGTTGACTTTTTGACCGGGAGGTCCGATGGCCGAGGGCCGAAGACCGTTACGTAGATAAAGACGATACGAATCCATAGGCAGGCGGCACTCTGAAATCGGACTTCAACCGGGAGAGTTATGGGTCACGGAAGTTCGATTTCACTATGCACGAACTTCGAGACGGGGACGATTTGGCGAAATCTGATTGGGCAGATATTTTGGTGGGTCCCATGGATGAGTGACAAGTGTCACTCATCCTATTGGCTAACTCCCCCAAAATGTGGATCTATATAATTAATTAATATTATTTAATTATTTTTATAAACCAAACCCACCCACTATTCAATCTTAACCATCCATTTCAATTCTATCTTTAAATCCTCACCCTCCATCTCTCATTCCCTCATCTGATCACATCATCTCCTTCTCTCTTCTCTTCCACGGCACCATCACTATTTTCATTTCATTTTCTTCCTTTTCCTTCACAAAAACCCGAAAACCCCCATTAACCCATATTCTCCATTTTCTTCAAAACACACAACACACATCCCCTCACCACCTGTGACTGAGACCAGAGTGATAGTGTGAGTGAGACGAGGAAGGACTGGACGGAGACTGCCAGAGCCACGGCGGCTCACGGCGGGAGGAAACCCGAAAAGGTAGGTTTGGGGTTTGAAATTCATAACTTGGGTTTTATGGGTCTTGGATCGAAACTAATGATTTGGTTGGGTTTTTGGGGACTCGAGGAGGCTAATAGGATCAAAAGGAACGGCTGAGGACGGCGGTGCAGCCGAGACGGACGGCCGAAAGCTGGGCGACTGTTTTCGGCATCACAGGTAATTACCTCGAACCGTTTTCTAGTTTTTAAACCCATAGAACTCTAAGTTAGGTTGAGACGAGTAGAATGGGACAAACAGGAGGAGAAATGGTGGTCGGAGCAGGGAGAACCGGCCGGGTCAAGCCGCGGGTCATGGCGACCCGGTTACTGGTATTCGGGTCGACCCGCGGGAGGACAGAGATGACAGGTGACGTCATCCTGCTGACATCATTATGTCAGGGATGATGTCAGCATTGTCAGATCTGACAATGTCAGCTGACATGTCAGAAAATGGGCCAATAGGAGTGCGACACGTGTCACATGTCAGTGCACAGTCAGCACTGACATGTCAGTGACGTGGCCCAATCAGGGGCTGACACGTGGCACTGACAGCACAGTGACATGGACCAATGGGAGCATGACACGTGGCACCTGTCAGAGTCTGACATGTCAGACCTGACAGTTGTCAGATGACGTCAGCGATGACGTCAGCAGGTACTGTAGCGGCTCGTGAAGCCCACGCGCAGCCACTTCAGGCGGCGCGTGAGGGCGTGTGCCAGGGAATCTGGGGAAGGTTCCAACATACGAAATCATCTATTCGATGTAACGAACATTTTGGGACTTGTTTCGTGTCAATCGGACACCGTCTCGATATGTTTCGGGGCATCGGAAGGTTTAGGTTCGGTTTTAAAAATAGTTAAAAATACGGGAAAATTACGGGGCTTTAGTGGGAGGTTAATTAAGTAGTTAGTAACCTTCTATTACGATTTGGACAGGTTTGGGAGTCCCGGTGACGGTGATCGGCTCGGAGAGCCGTATGGCACGCAAATCGAGGCGGCAGCTCGGACGGTCTGTGAGTGGACCTTGTTTTCTAAATTGGTGCATGCATAAATATTTGTTATATGTTTTAATACATGTTTGATGATGCCATGGGTGCATTTCTATGTGGTTACGTATAAGCACGTATTTCGAGGTTTCGGCCTTATACGGTGCTTATACGGGTCTGTATTTCTTTATTGATTTAAATGAACTGGATTTGGATTTCAAAAGGATAAACTCGGGTATGAGACCCATTTGGTTTTTTCTCGGGCATATGACCTCAGATATCGGGCACGGTGCCCAACTGATGTCCTATGTTCGGGTACGAGACCCAAGCTACTTTACGGTTTTGATTTCAGGTCAGGGAACCTTAAATGGATTTCCCGGTTCATGAAGGTTTATGGGAACCGGCATGAACCTTTGTCAGGTCATTCTGGTTCTTGACGGTTTATGGGAACCGGCATGTTACCTGATTATGGATATTATGGATCATGAAGGTTCAGGGGAACCGGTTATGAATGTTTATGTTATGTATATATATGTTCATCTACCTTCCTTTACTTCTATTATCTCCTCCGGGGAGGGTCGTTGGCCTGGGTGGACCCCGGAGTAGTCACGGAGCACCGACTGAGTGGAGTCACCCCCCAGTTGGGTTCCTTACTCTCAGGAAGGCTATGGTTACTATTACCTCGAGTAGGATCAGTGGTCTGCGGACATTGACCTTGACTTTGAGAAGACTCGGATTGAGACCCGGGTAGCACGCGCGTAGCTTTGGATACCGTGACAGGATTGGTTGTGTGACTTATATATATGTATGCGATGTATATATGATATATGATATGTGGTGTGCACAGGTGTGCACAGGATTTGAGCAGTGGCTCGTGTAGTTGGTTTCTTTATGGTTTGGGGCCGAGTCCCTTATGGATTTGGGCAGTGGCCCGTATGGTCGTCTTCATTGTGGTCCTTTCGACCTTGGTTTATATCTGCTTTGGGCTTAGTCCCACATATGGTTTGTTTTGGATAAATGGCTTTTGAATGCATGTATGCTTTTTAGTGAAGGGTACAATTGTCTTCCTTATGAAATGTTTTATAAACTCTTGTTTTGTCCACTCACAGCTTTTAATGTTTGACTGCCCTTCAGGTTGACATCGGATGTGGACTGTAGCAGAGATCGAGATATCACATACCTCCTCCGGATCCTGGCGTACTCTGATAGCCCAGGAGGGCAAAGGTCGGAAATATCCCTTGTCTGACACTTCGTGTCAGACGGGAGCAGGTTCATCCCGCACTAATCCCGGGGGGATTGGGATGGGTCCTGTCAGTTTTCACGGTATGCCTCGATACGCGTGCCACCGGCCCTCCCGGGCCACACCACTATCACTGGGACTCCCAATCCTGTCCAAATCACATTAGAGGGTTACTAACCTCCCCATTAACATCCTATCAAAGTCCCGTAATTTTCCCGAATTTTTAACTATTTTTAAATTTGATTTAAAACCTTCGGACATCCCGAACAATATCGAGACGGTGTCCGATCGACACGAAACCAATTCCAAAATGTCTGTTACATTAAATAGGACAGAAGTCATGTTGACCTCACCTCGAGATTCGTGCCCACGCGCCGCCGTGAGTGGCTGCGCGTGAAACCCACGCGCCTGCTACAGTGTCACCAGCCTAACCCGTATCTCTGGTAAACGGGTCCAATTAACTCGCGAGATGACCCGGTTCAATGTCCATCAATTCAGCCTTAATTCCTTCAATTAATCATTCAGTTAGTTTCTTTTTTAGTTCAATTACAGGTCTGTAACATCAATTACACGATCACTTACCCAAATTCCCACGATTCGATGATGAACACCAAGAACACTCCGAACACTGTTCATTCATGGAATTCCTTCAATGGCTGCAGGTTTCTTCCAATTGATGCATCCAGAAGCATCACTGGACCATGAGAGACAATTCCCCTTCATCAATTGCATCAATCGAAGCCTCAAACACCACGACTCAAGCTCGATAGCCGTACACTGTGCAACCATGGAGCTTCATCAATCTCCAACGTTTTCCTTCAATTGATCCTTCCAGAAGCATCGTGGGATCCTCAGGAACATAATCCCCAGTTCAATTTCGTCAATCAAAGCCTCCAATTCCTCGACTCAACCTCGAATTTCCTCCTCTGTCACCAAGTGTGTTCAGAGCCAAAACGTTGCCAATTCTTCATGTTTTTTATGTGGATCGACTCGTACTGATCTCAGGAAGCTAACTCGAGCTTCAATTCCACTCCTCACGGCTCAATTCGCAACAATTGAATTTTCCCCCCAAAATTTCTAAAATCCGAAACCCAGAATTCATCACACTCACAACCCCTCGTGTTTCCCCTGTTATTCCAGTCATTCAATCTCTCATTTTTCTCTCAAGAACGGCAGAGAAAGGGAGCCAATTCTCCCAGTTCAATCCTCCCCCAAATTGTGCACGGTTTGAAGAAAATTCAAAGAAAATAAAGGAAAATGATGGAGAACATGATGATTAGGGGTGATGATGGTGTTGGGAGGGAAACATGGAGCTGGAAACAAGGGATGGGTGACACTTGTCACTCATCCGGATGTGCACAGTCATCAGTTACTATTTATTATTATATTATTATTTTAATCCGAGCCTCGGTTCGTAAATTCGTTTCCCGTGACCATAACTTCGTCGTCGGAACTCCGATTTCGGCATGCCGCTTGTCATTGGATTCGTATCGACGATACCTACGTAACGGTCCTTGGCCCTCGTCCATCGGACCTCCCGGTCAAAAAGTCAACATTTGACCCCAATTGACCAAAATTACCAAAATACCCCTCAACTTCCGAACATCATAACTTTCTCCTCGGATGTCGGAATCGAACGTGCCGCCTGTCTATGAACTCGTGACGTCCCAAACTACGTCACGGTCATCGGTCAAAGTCCATTTGACCGCCCGATCAAAAAGTCAACATTTTGCACACGACCAAGGGCAAAATGGTCATTTTGTACATTTTGTCCGATTCCGCCCTACTAACCACCGTTCAACCTCACTAATCAAGATTAGTGACTAATCTAATCCCGGAATTCGGGACGGGTCGTTACATCTACCAACTATCAACTCCCACAAAATGAATCCTCCAAGATTTCATTAAAAGTTTGCCTTCAACATCTTGAAATGGCCGTCTTTGAAAATGGAGTGCAATACCGCTTGAATCACTACAATCGGACTTCCACAACTTTCAAAATTGTTAAAAAAGCAAAATTGAAAAAGAAATAATTTTAAATTAGTTTCTGAAATTAAAAAGAAAAATATATAAATATCAAGAATTTATATATTTTTATATATAATTCAAATCTACAAAACCAAATGTTTGCATCTTAAAAATGAACCAAGAAGCCAAATCTGCTCTCACAACAGTCCCACCTGACACATGTCCCCATTGTGCACCAACTGCCGTTCTAATCAACTTTGATCCCACGGTAGCACTTTCCCTTCTCCCACATACTAAGACAAATGAAAATGAGAGGAAATGGAGAAAAAAATAATTTCTTTCATCAGTTGCAGAGATAGAAAATGTAGGACAAAAGAAGATTATTTTCTACATGCAATCCACAATCATCACTAGTCTTCAACTGGAAAACATTAGAAGCACCTATTCTCTTCTTCTCCAACAACATTGTCTACATGCAATCCACAATCATCACAGTCTTCAACCAGCAGATAGTAGAAGCACCTATTTTTCTTTTTCTCTAATGACAAGAGCAAAAAATTTAGATACTTTTGACTTAAGAAATGACGGCTGCAACCTCTTCCTTTATATAAAAAAAAATATGAAGTGTTTCATCATCAATGAGATAATTAATTAGAAGTTACAAACTCCTAAAATTAATTAGAGGTTACAAACTCCTAAAATTAATTGGACGTTACAAACTCCCAAAATTAATTGGAGGTTACAAATGACACACCCCATCCCGAAAAGTCTCAATTATGGCACGAAGGTCGAGGCATGCTGGCTGACATCTAAATAGTGACATCCAGATGATAAAGCCAAATGAATAAAACGAAGCCGTTTTACTAGTCGCGGGAAATGTAGTCGGTCAAAAATTAATCCCATTACATAAATAACAGAAGTATAGAGCGGGGTCTAACTTGATGATCATACCATTATCAATTACTACCTAAAGTACCTGATCAATATCAACTTCATCCCATGACTAGTGAACGAGTGCCAGAGCAGCTACTAAGTCTCCTCAGAATGCGTGCATATCAACGGTACTTGAAGGGTTCAAAATCAAGGGTGACTGGACCTAGTTTCTATTTCATTGTAAAACCACATTTTAATTAAACATATTTTAACCCCTCATTTTTAAGTAAAAACCCAAATGCAATTAAAACATACTTGCACGTAATACGAGAAATATAACATCAACCATGTAATAATGATCAAATGAGCCATGTAGAAACATAAATGAGTCACAATGTCAACCCACATCAAATTGCTCTTGAATCGCCTCGAATCTCATACTCAGAACATAAACATTAGGTATCCTACTCGCGTGCCATGACCACGTGAAAGACTGGGTGCAATGCACTGTCACCATAAGTCCCCTAGAGCTTGGGAATAGAATTGTCGCTTTTTAACTAGTATAGCGCGCAACGCGGGTGAACGATCACGTGGAGGACTGGTATGTGGCCTACAGACGGGTACTAGATACCAACGACTCCTAAGTGGGTTCTAATACTATCACAATCTTATCAATGCCCCGGGGACTCTAATAAGACCCGTCCTTAATATCAAGGGTAATCAGACCGGTCCTGCTCCCATCTGATATCTTTTAGTCAAACAAGAGATTTTTTATAACTTGTAGCTCAATTCATACCTTAATCAAACTATATCCGCCCTTGTGGAAAATTCCTCCCACGTCCAGCCCACTTTCCGACAAGTGGCGGAAAGATTAATTTAATTAAGAAGTGGTTCTCTTCCTTTTAGTAATTTATCGTAACTTGAAATCCGTCACATATATTCCAATTTCACATTATTGTTCCACATTTAATCACAACATAATCAATCAAACTTAAGTTATCAGTCCGCACATTATATCATCCCTTAAGTTCGCAAACCTCTTTAGACATAATTATCAACATTACGTACTTAATAACATATATAATTAAGGATCACTATTGGCTTAACCTCAAGGCTTTAACCTAAATTATCAATAAATACTTAAAAATAGTATAAAAGTTTCAAGTGGTATAGCTTCTTCATAATATGTCCAATCAACCAGAAACTTAGCCCATTAGATCCAAAATAATTAGTAACATATTTCCTATGTTGATAGGACTGCCATCGGAGGCCGCACGCACTGCCACGCGCCACCACAATGTCCCTGTGTTACAGGTTGCCAGACCCGGTGACCCGACCCGCTCGTTTTTCCTTCGTTTCTTGCTTGTTTCTAGTTTTACAATGTTCAGTCTACTCGAAATCATTCCTACAGAAGATCTATGAACGCAAAATAACAAAAAACGTACCTTGAGCATTTGTCCAAGCTTTGTGGCATCTTGGCCATGGCGGCCAAGGGCTCCCATCCGTGTTCCCATGACCAAAACTCTCCATTCTCATCCCCATCATCATTGTATGACCTCAAGAAGGCTATTGAAATGACTGGTTTCAAGGTTCTTTGCCCAAAACTGGGAACCTGATGCAGGGGATTCACAGGTTCCTTACATCCTTCATGGGTTTGCCCTCCTTTCAGGACCTTATCTCTCAATTTTTTTCCCATTCCTCATGATAGATTCTTTCTATCACTTCCCCTCTTCTACGTTGATTGTACATTGAGTACAAGGACCAGGCATTGAATACTATACCCTAGCAGAGTTGATTGAGAGGGTTCAATGATTATGTGAGCTGAGAGCTCGGAGCCGTCTGGGCCAGAGGAACCATAGTGATTTTATATGTGATTACCTCTGCTAGCAAGTATTCGATAGAGTCCAGATACACCAAGGATAGGTAAGATGTCGATTGATGTATCGACCGAATAAGCAATGTATCAGTTTGAGACTCGAGATGAGTCAAGATTTCAGCGTAGGCCGCTGAGTGACATGAGATACGATATGGGGACTCAAGAGTGAGTCGAGGTCAGAGTAGCACAACAAAAGCACAATGGAGCCGAGAGTTGCTGGCTAGTCACGATAGTTGTCGATGGGATTGGCTTCCTTACGAAGTCAATCTGGCATATTGTGGTAATGGAATAAATAGGTATCTGACAAATTCATATTGGTATGTAGTGATGAGACTCTAGTGAGAGTCAGCATGAGTATGGGAAAACGAGGGAGTTGGCTGATGTGAGTACTAAGGCCGATAAATGTCGCAGATTTGAGTATGGCCTGCGATGTGAGATTCGTGCCATTGTGATGGAAAGATCTAGCGGATGTTTATCTGATCGGACGCTGAGCAGGATGTCAGCTTCGATTGTCAGATGAGAAGAACCATCAGGCTGAAAAGCCGATTTGATGTTAGATTAGTATAGCTGACCTGTCAAAATGAATAACAGGCGAGATCGACGAGTGTCGGCGTCTCTAGTGAGACTTACGAGTCGACGTGTGGTTTCTCGAGAGTTGAGTTGGATCTTTGAAAGCTCAGGTGACAGTGGGTACCAACGTGTATGGTGGTTTGTGTCGGACGTGTAAAATTACATGAAAGTGCCCCAAGTTGGAGGCAAGATTGGATTTCCACGGTTTGGTTGTGGAATTTGGGTCAGTTTGAATTTCGAGGATGAAATTCTTTAAGGAGGGAAGATTGTAACGACCCATCCTAAAATTTTAAGATTTATAAAGATTAAACCGAGGATTAGCGAGGCTAATCGGGGATCACTCAAGGATTGTCGGACGTTCAGGGTGAAATTATGATTTTACCCCTAGACGAGGGTAAAAAGTTAACTTTTGATCTAGGAGGTCCAATGTATGAGGACCGAGGACTGTTACGTAGATCGAGTCGATACGAGTACACAGACAGGTGACACGTTGAAAATGGACATTCAATGGGAAAGTTACTGATCACTGAAGTTTCAGGGTACTATTGCACATTTTACGAGACGAGCGACATTTGTCCTGTTGTGGGCCCCATATATTTGTTTCAGGCCCAATGGATGAGTGACAAGTGTCACTCATCCATTTCTCACTTATCTTACATACATGCATCCACTCCCTTCATCTATTTCATTCGAACCCGAAACCCACAAAACCCAAATTCTCCCTTCCCCTGCTGGATCGATTAAGGGCTCCTGAGAATGATTGAGAACGAGGGAGGGACTGAGAGAGGCTGTGGGAGACGACAGGACCACCGTGGACGGCGGAAGAGCCCAGAACACAGGTAAACCGTAGCCCGTGACTTTTTGAATTTGGATTTTTATTTTTGGACGTTTGGAGTGGTTTGTGTTGATTGGCTCCTATTCTTGGTGGTTGTACGAGCCGTTGACTTTTGACATGCCACCTATGACCAGTACGTGAGGGCGCGTGAGCATGTATTTCGAGGTGGGACCGAGAATATTTTAAAGGTTTTGACGATACGAATCCAATGGTGGTAGTTTTGAGTCAATCGAAGATTATTAGGTTGGTCAAATTGAGGTTTAAAGCTTAGGGAAGCGTGTCTGGGACACGTTGACTTTTTCGGGAATGTTGGAGGTTTTTGATATGGACTTGTATAGGTTAGTAGTAACCTTTGGACATTATTTGGACAGGTCTGGATGACCCGGAGAGGTCGGATTAGCTTGTAGAGGCTTATGACACGCGTATCGAGGTGCAACATGGACTGTCTGTGAGTGGACTTTGTTTTATGAACATGATGCATGCATAAATGTTTCATATGTGTTTATGAACATGATTTTAGATGCCATGAGTACATGTGATTTTAATATGAATTGTTTAGCATTTTCGGAGGAAAATGCGTTATTGCACGTAGTTCGAGATTTTTGTTTTTGTATGATGTTTGGGCTTCATCCGAGTATACTACGTGCATGAGTTATATGTGATTCTGAAGGTTTCGCAGAGAGGCGTGAAACTGAGAAACTGAGTTACGATTTTTGAGAATTTCAAGCATGAGACCCATTTGAAAGACCCTAACTTAGCATGAAGTCAAGGATGATTTGAAAGTGTTTTGGAAATGAGTAATGGTTTTCAGATCTGGAAATATCTTTCTGGCGTATGACCCAGTTGAATTGAGGTTGACTTAGAGTATAGTCAAAGGCGAGATAAGTCGGGATGTGATGTAGTTACGAGTTTCACGAAAGATAATTCGGGCATGAGACCTAGTTGTGGATTTGACAGGATTCGAGGAATCCTGGATTGTATTACGAGCGGTGACCCATTTGGTGATAATTCGGGTTGTGGCCCATTTGATGATATTTCGGGCAGATGGCCCTATGTGTGATATTACGGGTTAGTCTCGGACGATCGGGTTAAAGTCCCAATCGATGATGATGACATTCGAGTTCGAGTCCCGGGTGTTATGGCGCTCACCTCCAGACTGCGGATGTGTTCTTTCTGGAGAGGTCACGACACACTACCTGTTGTCGAGCAGCCGCTGGAGGCTATGACTTCCGAAGGAGGCTCGACTTAAGAGTGCTGATGTTATCCTCTGAGATCGATCGGTGATGTGTTCACAATGATCTAGAGATGGTCGCTGCAAGTGATGTGTTCACGGTGACATACTAGGATTGTGAACGGTCCTGAGCTATTTGCATATGTACTAGGATTGGAATCGTGACTGACACTGAGATGAGGATGGGATGTGTTCCCACGTGTTCTATTATTTGGGCTGAGGCTCCGTCCTGGTTTTCTTTTATTTAGTTTTAGGCTGCAGCCCCGTATGTGTTTTTTGTTTTGGGCTGAGACCCTACTAAGGTAATGGCTTCGACTGAGAAGCATTTTTCACTGTATTTTGATTTGGGAAGCAATACGTCTTGCTTCCGAGAAAGTATTTGAAATAACTGTTTTATGATGCATGCATGCTTTTACGTGAAGGGTATAAATGTCTTTTCGATATGAATGAGTTTTATAAACGGTTGCTATGTCCACTCACAGCTTTTATGGTTTTAATACCTTTCCAGTTGATAGCGAATGCGGGCTGTAGCAGAGATCAAGACATCACATGCCACCACTAATCCTGGCGTACTTTGACTAACCCTGAGCGGGTGACAAGTTTATCCCTGGTCTGACACGCGGTGTCAGATGGGATTAGGCACGTCCCACAATAACTTAGGGCAATTGGGATGGGTCTTGTCAGCATAAGTCATCATAGAACATTTCCACCATCATGAGATCAACTCATAACTCATATCATGCCATTTTTTTATGCCACAACGTTATCTCATCATCCCATATTATCATGGCAACCTGGTAACATCAATTCACACTTAAACTTAATCGGGATCTCGTATAATCTTAACTTATTGTCCACCATTTCATACTCAATCAATTATTTTCTTACAGCCGATCAAATCACACAACGGCACTACGCGTAGGCTATTTACCACTATCATCATCTGAATCGTATTCGGAAACAACACGTAATCACATGATCCAAACAATCCCCCAGGGGTATCAATACTACCAGTAGTCACTCTGAAACAGGAGACCTGCTCAACGTCTCAGAGTAACCTCACTCAGGAACTCGAGCTCTGCTCGATGTCTAAGTAGATACTAACTCAAGAACTGGAGCCCTTGGCTCGACGTCTGAGTTCTCTTAATGCTAGTCTGCGGAACTGGAGCCCAGCTCGACGTCTGAGACTACTCATCAGTCTCGGGAACTACAGAGCATTGCCTCGACGACGGAGATCGTCCAATCTATCTAGCTCCTCGAGGAGGGTCATCCAATCACATCACAATCACACACATCCAGAATCTACAATCATACATCAACTCCATAGTCATATACCATAACATGAACTCATTTTATATCCAGAACCAAGATCAGAAATCCAAAACCAAACTAAAAATCCGGGCCCAAGCCCATACCACAAATACGTCCAAAGGCCTTGTAAAACGAGCCATTAGAGTCTTTATAAAATCATGTAAAATCTCAAGTTACCAAACATCATCAAATCGTATAAAAAATGATATATAGAGTATAAAATTATTTCCAAAACTCAGTAAAAATTCACCAAAATCAAATTTCAATATCAAATTAGAACACAGTTTATAAAATTCCTTGTAAAACGTACAGTAAGTAATTATCATAAAATCACAAAAAATGCATATGAAATCATGTATGCCCACATAAAAAATACCATCAAGAAAATCACATGTGAACCCTTTTTCATAGAATTAATCAGCTTGAAATCATAATCGTCTTACAACCCACAATTAACATTCCAGAGGATTCTTGGTAAGGATACAAACACCAAATTTCTTAACCCATGCTAAAAAAATCAGAAATCAAATTAAGTTGCAAACCCAATTTTAACTTCTTAATGCTTAAACCATCACGCCTTTACAACATACATCCTCCCATTACTATTGTTAGATGCTTGACATTATTTTAATAACTCAACTTTGAGCTCGCTTTCCAAATCGAACCAAATTTTTTATTGTAAAACTTATTTTCAAAGCAATTTATCAAATTAATAATGTCCCATAATCATTTTCCAATAACGTGTATCATAATTTTTTTTAAATCTCGTAAAACGGGTTATAAGATAATTTCCATAAGATTTTGTAGTCTCATAATTTTCTTAGGGTTTCCAAATCAACAAGTGAACTTTTAAAACTACATTTACATTGTTCTCACATAAATCAAATCAAATTCTAAATCGAAATAACCAACATATCCCAAAATACTAATTTATTAAAAAGCCTAGCTCTAATACCAATTTGACAGGACTCGTCCCTAATTTCAAGGGTAATCTGACCGATCTTGCTCCCGTCCGACATCTTTTAGTCAGACAAAAGATTTTTTATAACTTGTAACTCAATTCATACCTTAATCCAACTATATCCGCCCTTGTGGAAAATTCCTCCCACGTCTAGCCCATTTTCCGACAAGTGGCAAAAAGATTAATTTAATTAATAAGTGGTTCTCTTCCTTTTAGTAATTTATCGTAACTTGAAATCCATCACATATATTCCAATTTCACATTATTGTACTTAATCACAACATAATCAATCAAACTTAAGTTATCAGTCCGCACATTATATCATCCCTTAAGTTTCCAAACCTCTATAGACATAATTATCAACATTACGTATTTAATAACATATATAATTAAGGATCACTATTGGCTTAACCTCAAGGCTTTAACCTAAATTATCAATAAATACTTAAAAATAGCATAAAATTTTCAAGTGGTATAGCTTCTTCATACTATGTCCAATCAACCTGAAACTTAGCCCATTAGATCCAAAATAATTAGTAGCATATTTCCTATGTTGATAGGACAGCCATCGGAGGCCACAAGCGCCTCCACGCGCCACCACAATGTCCGTGCGCATGGTGGTCACGAACGTCACAGTGCACAGTCACTATTGCACTCGCCGTCTTTCTCCCTCGGGTCTGTGTTATGGGTTGCCCGACCCGGCGACTCGACCTAGTCGTTTTTTCTTCGTTTCTTGCTTGTTTCTAGTTTTACAACGTTCAGTTTACTCGAAATCATTCCTACAGAAGATCTATGAACGCAAAATAACCAAAAACGTACCTTGAGCATTTGTCCAAGCTTCGTGGCATCTTAGCCATGGCGGCTAGGGGCTCCCAGCCGTGTTCCCACGATCAAAACTCATAATTCTCATCCCCATCATCATCATAGACCTCCAGAAGGCTATTGGAGCGACTGGCTTCGAGGTTCTTACCCCAAAACTGGGAACCTGATGCAGGGGCTTCACGAATTCCTTACATCCTTCATAGGTTTGCCCTCCTTTTAGGCCTTTATCTCTCCATTTTCTTCTTATTTCCCATGCCAGATTCTTTCTGTCACTTCCCCTCTGTAATTCACTCACCAATCCTCACGGCTTTAAGGTTTTGGGGTGATGGTCCTTTGTTCGGCCTATTGTAGCCGGAAATCCCCCTCCACACAACACTCACACATATATATAGGGCCCAAAGTCGGTGGAAATTGGAGGGAAAAGAGAATCCACAATTTTCTGGATTTTTCTCACAATATTCACATGTTAATTTTATAGAATTACCAAATTACCCCTTTGTTACATAATTACCAAACTACCCTTACACGTTCCAGACCTATAACTATTCCATTTGACCTCCGATTTTGGCGTGCTGCCTATCTATGTGTTCAGGAGGTCGAGACCTTCATATCGGTCTTCTCGGATCTCATAAACGGTGTCTTGATCTAAAAGTCAATATTTTGACTTTGACCAAAAAATCGACTCTTTGTCCTAGGGGTTAAATGGTCGTTTTTTTTATTCTTCCAAATATCTGGGGTGTTGCAGACTCTCATGTGATGCAATATGTGACTTGATACATACAATTATGCGTACTTACCATATTACCGTAGATAAACATGATAGGATATTCACATCAAACCATTCATAACAATCTCATATCACAATTATCACAATAATAAAACATGCATGCTCAAAGTCATTATAAGGTAATCATCGTAAAATATGTGAGTAAAATAATATCAAAACATATGTTTAGGGAAGAGGTCCACTCACTAACTAGTCGGGGAGTCGAAATCACCTTACGTTTCCACCCACGTACGTCTAAATCCATCACAATTCCTAAATATATCCAACCATAAGGTTACTTTTGAAATCCAAGTAAATCTATTAGAAATCTCACTTAAATCAATTCAAACGGTGTTAAACGACTTAAACGGACTTAAAACACACTTAAACGGCTCGAAAACGTCCGAAAATAAGCAAGCACGCAATTTGGAATATTCTTAAAATATTCCCTCAAAATATTATGTTAGTTGACCGTTATAATTAATAGTTGACTAACGGCGTTAATCGTTGACCGTTAATTGACCAGCCTCACCAGAGCTCCCCTGCAGACGACAGCCAGACCGCTACTGGCGCCACTGTCCATCGTGGCTAAAAACTAGAAATTCGTCCAAAACAACATGCAATCTAACCAGCCTAATCTACACATCCTCGGGAACACCAAAAGCGCGAAGTTAGGGTAAGAATCTACCTAACGAAACTTAGAAGTTGTTGGGAACTCACAGTGGCATTGCAATTCTTCTAGAAACCAACGAGTTACGATCAGTCACCAGGCGATAACGCTCAACTACGCATTAAATTAAAACACGTAATTTGAGTATTATACAATTTAAACTCTTTTTGTGTAGATTTAGTATTGGTAAATAGAGATCGTTCTTAATTGGGAAATTAGGGAACATTAATAATGTGTTAGTGAGAAAGAATAATGAATAAAATAATAAATGAATAAATGAATTAAAAAATAAATGAATTAAAGAATGAAATTGGAGGGGTTTTGAACAAAGTGTAATCTAAACTACATTTTAACCAAACTAAGAATTAAAATACAAATGCTCATGCTAATTAGAACTTACAAACCATAGTAGTTTCATAGACAAAACCGACACTTTTACGAAGTAATTTCAAATTAACAATCACATTATTTAAACTACTCCTAAAATAGACTTTCTTCAAATACAAATTTTACCAACACTCTAACATTTTGCTCATAACAAACCAATCACGAAATCCTACCTTCATCATCTCAAATACTTGAATATATCTTTCAATATTATTAATGCATCGACCATTAATGTGCGTCAAACATCAATATGCTTCAAACAGTTACAATATGATTCACCTTGAGTTTATAATTAAGTGCGCCGACAGCGATCCACATTTAATCTTTTCAATTCTAGTCTAAATGCACCGAACAACGGATAAAACATATAGCATCAAATTGAAGTTTAAGCACTAAGATATATGAAGTAAAAGAAATTTAGAAAGTAAAACACATGAAGATTGCATTCATACTTACAAAAGTTTAGAAAGAAAATGTCATCACATGTATTGAATTATAAGTAAACCGAAACAATAACAACAATTTAAGTAAAGGAAATAAAGTTACACTTTTGGAACCCAAGAACAGCTTGTGATTCCGAAAGTGGATGGAAACAATGGAATGTTATTCATAAAAAAAATCTCTGAACAACAGAAGGAACTTTATGAAGATGGAGGATAAAACATAAGAATTCAGACTTAAATTCTAGAATTACTTCGGAAATACTCGGTCTAGGATTTTCTTAAGGAAAGCATAAATTCATATTTAAAAGAAAAGTCAAAGAAATTAAAAAGAAAAGTTTACAAAGAAAATCTAAGAACTAAAATTAAGAGGAAATGAAACTTAAGAAATGAATCTAAAAACATAAATAAAAGATAAGGTTTAACGGAAAACTAATTAAGAAGAAAAATTACAAGAAATTAAAATGGTCCCCAAAAATTCTCTCAAAAGAGAAAAAAAAAACTAAACTAAATGAACTAAGAAAAGAGAAGAAAGGGGAAAAATTGGGGACCTCAAAACAAGTGAAATGACCTCCCTATTTATAGAGTGGGTGTCAAAATTCAAATAATAAAATACAAAAATAAAATAAATAAATTCAATTGAAATGATGAAAAATGATGAAATTGGGGATGGTTTGGACTGAAAAATGGCTGAAAGACTAGAAAAAAGCGTGCAAATGGAGAAGGTTGCAGCAGGGCATGGAATCAGCAGTGAGCAGCTAAAGAGCAGACCATCATTTTGGTGGCAGGCGGCTAGCAGGAAGTGGGTGAGTTCATGAGCTGCTGCTAACAAGAAGTCAGAGGATTCAGAAGGCATGCGCTGAGTTGGAAAAGGGAAGTCGATACGCGAGCACCGAAAGCGGAAGGCACACTTCGGTAGACACCGGCTGGCGCGAGATCTGGGCTGGATGGCTGGGTTTGTTACGCGGGCTGGACCGTGATTTCGGGCTAGCAACTGGGCTAATTTTCGGGGTTGCAGTTAAATGGATTTGGGCTGGAGTCTTGGGCTTCAATTTGCACATGGATTAGGCCGAGAGAATGGATTGGGGTTCTCCTTGGACTGGGCTTCTGCAAATGTAATTTTTAATTTTAAAATGGATTAATGTAAATCCACCGAATTTTGTCCATAATTTCTTCGTTATAATTCTGATCGGGATGATTCTTTCACGAAAACGCTCCAAATTCCAAACTTTATTTATTTCTACAAAAATCTCACAAAATATATTATTTTCTTCAATTGTTTATTATTTTAATATTAAAAGTCAAGTATAAACAGTATAAAATCATATAAAATAATGTCTAATTAACGGCCTATCACTAGGGATGCCCAATCCAACATGCAATCACATAGAAAGAAAGCTCTCAACGAGGAGAATCAGATGGTGTAGGTTAGGGTTCAAGAGTTTACCTCGAGCTGCTCCAAATATCGTCAGGTTAAGAAACAGGTCGGCGTCGGGTTCCCGAGTTTGCATCCATTGTTCGAGCTCAGGTGGTCGTCGTGGCTCCCAACTGTGGCCCATAATCTCTACTGGTCACAACCGGAGTTCCAAGTGGCATCTAGGCCCTTATGGATCCATGGGTTCACTGTGAAAAAGACCGAGGAGCCCATCGACTATGTCATCTCCAGCCAGCCCTTCTCCACCATTCAATGTACCAGAAACCACATGTAACTAGTTTAGAGAGGGATTTCTGATGTGGAATCCTTGAAACTAAACTCAAAGGGAACGAACTTTGACAAACCCATCGTGATCCCCCTAGGACCACCTGGGGATGTGCCCTTCTACCGTCTGACAATAACCCTAGAAAGTCCTGAAACTATCCTTAACGGGTTTTAAATTAACATAAAAGTAAATAAACATAAACCAATTCGAGTTCTACATTGTCAGACCAGGGATAATAAAACACAAAATAACAAATGTCAGGTTACAAAAACAGTACTCAAACAACTATGCCTCGGTCTCCGGATCAGCCTCTACCTCGGTGTCATGGCTTGGAGGGGTCAAGAAAACCATGAAAGAGTAAGTGGGCCGAAAAATAAACAATAGTTCAAAACCATTTATAAGATAATAAAATAATGATTAACCCTCCATTTTCAAACATGCATGCATTCGAGTCAAAACATAGGCAATAATAGCTGAGTAGTAAAATCATATAATCTCATATAATAGAATGTATAAACCAATCATAATAGTGCACCGTATATCCTAACCTCGACATCCCAGATATCTAACATCTCAGATGTCCAATAATGTCACGGTCCTAAGTCTACGCATGCTACCCGGGGTCTCAATCCTGAGTACTCCCCTAGGTCCACCAGTGTCAGGGCATTCCCGGACCATTGCCCAGGGTATACCAATAGCAATCCTGATCCTAAGTCTCTCTACAGTTTCTCACGTGGCTTCTTCCACGTTATGGTTCCGGCACAATACTTTCACCAAAGGGATCGTCTTGTTCCTCAAAACCTTGTTCTTTCGATCTAGAATCTGTACTGGTTGTTCCTCGAAGATCAAATTGGTCCTAAGTTCCAACGGTTGTTCCTGTAAGACATGTGATTCCTCATGCACGTACTTTCGAAGCATCGATACATGAAACACATCATGCACTATGGCAAGTTCTTGAGGTAAAGCCAACCGGTACGTTTCCGAACCAATCCTCTCGATAATCTCATATGGTCCAATGTAATGGGGACTCAACTTCCCACGTCGACCATATCGAACAATTCCCTTCCATGGAGATAATTTCAAGAAACCCCAATCTCTAACTGCGAACTCTAGATCCCTGATCCGTCGATCGGCCTAACTCTTCTGGCAATCTTGCACTGCCTTCAACCTTTCCTTGATAATCTGGACCTTCTCATGGGTCATATTCATAAGATCTGGCTTCAAAGCTACCCCCTCGCCTAGCTCAATCCAACAAACAGACATCCTGCACTGCCGACCATATAGTGCCTCATAAGGTGTCATCCTGATACTCGCCTGATAACTGTTGTTGTAAGAAAACTCCATCAAAGGCAAGAGCGTATCCCATGAATCCTGAAACTACATCACACATGCTCTCATCATGTCCTCCTATGTCTGAATAGTCCTCTTAGACTGACCATCCGTCTGCAGATGAAAAGTCGTGCTGAAGTGTAGGTTCGTACCAAGAGCTTTCTGTAGACTCCAGAAAAATCTTGAAGTAAACCGTGGATCTCGATAAGATACTATAGACTCTAGCATACCATATAGCCTGATAATCTCATTTACGAACAATGTGCCAGTCGGTTAGGCTTAAACGTCTCACGTACAGGTAGAAAATGGGCTGATTTTGTCAATCTGTCCACAATCACCCAAACTCTGTCATAACCACTCCGTGTCGTAGGCAGTTTGAATACGAAATCCATAGTGATGTGATCCCACTTCTACTCAGGAATCGGTAGTGGTTGCATAGCTCCATACAGTCTCTGCCGCTCTACTTTAACTTGATGACAGGTTAAACATTTGCTAACAAACTCAGCGATATCTTTCTTCATTCCAGGCCCACCAATAATGATCCCTAAGGGTACGATACATCTTTGTCCCTCTGGGATGCATAACATAGGTTGAACTATGGGCCTCCTCCAGAATCTCCATTCTGAACTCTGCCACTGTAGGCACACACATACGACCCTGCTTCAGTAAAGCTCCATCATCCTTGTTGGTGAAATCCTACCGTTCAACCGCTTCAACTTCAATCCGACAAATACCCAGTGTAGGATCCTGATATTGAGCCTCAATGATCCGGTCAATTAGGATTGGTCGTACATGAAAACTGGCTAACAAAACTCCCTCATTGTCTAACCCAAGCATGACTCCAGCCTTCCAGAGATCCACTAAAAAAGGTAGATACACCATCCTTAAGTGTGCAATCAAACCCGCTGATTTCCTACTCAGAGCATCCGCCACCACATTCGCTCTTCCCTGATGATACTCAATCGTTCAGTCGTAGTCCTTAATCAGCTCCAACCACCGTCTCTGTCTCATATTCAGTCCCTTCTGTGTAAACAAGTGCTTCAAACTCTGGTGGTCAGTAAAGATCCTGCAAGTCTCCCCATACAGATAGTTCCTCCAAATCTTCAAGGTATGTACCACTGCCGCCAACTCCAAATCACGAGTGGGATAGTGCAACTCATGTGGCTTTAGTTGTTGTGAGGCGTAAGTAATAACTCTCCTGTGCTGCATCAGTACACAACCCAAAACCTATAGTGATGCATCGATGTACACCTTGCACTCCTCACCATTATCTGGAAGTGCAAGAACTGGTGCAGTAGTTAACCGTTTCTTCAGCTCCTAAAAACTCTGCTC
The DNA here is from genome assembly GCA_032719365.1 of Prinsepia uniflora. Taxonomy (NCBI): domain Eukaryota; kingdom Viridiplantae; phylum Streptophyta; class Magnoliopsida; order Rosales; family Rosaceae; genus Prinsepia; species Prinsepia uniflora. Next base: position 17,244,025 of record CM064865.1, on the reverse strand, counting down.
ACACCGTTCATCCCAATTAAACTTAACCCCTTTCCGGGTCAATAGGGTCAAAAGAGCTGCGATGGTAGAGAAACCCTCTACAAATCGCTAGTAGTATCCTGCCAAACCCACAAAGCTCCGAACCTTAGTAACCGTCTTCGATCTCTCCTAGTTAGTTACAATTTTCGTCTTCTAGGGGTCCACATTAATCCCCTCCGCTGAGATAATATGACCCAGAAAACCAATATTGTTCAACTAGAACTAACACTTGCTCAGCGTGGCAAACAACTGGTTCCTCCTCAACCTGCTCAACACTAATCTCATATGTTTCTCGTGCACTCTGGCATTCCTCGAATAGACTAAGATTTTGTCGATGAATACAATCACAAACTTGTCCAAGTACGATCTGAACACTCGGCTCATCAGATCCATGAATGTAGCTAGTGCATTCGTCAACCCAAATGGCATTACCAGGAATTCATAATGTCCATACCTCGTCCGAAAAGCAGTCTTCGGAACGTCCTCCTCAGTAATCATCAACTGATGGTATCATGATCGAAGATCAATATTAGAAAAGTACCTTGCTCCCCGCAGCTGATCGAACAAATCGTCAATCCTGGATAAGGGATACTTGTTCCTTACCATCACCTTGTTAAGCTGCCGATATTCCACACACAACTGTAAAATTCCCTCTTTTTTCTTGACAAACAACACCGGTGCTCCCCACGATGAAGTACTAGGTGGGATGAATCCCAAATCCACTAACTCATGCAGTTGAACCTTCAGTTCCCATAACTCAAGCGGTGACATACGATACGGCGCCTAAGATATCGATCATGTCCCAGGGAGTAGTTCAATCGTGAACTCAATCTCCCAATGCGGTGGTAAACCGGGTAAGTCCTCCAGATATACATCTAGAAACTCCTGTACCACCGGTATGTCCTCGATTCTCAACAGAACCTCACGCGTCTCCAAGACATGAGTCCAATAACCCTGATAACCCTTCCGTAGTAACTTGGTAGCTGTAATTGCAGAAATTACCTCAGGTGGTGAGACTGCCCGATCTCTCTGGAAAGTCACTTCCAATAGACCTGGACTCCGCAAAGTCAGTCGTTTACTGCATCGGTCAACTATAGAATAATGCTCCGACAGCTAGTCCATACCAAGTATGACGTCGAAGTCATCCAAGTCCATGATAATCAGATCAGCATTCAATTCCACATCTCCTACTTTCAACGGACAATCCTTCATCACTTGATTCACTATGTAGATAACCCTCATCGATGTACCGACACCCATCTCACTCGGTAGTGCCGACACCTCATTATCCAACATATTCGCACAACTTCGCGAAATAAAGGAATGCGTAGCTCTGGGGTCCATCAAAACACAACAATATCGGAAATAGTGAGTGTACTTGTCACAGTACTCTACAGCCGCCCTAGCCTGCAGCTGGGTAACTGCAAAAACTCTAGCATATGGTTCTGTCTGGTGACCACGTCCTCGTCCTCTAACTCTACCATAGCCTCTGCCCCTTGTGGCATCCGAAGTAGTAGTTGCGTTCTGCCCTGGTCCTGTTAAACTCTGACCAGCCCCACTGCCACTAGCCAGTAACAACGGGCACTCCCTAGCAAAATATCCAGATTGTCCACAAGCGAAACAAGACAACCCTCTTGGCCCTGTAGAACCCACTGAAATACCACTCGTTGCAGTCTGTTGTGGCCTGTAGCTATACCTCACTACTGATCTCTAAGGACTCCAAAATCTGCGAAATTCTCCTCGGCTTGGAGAAGATGATCATCCTCCATAATGTCCTCCCTTCGAACCCCTATGGCTCAAAGGTCCAAGATACGAACGATCCTGACGTCGTCCCTCACTAGAAGTCTGCTGCTACCGTGCTAGTAAACTAGCTTCCACTCGCACTGCTGCGCCAGTCAAATCTCTTAGGGTGGTGTAAGTTCCTTCCGTAACTAAAGCACGAATATCCCTCCCCCTAGTCTCTGCATGAAGCGATGACACGTATCCGCTTCGGTCCTCACATAAGCAGAAGCAAATCGAGATAGCATCAAGAAACTCTGCTCATACTCCATCACAGTCTTGCTCCCCTGTTGAAGCTGTCGAAACTCAATCTCACGAGCATCCCAGAATGATCGTGGATAGTACTGGTCTAAGAACCACTCCCTGAATACCTCCCAGGTTATGATGTTGACACTCCAGCCCGTCATCTCCAGTGCGTGCCACCACTAGTAAGCACTGCCATCAAGTAGGAATGTAGCCAACAGTACTCGCTCCTCAGAAGGACAGTGCATCACAGAAAAGATCCGCTCCCATCGAGTAATCCACAGATGAGCCTCCTCGGGGTCTGCTCCCCTACTGAAAATCGTAGCTCCCAAACGTTGGGCTCGTTCAATACTCACACTCTCCATATCTCTCATTATCTCTTCTTCAGTCCGTACATGAGGGTCGCATCTCGGAGGCATGATCAACTGTTAAGAGGCATAGATTAGTTATGACATTTAAAGCGTATTTGTACAAAGTACAGACCGCTATCCTAGTGTTATGATACCAAGCTAATAGGACCCATCCCGATCCCCCTAGGACCACCCGGGGATGTGCCCTTCTCCCGTCTGACAATAACCCTAGAAAGTGCTGAAACTATCCTTAACGGGTTTTAAATTAACATAAAAGTAAATAAACATAAACCAATTCGAGTTCTACATTGTCAGACCAGGGATAATACAACACAAAATATAAGCACAAATGTCAGATTTACAAAAATAGTGCACAACTTACCCAAACAGGTGTACAGGTGCGCAACGATAACAACTATGCCTTGGTCTCCAGATCAGCCTCTAGTTCGGTGTCACGGCCTGGATGGGTCAAGAAAACCATGAAAGAGTGAGTGGACCGAAAAATAAACAATATTTCAAAACCATTATAAGATAATAAAATAATAATTTACCCCTTTGTTTTCAAACATGCATGCATTCGAGTCAAAACATAGGCAATAATAGTTGAGTAGTAAAATCATATAATAGAATGTATAAACCAATCATAATAGTGCACCGTATATCCAAACCCCGACATCCCAGATGTCTAACATCCCAGATGTCCAATAATATCACGGTCATAAGGTTACGTGTGCCACCCGGGGTCATAATCCCGAGTACTCTCCTAGGTCCACCAGTGTCCGGGTATTCCTGAACCACTACTCGGGTATACCAATAGCAATATTGATCCTAAGCCTCTTTGCAGTTTCTCACGTAGAGCAACCCCTCTCAAGGAATGCGCCGTGACTAACTCCAGGGTACCAAGTCGGCTGGAGGAGACAACAATCCAAAAGGTCAATATGTACAGTGAATGGTATAACCAATGAAATCCCTGTTTTACTCCAAAACCAAACACTATAATATCCAAACGGGTCTCATGCCCAAAACAACGTAATATGTGTAAATCATCCATAAACAATATCCAGAATAATCCAAATCCAATCATATAGTAAAACAATGAAAGCAGTTATGCATGTAATCCATTTAGAAATCAAAACTCCACTCACACAAGGTCCTCGCTGCACAATCAAACCGCCTAAACCTGTCTCGAAGCTAAGTCACAGTCTCCGGGCCTGTCCAAAACATATCCAAAGGTCACTAACGGACTCTATAAGTTCATAAATAAAACCCTTGAACAATCCCATCCCGGGAAAGCATCCCAAACATGTTTCCCGAGGCTTTAAACCCTTAAAAGACCTATCAAACGATCTCTGATTGACCCGAAACCACCACCATTGGATCTCGATCATTGAAAACTTTAAAACGGTACTGGTACCACCTCGAGATTTTCACTCATGTGCCTCCATGCACGTGTCAACGTAAAAGTCAATGCTAGTCATCGATCAAGTCAACGGTCAACGCTAACGTCAACATGATGTCGTCCTGATAGGTGCCACTTGTCAGCAGCCAATTGGTCCATGTCACTAACATGTCAGTGACACGTGTCACCATCTGATTGGTCCACGTCACTAACAATGACACGTGTTAACTCCCCACTAGGCCACTTGGCCTGACAACCGTCATCATCCCTTACCTTTCGCAGGTCAGACCCATTTACCTGAACCGGGTCGCACAGACCCGTGACCTTGACCCGGTTCCCATTTCACCATTTCTCAACCATTTTCCTCCTTGTTTATTCCTAAACACTCATCTAATCCCCAATAATAGATCTATCTAACTAAAAACACGAAAAATAGACTAAAATCTCACCTTCTAACGATGAACAGTGGCTGTGAACTTCCAGCTTGATTTCCTATCAACTCCAGCCACCACTACCCTTGAAATTGAAGTCCACGAGTTTGCCTTGGTCCCTAGAACATGTTAGGACCAACTAAATCGTTCAACACACTTCCCAATCTCATTTTCCATTTTTGGTCAAAACTGGGTTTCGGGTTTTACCTTCGTCGTGGCTGCGCCACCGTGCTCAGCCCTTCACTCCACCTTCCTTCCTCGTCCCTTCACTCTCACTCACTCAGTCCCAATAATGAACACAGGAGATGAAGGTAGGGTAGTGTGGTGTGGTGTTTGTGTGTTTGTTTGTGTTGTTTATGTGTTTAGAGAATAATGGAAGTGATAATGGAAAAATGAAGGAAAATGATGATAATGAACCCTAATATCAGATCCAAAACCATGGGTAATTGGGCCAATGGGATGAGTGACACTTGTCACTCATCCAAGGGTCCCACCAGGATATTTTAAACCAATCAGAATAATCCATATGTTTAAAATCTCGGAAATCATGAATAATGCTGATTTCGCTTCCGTGACCATAACTTCTTCGTCGGACTTCTGATTTCGACGTGCTGTCTGTCTACGCACTCATGATGTCCCGATCTACGTAACAATCATTGGTCAAAGTTCAAAAGATAGCCCAAGTCAAAATTCAACATGTTCCCCCTACTAGGGGCAAAATGGTCATTTTACATTAAATAATCGAAATTACAAATTAAATACGGTTCGGGTTGTTACAAACTTACCTCGCTAAGTTCCAGAGTCGTGGAGTTGTAAACGATTTCGAATAGGGTCTTGCTCCATAGCCTAAGCCCACGACGGTCAATGCAGCTTACGACCTAGTCTAACAGTGTCAAGGGGACGAGATGAGCAGAAAGGACAATGGCTGAAGTCGTGGCTTGATTAGAAGCAACGTCAATGTCGGTGGCTGGAGTTACCGTCTTTCGGTAGCGTTCAAACCAGGTGAAAAGTGCCAAGGACGCGGAGAGAAAATGGAAGTTATAAGAGTTCGAAATTAGGATTTAGGGTGTGGGTGTTTGATTAGGATAAGAGTCCCTGGGTGTGTGGTTGGTGTTGGTAGTCGCTCAATTCGACATCGTTCGAGAGTAAGGGTGTTGAGGGGCAGAGCATGAGGGAGATGAGCCATCAGAGATATTGATTTCTTATGGTAAAAAAAAAAGGCGTGTTTTAATTGTAATCTAGTGGTTGGGTTGAGAGTAAGTTTTGGTCCAACAACTAGTGTCCTTTAACGACCCACCAAAATAAATGAAGAGAAATTCTAAGTGTTAAGACTTGGTCTCCCCATTTGGGCTTAGAAGCAACAAAACATATTTGGGCCCTAGATAATAAGGAATTAATCTTTGGGTCTCACGATACACAATCTTAACCAACGACTATGAGGTACTCCGAGGTTATTATAGTAAATTCTCAAAGCTTAGATTTGTATTCTCGAGAAGGAAACCCAGTTAATTGATCCAACCTAAACAGAATGGGCTATAAGATGGGCCTTAAAGGAAGGCTAATGGGTTTAGGGCTTTTGTTAGCAAGTAACAAGGTTAATTTTGTCTCGGGAATGCATTGGGTCGTGAGTTTGGGCCTCCCAAACAGCAATTCCACAAGGTCTAAATGCAAGAAGAAGTTCTCTTGATATAACATTTCAAATCCAGCGGAATTTAACCTATACAAGAAGAAGTTCTACTCCAAATATGATTTATTGGTACTACCAAAAACTTACATCTCTTAGAATTCTCTAAATTCCTAAATTATCTGGGGATATTTGTAAATCATAAATCATCGAAAAACTGTAAGAGCTACCACGTGGCTCACAAATAAAACAATATCCAAATTGTCTCTGGTAATGACATTAACGACTCACATACACTTATACGTTATATAATACATTCACAAGCTGAATATATTATTTAATCAGGTGAAACCCTCATTAAAATTAATATTCTCCCCGATAATTGGTTTCTATTATTTTTCTTAGTAATAAATTACTATTATTAATATCAAATTATTAAATAACATATTTTATTATTTATTAATTGCAAAATTCATCGATCAATCAGAATACTCCGAGATTTACAAGATTTCTCTATAAGTATGGAAACTCATTTCACTTTCAAAAGTAAGGTCCTTCCTTTGCTTGAACGGGACTAAAGACCGTCGATTCATCCCTTTTCAAACTCTTATGATTTCTCTTGCATAACTAATCTGAACATTATAATGTTCTTCATCGAACAACCACATTTCGTGCGATCGTGTTCAAATTTATACTTCAACAAATACAATGACATTAGATTTTTAAATCATCCAAACAGATCCAATGAAATCGATTGGTTTTAATTTTATTTTAATATTTTAAAATTAAATTTTGATAGATACCCAAATACATCCAAACCGTGCCGTGCGATTTGCATCAATAATCAATTTATGTGTAGGTTTTTTTTTTTCGGTCAAAATTTGTGTGTAGGGTAAACTTGTATGTTCTTACTAAAAATTTAGGTGTCATCAAGAAATTCGAAATGGGGCCTCAACCCGAATCGTGACCTCAGCCTCAGCCCTCAGCCCTGAGCCCTCGGCCCTCAGCACATCTGCACCCTTCTCCCTGCTCCAAAACAAACCTACGATTCTCACCTCCTCCACCTCCTCCTCCTCCTTCTTCCATCTTCACATCCAGATTCCAAATGCAATCAATCCATCCTGTCATGAACTGAATTGGAAATTTTGAATTGGGTCTTCCTCATCATCCAAATGCCCCGAGAAGATGATGAGAAAACCACCCATGGGATTCATCTCTTGTATCAACCCACCTGAGCCCTTCCTCTTCCTTCTCAAACCCTTGTCTTCCATTGCCGCTTCACCTTCACCTCCTTTTCCCCTCTGCCCCGAACCACCACCAGCCGATCTTTCCTCACAGCTCTTCGCCATTCTCTCCCGCCCCAATTGGCAGGGACACCCTTCCCTAAAAAAGTTAATCCCTTCCATATCCCCTTCCCATGTCTCTTCCCTTTTCAATCTCAATCTCAGTCTCGACCCTCAAACCGCCCTCGCCTTCTTCAACTGGATTGCCCTCAAACCCGGTTACAAACACAGCGTCAATTGCCACTCCTCCCTCCTCAACATTCTGCTTCCCAATGGGTTTTTCCGGGTCTCCGAGAAGATCCGAATGTCCATGATTAAGGCCTCCAATTCCCCTCAGGATGCTTTGTTTGTGCTCGACTTTTTACGGAGGATGAACCGCGCCCAGGCTGCCCAAGAATCCGAGTTCAAGCTCTCTCTCAGATGCTGCAATTTGCTCCTCATGTCGTTATCGAGGTTTTCCCTATTTCAAGATTTGAAAACTTTTTATTTGGAAATGTTAGAGGATATGTTTTCACCGAATCTTCATACGTTTAATACCATGATTAATGCTTACTGTAAATTGGGCAATGTGGCTGAGGCGGACTTGTATTTCAGTAAGATAGGGCAGGCGGGTTTGCAGCCCGATACGTTTACCTACACTTCTTTGATACTGGGGCACTGTAGGAATAAGGATGTGGATAGCGGTTATAGGGTTTTTAAGCTAATGCCACACAAGGGTTGTCAAAGAAATGAGGTTTCATATACTAATTTAATACATGGGTTTTGTGAGGCTGGTAGGATTGATGAGGCTTTCAGGTTGTTTTCTCAAATGAAGGAGGATAATTGTTTTCCAACTGTGCGTACATTTACCGTTCTTATTTGTGCTTTGTGTAAATTGGGTAGGAAATTAGAAGCTATGAATCTATTTGAAGAGATGAAGGACGAGGGTTGTGAACCAAATGCTCATACTTATACCGTGCTCATTGATAGTATGTGTAAGGAAAGCAAGCTCGATGAGGCTAGAAACTTGCTAAACAAGATGATGGAGACAAGGTTGGTTCCTAGCGTTGTAACATACAACGCAATGATTGATGGGTATTGCAAGGAGGGAACAGTTGAGGCTGCACTTGAGATTTTGGCATTGATGGAATCAAGTAATTGTCCTCCAAATGCTCGAACTTTTAATGAATTGATTTCCGGGTTGTGTAAAAGGAAAAATGTGCACCAGGCAATGGCACTGCTTAATAAGATGTTTGATCGGAAGCTCTTACCAAGCCTAATTACATATAACTCGTTAATCCATGGGCAGTGCAAAATTGGTGATTTGGATAGTGGTTATAGGTTGCTTAACTTAATGAAAGATAGCGGTTTGATTCCCGACCAATGGACTTACAGTGTTCTCATAGACACTCTATGTAAGAGGGGGAGATTGGAAGAAGCTCATGCCTTGTTCGATTCTCTCAAAGAGAAAGGCATAAAGTCAAATGAAGTGATATTTACTGCTTTGATTGATGGTTATTGCAAGGTTGGGAAAATCAGTGATGCCCATTCTTTGTTTGATAGAATGCTTGCAGAAGACTGCTTTCCAAACTCACACACTTACAATACCTTGATAGATGTGTTGTGCAAAGACAAAAAACTGCAGGAAGCATTATTACTGGTGGAAAAGATGTTAGGTATTGGTTTAAAACCTACAGTGCATACTTATACAATTCTAGTTAAACAAATGTTGAAAGAAGGTGACTTTGACCATGCTCATAGGCTTCTTGACCAGATAGTTTGTTCCAGTAATAAACCTGACCTGTTTACTTATACTACATTTATTCATGCATATTGCAGCGTAGGGAATGTAGAAGAGGCAGAGAAGCTGATGGATAAGATGAATCGAGAAGGAATAATTGCAGATTCGTTGACTTACACCATATTAATTGATGCTTATGGACGTGTGGGATTAATTGATTGTGCATTTGATGTTCTTAAGCGCATGTATGAGGCTTATTGTGATCCTTCTCATTATACCTATTCCTTTCTGATCAAACATCTTTCAAATGAAAAGTTTGCAAAGGGAAACAAATATTTGGGACATGATTTGGTCTCAAATGTCTCCATTGATATTCCTGATGTGTGGAAGACAATGGATTTTGAAATTGCTTTAGAGCTCTTTGAAAAAATGGCTAGACATGGGTGTGCACCCAGCAGCAATACGTATGGAAAGCTTATAGTAGGTCTTTGTAAAGAGGGTCGGTTGGAGGTAGCCCAGAGATTATATAGTCATATGAAAGAGAATGGAGTTTCTGCCAGTGAGGATATCTATAATTCTCTTCTGAGTTGTTGCTGTCAGTTGCGAGTGTATGGAGAGGCAGTTATCCTGGTGGATGTGATGATTGAGGATGGTTATTTACCGACATTAGATTCCTCCACGTTGCTTGTATGCGGTCTTCTTGATGAAGAGAAGACTGAAAAGGCAAAAGCCTTTTTTTGTACTTTGCTTAGTTGTGGGTATAACTATGATGAAGTAGCTTGGAAAGTTCTCCTTGATGGTTTACTTAAGAAGGGTCTTGTCAATATATGCTCTGAGCTCATAACCATTATGGAGAAGATGGGTTGCCATCTTCATCCTCAGACATATTCAATGTTGATTGAAGGAATTGACGGATCGTAAATTACTGATCTTCAACATCGGGTTTTCTGGATCTTAATTCGTTATCTGGGAGCAGTATAAGCAAAGTTATTTTAAAACATTATATTCACAGTGATTTTGTGTAAACGCTATGAATTGTGAATACTGAGCGTTTACACAATAAAATGTGACAGAAGCTAGTTGCTTATGTCCCAGGATAATGTGTTGGATTTGTAGCCTTTGCAGTGTTTTATTTGTCCTGTGAACATACTTCCTCTTCAGCTAGTAGTACAGATACATTTTTCTGGGATGAGGACCGTGGCATTGAGGATTTTGACTCAAAATGGTAAGTATAACCAGTCAAATTTTTTTGAATGATCTTGGCATCCCTAAAGTGCTTTTTGTTAGATTTCACACTATTTTGGCTGCTTTGATGTTTTAGACGAAGTAAACTATGACATACCAGCACATGTATGTATACTTGTTTGCTGCAGAATCTGAATTGGAAAGTATTTGAATTTGGAAGGCATTAGATTCTCTGAAAAAACGGTTGTTCAATATGTTATTTTCTGATCTTTAACTGAAGCAAACTACTTAGTACAGATGATGAGACTAAAACCTGTCTGTCCTTTTTGATGATGAGGCTAAACCAATCTGTATTTTTAGGTGATTTCTTTATGTTTCGAACATTTCGGAACATTATTTCATAAATTTCTTTGTTCCTTGGTGCTCAAATTTTGTTATTGCATAGCTCAAATTTTGTTGTTGCATTTTGAACATGTTAAATCACATGTAGATTTCTATAAGTTGTTTGGGAAGAGGGAATTGAAGCAAGAAATTGTTGCCAACTCAGAGCTGTATCGTTTATCAATCCATGTGTGGAGAAATCAGAAGTGCAGAGGTTAGTGCCTTTAATTTTCCTGGAAAAGTAGATTTCTTTGGTAATGTTGCAGTCTAACTAAATAGCCACAGTACTAAAATACGAAGGCGCTAATATAGCTGAGATATGGATCTGTCAATGGTTTTTTTTCAAAACAAAGAAAAAGAAAACAATATTGAAAAAACAATAGGTGGAATTTGGGATCTCATAGGCTAAAGGTACCCTGAGAAGAAGAAAAAAATGTAATAAAGAACATATCTGGCCTTTTGTGAATTTGTGTAAACATATCTGAGTTCATTTGACCTAGTCTAAAGTCTTCTCATTACATCTGTTTGATATCATTGTACTAGAGAGTAGGGAGAGTTCCGTACCCCAAATCTTATATCTTAAATTCTTAAGGTAGGTACAATTTTCTGCTTTGCATTCCATTTAAGAAATCTATCTTATCTCTGATTTTATTTTATTATAATTCTTTTCCTCCTTGTGAACCAAATTGATCTCTAAATTTTTACATAGATCACTACTCCAAAGGAGCAAACAATTTTTTCTCTCTCTAAAACAATTGCACACTTGGTCATCCTACTCCTTTGTTAGGCCAAAAAGAGGTGAAATGTATACATCTTTTGCGAAAGAATTATTAGTTTGATGAAAATTTTCTCTGGGAAGAAGGATCATTTAATTAGTTGGGACTTGGTGATGCACATGAAGGAAATGGGGGTTTAGGTGTTGGGAGCATTTTTCAGAGATCGGGAATTCTTCAGACTACTTTCTATGATTGGAATACTGCTGTGTCTTAACGTTTTAAATCATTGTTCATAAAAATAAAATAACAAATAACACCTTTTAAATCAGCCAATCAATCTGCTTTTAATATTGTACATCGAATCAGTCTGCAGTCAAATTGCTTCTAGGAGTTAGGAAGAAAAAATTGGATTCGGTCAATTCTGCACGGTATTTTATCATCATGGGTAATTGTTGTCAGATTGTTTCTTCCCCTCATGGTGATAGCTTGATCCATAGGGTGTAAAATGCAGCTCTCTCCAATTATCATGCACTCTTAACTTTCCACTGTTGTAGGCCGGTAGTTCCATTTTTAACCCTTGGCTGTGATATTGGACGATCTTTCAGGGAGATTGAACAAAAAATGAATCTGGAGTCGACTCTGAATACATGATTCATTATGTCTTTCCTATGCCTGGCATCTCAAATGGCTTCAAGGCAAGTAGCCAAGTATTAATGCTTCTTGGGGTGTTCAGACTGGAATGGTAATAACAATGAGCCTTTTATTGTTTGGATCCTACCCATCTATAGCAGGTGACTAACAGAGAAATACTCAAATTGATGCCAGATAATCTCTTACTCTTCTATAAATATTTGCTGCTAGGATGTTAATTCAGTATGTTGTGTTTTTTTTTTTTTTGGATCTTGCAGGATAAGCTCACCTGTTGCCTTGACGTTGCATGTTGTTTCACCCTGCTTTATCTATTTGCTTGTACGGGTAAATACTCCTTGCCTCCTCAGAGAGGGACTCAAAACGCATTTGTTTATTTGATTTCTGGTTAATTTGTAATTTCAGAAACCATCTAGACTCTTTAGGCCATGTTTGAATGAGAAACTTCAAAAGTACCAAGGGTTTGGGTTAAATTTGTTAAAAATGAGGAACTTCAAAATGCCAAAGGATTTCAAAATAATTAGATACAATATATTTAGGCGGATGAATTTGTAACACCTTGATTGGGTGTTACATTGGAAATCCCTTTTTTTTTATTTTTTTTATTTGGAATACATTGGAATTCCCTTGTTTAGTGGTTTTTAATGCTAATGTGATGCATGTGGTCCCTTCCTAGATAGTCCACTAAGTATTTACAAACACTATAATTCTATTCAATTGTTGGTAGTGCATTTCTTAGTAACATAGTATAAATTCCCTGGTAGTTTAAAGTTCCTCTGCCAAACATACCCTAAAGTCAATATAAAGCCTAAAGCGTAAAGCCTCGAGCTTTCATTTTCATGCACTACAACCACTTATATAGTGAGCATGACTTGTCTTCTTCTTAGGATGCTGTCCGGTACTGAAACGGAGATGATTAAGAAAATATGGAGTTATGTTGTAATGGAGTTAAAAAGTCTGCTTGACCCATTTGAACTATTTGGAAACTAACTGCAAGTTTGGTGGTCATCCTTATATTCGGACAATGGAAATCAGTACCGTGTCTTTACACATGCAATTAGCTGGTGCTGAAGCAAAGGAGCAGCAGCTGGGCAAATCCTGAAGCAGCTGGTATCAAATATTACCTGACATGATATACGTATAATTTTTCTGATGATACAAGACAATTCCTACAGATGATCACTAATATTTCAATTCTGATGAGGAATTTTTTGAAATGTTCCGAAATTACTTTTACGAGTTTTGTATAGCTGGATTAGTTTTGCGTGTTACAGGCAGGATCCGTGAATCCAGCCAGCATGTAATGCCGTCGATGAATTATACACAGATACTGATTGAACATGTTAGAATGCTACGTCCACAAAAGAATGAATAAATTGCAAATGTTTTAGCAGCAATAACGTAAATCGGCCCCTCAATTTAGGGTTCAGATTGCTTGAGCACGAAGCAATATAATTTTGTACGGTGAAAATAATGCTCCACAATTGTATACGCCCTGACAAACAGCTCCTCCTAACAAAGCTTTTATTCACCTCTCTTAATCTCTTTTAATGGATTGATTAGACTCCTAGTTTTCGAATTTGTTTTTATTCACCTCACTCTTTTAACAAAACCAGTCCTATATGCATAAATTCCTCTTTTTATATGTACTCATGTTTCTTTACAATGTGAAAATATCCCTCATAGGACCTAATCATCAATTATGATCATTGTCTAGAACCAACGATTTTTATGATAGTTTCAAATTATCATATCTTATCACAATAATAACTAGCTTCTCGATATTAGGGTTTTGAGAGTTAATAATTTTTTTTTTCAGAAATTTAATTATTAAATAATTAATTGAACTATTATGCTTTGTTTGTAAAACTCTTCAAATTTCCTCAAAAATGAAAAACTTCGAATTGAAAAGATTATCAAATTCTACAAAACTCAATCTAGAATTCTGCAAAACTCAATTAAATTCTATAAATCTTAATACAAAAATTTACAAAACTCTATAATATAACTATGTATAATTTTATCATTAACTCTGTAAAAGTTAATGTGAATCTAAATCTATAAAATTCAATTACTTAAACAACTATTCAATTATCTATATAAATCTAATTTCAATAACCCCCTATAATGTATTTTTTTTTTCCTGAACCCCTATAATGTATTCAATTTGGTTAACTTTTATAGTCTTGGTTGATTTTTAAATCTAGGTGTATTCAATTTAGAGTTTTAAAGAATTTGTATAACTCACCAAATATTCAATTCAGGCTTTTTAAAACTTTCAAAAACTACGAAAGTTAAGAGACATATCAGTTCGGACTTTTACTGAGTTTTAGAAACTCTATGAAGGTTGATAGGTATTTGATCATTTTTTTTTTTTTGGCACGGGGACATTTCTATGCTTGTTGGTTGAATTGGTCAATCCACTTGATTTTTTTCCTCTTGATTGAACAATTTCTTAGGTTGTTTGTTTTCATGATTAGGGTTTCAACTAATTTGAATATTCTCTATGGAATAATTTATTTATTTTTCTACTATAAAATCTTATCATACGTAGGAAAAAAAAAATCCATATTATAACACCCCAATCACAAGTAGGAAAAAAATTGGATTAGATTGATCAATCTGGATTCATTAACCAAATTTTCTTATCTCCATAATTGATCCAGAATGATTGATCTGATTAGTTATATATATATATATACATTTTAAATCAATTGGATTTATTAACTGTATGTTTTATACTCATATTAAACTTTCAATGGCTTATTGTTCCATAGACAGCAAATGAACTTGTGATGTTCAATTGAATTAGACCTTATTGCTTTGTGTACCTTTGTTTTCATCCTGAAAGAAGAACTTTTTCTCATATATATATACACATTCTCTTATCATGTGGAAATATCCATCTCAAACAGTTTTAAGACCTAATCATCAGTTATATATGAATCTTATAATATGATTATTGTCTGTAATACCAGCTGTTGGGATCACGGATTGTTATTCTTTGGTTTAAAAATTATCTGTGAGGGGACTATTTGAATGTTATATATATATATATATATATATATATATGGAGATAGAACTTGTTTTTTTCTCATCCAAATGGAGCGAAACTTAATGGAAGATATAATGGAATTGATACCTGGGTTGACCTTCTGCCATTGGTCACTTTTTTTTTTGTGCTTTACTCACTATATTTTTTGTGCTTTACTCACTATCTTTGTTATGATCTGAATAGATTATAATGGAAGATCTCATAATCTGAAAAGGAAAAAGAAAGGGAAAATCACTTGGAAAGAAATGAAAATTTACTGACATTGGAGTATTGGAAGAGAGCCATGAGCTGCTAGGGCTCATGGTTGATGTTGTCAATTTCGGATGGCGTGATAAATATGGTGTGACAAGAAAAAACAACATGCTCAGATACTTCCAGTACAAAAACGCAGACACAACTAATGTTGGAATGTGCAGGATTGTACAACTTTTTTCGCAAAGAAAGTCGTTTGATGAGTTCCCTAGTGAAGAAGATATTGAATCTTCATCGTTACATGTCACTAAAGAAAACAATACATAACCAGATTGTCAAACTCAAAAGCAACAACGCGAGAATGTGAACGGATGCCGAATTATTGCTACTATAATGTGGAGAGATGTTGGACACAATGATAATGTTAGAAATCAAATCCTATATTGATTTAGTATCAAAAATTGATTTGATATCTTATTTAATTATCCAGATTATTTTCCTTTCCTAGTTAGGTATACTGAAATTACTATATAATGAGTGTTTTTATATATTCAATAATACAATTCAAAAAACTATTCTTCCATCTTTTATTTTTGACATGGTATCAGAGCAATTACGCTCCTGAGGCACAAATTCATTGTATTTCCTTCCATGTGGGTATATAGAACCTAATTCCTCCGTGCACCCACCAGAAAAATATTTGATCCCACGGAAAACATACTTGATGGTCCCACACGACACATACTTGATTTATTACTAAAGTTTTTTTCTGAACACCCATCAAAATTTCATTCCATTCTATTCAAGCAATGGTAATAGCATCCGTAACTTCAAACATCGACAATAGCATATGCATCTTCTTGTCATTTGACGGCACAACGTTAGACGACACAACATCTAAAGGCATAGCATCTGATAACACATCATCCGACAACATGTCACCAACTTAATCAATAAGTTGGGGACTTCACGACGTTCACTCTCTCCAACTTGAGGGGACTATTAGAAATCAAATTCTAAATTGATTTAGTATTTTAGATTGATTTAGTATCAAAAATTGATTTGATATCCATATTTGATATTTTATTTAATTATCCAGAATATTTTTTTTTTCTAATTAGACTTACTGTAACTGCTATAAAATTGGTGATTTAATACATTCAATAATACAATTCAAAAAAATATTCTTCCATCTTTTATTTTTGACAAATAATGGCAATAACGACAATAGATATAAATGTTAATTTTTAATTTTTCAGGAATAATATACCTTTTTAGATTTCCTATTTCTTATTGTTTTGTTTGCATGCAATTATATTTTTTAGGAATAATTAGTGTATTTTTTGTCTAATTTAAAAAAAAAAATCTCTATTTTTATGATGAATATCAATTCTAATGATGGTGTCAAATCACCATATATTATCATAATGATATGGTCAGCCTCTCATTGATTGTTAAGATTTTGAATGTTAATAATTATTTTTCAGAAATTTAATAATTAAACAATTAACTAAATTATTATAATGTGTTTATAAAACTCTTCGAATTTCCTCAAAAAAAAAAATTTCAAATTGAAAAAAGTTTATCAAATTATACAACACTCAATCTAAAATTCTACATAAACTTTATCAAATTCTATATATCTTAATACAAAAATCTATAAGACTATGTAACATAACTATATGTAATTCCATTATTAACTCTGTAAAGTTAATTTGAGTCGATCAGAATCCGCTAAATCTATAAAAGTGAATTACTATTACAACTCTTCAATTATCTATATAAATTTAAATTTAATATACCCTCATGCATTACAGGCATAGAATGGAATTGAAATATCACCCCGTGGGTCATAATTCTAATTTTCCTTTGAGATGAAATTTATTCTAGTCAATCCTTCCTTCATTTTCCTTTTCATAACTAGCCAAATATGAAAACTTGGTAAAATGGGAAATAAATTACCATTCTTTGTCGCTATTCCATAATAAAGGAAGGTGTAATATAAGTAAGTTCATGTTACAACGTTTGTGAAATAATAAACTTTTACAATCCCTCATATGTGTGTTTTGGTAAAATTACCTTTTTACAATCACCCTTGAATTTTCTTATTTTTATACACAATGATATAGCGGGACAAGGAAGGAAGGAAGGAGATTTGGATCCATTGCTGACCGGAAAATGCCATAAACAACCCAGGACACGTAGAGTACTAACCGTATGATACCCTGTACGTAGCAATCAATTGAAAGGCACCTACAAATTAGAGCAAGTTTCCATGTGATGACATTGACAATGGTACTGTGAAAGTGAAAGATGGGAGAAGAAGCAAGCAACCATTTGTACGCCCATCACCATGAGGCATGAGGCATGAGGCATGAGGCATGAGGCATTTCATATCAGCATGTTTGTAATTGCCCTATTGAGTCGCTATACGAGTACTACTACCCATTCCCTATCCAAACGTACCAAGAAGAATCTAGTGGGAAAAAATGAAAGGGGGAAACAACAGTCATTCCCTGATTTGATTGATTAGATGCATCTCTCATTTCTGATCACATATTTTTTACAAAATGTCTTCAGAGTATTTGCAGTTGAAATTAGTTTTTGAACAAATTTCACTTTAAATTTATCCCAAACATAACAAGATAACCCCCCCAATACACTCTTTTATGTTTAATTCAAATTTACCTAAATGCATATTGTTAGCTATAAACAGTCATCTACTATTCATTATGTCAAATTTAACACTAAAAATAGTCCGTTGGAAGATTATTTTCATATTTGTACACAAAAAAATTACTCATTGGAAATTTGCACAACCCGAACTTATGAGGAGTTTGGCATTTTCCCCTCATTCGCAATTGATTTTGGAGTGAAATTTTAACTTCCTTCGTGAATCGTTGAGGGCTGTTTTGATGGTTTTGAACATATTTTGAGTCGAATTTGGTTTTAACATGAAGAAGATTCTGTCAGAACTGCTTTGAAAGCTTTCACACAAATTTTAACTTCTCTAGTCTGCTGTTTTTCTCTTGCTTCAGCTTGTACTATTTATGTGCTTCCCGCTGTGAGTTGGGAAAGCCCTTTTTCCCCCTTGTCCCCTTGTTTTTTGTCTTTTGTTAATTTATTGATTTTCTTAACAAAAAAAAAGAAAAACAAGAGCTGGAGAGCTTAATCAGAGGATCGGAGAGTTGAAATGGTGACATTGCATCATTCAATAGCCCTAGATTATAATCACCAAAAACAAAAGTGTTTAAAGAGTTGGTTGGTAGTTTGGGTGTGAATGCCAAGTTAGGGACAAAGGAGGACTAAAGATGGGCTTCTTTTGGTGGGCCAGTAATGGTGGCTGGAGCCTCACAATTGTCTTTCTTCTTTCATGTACTCTTGTGGCATTTCATACGCCTTTCTTTTTTATTAAGTTCATGTGTGACATGTGACATGTGACATGTTGTTGTAGGCCCTCTCCCTAAATTTCTGTTAAATCTCTATACGTAAATTACCACAAACCACTAATGAGGTATATAGGGAACTTCCATATCTGATTTTAGCAAGTCACACACGTCTTATGTAAACTAACGTATTTCACTATTTTTGTGCGTGTGAGAAATAATTTTTGTTTTATTGATTTATATACAAAAAATAGTAAATTTTAGCATAAGTTTGAAATTTATTATGGAGCATAATAAATAGTTTAATATGGAGCAGGGTCAGCCATAGCATAGGGGCACAAGGGTAACTGTCTTAGGCTCATAAACAAGGGCTTAAATTTTTTTAATTCTGACTTTTTTTTATGGGAAAAAAAATGAAAGAACGTTTAAATTTTTTAAAAAACATTTAAATTGAGTTTGAAGAAATATTTTATTAAAAATTTGGGTTCATACTCTTGAAATATTATAAGAGTTATTTTTATTAATATATAGTTATCTAACTTGTCTTATAAAGTCATTAAAATTCTAACTCTAAATTTTATGATAAAATTTCACCGTTTTCTTTAAAATATGTTGCAAGATGACTATGTTTTTTTATATATGTTGATGTGCTTAAATTCTTGAATATTTTTTAGTATATTGCTAGGAAGATGAAAAAAAAAACTATTTTTTTGTATGTGTAAGTATAGCTTATAGGGGCATTTTATAATTTTTTTTTTCCTAAGCCTCCAATTTATTGGACCGACCCTGACATAGAGGAAAACGTCTAACACTCAACATTACTATTTACTAATGTCTTTAACCCATAAGTGTGTGTCGATTTGCTTTTTCTTTTTCCTTTTAATTATTTAAAAAAGCAACAAACCAACCCTAATTTTGTTGTAGTTTTGAAATTCTATTTTCTATTTCTT
Source organism: Prinsepia uniflora (assembly GCA_032719365.1). Classification (NCBI taxonomy): domain Eukaryota; kingdom Viridiplantae; phylum Streptophyta; class Magnoliopsida; order Rosales; family Rosaceae; genus Prinsepia; species Prinsepia uniflora. The sequence goes on along the minus strand of CM064865.1, from coordinate 17,224,665 downwards.
TGTCTAATATTTTGAGAGAGGGTATTTTCAATATATTGAAAACGTGGCCAAAAGAAGAAGGTGATCCCCGTGCTTTTCATAAGTCGTAAAGAGTTGGTGACAATATTGTGTTGCCTTTCAAGGAAAGACAACGTTTCAATTTCAAACACCAATATCATCTTGGTTAAAAGAAGATGACATGCCAACACATTCAGAAAAACACTCTTAATTGGATTAATACAGGTAAATTCTAAAGTAGAACCAAACTTATGTAGAAGGATTATTTATTCGATGAAAAAATCAAATTTTTAGTATATGCATATTAGTATTGTCAAATTCATACAATATTGAGAATAGAGTATTACGATATATACATTGGTTATTGAATATGACAGGACCTGTTCCAACTGGACTTTGATAACCGTGTCTGGTGCTGCTTCCGTCTGACACGTCAACTGAAGTTCCAAACACACCCTCAACACCTGTCACACAAGGGATGACTGTACTGATTTCCGCTCATACCTCCGCCTCTCAATCAGCCCCGAACTTTGTGCCACGGCCTGGAGGGTCATCAAAAACATAAAAGGTATGAGTGAACAAAAATAATATCGTTTGAAAATACGTTTCGAAACGAATCACTTTACCCTCCATCTATAAAACATGCATGAATAGAATAAAAAATATGAACAACCAGATTTCAATCATATCATATCACAAACCATGGGACCCACAATAAGCCCATGACCCACATTTCCTGAAATCCATTTCCAACGAATCATGATAAAACATATGAATCCAAAATCACTATCAAACACAATTCAACACTTTAAAGTTCAGGAATTACACATCTGAGATCTTTCATGGGAATTACACATCTAGGCTTTTTGGGAATTACACATCCAGACTTACCGGACATGTCACATCCGGTTTCTCCGGGAATTACACATCTGGCCGTTCCATAACTTAGGAAATTACGCATCCGAGTTAACTAGAGAATTACACATTCGGGTTTTCCCAGGAATTACACATCCGAGGACACTGGACATAAATCCAAAACCTTGTTTCAAAACCATCTTTGATTGACTTAAAACCATGTCAAAACCATTTCTCAAACCGCAATCTTTCTTTCAAAATCACCAGGACTCACATCTTAAGTCAAAATAACTTTCCAACAGAGACTCATGCCTAAAATACCGTTTTCACACAGTTCCGTAAAATTACATATGGAAATCGTTAAATCAATCCATATAATCATTCTTGACTCACATTTCAAGTCAAAATACCATTTTCAAACCAGGGCCTCGCCCAAAACATCGTTTTCACCATTCTCGTAAAACGTGCTAGAAAACTCAAATCATGCAATCAATCATGTAAAACATTTAAGTATGCATGCATAACAATTTATAAAACAAACGTCCACTCACACACCAACCAAGCTGCTCAATTCCGAGTTGTAAGTTTTTTCGTAATTTTCGGGAATCACCAATCCTGTCAAAAACCATAACTAAGGGTCACTAACATTCCAAATAACCTCACAATACAATCCCCTAATTTTCCAGAATTTAAATACGTATAAAAAACATAACATAACACTTCGGACCCTCGAAACTATATCGAAACAGTGTCCGATCAACTCGAAACATGTGCTAATAGGTTCGAAATATCGTAAACATTAAAAAGTGTATAAAATACTTCCCCATAAATTCAAGCACGCATCCTACACGCGGCTTGAATGGACTGCACATGAACCCACGCGCCTGCTACAGTGCCCTCGATCACTGTTCATCGTCTTCACTCGTTTCTTGCAAAACAAGTCTGTTAACCCGAGACTCGACCCGGTTATAAATCCATAAACTCGACCTCAATTTCATCTGTTCTTTCACCGAATTTCATTTAATCAATCTTAATTAAGGATCGGCATACTTAATTTCATGAATTCGTACCTCAATCAATCGATTTCCAATTCGATTTCGTAAAGGGTAACGGGCTCAATTCCATCCAATTTCCATCTGTTTCTTCATTCTAATCAACCAGGAAGCATCTTAGGATCATTCTAAATGTGAATTCAAAATCAATTTCATATTTCCTTACCTCTAATTATATGACTCAAGCTCGAATGTTTCCAAATTTCGCAGGGTCTGTTCTTGGCCTTTTCTTCGTCAATTCCCTTCGTTTTTAAAGTGGTTCAACTCAAAATGATCTCGAAAAACTTAATTCAAACTCAATTTTGGTAATCGAAGCCCACAAATTCAAATTCGAAAACTCAATTTTCTTTTCGAATTTCAGGATACGGATTTCGGTTTTCTTTTCTTTTCTCTCTAGTTTTTCTTCTCGTTTTGATTCTCTATTCCTCTTAATTGGTTCGAATACCTCAGTAATTCAAGATGAGTTGTTGTGTGGGTTTTGTTTGATCAAGCAGTTCTCTGTTTGTTGTTTTGTATTTGTTTATAGCACCGTTAAACATCTCCTCCATCAATTGAACAATTACATACCCACGCACACAAGGCCACTAAGCCATCAATTATAGGTGACATGTGTCACTTAAAGAACAGATGAGTCACCGTTTGGTTGAATCATCAAAATCCTGGACAAATTACCATTTTACCCTTCGCTCGTAAAATTACCAAAATGCCCATCGCCATTTTAGACCCATAACAAGTCTGTCTGAACTCCGATTTCGACGTGCCACTTGTCTACGGACTCAGTATCTCGAGACCTACACAACGGTCCTCGCAAAATGTGCAAAGAGTATTTTAAACAAACAATCAACTTTAACCACCACATTTACAAGGGTAAACTCGTATTTTCCCTCTAAAATTTTCAATTTTTTTTTTTTTTGAATTTTCGGGTCGTCACAGAATATCGATCTCGCCATTTACTATAATTAAATATAATATCTCCCACATAATATACAGTGTCATATCTAAAAATTAAACTTAAAACTTTTCACTTATTAAATATTTTAAACTGTAATATTTCTTATAAACTATATTGCAAAATCAACAATATTTTCTATAATTTAATTTTTTTTAATATTTCTTTGAGGGTTGGTAGTCAACAACCCTATTTCACAATTCCCACCAAACAAGGATCAAAATGTCCAAATGTCCTTAATTTCCTTAGGAATTTACACAAATTTGACCAATTGAACTGAAGACCTCAGCTTTGCGACTTGCGAATCTGCAATCAGACATGTATCTATGGTTCTTAATCAAGCAAATAAGATTTAAAGACAAGATTTTAAATACACCAAAATCTTCATGTTCTTAATCAGGTAACTACAAATGATATCCAGACACGATAAATTTTAATTAGCTCATAAAATTAACATCAAGAATTATGATTTCTCATGTGGTACTTCCAAAAAAAAAAACCCCCACAAATATATGTGAGGAAGGTAGGCATGCAATAAGGTGTGGGTTGGTGGTGTGACATCACATAAAAAAGGGCAAGAAACAGAGCATCATGAAAAGCATACTTTGCTCTAATATATGTCCTTTGCTTCCTTTATTGTTTCTTCATCTATCATATCATGTTTCTCACAATTTTGACTTTAATTTTACACCTGCAACTATGCAAGCCTTACATTTTAGCTCAACACAACACCTTGGTGGCTTGGTGCTCAGTTGGTGTCCTTTTTCTCTTTTACCATTTTGGGCATCTTGTTCCCTTTTTTACACCCTAAGATGGTAAGATTTTCTCACGTTTCACTAGGAGGACCCTTATCACGCATCATGTATGTACCCTGCATTTATTAGCTACTTTAGATCTTGCATGTATATATCATTCTCATTCATTCTATTTATATAACAGCTCATGTTGTCGATAATAATAGGTGTTGATATTGCCGAATCAAATTTGAGACCTTTTACATAATGTATAGAGAAAAATATCACTAAATCATAACACTAATTAAGTGACTTCTCATCAATACGCAAGTCAAATGTTGAGCAAAAATAAGAAACACTTATGAAGAGTAGAGACTGGAAAAAGGGATCGATGTAGAAAAATGAAAGAAAGTCACAAGATAATTAACCTAATAACCAAAAATTATTTTAAGTTATTTTCATTCTTAGTTGATCTTTATCTCTTTCATTCAACAATTAAATAGTCATCAAATGATATATAGTGATTTTTTCTATGACAATTAATGATACGAGAAAGAGAGAAACTAGATAGATCGACGTCGTTTCCTAACGACGCTTAACTCTATATATATATGCGAAGTTCAAATGCTATACAAAAGATTGGTTGGAATATTGAAAGTTCAATTCTTAGAGAGATTGGATTCCTACAAACATATATCTTTCAAAAAATAAAATTGGACATTATTTTTTTTATGGTCAATTTTTTTTTTCTTTTTCTTGGGGGAGGGTGAGGAAATGGGGGTGTGGGGTTAGGAACACCAGTGAACACAAGGGTTGAGTGGTTGAGTGGTCCATGCACCAGTACTTAGTGTATTTGTGGTCCATGCAAGAAAGCCTAACAAGAGAAATGGTCATATATGGGAGAGGGTCCATGAAGGAGGCAAAGGAACATTAAGTGGGAGAAAATAAGGCGGGTAAAATTAGCTAATCGCACAAAAATAAGTCATTTTCCAAACCCCAATAAGAATTGTGTAAGTCTGAATCATTCGTTATTCTGTGTGTGTTTGGTTGAAATCTGACCATTAATGTGTTATATTCATCTAATTTGATGATCATGATAAGAACATCTTAATTATGTACAAATATCTAATCTAACTAGGTCAGATCGAGTATCAACAGACAAGATTTGCCAGCCTTTTTCTCAAATCACTCTCACATTTGGCCAAATTCGCCCCTCCATAATTGTCCCCGAAATGATACCATTTCTCAATGATTTAACAGACAAGTGCGCCCTCCATAAGCATGCATTCAACCTGCAGGTACACACACACAAATGTCCGATCAATCCCAGCTCCACTCTACGTGGGGCATCTCCATTGTCACGCACAACATCCGTACGTCTTATTGATCGATACTAATATTTCACATAAAAAAAAGTAAATGAACAATTAAACAAACTAACATTGCACACTTTCAACACTAACGTTTGTAATGCAGTAGTCTCTCTATTTTCCAAGAAAACATTCCACTCAACCCTCATATATTCTCTATTAGGGTTAGGGTTAGGGGTAGGGGTAGGGTTAGGGTTAGCTAGCTAGGTTGAAATGAGAATGAATATACAGATAGATAGATAGATAAAGGGGAAAGGCATATAGATAAGTCATGAGTGAGATGATCATGATGAACTACTTTCTTTGATACATATTCAACTCATGCATGGAGTTGGAGGTAGAGGAATGTAGGATGGGATGGTCAAAATGAAGCAATAATGAATGAATGGGGCACTTTGGTATTTGTTGATTGATGAGATGAGAATCCACAACTCACACTCACGACTCACGACTCACAACTCACAATAACTCACAACCCACAGCTCACAACCCACAACGTCCCACAACTAATGTCGTTTCATTTCATCAACATCTATCTATCTATCTATCTATCTATCTATCTATGAATCTATGACTTTGTAATATTGGGGGATCACTTTTTCCTACTTGCTTCTTTGGACCGTTTTGCCTAAGTCTCTTCCAAAAAGATAGAGTACCCCACAGGAACACGTACACCCATTTCACATACATATACATGCATCACCAAAGGACCTTCTTTTCTGGTATTTCAAATTTGCAAGTAACAATTCGATCTTGTCATAGTTAAGATATGAGAATATATATCGTTTAGGCTAAAGGCTCTGTCAGAACCTTTTTTTCGCGACTGATTGCGGTCGACTCATCTAACATCTCCTGGCTACATGAAAATATTATTATGAAGTAAAAAATCATCATTTACCCATATTTTGCTTAAATTTACTGTCAAAGAGAGTTCAGTTGTTTGTAATATATACACACACGTACCTGCTTATACAGTTTTGATAATTTGGCAGATGGAATTTCATGATCTTCAAGAACAGAGACCAATAGTAATTTTACTCTGTAATCAAATTTAATGCATATATTAATTGTAAAATTTTGAACATTATAAATTTCCATACAGCACAATTCAAACTTAAAATTTACCATTTCGTTGCTAACTTAAATTTTGATTTAAAGAAGTAGCTTGATAAATTATGAGAATTTGATTTTACACACCATAATTTATTTATTTATTTATTTATTTATTTATTGTGCTCCAATTTAACAAAATAATCAAATGTATGAATTAAAATATGAAATCCAAATATATATATATATCATCTCCCTGAATTGTTTGACAACCATGCAAAATCAGAATTAACAAATCTCATCAATCTTGACACCAAGACAAAAGAGAATAAGGACAAAACCTAATTTATAATCCAGACTCTTTCCCCAGTGGATCTCCTAAAGATGTAAACCCTAATTTAATCTTGTTCCCTCCATAATTAAACCGGCCCCACACATAAAATTTAAATAACGAACCTCAATCTCTGGCAGACACAATTAACACACACAAAATCCTAATCACATAATCTTCCAATCAACCTGCGACTAATCACGCATTTTTGTATTCCTTTTTTCCAAAACGACTTGCTTTTTTAAATGAGCGACTGCTAAAGTGTGTCGTATTCATCATTCATGTGGCCACGTACTTGGGCTTCGCTTGTTGGCTCGCGTAAAACGTGTGGGCCCAATTTCGAGCAACCGTCCCGCGCGGAATTAAACTTATGGCGGGCTGTGATAGGTCGACGTTGACTACCAGGCCAATTGCCTTTTCAGCATCTCCAAGGTAGTGGATGTCCCACGGAACCTTGGACCGCGTCTCACTGGATTCTTAACGTTTGGGATTCAACATGGAGACGTGTCGATTAGGCAACCACGCACCAACTGCATAGATTTTTTTGTTCATTTTTCTAAAATTGTTTTTGTTTTTCCAAAATTGTTAACATATTTTGGTCCCATGCAATGAAAAAGAAGCTCAATGTGAAGGTAGCTACTCATCTTCCTTTATAAGTGAAAAAGGAAAAAACAAAGCATGACGTGAATGATTATGTAATTGAATTGACAATAAAGTATACTCGTGAAAAAATGGGACTCGGTCTTATTGAGTCTCCAAACAATCACTACTGACATTAAAGGGTATATGGAAGAGGAATAGATACGGTGAAATTTGATTTGAATATTAATAATATTTAAATTTAAAAATTTTGATATGATTTGAATTTTTTAAAATTAAAAATAAAAACGTTCTGATTCAAAATATTATTAATGGTTCAGTTTGGATCGATACGATTTGAAATTGTTTAGGCGGAAAAAAAGTACGGATATAAAAAACTGCAGAATAGTAAGTACTCAAAATTTTGTATATTAACCTTGTGGATGGTTGAATTGCAAACATTACCACTATATTAAGATTTACCAAATAAATGTTACTACTTAATAATCTTTTATTATACTCTTATTTGAGTTTACATATATTTATCATTTAATAAATTCCAAACTAAGAATTGGCCAAACTACATTCTCAGATAGCTGCAAACATTACCAAACTATAGACTGATAAAAGAGTATATCATTTATCTGTTTATACATGTTCTATTTGCGTAGACGGAAACATTACCGATAAAAGATTTAGTTTGGAATTACCAATCGTTTTATTTTTATTATTTTTATTTTATATAAATAATAGATCTAAAAATTAATATATTCCATATGACACAATCCGACCCAGAAAGTCGACTTATGGAACTGAGGTCGAAGTGTGCTAGCTGACATCTAGACGATGACGTCTAGATGACGAAATCCATTTGAGTTAAAACGACTCGTTTGGAGAGTCGAGTGAAGCCTAACCGGTAAAAACTGATCACGTTTCACCTAACAACAGAAGTTTAGAGCATGGACGAAACGAATTGATGATCATACACATAAACTTTATCTTCCAATACCCGATTGTACCGTTAGCTTCACTCTGCGCCCAGGAGTAGGTGTCAGAGTAACAACCAAACTCCTCGAAGTACGTGCGCTCCGTCGAAACCTGGCGAGTTTAAAACACAAAGGGTGAGTGGACCCAATCGTTATTTCAGTGTAAAAACCATTTTCAATAGGCAATATTTAACCCCTAGTTTTCGTATAAAATCCAAAACAGTTATGACATACTTGCACATAATACAAGAAATATAAAGACCAACCATAGGGGTGGACATATTGTCCCGACATACCGAAACCATCATGTCCCGTATCGTACCAAACCGGAAAAAAAAACCGAATAGTAAAACCGAAAGGATGATCGGTACCGTACCGGTTTAAATCGGTACGGGATCAGTTTTGATGTTACGGAATACCGTCCCATACCGAAACTGAACCGGTTTTAATTTTTTAATTACTTAAAATTAAATTAAATTCAACCATAAAAAAACCCCTAATAATCTAATATCTAATAATGGATTTAATTGTATATTAATTTAGTTGATAGATTTAGTTGTATATTAATTTAGTTTATAGATTTAATTTAATTTTAAGAGTTTTTTAGTTGATGGATTTAATAGTTCGTTAGGGTTTTTTAGCTAATGTTGTTAATTTTAGTTGATGTATTGAAATTGATTGGGTTATGAATTTTCTATACATTTTGAACAATATTTGTTACCCAACAAGTGTCCTAATTTCTGAGTTTTATCAAAATGTTGCTTTTAGACATTGAATCAAGTAATAAATAAAAGAAATTATGAATTTGGCTTCAAAACCGAAACCGTACCGAATAGAATTGGTACGATACGGTATCAATTTTATATTTAGAAATATCATACTGTATTGAACCGGTTAAAATTATTTGGTACGGTTTTAGTATCACCTCCATATCAAATCATACCGAACCATGCTCATGGCTAACCAACCATTTAATAATAATTTAACGATGCAATCAGAAACCATAAATATGTCACAATATCAACCCACACCGTAAATGCTCATGAGTCACCTCGAGTCTCATACTCGAAACATACACCGTGACACGACCCATCCCAATCCCCCCGGAATTAACGCGGGATGTACCATACTCCCGTCTAACCCACGTGTGACACGAAGGGTCAAACAAGGGATAACCCAAACCTTAGCCCACTCGGGGCTTCCAGACTGCGCTAGGATCAATGGCGGCATGTGATGTCTCGATCTCTGCTACAACCCGCATCCGCGATCAACCTTAAGAGTATTAAAAACCATAAAAGCTGTGAGTGGACGAAAATAAATAATTTAAGAAAAACTCATTTCGTAAAGAAGACATTTATGCCCTTCACTTAAAAATCATGCATGCTTACGTAAACCATTTTACTTAATCAAACCAAATATAATAAAATCGTTTATAAAGCCAAAGTAATTTTTCCCTCAAATCATTAGGGCCTTAACCCAAAACTATAAAACCAATCGTATGGGAATGCAGCCCAAAATCATAAATCCAAATCATGTGGGTCACTGCCCAAATCCATAAACACAAAAATCCGTAAAACAGTAAATCCAATAAAACACAGTCATATCAATCCTTGGCATCCTAAATGCCTGGCGTCCCAGACTCCTAACGTCCCAGACGTCGTGTCATGATCTAAGGCTACGCGTGCTGCTCGAAGTATCTCCGAGCCTATCTATAACATCCCAGATGTCTGACGTCCCAGACGTCTAATAATAGTAATCCTGTTACTGAGTCACTATACGGTCTGGTCGTTCTGTGCAATTACCCTTCACAGGCAATGCTCCGTGACTATCCCAGTGTCCAAGACAGCTGGAGGAGACCATCCATGTAACAACCCAGATTTTTGGTATTATTGTAAATTGGGAAATTATATGTAAAATGACCATTTTGCCCTTGATCAGGGAAAAATGTTGACTTTTGACTTGAGATACTATTTGGATATGGACTCTAGACCATTACGTAGATCACGTCACCACGAGTCCGTAAATAAGCGGTACCGAAATCGGAGGTTCAGTATGGAAGTTACGCGTCACGGATTACGAGGGCTACTATTACATTTTTCAAGGTTCGGGCCAATTGGCATTATTGGATTGGTCAACTAGGATATTGGACCAATCAGATGAGTGACAAGTGTCACTCATCTAACTAGCCCAATTACCCAAAAGATTGGATGCATGTATCTACTATCTCCCCTTCGATTCTCATTTGAACCGTGAACCCATTTTTTCAAACACACCCCAGCCATCGATCTCAATCCCTAAGACCTCTGTGTCCATTAGTAAACCTGAGGAGTGACTGAGAGGGGATGTTGGACGACAACGCGGGACTGGAAGCGATGGTGCACCGCGGAGAGACCAGTCTTAGGTAAAAACCCGAAGCCCTCAAAATCGGATCACGTTCGGGTTGGGTTTTTGGGGCTGTGTTGACTGAGTCTGACGACCTTGGCTTCTCTGTAGGTGTAACGACCAGGACCTTCCAAAAAGGAAAATTGGGAAAAATTTGAAGGAAAAGGCGATTTTGCCCCTGGAATGTGGGCGAACGGTTGACTTTTTGTTTGAGTGGTCAAACAGACTTTGATCGATGACTCTGACGTATTTTGGGACGTCACGAGTTCATAGACAGGTAGCACGTTCGCTTCCGACATTCGAGGAGAAAGTTATGACGTTCGGAAATTCAAGGGTATTTTCAAAATTAGGACGAAAAGGGGGAATTTGTTGAATTTTCAAACAACACGAACTTTGCACGTAAGTCGAGGACCGTTAGGTAGGTCTTGAGATCCTGAGTCCATAGACAGGCGGCACGCGTCAATCGGAGTTCGGATGATCGAGTTACGAGTCTAGAAGCGTGAAGGGCATTTTGGTCATTATGTGCAGAAGGGCAAAATGGTAAATTCCCAAGGGCACTGTTGAAACAGTGCAGTATGGGCTGAGCCACCGTGATTTGGGTGGTTTTTTTTTTGAGGGAATTGTTTAGCAAATTAGTGACTTTTGTCACTGAGAACTGATGGATTAGTGGCATGGCGTGATGGTGGGAAATTTAAAAAAAATGAGAGAGTGGGCTGGTTGACAGGACCCGCCCCGATCCCACAGGGACCACAAGGGGACGTGCCCTGCTCCCGTCTGACACCCAATAATTCATACCAATTTTGACCTCAAAACCTCAAATGCATAATTAACCAAATTAAAGTCATACATCAAATCCGAATTAAACAGATGTCAGACAAGGGATGAAATCCAAAATTACAAGTTGCGAGCACGACTCTAAAATAAAACCTGCGGGCAAACCACCCAACAGGGGTTCAGGTACGCAGAAGTAGATCTATGCCTCAGCCTCAGTTTCCTCCTCTACCTCAGTATCACGACTTGGAGGGGTTACCAAAAACAATAAGGGTGAGTGGACCGAAACTCAAGTTTATAAAATCATTTGATAAGTAAAACATATAATTTACCCCTCCGTTTTCCAAACATGCATGCATCATAATTTAAAATCATAAACCATATAATATGAACCATAAGGCATGTAATAAAACCATAAGTATAATTTTAGTTGCTGCACTATACACTCCAATCCCTACATCACCTGATGTTTGACGTTCTTGACGCCTAATAAGGTCACAATAATAATAAGGCTACGCGTGCCACTCGGGTCTCAATTTCCGAGTTAAATCCCCGAATCCCGTTCGGGTACAGCATCACATGATGCTTAGCGTCATAGACGCTGGACGTACTAGACGTCCGTGACCTCTCCGTGGTACCTCGCCGGAGGAGACAATATAATATGAAAGGATCTATACAGTGCAGTACCAAATACATTTTATTGATATCCACATGCAAAGCATATATATACATAGATAAAATCCGAACCAATCATTAATTTTCATCAGACGGGTCTCAAGCCCAAATACCGTGAAACGTGTCATGACCATATTTTCCATATCATCAAAACCATTATTGTTTTAGCATGTGAATAAGTATAATAAACCAGAAAACATTTATGCACGCAAGGGTTTAAGAAAATGGCCCACTCACAGTACAATCCTGCTGAAAACCGAACGTATACCCTCGTTCTGGTACGCTAATACAATCCCTGTCATATCCAAAGTATACGTACAGGTCAATACAAACCCCTAACATTTAACCATGAAACCCTAGACCGAAACTGGTCCGGAAAAGTCGCCCGAACGCGCTTCCCAAGGCAATAAACCTCATTTTGACCAACTTAATGATCTCCGATCGACCCGAAACCACCGCCATTGGATCCGGATCGTCGAAACCTAAAGAATGGTGGTGGTCCCACCAAAATTACTGTTCACACGCGCCCCCACGCGGCGGTCAACGCAGGAACAGTTCCTGCTGACGTCACTGCTGACGTCATCTGACAACTGTCAGGTCTGACGTGTCGGACTCTGACAGGTGCCACGTGTCAACATCCGATTGGTCCACCTCGCTGATCTGTCAGGCCACGTGTCAGATCTGCCAGGTGCCACGTGTCAGCACGGCACTGGTCCACGTCACTGACATGTCAGTGACACGTGGCAGTCCCTGACTGGTCCGCGTCACTGACATGTCAGTGCTGACTGTGCACTGACATGTGACACGTGTCGGCTCACGGTTGGTCCACGTCACCTGACAAACTGACAGGGTGCCACGTCATCACCTCTGTCCTCAGACGGGTTGACCCGTATTTCTACAACTCGGGTCGATCAGACCCGCGATCATGACCCGGTCACCATTTCTTCCACACTCAACCATTTTCACTCTGGTTTGGCCCTAGATGTTTGTCTTAATCCCAGAAAGGGTTCTATGGAATCAAAATCCACAAATACAGACGGGATCGAAGGCCTACCTCGATGAACAGAGCTGGTTTCCCGTCGCCGTTTAGCCACCGTCCTGATCACCTCCAGTCACCAACTCAAGCCCAATAGGTTCCTGGTAGTCCCTAGAATCGATTAGGGTAAATAGAAACCGAAGATAAACGTTGGAATTCAAGTTACCAAAATCGGAGTTTTAAAACCGTTTCGGGTTTTTCCGGTTTCCCTACCTCGCCGCCGTCCTCCGCCGTGATCCTTGCCGTCTGCCGCCTCACCCGTCCAGTCCAGTGTTACTCAGAGCAAGGGTCAGACGCAATGTGGTGTGATGGTATGGAATAGGCAGTACGTGGGTGTCGGGTAAGGAAATATATATAGAAATGGAGGGAAATGATGGACGGCCCAGATTGAATCTCAGAAATGAGATCAAGGGCTGAGATGCAATCTGAGGGTTTTGAGATGAAGGGCTGAGATCAAAAGCAGATTAAATCCTATTTAAATGCTTAGTGGAGCTTGATCCAATCTAACCAATGGGTGAGTAACACTTGTCACTCCCCAGGTGTCCTCCAGTCAGAAATTTAAGAATAAAATATTCGACACGAAAACCGAGACACGAACCTCCCGATTTCACGTTTCTGACCATAACTTCCTCGTACGAAGTCCGATTTAGGCGTGCCGCCTGTCAATGGACTCAGGACGTCGAGACCTACCCAACGGTCCTTGAGTCAACTGAAAATTAGTTATTAGACGAAAAGTCAACATTTTTGCCCCCAAATGTCCAAATTACGGTAATACCCCTGAACTTCCGATAGTCATAACTTTCTCCTCGAATGTCGGAATAGAACGTGCCGCCTGCCTATGAACTCGTGACGTCCTGAACTACGTCACGGTCATCGGTCAATGTCTGTTTGACCGCCCGATCAAAAGTCAACGTTTTGCCCACGAACCAGGGGCAAAACGGTCATTTCGCACATTTTGTCCGATTTCGACCAACTAATCACCGATCAATCCCACTAATCATGATTAATCACTAATCAAATCCCGAAATTCGGGACGGGTCGTTACAACCTTCCCTCCTAAATTAATTTCGTCCTCGAAATTCCAATCGATCTAGTCTCAACGTTCATTCCTCCTTAATTTGTTTCGTTCTCAGAATTCTAACTATCCCAATTTCACAACTACTCAGTGGAAAGTAAAATCGACCTCGTCACACGTGTACACTCGTACACCAACTACTCAGAACACACTTGTCTGCACCTAAACGTACCACTAGTACGCATGTCGTATTGACTCCATTCGACCCCGTCGAATGACTGAAACTACCCGTTTTGGATTGACACCGATTGTCAAATCCACCCTTTTGCTGACGCAACAACTCAACGATTCCTTTCTCAATCACCCATCATCATGGTACCTACTCCCACTGGGAGTCATCGGACCTCACTCAATAACCCATGTTGACACATCCCGACAATCTGTCACCATTCGGAAGTTGTTAGTCGGAAACTGACACTAGACTCACTCGTGGCTACTCAAGCCACCAACATACTTAATTCAAATATATACCTACCAACATTTCACTCGACCTGTGCGTAATTATACTCATCGGAAATACCATGACCCATCGCATAGTATCCAATGTCGACCTCGGCTAATCCAATGGTATCAAAACCAATCCGGCTACCAACACGCTCACCGATATACCTCAGTATGACCCGTATACCAATACCTGACACCACAAGTCTGCAACGTATCATACCTCGAACTAGGTACAAGGCACACACATCTATCCATCGGCTAGACTACAACCACCTAGGTCATAACCTAAAGCGTTCTAATAATGGAGTACCTTTGCCCAATCCAGCATGAGACACAACGAACTCCATCCACCTCGGTTAATACATTCGATTTACTTCATAGGGAAGCCAATCCCACTATCCATACGTCTAAGGTTGACAACATTCTTCCCCGTCGGAAACCTACTCACCCAAGTAATATACCATACGGAATCCCCTTCGAAAAGAAGTTCAGTCCCGTCATTTACGACTCTCATACCAAAGTAAGGGTGATAATCTCCCTATATGGATCATCAAAATCACGATCCAGACACGGCACTGCGTCCCTGACCAGTAACATCCCGATCCTAGGTCGTCACAATGCCCAAAGTTCTCCACAACACAATCCCGATCCACCTAGGATCCGCCAGTTAACTATTAGACTCCGAACCATAGGGTCTTACACTCTCCACTAATCTGTATACTGTCGCAACGTTCGACAACTAACTCCCACAACTAGACCGATCAGTCAACGACGAAAACACGCCGAGACTGTGGGTCCCAACTATTTACCTTGTACCTATCCTTGTTATCCGCTTAGGAAAACTAAGGATGATCAAAATGATGACGCTAAAACTCATCCTATGTGGATGCAATCAAAAGCTTGCTGCACTCACCATACCACGTAATTTAACACTATCTGCCACGAAGCAGAAAATGAGGAATCTCGCTAACCAAACTTCGATAAACCCAACTCCTCCTGATGACCCAAGACAGTTCCCGGGTCCACCAACCAATATCTGACCAGTGTACTGACAACGACCATCACCTACCCTGGCAGAACCTGAGAGGTCACCCTAGTGGCATCGAAAATACCCCTTACCAATGCGGAATACCCGCACAACTCTCGTTACCGCAACACAACCTCTCTTGATACCGTAGTTCCAACCCTGTCGGAACCAACGCATCCGGACATCAACTACGTGTCCCCCCTTTTTGACTGGTTACTGACACATGCCCATTCGATGAAGTCACATCCCGACTCGTAACTCAAAGTTAGCCCAACACCGATACTAGCACCAGCGCCAGTACCAGCACCAACACGCTATTAACGATACTAGTAACAGCCCACCGGCATTCATACTAGTATCAGTACAAAAAGTATCAACATACAACCATCCACACTTGCACACCGTGTGCAAATCGGACAACCTTGGATCTCCGCTCATACCGAACGATGATCCCGTACCTCTACTCGTACCTTCTGGATCTCCGCTCATATCGAACGACGATCCCCATTACTTCTGCCAGAAAAGAAGAAAACTCAGCCACTCGTTCCCAGCATCCCTGGGTACGAACACCCTGACGACTTGTACGAGAAGAGAGAATGTCCCTCGATTCTCAATAATAATGACTGTAACCACTCCAATACTAGTGTCTGCAACAACCTCGTGCGGTCCTAACCAACAGACCTTGCTACCAAGTCTCCGCAGAATCGCCTACTACAATAATCAATGAGCGAACCGTGCTCCGTCAACCAATCCATTCCCAAGACAACATCATAAGGATTTGATCAACAAGTAAGTCTACATCCTCAATTCTTACCGGGCACCTCCGAATCATCTGATTCAGAAGGTACACGATGCCCATCGGGGTGCCAACACCCATTTCGAAATCTATGGCTGCTACCACACTATCAAGCATACTAGTACAACTCCTCAAAATAAAAGAATGGGTAGCCCCAACATCAAATAACACACGTACAACAAGATTCGAGATACGCTAAGTACCTGTACCGACACCGGGTGTCGTCCATCCTTGTTGCATCGTGAAAGCAATTATACGAGCTCGTGGTCCAGTAGCCTGTCCGCGCCCACGTGCTCCACGTCTCGCACTACCAGTTCCGCTCAGTCCTCGGCCTCCGATAGTGTTGGAAGCCGAACCTTGCACCACACCGGTGCCTCCCGTATCGTTACCCAAGTGCACAGCTGGACAATCCCGAGCATAGTGGCCCGAACCACTGCATGCAAAGAAAACGATTACACCCAGTCCCTCAGCCGACTTACTGAATGCACCATTCCGAGGAAATTTCGATCTCGATTTCTGGGAACTCCCAAAGCGACCCGGCCCTCCTCGGCCGCGCGATGATGTTCCACAACTGTGTCCTCCCTTCGCTCCTCGATGGCTCACCGGTCCAAGACACGGATGATCCTTGCGTCGTTCCTTACCAGATAATTGTGGTGCCAGGTGTGTCGCCAGGCTAGTATCGACACGAACCGCGGCATCCACCATGTCCTTCAGGGTAGCATGACAGACAGTTGTCATACCCGCCCGAATATCCCCTCGGAGCCCAAGCTCAAACCTCAGACATTTATCCTTCTCTGTGCACACAAAGGCCGCTGCGAACCGAGAAAGTGTCACAAAGGCCTACCCATAACCCGTCACTGACATATCACCTTGCTCAAGTCGTAAGAACTCTGCCTCGCGGGCAACGTGAAAAGATAGCGGGTAGGTCTGGTGGTCCAAGAATTTCGCACGAAAGTCCTCCCAAGTAGTCGTGTGGACCGACCAACCAGACATCTCCAGGCCGTACCACCATTTGTAGGCCCCGCCTTCCAGTAGGAAGGTCGCCAATGCCACGCGCTTATCCGCTGGACAGCGCATCACCGCAAAGATCCTCTCCCATCTGGAAATCCAATCATGAGCATCATTGGGGTTTGATCCCCCGCTAAAGTGTGTGGCTCCCAAACGTTGAGCCCTTTCAATGCTTGCGCATTCCATTTCTCTAGCTACCTCCTCGTCAGTTCGTGCATGAGGAATTCTCCTAGGAGGCATAACTCACTGTCAAGAGGCATCGATCAGATAACAACATTCTTAACACTCGAAAAATAACTAGTACTAATCGCTAGTCTAGCATGCTGACCATACCCTAGTACTGACCATAACCTAGTGCTCTGATACCAAGCTGACAGGACCCGCCCCGATCCCACAGGGACCACAAGGGGACGTGCCCTGCTCCCGTCTGACACCCAATAATTCATACCAATTTTGACCTCAAAACCTCAAATGCATAATTAACCAAATTAAAGTCATACATCAAATCCGAATTAAACAGATGTCAGACAAGGGATGAAATCCAAAATTACAAGTTGCGAGCACGACTCTAAAATAAAACCTGCGGGCAAACCACCCAACAGGGGTTCAGGTACGCAGAAGTAGATCTATGTCTCAGCCTCAGTTTCCTCCTCTACCTCAGTATCACGACTTGGAGGGGTTACCAAAAACAATAAGGGTGAGTGGACCGAAACTCAAGTTTATAAAATCATTTGATAAGTAAAACATATAATTTACCCCTCCGTTTTCCAAACATGCATGCATCATAATTTAAAATCAAAAACCATATAATATGAACCATAAGGCATGTAATAAAACCATAAGTATAATTTTAGTTGCTGCACTATACACTCCATGTAACGACCCGTCCCGAATATCAGGATTTAATAATATTTAATTGTGATATACTAATCTGGGATTAGTTGGGCGATTTCGGACGAATTGTGCAAAATGACCGTTTTGCCCCTGGGCGTGGGCAAAACGTTGACTTTTATTTCGGATGGTCAAATGGACTTTGACCGATGACCGTGACGTAGTTCGGGACATCACGAGTTCATAGACAGGCGGCACGTTCGATTTCGACGTTCGTGGTGAAAGTTATGATGTACGGAAGTGCAAGGGCATTTACGTAATTTAGACGAAATAAGGGGAAATGTTGACTTTTTGACCGAGATGTCCGATGGCCGAGGGCCAAGGACCGTTACGTAGGTTTCGTCGATACGAATCCAACGACAGGCGGCATGCCGAAATCGGAGATTCGACGACGAAGTTATGGTCAAGGAAACGAATTAACGAACCGAAGCTCCGATTAAAATAATAATATAATAATGAACAGTACCCGGTGACTGAACACACTTGGATGAGTGACAAGTGTCACTCATCCCTTAATTTCAGGCATAAAACCAGATCCCATGTTTTGGGGAAACATAATTATTATGTTTTATTAATTAATTAAATTAAATTAATCTTTTAATTTCCATTATTCCTCTCTAATTTCCTAACCGTGTACAACCCAAAACCACAATTCATTCCACTCTTAATCTCCTCTCCATCAGCTGATCTTGAGTGTGCAATTTGGAGACATTTCAGAGACGGATTTAGTGAGGGAAACACGAGGGATTGAGGGGGGCCGTAGAACTGGAATTCGGAAATTTGGTTTTTGGGAGGGAAATTCGAATTGGGAGAATTAGGCCGTGAGGATCGCAATTGAGCTCACATTCAGCTTCCTGAGATCACAACGATCATAATTGTCGAAGAAACGAGATGAATTGGTGTCGTTTTGGCTCTGATCGAGCTTGGTGACAGAGGAAGAAAATCGAGGTTGAGTCGTGATCGAGGAGTGTTTAGACGACGGAATTGAGGTGGGGAAACTACTTCTCATGATCCCACGATGCTTCTGGGTTCGTCAATTGAAAGAAAACGGCTGTGGTTGACAGAACTCCATGGTTGAACAGTGACGGTGTTCGTGCTTGAGTCGTGACAACTGAGCGCAGGATTGAAGCAATTGAGTTGGGGGAAATGCTTAACGGAGTCCATGGAAGCTTCTGGTTGAATCAATTTAAGGAAATCAATTGGAATTGAAGGAATTCCATGAACGAACAGTAACCGGAGTGTTCTTGGTGTTCATCATCGAATCGTGGAATTGTAGGTAAGGATTTGTGTAATTGAGTTTACAGACCTGTAATTGGATTTAAAACGAAACTAACTGATTGATCAATTGAAGGAATTAAGGCTGAATTTATGGACATTGAACCGGGTTGTATCGCGGGTAAATTGGACTCGTTTACCAGAGATACGGGTTAGGCTGGTGACACTGTTCACGGCGCGTGGATTTCACGCGCAGCCACTCACGGCGGCGCGTGACGGCGCGTGGGCACGAATCTCGAGGTGAGGTCAACATGACTTTTATCTTATACAATGTAACGAACATTTTGGAATTGGTTTCGTGTCGATCGGACACCGTTTCGTTATTGTTCGGGAAGTCCGAAGGTTTTAAATCCAGTTTAAAAATACTTAAAAATTCGGGAAAATTACGGGACTTGAATAGGATGTCAATGATGAGGTTAGTAATCCTCTAATGTGATTTGAACAGGATTGGGAGTCCCGATGATAGTGGTGTGGCCCGGAAAGGCCTATGGCACGCGTATCGAGGCGCTCGGTTAAACGGTCTGTGAGTGGACATTGGTTTCATAAATTCGATGCATGCATAATTGTTTTATGATTGTTATAATTATGATTAAATGATTTACTTTGGATATCGGTGAATTTAAAATGATTTCACGTATTTCGAGGTGAATTATGTATTTGAACGTAAACCGAGGTTTTCTGGATTTGCACCGATTTCCATAAATGTGGTTGGATATGATTTCATGAAACGGTTACGAACTTGAATAATGTAAAATCGGGCCAGGGGCCCAGTTGAACTATGAAATCGGGCCAGGGGCCCAGTTAACATGTGGATCGGGCAAGGGGCCCAGTTAACTTGTGAAATCGGGCCAGGGGCCCAGTTGATTTCTACATACGATTGCGGGTCAGGGTGTAACAACCCGTCCCGAGAGCCGTGTGCGTGTACTTTATCGGGTTTTTATTTTCTTTGTATTTTGTACTAGGCTCTGTAAACGATAACGTCGGAATATTTTGTTTAATTACTCCTGCGTCTGACTGGATTTGAGTGAGTTGTACTTGGGTGTTGCGTCAGGAAGTCAGACGGGAGCGGGATTTACCTCGGGTTTCGGGGTGAAACCGGGGTGGGTCTTGACACAGGGACCCTAAAATGGAATTGAATAAATATTTTCTGGTTTACATTTTATATATGTTCACATGCTGGAATCAATAAATGGTTTTGATGATATTTCGGTTATGGCACGTTTCACGGTATTTGGGCATGAGACCCGTTTGACGGAACGTAATGATCGGTTCGGATTTTATCTATGTATACCTATATGTTTTGCTTGTGGATATCAATAAAATGTACTTAGTACTGCACTGTATAAATCCTTCCATATTATATTGTCTCCTCCGGATGAGGTACCCCGGAGAGGTCACGGACGTCTAGTACGTCCAGCGTCGAACGGGGTTCGGGGATTGAACTCGGAAATTGAGACCCGAGTGGCACGCGTAGCCTTGTGATTGTGACCTTATTGACGTCAGGGACGTCAGACATCAGGGATGTCGGATTGGAGTGTATAGTGCAGTGGCTAAAATTATGGTTATGGTTTATATTATATGCCTTATGGTTCATATTATTGGATTTATGAAATAACTCTTGGATTGACTTTTGGAAATTGAAACTATGCTTTGGTTTCCGGGCTAAGGCCCTAATGGTTATTTCTAAATAAATTTGTGATCTTTGGTTTTTGGTGCATGCATATGATTTTACTGAGGGGCATAAATGTCTTATAAATGTTTTAAACAGACTTGTTTATTTCCGTCCACTCACAGCTTTTGTTTTCAATGCCCTTCAGGTTGATTCCGGATGCGACTGCAGCAGAGACTTGAGCATCGCACACCTCCTCCATCGATCCTTACGCACTCTGGAAGCCCGTTTGGGCAGTGGCAATAGGTTATCCCTTGTCTGACACCTCTTGTCAGACGGGAGCATGGCACATTCCATGGTAATCCTAGGGGGATTGGGATGGGTCGTGTCACTCCAATCCCGACATCACCTGATGTTTGACGTTCTTGACGCCTAATAAGGTCACAATAATAATAAGGCTACGCGTGCCACTCGGGTCTCAATTTCCGAGTTAAATCCCCGAATCCCGTTCGGGTACAGCATCACCTGATGCAGCATCACCTGATGCTTAGCATCATAGACGCTGGACGTACTAGACGTCCGTGACCTCTCCGGTGTACCTCGCCGGAGGAGACAATATAATATGAAAGGATCTATACAGTGCAGTACCAAATACATTTTATTGATATCCACATGCAAAGCATATATATACATAGATAAAATCCGAACCAATCATTAATTTTCATCAGACGGGTCTCAAGCCCAAATACCGTGAAACGTGCCATAACCATATTTTCCATATCATCATAACCATTATTGTTTTAGCATGTGAATAAGTATAATAAACCAGAAAACATTTATGCACGCAAGGGTTTAAGAAAATGGCCCACTCACAGTACAATCTTGCTGAAAACCGAACGTATACCCTCGTTCTGGTACGCTTATACAATCCCTGTCATATCCAAAGTATACGTACAGGTCAATACAAACCCCTAACATTTAACCATGAAACCCTAGACCGAAATTGGTCCGGAAAAGTCGCCCGAACGCGCTTCCCAAGGCAATAAACCTCATTTTGACCAACTTAATGATCTCCAATCGACCCAAAACCACCGCCATTGGATCCGGATCGTCGAAACCTAAAGAATGGTGGTGGTCCCACCAAAATTACTGTTCACACGTGCCCCCACGCGCCGGTCAACGCAGGAACAGTTCCTGCTGACGTCGTCGCTGATGTCACTGCTGACATCATCTGACAGCTGTCAGGTCTGACGTGTCGGACTCTGACAGGTGCCACGTGTCAACATCCGATTGGTCCACCTCGCTGATCTGTCAGGCCACGTGTCAGATCTGACAGGTGCCACGTGTCAGCACGGCACTGGTCCACGTCACTGACATGTCAGTGACACGTGGCAGTCCCTGACTGGTCCGCGTCACTGACATGTCAGTGCTGACTGTGCACTGACATGTGACACGTGTTGGCTCACGGTTGGTCCACGTCACCTGAAAAACTGACAGGGTGCCACGTCATCACCTCTGTCCTCAGACGGGTTGACCCGTATTTCTGCAACTCGGGTCGATCAGACCCGCGATCATGACCCGGTCACCATTTCTTCCACACTCAACCATTTTCACTCTGGTTTGACCCGGTCACCATTTCTTCCACACTCAACCATTTTCACTCTGGTTTGACCCTAGATGTTTGTCTTAATCCCAGAAAGGGTTCTATGGAATCAAAATCCACAAATACAGACGGGATCGAAGGCCTACCTCGATGAACAGAGCTGGTTTCCCGTCGCCGTTTAGCCACCGTCCTGATCACCTCCAGTCACCAACTCAAGCCCAATAGGTTCCTGGTAGTCCCTAGAATCGATTAGGGTAAATAGAAACCGAAGATAAACGTTGGAATTCAAGTTACCAAAATCGGAGTTTTAAAACCGTTTCGGGTTTTTCCGGTTTCCCTACCTCGCCGCCGTCCTCCGCCGTGATCCTTGCCGTCTGCCGCCTCACCCGTCCAGTCCAGTGCTACTCAGAGCAAGGGTCAGACGCAATGTGGTGTGATGGTATGGAATGGGCAGTACGTGGGTGTCGGGTAAGGAAATATATATAGAAATGGAGGGAAATGATGGACGGCCCAGATTGAATCTCAGAAATGAGATCAAGGGCTGAGATGCAATCTGAGGGTTTTGAGATGAAGGGCTGAGTTCAAAAGCAGATTAAATCCTATTTAAATGCTTAGTGGAGCTT
The DNA here is from genome assembly GCA_032719365.1 of Prinsepia uniflora. Taxonomy (NCBI): domain Eukaryota; kingdom Viridiplantae; phylum Streptophyta; class Magnoliopsida; order Rosales; family Rosaceae; genus Prinsepia; species Prinsepia uniflora. The sequence goes on along the minus strand of CM064865.1, from coordinate 17,201,547 downwards.
GATCCAATCTAAACAATGGGTGAGTAACACTTGTCACTCCCCAGGTTTCCTCCAGTCATAAATTTAAGAATAAAATATTCGACACGAAAACCGAGACACGAACCTCCCGATTTCACGTTTCTGACCATAACTTCCTCGTACGAAGTCCGATTTCGGCGTGCCGCCTGTCAATGGACTCAGGACGTCGAGACCTACCCAACGGTCCTTGAGTCAACTGAAAATTAGTTATTAGACGAAAAGTCAACATTTTCGCCCCCAAATGTCCAAATTACGGTAATACCCCTGAACTTCCGATAGTCATAACTTTCTCCTCGAATGTCGGAATCGAACGTGCCGCCTGCCTATGAACTCGTGACGTCCCGAACTACGTCACGGTCATCGGTCAAAGTCTGTTTGACCGTCCGATCAAAAGTCAACGTTTTGCCCACGAACCAGGGGCAAAACGGTCATTTCGCACATTTTGTCCGATTTCGACCAACTAATCACCTATCAATCCCACTAATCATGATTAATCACTAATCAAATCCCGAAATTCGGGACGGGTCGTTACAACCTTCCCTCCTAAATTAATTTCGTCCTCGAAATTCCAATCGATCTAGTCTCAACGTTCATTCCTCCTTAATTTGTTTCGTTCTCAGAATTCTAACTATCCCAATTTCACAACTACTCAGTGGAAAGTAAAATCGACCTCGTCACACGTGTACACTCGTACACCAACTACTCAGAACACACTTGTCTGCACCTAAACGTACCACTAGTACGCATGTCGTATTGACTCCATTCGACCCCGTCGAATGACTGAAACTACCCCTTTCGGATTGACACCGATTGTCAAATCCACCCTTTTGCTGACGCAACAACTCAACGATTCCTTTCTCAATCACCCATCATCATGGTACCTACTCCCACTGGGAGTCATCGGACCTCACTCAATAACCCATGTTGACACATCCCGACAATCTGTCACCATTCGGAAGTTGTTAGTCAGAAACTGACACTAGACTCACTCGTGGCTACTCAAGCCACCAACATACTTAATTCAAATATATACCTACCAACATTTCACTCGACGATGAACAGTGCTTGCACTGTAGCAGGCGTGTGAGCTTCACGCGCAGCCACTCACGGCGGCGCGTGAGGGGGAGTGGGCCCGATTCTCGAGGTGAGTTCAACACGACTTTTGTTCTATACAATGTAACGAATGTTTTAGCGTTGGTTTCGAGTTAAACGGACACCGTTTTGATATTGTTTCGAGGGTCCGAATGTTTATATTACGTTTTTAATTAATATTTAATTCCTAGAAAATTATGGGAAATTAGCATGATGTTATTTGAGTCCTTAGTGACACTAAAGAATGTTTTCGGACAGGATTTGAGATTCTTGAAAAATGTAAGAAATTACGGAAACGCGTGCAGCATGAAACGAGCGTTACGGACGGTGTGTGAGTGGATTTTTCTTTCAAAATTTAATGCATGCATAAATGGTTCTATGATTATGATTATGACTTGTGATAATTCCGATTTTCGTATTTATATGTATTTTGGTATGCAATACGTAACTGCACGTATTTCGAGACTATGGTTTTTCTTATGTTTTGATGATGGTTTGATGAACGATTTTACATTATTTGTGAGTATGATGATTTAAGGATGTTTTGATTATGATTATGAGTATGACCTACGGTTTTGACATGCATTTCGAGATTATTACGGATTTACGCGTTTTACGAGATTTCGAGTATATTGTATTTTGATCATGGTTTTGATGCTTTGACCTTGTGATTTGAAATATGATGTGATTTCAAGGATTTAAATGGATTTTGAAAATTTTGATTTCGGGCTTGTTGCCCAGGGCATAAAAGTAATTTTTATGAACGAGATTCGATTTTCGGAAACGTGGAAATGGACTTCCGGGTTTGGGTTCGGGATGATATTTCCGGATGCTAGCTTACGGAATTATTATTGCGAATTTGAATTCGGGAATGGATGATGGATATGATTGGGGATTTGAATGTGAAATTCGAACATAAGTCCTATTATGACAAAATGTGATTTCGGTTTGGTTTTGGAATTTGGATCACGATGGATCCTGGATTGTTGTGATTTACAAATGGTTTTGGGTTCAAAGACCAGGTATTATTGCTGGATTATGTTTTGGGTTTAAAGACCCGGTGCTATTGCTGGATCATGTTTTGAGTTTAAAGACTCGGTTAGTTGATGACGGGGGAGGGCCCTTGATGAGTTTAAAGACTCGGTTACTGTTTTGAGTTTAAAGACTCGGTATGATACCCCCGAGGCCTATTGATTATGTTCTGAGTTTAAAGACCAGTTGATATCCCAGGAAGGCCTGATTATGCGCATGGTTTTGAGTTTAAAGACTCGGGCGCACTTGAGATCCAGCAAATTGATTGACTTCTGGATTATTGTTGATTTTCGATGTTTTCGGATGTGTTGGGCAATGGTCCGGTTTATATGGATTATGTTGTGTACTTGGATTTAATTCATGGTTTTGGGCTGAGGCCCTGTGTTTATGATTACGTGCTAAGACTCGAAGGTTAAGAAAAGGAAAATGATTTTTATTTTCATACACAGTTTTCATATGTTGGAAATGAAATGGATTGCAAAATGATTTTCTAATGCATGCATTGGTTTTACGTGGAGGGTAGAAATTTCTTTCTGTAACTGTTTTATAAACTGATTCCTTTTTGTCCACTCACACCTTTTGTATTTTTATTGACCCTCCAGGTCGTGTCGCGTTGGTCGAGGCTGATCGAGAGGCGGAGGCATGAGTGAGTACGTGTGTGGCTATCCCTGGTTTGGAAAGTACTGAGGGTAATTTGGGAACTTTAGTCGACTTGCCAGATGGGAGCAGGACCGGGAACGATCGTCAATATCCCTTCGGGGGCGGTCCTGTCAATTTGGTATCAGAGCACTAGGTTGCTGATTCCGTTGCCACATCATGCCTCTGAAGCGCAAGCCTCATCCGCGACGTGGTAGTGAGACGAGTAGACGAGGGTGTACGAGGCCTCGTGATAGATCTCGGGTGAGATTGACCCTGGATTGAGGGTCAGATGTCATGTAGAAAACACTGTGAACTATTGTTTGTTAGACGTAGAATTGTGTGGGTCGCAAGGACGAATGATCCTAGTGGCTAGAAAGGTGGCATAATCGCGCAAGTTGCACTCGTGATGGGATTATTCACGGTAGATTTCGTAAGCAGAATGTGTGAAAAGAGTCTAAAATGTAATGGGATACTTCTTAGGCCTTATCGGTCGTATAAGATACAGATGACCATTGTTATTTGCTTGGGGATTGGGTATGTCAGTGATGACATGATTGTTGGGTATGAAATTGGACTCAAGAGGAGTTGAGATATGGGTACGGGACTCAAAATGAGTCCAAATATGGGTTAGGAACGTGAGATGAGTCATGGTAAGGTATCAAGGCTCGAGAGGAGCCAAAAAGACTGAGTGAGGAACGTTTGGCACTTGGGATGCCAAGGACGGGTATATGGTCCGATACTGTTGAGTTAGGAAATTGTGGCTTGGTCTTAGTTAACTTGTTTATTGGACTTTTGGGTGAGTGTCCTTAGTGACTGAGGTTCGGGCGGGGACCCGAGGTATATATCCAGTTCAGTGGGATACAAGTCAGGTCCACTGGGAGGTAAAGTGATCAGGGCATCGATATAGTAATAGTTGTGAGTGTGAGTTGTCTTGTCGCGTCATAAAGATGGCGATGTAGATTGATGGATACAAGTGAGATGGCACTGTTGGGGTGTGATAGAGTGAGGATTGACTTCTATATCGACTGTTGAGATAACAGGCGAGGGAAGAGTTGGTGGGGCCCGTGATAGACCTTAGGGACGTGGTCAGTTGGGACCACATGCCCGGGAATTTGCAATTTCTTCGTAGGGAGCCTGAGTAGCCCCAGAGTGATGACCTAGATACCCATTACTTGTGGTCATGATGTAAGATTAACCAGGACGTATGGATCGGGTAGGTCCCGGGCTATCCACTCTTCCATGCCTTGAGATTGGCTATTGGTCGGATTTGGTGTTATTGCGATTGGTTTTGGTATGGAAGTTGTTGAACTGTCTAGAGTTATCGATGTGATACTTTGATAATAGTCATGTGGTAACCTTGGTAATTATGTATGGTAAGATTGGTGAGATATAAAGGGGGTAGACCTATCGATGTGAGGTTACCCAGGATGACTGGTGTTATTCGCCTTATGACGGACTTAGATTTGGATGTCATCCTTGGATTGGATTGGTTGATGACCCATGAGACCTCTATCGAGTATGTTGATTAGAGAGTGACATGTGGAGTCTAGGATTCGAGAGGTTATGTTCAGGGAGACTCGAGGGTGTTACCCTCTAGGGTGATTTTGATCCTCACAACCAATAGATGGCTGGGGTATGAGATATTCAAGTTTACTGGTCACTTGTGTGGTGTATGAGCTTCGTGTATGAGACGCCTAGTGAGGGCTGAGGATGCCCAGATTTCTCAACGTATTCCTGAGGTTCTGCCAGGATGAGTTTTTGCTAGGATGAGGAATTGAGTTTACGATGATTTGAGGTTACTTGTTGGTTATGGACGATTTAATAAGGTAACGGTATGGAATAAGGATTCTGTATCACGAGTTAAGGAATTGTGGTTTCGTGGGAAGGTTGTGGTTAGTGACCTTATTAGGATAGGCCAACAGGGTGGCGATTGTCGATTTTGAGTAAAAGAGAGAAAAGGATAATGTTCGAATTTGATATGGCTAAGGTTAGTGGATGGTGATACCCTTGGACAGCCAGCTGGGCTAGTCATAGATGAGAGAGGAGGAGTCGGGTAGTCTGACCACATTTAGGCGAAGTATGGTACCATGATTGATGATTGTTTGGAGTACTTACATGTACCGTTCGGCGTGTGATGTACTGAATAAGGGTGTTGAATGTGCCCTCAGAGAAAGAGATGGTGGAATAAGTGTTAGGTCTGATAGACCAGAGTAGGTTTGGGGAACGTGAGCTGGTCTGAGACTGTAGGAAACCCCAGAGGATTGTAAGGGGGTTCTCTACCACGTTTCTCCAGTTATGGTGATTGACCCGGAAGGAGGTCAGAGTTATTGGAACTGAGAACTGAGTGTTGATTGGTTGGTGTCCTCCTATGTACAGAGGAGTGTGTGAGATACTAGACAGATGTAGCGAATGCCTTAGGGCGAAACTTATGGTTAAATAAGTGTTAGTTATGGTCGAACGATTAACGTCGGGTTTAGCGTGAATCCTAGGAAAAATAGACGTATTGGTCAATGGAAATAAGAAATGAGTTAGGATGGTTACAAGTGGAGAAACGGTGACTTATGTTCGATCTCTCACTTTGAGTTTGGGGATTCGGTGAGTCGGGTGTTGATGCTACTTAAACCCTTAGAAGTTTACCTTCCTTGTGTGAGTTAAGATCGACCCACGAGGTTGAGAATGCAGAGGTCATATGCCTTTGGAAAGGAATGTACGAGTATGGCGTCAACCATCAGGATTAGTAAGATTGGATAAAAAGAAAGGCTTAATGCGTGATAAGGTGATGGTCGGAATAAATTGGGATTACGACCACTTTGGCGGATCAGGTACTATTAGGGAAAAGATTGTAATGTTTGATAACTTGAGGATAGGTGAAATCATGTTAGTTATGGAACTCCATAGGACTGGAGTAGCACATAATTCTGATGACTTGGACGGCTGACATCCAACTACGGGACCATACTTGGTGTATGGCGGAGTCGAGGTTAAGAGAAGGGTGTGATTTGCGATATAGTACGAATGAGATTATACTGAGCGTTTATTGGAAATAGGAAGGAATCAGGAGGAAAGGTAGACATCATTATACATAGTGACCATGGGAAAGGGGATATGGTATAATCGACCTAGTGAGGGGAATGAGTTTCCGAGTTGTTGAACGTTAAGAATTTATTGGCCTGGTGGCCTGATGACACATGTGCGGATTTAGCCATGGGATAATGTCACGAGTGGATGACATATAAACTAGAAGATCTGACAGATTTTCCTGATCTTGGATTGTGGGAACTCGAACGGGAACTAGGCTACGTATTCCGAACCTGCATGTGGTATAACTGCCCATGGGGCATGGATTTATACAGAGGTTGAGACTAGCTGTATGATTGCTATAAGTTGGGTATGACGTATACCCGGTTGAGAGTGATTATGTTTTGAGTTCATCTTAGACGTGTTTCCTTGGGAAAATATTAGGGCTCCCACTAATTGGAATTTCGAGGACGAAATTCTTTAAGGGGGTAGGTTGTAACGACCCGGACCTTCGGAAAAGGAAAATTTGGAAAAATTAGTATGATGTTATTTGAGTCCTTAGTGACACTAAAGAATGTTTTCGGACAGGGTTCGAGATTCCTGAAAAATGTCAGAAATTACGGAAACGCGTCCAGCGCGAAAACGAGCGTTATGGACGGTGTGTGAGTGGACTTGCTTTCAAAATTTAATGCATGCATAAATGGTTCTATGATTTCTATGATTATGATTATGACTTGTGATAATTCCGATTTTCGTATTTATACGTATTTTGGTATGTAATACGTGACTGCACGTATTTCGAGACTATGGTTTCTCTTATGCTTTGATGATGGTTTGATGAACGATTTTACTTGATTTGTGAGTATGATGTGTTAAGGATGCTTTGATTGTGATTATGAGTATGACCTACGGTTTTGACATGCATTTCGAGATTATTATGGATTTACGCATTTTACGAGATTTCGAGTATATTGTGTTTTGATCATGATTTTGATGCTTTGACCTTGGGATTTGAAATGTGATGTGATTTCAAGGATTTAAATGGATTTTGGAAAAGTTGATTTCGGGCTTGATGCCCAGGGCATAAAAGTAATTTTGATGAACGAGATTCAGTTTTCGGAAACGTGGAAGTGGACTTCCGGGTTTGGGTTCGGGATGATGTTTCCGGATGCTAGCTTACAGAATCATTATTGCGAATTCGAATTTGGGAATGGATGACGGATATGATTGGGGATTTGAATGTGAAATTCGGACATAAGTCCTATTATGACAAAATGTGATTTCGGTTTGGTTTTGGAATTTGGATCACGATGGATCTTGGATTGTTGTGATTTACAAATGGTTTTGGGTTCAAAGACCAGGTATTATTGCTGGATTATGTTTTGGGTTTAAAGACCCGGTGCTATTGCTGGATCATGTTTTGAGTTTAAAGACTCGGTTAGTTGATGACGGGGGAGGGCCCTTGATGAGTTTAAAGACTCGGTTACTGTTTTGAGTTTAAAGACTCGATATGATACCCCCCCTGAGGCCTATTGATTATGTTCTGAGTTTAAAGACTCGTTGATATCCTGGGAAGGCTGGTTATGCGCATGGTTTTGAGTTTAAAGACTCGGGCGCACTTGAGATCCAGCAGATTGATTGACTTCTGGATTATTGTTGATTTCCGATATTTTCGGATGTGTTGGGCAATGGCCCGGTTTATATGGATTATGTTGTGTTCTTGGATTTGATTCATGGTTTTGGGATGAGGCCCTGTGTTTATGATTGCGGGCTAAGACCCGAAGGTTAAGAAAAGGAAAATGATTTTGATTTTCATACACAGTTTACTTATGTTGGAAATAAAATGGATTGCGAAATGATTTTCGAATGCATGCATTGGTTTTACGTGGAGTGTATAAATGTCTTTCTGTAACTGTTTTATAAACTGATTCACTTTTGTCCACTCACACCTTTTGTGTTTTTATTGACCCTCCAGGTCGTGGCGCGTTGGTCGAGGCTGATCGAGAGGCGGAGGCATGAGTGAGTACGTGTGTGGCTATCCCTGGTTTGGCAAGTACTGGGGGTAATTTGGGAACTTCAATCGACTTGCCAGACGGGAGCAGGACCGGGCACAGTCGTCAATGTCCCTTCGGGGGTGGTCCTGTCAGTAGGACCAAGACGAGTCGAGTGAGGCCCAGAACCAGGCACGGCAGCGTTAAAGTCTATGAAGAACTGGTTGGGAAAACGGACCTCCACGGTTGCTTAAGCTAAGGTATGTTTTCACTACCTTTTAGCTAGGTTTGAACCCACAGATCCAACCTAGGAACCTAGACGATCACAGGGGTACCAACGGTTTTTAAAACGGGTCGAAAATAAGTAAGTTACAGTCGGGTCGAGTCGCGGGTCTGTGCGACTCGAATAGTAGACCCAATTCGAGACTATATCATATCTCTCACTCCTAGAATGTGCTCCTTTTGGAGTCACTCATTCTAGGTAGTGTATCGTGACTCTCCAGGATCTACGACTTCTGGAGGAGACGTATCCTGACACGACCCACCCCCAATCCTCGGGATTAAGGCCTAAGTCATGCTCCCCTCTAACTTACGCATGACACGAAGGCTAAACCGACGTCCAACCTCCATGTAACATGTAAGCCGGACAAGGGATTTCCTAGTCGAATCGTCCAACAATTTCCGAACTTCCCACACTGCGCAGATACTAATGTGGATCGCGTGTGTGATGTCTCCTTCTCTCTCTACCAACAGCCCGCACCGCAACAGCCTGGAGGGTATCAAAAACACAAAAATACTGTGAGTAGACCAAAATAAATAATACGTTTGAAAACAGGTTATAGAAAAGTACATTTATACCCTCCATTTAAAAACTAATGCATGCATATAAAACCAGTTCATTTCCAAGATAAACAAAACCATTATGCAAACCCAAATCATTTCCTTTTATTAAATCCCGAGCCTCAGCCCAAAACCATCAAAAGCCATTTCATCGGGGTTATAGCCCAAATCACCGAAAAACCATTAGTGAAAACCATCATTATTAAACATCATCAAGTTATCTTCGAAAACCCAAATACAATTGAAAACACATTTCCATCCATTGAACCTGATGGATCTATCCGAGTCTTTAAACTCAATCCAGGCCTCAATATAATCCGAGTCTTTAAACTCCTGAGTCTTTAAACTCAATAGGCCTACGGGGGAAATCACAATATCCGAGTCTTTAAACTCAATCCGGGTCTTTAAACCCAATTCGGGCCCGCCACCGTCATGTATCATATCCGAGTCTTTAAGCCCAATAACCAGATCCATCAAATCCAATCCAAAATCATTTTAAAACCATTTCCAAATCCATGTCCAAATCCGAATTCGAAATCAACATTTTAAATTCCAAGCCGAATCCGAAATCATCATCCCGAATCCAAATCCAAAATCGTATCCATCATCCATTTCCAAATCCGAATCCCAAACCATTATTCTATAAGCTAGCATCCGAAATAACCATTCCAAACCCAAACCCAGAAATCCACTTCCAAGTCCCAAAATCGAATCTCGAATCGTCATCCTGAAATCCAATTCCAAAACCCGAAATCACGTTCATCAAAACCACTTTTATGAACTTGGATTCAAGCCCGAAATCACTTTTCCAAAATCCATTTTAAATCATTGAAATCAAATCATATTTCAAATCTAAAAATCAAATCATCAAAACCATTGGTCAAATCACAGCAAAGCTCGTAAAATGTGCAATTACGTCATAATCTCGAAATACGTGAAAAAATCGTAAATCATCAAGATCATAATCATAAACATAGAAATCACGTATAGAAAACATATAAAACATTTATGCATGCATCATAAGTTTGAAAGCAAAGTCCACTCACAGACTATTACGCCGCTGCCTCGATACTCGTGCACTTACGTCATTCCTGGCCAATCCACTATCACCGGCTTTCCCGATCTTGTCCAAATCCTATAATAAGGTCACTAACTACTTCACAAAGCTTATACTAAAGCCCCATATTTTTCCCGAATTTTTAACTATTTTTAACCGAGGCCTAAAATCTTCGGACATCCTGAAAACTATCGAGACGATATCTGATTGACTCGAAACCGGTGACAAATTGTTTGTTACAACGATTAGAGTGAAAACCATGTTGAACACATCCCCAAAAGAGGCCCCATGCTCCCTCACGCGTGACACTGTTCATCATCGTCTACCTCCCACCAGCCGGGTTCAGACCGGTCTAGACCAGCCCAGTCCAACTGAGCCGGCGAGGCCAGTTTTCACCCATTTCCAGTCCATTTTTTATCCTCTCTTCACCATTAGCTTCGTCCTTAGATTTAGGTTTGATCTAACTAATTAAAACGCATAATTGAATCATATTTCATACCTTTCAAAATCGAACCAAAACTCTGAATTTTCCAGTCTCTGTTTCCGGCCACCACTAGCCTCTCAGGTCACGGTTTCGACTCCCTGCGTCCAATAGTAATCTTCTACGACTGTAAGGGTCATCATAATTACCATTTTACCCCTCACATAATTAGACCCGTAACTAAATCGTCTGATGTCCGATGATGGCGTGCCGCCTGTTGTTGTACTCAGGAAATCGAGACCTACCTAACGTTCATTGAATTGCGTTAAGAATACTTGTCGCGTAAAAATTCAACAAATTTCCCTTTTTTAACCAAATTACCAAATTACCCTTGAACTTCCGAACATCATAACTTCCTCCTCGGATGTCGGAATCGGACTTGCCACCTGACTATGAACTCGTGACGTCCCGAACTATGTCACGGTCATTGGTCGAAGTTCAGTTGACCGCTCGAACCAAAAGTCAATCGTTTGCCCAATTCGAACCAAATCCGAAATCATTTCATCAACCCATCATAGAAATATTAGCACGTATACACACAGTACAAAACCATAAACCTTGAAATACGTGCAAATATGTACATACTAAATACCACAATCAAATGCACTCATGGAATCACAAAACATGTTCATTAAAGCATATAAAACAGTTATGCATGCATCAGTTTAGAAATCAAGGTTCATTCACAGACCGTCCAAAGTTGTGCCTCGATACACGCGCCATACGCCTCTCCGGGCTAACCACTGTCACCGGGATTCCCAAACCTATCCAAATCATTTTAGAGGGTTACTAACTACCTCCTTAACCTTTTATTGAAGCCCCGTAAATTTTTTGAATTTTTAAACATTTTAAACATGATCATAAACCTTTAGACCCCCCGAACTATATCGAAACGATATCCGATTGACTCGAAACTTGTCCCAAAATGTTCAGTACATCGAATAGATGAAATTACATGTTGGACACTTCCCTAAAAGGTGGTCGATGCGCCCCTACGCGCCTCCAAAAGGGGCCGCACGTGAAGCCCACGCTCCTGCACAGTATCATCTTCAACCTTCGGCTAGACAGGTCTGACCGGTTCACTAGTTTGACTGGTTCAGTCCTCTAATTCCCTCATTTTTCATCCTTTTCCATCCATTCCAATTCCTATAGCTTCTTCTCCTCAATTCCAACCTATCCATGTGATTAAATCAAAGAAAACAATCCTAAAACCCATTGGTTCCGAAAACCATTTTGAATCCAAAACTCCATTCCAACTTCTGGGCACTTCTAGGGGCCAAAACTTCATCCTAATGATCCCATTTAGTTCCTAAGGTTCCTAAAAATGTGTTTGGAGGTTCTGTTTGGGTTTACTTGGCCGAAAAATGATTTTGATGGACAGCCACCGAAAATCTTCCCAACCGCCGTTCCGGGTTGCTCAGCCGTCCTCAACCCCCGTTTTCTATTCCGCACGACTCGCACAATCCCCAAAACCATCCTCTAATCCCTATACAACCTCCTTAATGTCCAAAACACGAATTTGAATTTGAAAATGAAAAGGGGTTCAGGTTTTCACCTGTTTCCCGCGGTTCCTCCGCCGTCCATGACGGCTGGTCATCCTGCCACTGTCATCAAGTCTTCCCACTCATCCTTATCCTCACTTGGATTCACATGGATTCAAATGGGGGAGGGTATGGTTTTGGTTTCATCGGGGTGTTTGGTCGATCGATGAGGAAGGGGATACAGATGCATGCATCTGTGTATTGGGAGCAATGGATGGGTGGCACTTGTCACTCATCCATTGGGCCTGTACAAAATATCTAGGGCCCACTCCAGACAAAATTTCCCCCGTCTCGTAATTCGTGCAATAGTTCCTCTGAATTTCTGTGAACCATAACTTTTACGTCGAACGTCCGATTTCGACGTGCCGCCTGTCTACGGACTCGTGATGTCTCGATCTACGTCACAATCATCGGTCCTCGTGCATCAGGCCTCCCAATCAAAAGTTAACTTTTTATCCTCGTTCAGGGGTAAAATAGTACTTTTTCCCTGAACGTCAGATAATTCTCGGCTAATCTCCGATTAGTCTTGCTAATCTGTAATTAATTCTTAATTAATCCTGATAATTTAGGATGGATCGTTACACTTTGACCCGCGCGAGTTTCGCGGTGGGACCGACACCATTTTCAAGGTTTCGACGTTTTGGATCCAATGGTGGTGGTTTTGTGTCGATCAGAGATCGTTAGGTTGGTCAAATTGAAAGATCTATCCTAGGGAGGCATGTTCGGGACGCGTTCCCAAGCCGGTTTTGTTCTAGGGTTGGATGTTAGACCTAGTAGGGTCAATTAGTGACCTTTGGATGTGTTTGGACAGGTTTAGGCGGTTCGTTGAGCAGTAAGGAACGTGTGTGAGTGGGCTGTTGATTTCAAAATGATTGCATGTATAACTGTTTTCATTTTTTTACGTCATGATTGTGGTTGGATGAGTCTCGGTACTTTATTATGGGGTTCTATATGTATTATAATATTTTGGGCATGAGACCCGTCTGGATATATGTACGATTTGGTTTTCGAAGTAAGTAGGGGAGTTCTGTGGAATGTGATACTATCGTATTGTGTATACCTATCTTATGTTTACTGTCTCTTCCAGACGTCTCGTAGTATCCTATCTCTCCCTTCCATACTCAACCATCATACAACTGCTGAAGATCGAAGGAAGAGGAGGAGAATTCTTCAAGCCCTGTTCTCTGTTTTTTCCCTGAAACTAAGCATGGCACAAACATTAAACCGTTTAAACCCACTTGTGCGAGGTTCTACCACCATCCAGAGAAGGACAAGTGTCCTCTTCTCTGTGGTTAGAACTTCCCAAACACCCACTCGTCACACAATAACGGGGTACAAATCCCAAGGAATCATATTGACCATTTTGCCCCTCAAATGTCCAAATTACCGTTTTACCCTTTACAAACTTAGACCAATAATTTTATTTCCCGAACTCCAAATGCTACATGCTGCCTGTCGTTGGAATCAGGGACTCGAGATCTTCCTAATGGTCATCGAATTGCATGAAAAATATTTGTCGTGTAAAAAGTCAACAAATTCCCTCTTTTACCTTAATTACGAAAATGCCCTCGAACTTCCGATCGTCATAACTTTTTCCTCGGATATCGGAATCAGGCGTGCCACCTGTCCATGAACTCGTGACGTTCTGAACTACGTCACGGTCACCAGTCAATGTCCATTTGACCACCCGAACTAAGAGTCAACATTTTTGCCCATTCCATGGGCAAAATCGTCATTTTGTACTGTCCATCCGAATACCTCCAACCATTTACTGATTAACTTCACTAATCCGTCATTAACAACTAATCTAATCTCGATTTCTAGGACGGGTCGTTACACATAATCCCTGCCTCGTAATGCGTGCATAGTCCAAATGAACTTCCAGTGACCATAACTTCTCCTTTCGACGTTCGATTTTGACGTGTCGCCTGTCTACGGACTCGTGACGTCCCGAACTACGTCACGGTCATCGGCCCTCATCCGTTTGACTTCCCAAGTCAAAAGTCAACATTTTACCCACGACTAGGGGTAAAACGTTCATTTTACACCGTCCGGCCGATTTCGCTCAACTAATCACCGATTAACCTCACTAATCCTTCATTAATCACTAATCTAATCCCGGAATTCGAGATGGGTTGTTACGCCTCAGGCCCCTAGAGCTTGGAGAAGAAGCTGGCGCACTTTTAACTAGTTTTACGAGTGGTGCGGGTAATCAATCATGTAGAGGTTGGTATGTGTCCATACTGACAGGTATAGGATACTAGTGACTCCTACGTGGGTGTTAAACATCTCAATCTCATCAATGCATCGGGGACTCATATGCAATGCAATATGTGACTCAATACATAAAACTGTGCATACTTACCATATCTTATTACAGTATGTCATCATGGCCAGATAAGCATAGCAAATCATCCATCACAATCATATACCACAATTAATAGATAACAAGTTATGCACGCTCGATAAGTATCAATTATGTAAACTGTAGCGACCCGTCCCGGAAGTCGGGATTAGATTAGTGGTTAATGACGGATTAGCGAAGATAATCGGTGATTAGTTGAATACTTTTGGACGGACGGTACAGAATGACGATTTTGCCCCTAGAATGGGCAAAATGTTGACTTTTAGTTTGGGCGGTCAAATAGACTTTGATCGATGACCGTGACGTAGTTCGGGACGTCACGAGTCCGTATATAGGTGGCATGCCCGATTCTGACATCCGAGGAGGAAGTTATGATGTTCGGAATGTTGAGGGCATTTTCGTAATTTGGTTAAAAAGGAGGAATTTGTTGGCTTTTTGAACGACAAGTTTTCTTCACGCAAACCGAGGATCGTTAGATAGATCTCGACGTCTTGAGTACAACGACAGGCGACACGCCTTTATCGGACACCAGACGGATAAGTTGTGGGTCTAAGAAGTGAGGGGCAAAATGGTAATTTGGACTTGTATGGGCAAATCAGTCTTTTTACTCCTTGGGTTTTGTGCAATCAGATAAGGACACTTGGGCTGAGATTATAGGATATTTTGGAGAGTGGTCCACAGGGTGTGTGGCACCTGTCCTAATTCCAGTGGCTTCTAGGCACTTTCACGGTTACAATTTAAATTGTTTGTGTTTGGTTAACCGTGCAACTGAGAAACATAGAGGCTGAGACTAAGAGTAATCGATCAGTTCCCAGGGTGTGTGAGTTTTTGTGATCGAGTGTGTGTGAGCAGAGAGAATCTGAGAGTGTAGTAAGTGCACTGGGGTATTGGGTTTGAGTGAGAGCCTCAGATGAAGGTGAGAAATCTCAGAAAAACAGAGAGGCTATCGTGCACGACTGAGTGTTCGATTGATCAAACCAATCGAGTTTGGGTTTGTGGTAGTCTTCAGAGGACGGAGGGGAGACTCTAGGACGGGCAGGGCCACGGCAGAGCTCACGGCGGTGAGCAGGAACAGGTATGGTCCCTGGTTCCCCTGTTTTTCCCGAAAAGTACAAAATCAAAGTCGTGAGTTTTAACGTTTGGTTGAGTGTTTTTGTTGACACTAACAGCTAAAGGAAGCTACTATCAACCTCAGGAACTCGAACCCGTGACTGGAAGGACGACGGGTGGCCGGAATCCGAAGTCGACTTTTCTGAGTTTTTGGTTCAAGCTTGGAAGGTAAGGATTACGGGTTTCTTTCACGATTTTGTTAAGTAAATAAGTTACAAATTCAAGGACGAAACTTAGGGTTTAGAAAGGTTTGAAAACGGACTGAAAATGGGTGAAAACCAGCCTCGCCGGCTCGGCTGGACCTGTCTGAACCGGGTTTGGCTGGAGGTTGACGATGACACTGTAGCAGCCCGTGGCTCCCTTGCACAGCCCCTTTGGGCGGCGCGTGAAGGCGTGTGGGGCTACTTTTGGGGAAACGTTCAACACGATTTTCACTCTAATCGATGTAACGAACATTTTAGGACAAGTTTCGAGTAGATCGGATACCGTATCAGGATAGTTTTAAGTGTTCGGAGGTTTAGGGGTTCGTTTAATTACGTTTAAAAATTCCGTAAAATTGGGGAAATTAGGTTAAGCTTAAATGAAGTGTTTGTGACCCGGATTGGTGACTTTGACAGGTCGGGAAATTCCTGAGACAGTCGAGGAGCGTACAAGACGTGAGTGACGTGTTCGGAACTGTGAGTGGACTGTTTTTTTTCTAACCGAGCATGCTTAACTGTTTTTACTTATATTATTTATGTTTCGATTATGCTTTTATGCTTTCGATATATGGATTTATGCTTATAATTTCTATGTTATGGTTTTACTTGATTGCACGTTTTTCAATATAAGTTATCGAATTTTCACGTACTTCAAGAATATGATTTTTGTTATGCTTTCGGGTATGGTTTCGGATGAATGATTTATGTTTATACGCATTCTCTTTTATTAAAGATTTGTGGATTTGAATTGAGGTTTGGACGTGAAATTCGGACAGAAGTCCCATTTCTATAAACGTGATTTCGGTTTTCGAAGATTTCCAGTTTGGCTTTGGTTTTTCGGATTTTGATGCTTTTTCTTATGCTTGAGAAATGGTTTTGGGTTTAAAGACCCGGAAAAGGAGAAAAACCTACTGGATCTGGTTTTGAGTTTAAAGACTCGGATTGATTGACGAGGGGGAGGGCCCTGGATTGATATGTTTTGAGTTTAAAGACTCGGTATATGTTTTGAGTTTAAAGACTCGGTATATGTTTTGAGTTTAAAGACTCGGTGATTCTGATACCCCCCGAGGCCTGTGATTGTGTTTTGAGTTTAAAGACTCGTTGATATCCCGGGAAGGCCTGGTTATTTGCGCATGATTTTGAGTTTAAAGACTCGGGCGCACTTGAGATCCAGTAAACTTGTATGATTACTGTTTTTCACTGGTTTTCAAATGTTTTGGGCTGTGACCCGAATAACTTGTTTCTTATGGATTTAGGGCCGAGTGCCCGAACTTTGGTTTTGATTTCTGACGATTTCTGCACTTATGCATATGGTTGTTTTAAGTTACTTGGTTATGCATGCATGTTTTCAAACGGAGGGTGAACCTTGGTTTATTTTTCGTAATTGGTTTTTATAACTCTTATTTATTTTTAGTCCACTCACGCTTTTAATGTTTTTAACACCCTCTAGGTCGTGGTGCTAGCGGCAGGGCTAACGTCGAGGCAGAGGTGGAGGCATAGAGTTTTCCCGTTGCGCGTGTAGCCAACTTTTAGTAGGATTCTCGTCTTATCTTGTACTATACTATGCTCTATGCTACTGTGGACTTGTTGTATTATAAATTCTCCATGGTCTGGCAATGTATAAATTGTGGATTTTTGTGAGGTTGTTTTGGTCTTTTGTGTTGGATTGTCAGACGGGCGCATGGTTCTTCCCGGTTATCGGGGTGATAATCGGGGTGGGTCCTGTCATAAACATCGTCAAACGTGCGAGTGTAAATAATATAAAATTAGTTTAGGAAAAGGGGGTCCACTCACATTAGTCAGGAAGTCGGATCACCGGACAAATCAAGCAACTCTCGAGCTCCCAAGTCCATTTTGACCTAAGCAATCACCCACAAAGGTTGTAATCAATAACAAGCCCGCTACACAAGTCATATCACTTAAGGGTGGCCCAAAACAAGTCCTAAAATCACTTATCAAGGACCCTAATATGTTTACGGATGTCATAGGCCTCTAGAAACAGTACCTACACACTCCTAGAAAAGGAACAACAGAGCCCATACTCTACCAGGAGCCAAAAAATAGCTCCACGAGCCGTTTAGGGGCTAGAAAACCACTTAAAACACTCTAAAATGATCCCCAAGCATGCCCACGTGCCGTCGTGGGCTAGAAATAGGCTCCACACACTGCCACACACTAGAAGAGGGCTGGAAATATGGTTCACGCTCCCTCACACCCTGGTTAGGGGTCCCACGAGCTGGCCACGTACGTCCACGAGCGTCCACTCCCCCCATGCACTTGCTCTCACCCACTACGTGTGTACAATAGTGTCGCACGTGTAGCACAGTGCAACCCATGTGGCATGTGTGGTATATTCTGAGAATACTCCTTCCCTAATGTCTTCCTTGACACTGTTAGTACCTAACGGAACATGGTAACTCTGTTTGCAGATTCTCTTAGTTTCTAACGACGTCCGTAAATTTTGTTGACAGGTCCAATCGTCGAGATCTCGTCGGAGAAGATGACCGGATCACCGTCCCTGCCGCTGTTCAGTGCGATCTTAACTTGGAAAATGGACCATTTTCCCCCAAAATCTAGCCACAGACTCGTAATCATTTTAGGGTTCAAAAAATGATATTTTTAGGTTAAGGTTCTTCTTGAAAAACACGGCGCAGGCGTCGAACCCTCTCGGTTTCCCAGACACTAGCAAAGCTTCGTTCACGAGGCCAAACAAACTTATAATCAACATGCAGTTTGAGGGTTAGTATTTTCATAGGAAGAAGATTTCAAAAGGGTTACATCAGATCGAGAAACTACCTGAAAATGCAAATTTGTACGAGCTTGCGATTTCTGATCGCCGCCGTCGCCTTAAAATCGACATGCAAGCAAGGGATTAGTATGATCTCAACACAAGGATTTCAATGGGTTAGGAATTAGGGTTTGAATCCACCTAGAACATCATCAATCCTCGTCAGGTCGAAGTCGGGTTGCGAGTCGGGTCGTCTTCAAATCGTCATTTGTGTGAATGTGAACTCATCCTACTCGAGTTGTGAGACTCCCTGCCAGGAATAGGAGGTTCATGAGGCACCCAGGCGATGTCCAAGGTCATGAACAGAAGCTCCACTGACCAAGCATAGAGAAATCACGACTGTTTGTTTGCACAGAGACGGGAAGAACGGGATAGGACGAATTGGCTTGATTATATTCTGGTGACATAGGTGTGTCTTTACTGATCTTAACAATTTAAGTGGGTTATGGGCTGGGCCTGAACCAACCTTCACATATAGTCAAATACCCTTCCCTTGGGAAGACTTGGGCCAAATCTTAATCCTTTGGATGTGACAAGACCCATCCCGATTATCCCTCGATAGTCGTGATGAATCCTGCTCCCGTCTGACAATAACTAAAAATTTCCGAAAGTAACCAAACTTATATACATACATCACACAACAACTCCCGAAAACATTGTCATACAAGGGATAGTTAAGTTTTACAGACCAATGACGTCACAAGTTTGACTAGTCAAAGACAATACAGAGCATAGGTACTATTACAGATAGGGGTCAAATTCCTACTCTGTAGAGTGTCTGAGTGCGCAACGGTCTATTTATTCTTTTGCCTCGCTTGCCTCGTTTCTAGCCCTCGTACCTGTGCACTGGCCTGAAGGGTGCATAAAACAGTAAAGGTGTGAGTGGACAAAATAAAGTTTGATAAATACATTTACCAAAACACATTTCTTACCCTCCAGTTTTCACAAACATGCATGAATATCATAAAACACGAGTAATAACAAGAAATCAATTAAATATGTTCAGTGGATCAATCAAAACAATTTCCACAAGACCACGAGACTTATTTCCATATCTTGTTGCTTAGAGTCACGTTTATCCCTGCAACGCGTGCATATCAATAGGCTCAAGGACCGCTCAAAATCCGAGCATCCGCCGCTGTGAACACATCACCAGTCGGCAATCTAGATCTAGTGAACACATCACTTACCGATCTATGTATATCCAGCACATCTGATCTGAGTCAAGCCTCCCTCGACTGCTCGACAAAGATCGTGCTACGTGACCTCTTCGGGGTAAACACTTCCATCCCGAAGGCGAGCGTTATCTCCAGGGTGCACTCCGGGGAAAAACATATTTTCTTCCGAAAGCCCTAAATATCCGCAACATATCATCATCACAAAAACCAGTGAAAAACAGTTGCATTGAAAATCAAATCACATATCGACACAGGGTCTCAGCCCCAAAATAACCAAAGTCCCGATTTACTTATATATCCGAAATCATCAATATCATCATGGAATCACATGGAAATACACATCCAATCAGAAACACAATTCCATTGGGTCTCATGCCCAAAATATCATTTTCACGCAAATCCGTGCAACCGTAAACCCGAGTTGCCACGATCACGTAAATCCATGAAAACAACTCCTGACTCATAATCTGAGTCCAAATATCATTTTCAATCTCGGGTCGTAGCCCAAAACATCATTTGCACGTTCCTCGTAAAACGTGCCCGAAAGATTGATTAAAATAATCACAAAATCACGAGAATACAAAAATCATCAAATTCACATGTAACTCCAAATCCGAGTCAAAATCATTATTTACTTGGGTTCTCACGCCCACAATATCATTTTTAACCAATTTCATGATTTCTCGAAAGTCGTGCCAAAATATAATAATATAATAATCATACAACCGAGAAATCACCGAATTGAAATACCAATCATGCCAAAGCATATCAAATCATATAATAAAGCATTTTAAATCATATATGCATGCATCACGGTTAGAAAACAAAGTCTACTCACACACACCGTCCCGATTGCTCAGCCTCGAGCTGTTCGTTTTCCTCCGACGTCCCGGGAATATTCCAGCCTGTCAAACAAAGTGATTTAAGGTTACTAGACTATCATATATTCCTCATATAAGAATCCCTTAATTGTCGAAATTTTATAATATTATTTTAATATAAATTAAACGTGTCGGGTACTCGGAACTACACTGAAACCATATCCGATTGACCCGAAACCAACGCGGATAGGTTCGTATCATCGAGAACATCAAGTTTCACGTTGATCACTTTGCCGGAATCCTCTCCACGCGCCGTCACGCGCCGCCGCAAGCGGCTGCGCGTGAAAGCCACGCGCCTAGCACAGTACCTGCTACAGTGCGTCGTTCTCGCCCGTTTGTCTGATAAACGGGTTGAAATACCCGCGATAGGATCCGATGCAATCTCAGTCAATTCGACCTTATATCGATTCGTTCTTTCAACTGATCTCATCTAATCCAACTTCATTTCAGTTCTGTGAATTCAATTACCTCAATTAAGGTCTAAAACTTCACGACTCACGATCGAACTTCGACGGATCTCCTATTCGGGTTTCGCGATTCCGTGCCTGATTTTTCAATTAATTCACATGGTTAGCATCGTGAGAGTATAAGGAGTGTTTCTACGAGTTCAATTTGAGAATTACTTACCTCTAACTGATAGAACTCAAGCTCGATTATCAACGGCCATGGAAGCTTCTGTTCTTCCCCAATTCGACAGCAATTCACCTAGTTTTTTTTGCAGGGAGCTTCGTTTTGATCCCAGAACCTCAATGTAATCCTCAATTCTCCTTCTCCTGGCTCACAAATCAGAATTCGAATTTCCCCCTAATTTCAAGAATTTTCGAACTGGTTACACCCGTCACCTCTCAGTCTCTCGAGTTCAATTTCTCTCAATTCGGTTTCTCAATTACACACATAGCAATGAGGCTGAGACAATTGGTGTTATCTGGTGTTAATTTGATATGATTAGGACAAACCTCAATTTAGGGAATTATGTCTAAAACCATATGATTGTGTTTTCCCCTAAGACCCGATTCCTTGTTTCCTGGGGTGAGAATCAGACAAAAGACAGGTGTCATGGTCTGATCAAGGTTAAAAGACCATTTTGCCCCTTGTTGGACAAATTATCATTTTGCCCCTAGGCTTCCGTGACCCGTAACGTTCGTATCCGAACTCCGTTTTCAACGTGCCGCCTGTCGTTGTACTCAGGGCATCGAGACCTACCTAACGGTCCTCGAATCGTGTGAAAATTAGTTGTCAAACAAAAAGTCAACATTTTCCCCCCTTTTTGTCCAAATTACGAAAATGCCCTTTGGCTTCCGAACGTCATAACTTTTTCCCAGATTGTCGAAATTGGACGTGCCACCTGTCTATGGACTCGTGACGTCCCGAACTACGTCACGGTCATTGGTCAACATCCGTTTGATTCACCAATCAAAAAGTCAACAATTTGACCATACTATTCACAAGGGTAAAAACGTCATTTATTCATTATGTTACAAAATTACATTTTCCGAATTTCCGGGGCGTTACAGGATGTCCTAAAATGGGCTTAGGTAAAAAACAAAGGTCTACAAGGTAAGAGAGCAAGAAGGAGATCATGGCTAGACTCGGGCCTATTCACGAATTCTAAAATAACAAATGGACTTCAAGTAAGATCTTTTGAGATTCAAGGTAAATGGGCTTACACAAAAGATTTTCTTGTGCCTTTGTAAATCCCAAATAGGATCCAGGGAGCGCGCATGGTCCGGAGACATCCGATAGGATTAGGCCTAGAGGGTAATTGGACTATGACTTGCATCACACTAGTAACTCATAAACGCGGCCTTCACATGGTAATTAGGGGTAGTTAGGTAAATTCTAAAATTTTTTTATGTATATTTGCGGGACGGGATGTATCACCTTAATAGTCCGATTTAAATTTAAAGGATTTTTCAAAATAAAAATTCAAATCCAAACAGTTACTAACAAAGTGGTTTGGATTCTTAAACTGTTTTACTTTTATCCAGTCAAACCTAAATCGTTGGATAAATAACGGTTTGAAGTAAATCGATTAGCAATTTTAACAGATTTGTACCCAATCCTAACATTAAACATAAAATTTAGTCAACTTTGATAAAGTTTTCATTTATTTCTAATTTCAGGTGTATTCAATTTAGAATTTTAAAGAGTTTGTATAACTCACCAGGTATTCAATTCATCCTTTTTTAAAACTTTCAAAAACTCTATGAAAGTTAAGATGTACTCAATTCATATTTTTATTGAGTTTTAAAAACTCTGGTGAAAGTTTACTAGTATTCATTCATAATTTTTCAGAAGTCAACAAAATTGGAGTAGTAATCAAAATTGGATTAACATTTATTGAATTCACTAAATGATCGACTTGTGTAGATTTGGAGCTGTGAGATATGCATACCAATGTCAATTCACTTTCTTACATCTACTCCAAATAATTTTATCGACATTTTTCACGTAATGTTTTTTTGGGCATGGGGACATCTCTGTGCTTGCTCATTGAATTGGTTAGTCCATTTGATTTTTTTTTTCTTTCATATGATCAATTTGCTAGGGTGCTTGTTTTCATGATTAGAATTTTAACTAATTAGAATATTCTCTATAGAATAATTTATTTTTCTACTATAAAATCATAATCACGTGTAGGAAAAGAACCCAAATTACAAGACCTTAATCACAAGTAGGAAAAAAAATTGGGCGAGATTGTTCAATGTAGAACATTTAACTAATTTTTTTTATCTCCATGATCGATTTAGAATGATCAATATGATTATGTTATATATATATGCCTTTTAAATCAACTAGATTTATTAACTGTTTGTTTTGTACTCGGATTAAATTGTTAGTGGTTTATTGTTCTATAATGATGTCAATCAATAGACCTTATTATTGTGCGTATTCTTATTTTGATCATGTAAGAAGATTTTTTTTCTTACATGTATGGTACTCATGTTTTTATATATACTTTTTGTTTTTTGTCGAAATGTGAAATTCATTAAGATACGGAACGTAGGAAAATCCAAAATGGAAAAATCCTAAGCATTAAAACTCATTCAAGGAATTACACAGAAACACTAAATAAATAAAATATAACAACTTATCAAATAAGCCCAAACAATAACAGCTCATAAACAAATAAGTCCACAACATAAAAAAATCAAAACTCTAGATGCTAAAGGACCCACCACCAGCCGCTGCAGCTTAGCACCCAGCCACCACAGAAGGACACAAACTAGTCCGGAGCCAAGAAGATTGATCAGTGGAGCATGGTTTGGAGGCACAAAACTATCAAAGATCAAAATACTCAGGCGATCAGTAAGGTCACGAAAGACCGATAATTTTCTCAACCTAAACACCCAAATCAAAAATTTGGGAAAGAGCTGAAAATCGGGAAATGCAATACTAGTACCAAGCGGAGTGACCAAGAGAGACGTCCACAACGATTTATGGGTAATGGATTTGGGGAAGAAGAATGATGTGGATAGATGGTGAGATACGGAGAAGGAAGGAACATAAATGGGTCTATGAGCAAAAAAAAAAAGCAGGAAGGAAAACAACCGAAAATAAATAAAATATAACAACTTATTCAAGGCATTACACAGAAACACTAAATAAATAAAATATAACAACTTATCAAATAAGCCCAAACAATAATAGCTCATAAACAAATAAGTCCACAACATAAATAAAATCAAAACTCTAGATGTTAAAGGAGCCACCACCAGCTGCTGCAGCTTAGCACCCAACCACCACAAAGGGACACAAACTAGTCCGGAGCCAAGAAGATTGATCAGTAGAGCATGGTTTGGAGGCACAAAACTATCAAAGATCAACATACTCAGGCGATTAGTTAGGTCACGAAAGAACGATAATTTTCTCAACCCAAACACCCAAATCGAAAATTTGGGAAAGAGCTGAAAATCGAGAAGTGCAGTACTAGTACCAAGCAGAGTGACCAAGAGAGACATCCACAACGATTTATGGGTAGTGGATTTGGGGAAGAAGAATGATGTGGATATATGGTGAGATACGAAGAAGGAAGGAATATAAATGGGTCTATGTGAAAAAAAAGGGACAGGGAGGAAAACAACCAAAAATAAATAAAATATAACAACTTATTCAAGGCATTACACAAAACACTAAATAAATAAAATATAACAACTTATCAAATAAGCCCAAACAATAATAGCGCATAAACAAATAATTCCACAACATAAATAAAATCAAAACTCTAGATGCTAAAGGAGCCACCACCAGCCGCTGCAGCTTAGCACCCAGCCACCACAGAGGGACACAAACTAGTCCGGAGCCAAGAAGATTGATTAGTAGAGCATGGTTTAGAGGCACAAAACTATCAAAGATCAACATACTCAGGCGATCATTTAGGTCACGAAAAACAGATAATTTTCTCAACACAAACACCCAAATCGAAAATTTGGGAAAGAGCTGAAAATCGAGAAGTGCAGTACTAGTACCAAGCAGAGTGACCAAGAGAGACATCCACAACGATTTATGGGTAGTGGATTTGGGGAAGAAGAATGATGTGGATAGATGGTGTGTAATGACCCGTCCCAAATTCCTAGATTAGATTAGTGACTAATCACGATTAGTGAGGTTAATCCGTGATTAGTATAGCGAAATCGGACGAACGATGCAAAATGACCGTTTTGCCCCTAGTCGTGGCAAACCGTTGACTTTTCATTCGGGCGGTCAAATGGACTTTGAACGATGACCGTGACGTAGTTCGTTACGTCACGAGTTCATAGACAGGTGGCACGTTCAATTCCGACGTTCGAGGAGGAAGTTATGACGTTCAGAAGTTTAGGGGCATTTTGGTAATTTTGGTTAAAAGGGCAAAATAGTTGACTTTTTGACCAAGAGGTCCAATGGCCGAGGGCCGAAGATCGTTACGTAGATAAGGACGATACGAATCCATAGACAGGTGGCACGTCGAATTTGGATGTTCGACGACGAAGTTACGGTCCACGGAAGTTCAAGTGCACTATTGCACGAATTACGAAATAACTTACCTTTTGGACTTTAGTGGGGCCCAGATATTTAATGGAGGCCCAATGGATGAGTGACAAGTGTCACCCATCCAATGGACACCAATTTCTCTTCATGCATCTTCCTTTCCCCGTGCATTTTCATTTCTCCATTTCAAACACACACAAAACACCCACCCGATCTCACCCATTTTCCTCCCATCCGTGCAACCCAAAACCCATCCACTCTTCACCCATGACTAGGCAGAGGACCAGGGAGACTGAGGAGGTAGCTGGGCGGCCTGAACCGCCGTCCACGGCGGCGAGAGGAGGAAGAACCCGTGAGGTTCATGGTAAGTCCATTTTGATCCAATTTTACATTTTTGATGTTATGGTTGGTTTTTAATGGTTTTAATGAGTCCATTAGGTTGCTAGGGACATGTTAGGAAGGTTTAAGGAAGCTTGGGATGGCTGGGCAGCCATGGGAGAGTTTTGAGAACTTTGAACCGTTTGGTTCAAAATCGAACCATGGGTTTAGGCGGTTTTTGGTTGTTTTAAGGATTGGAATGGATAGAAAACACCAAAATAGGATGAAAGGAACCAAAAAAGAAGAACTAGGATGAAAAATGGGGTGTCTAGGGCTGTGAACCGGTCACGCCGGTCCAGTTGGACCGGTCACGCCGGTCCAGTTGGACCGATCACGCCGGTCCAGTTGGACCGGCCAAACCAGGTGAACCGGCCATGAACAGTAAAACCGGTCTGCTGGAGGTTAGTGTCGATGAACAGTATTTTCGACTTTATAGGAGCTCGTGAGGGCACGTGGGCCATAATTTGGGAAAGTGTTCAACACGGGAAATCTTCTATTCAATGTAACGAACATTTTGGGACTGGTTTCGTGTCGATCGGACACCGTCTCGATATGTTTCGGGGCATCGGAAGGTTTAGGGTAGGTTTAAAAATAGTTAAAAGTTCGGGAAAATTACGGGGCTTTGATGGGAGGTTAATTAAGTAGTTATTAACCTTCTATTAAAATTTGGACAGGTTTGGGAGTCCCGGTAATGGTGATCGGCTCGGGGAGCCGAATGGCACGCAAATCGAGGCGGCAGCTCGGACGGTCTGTGAGTGGACTTTGTTTTCTAAATTGGTGCATGCATAAATGTTTATTATGTGTTTTATTACATGTTTGATGATGCCATGGGTGCATTTGTATGTGGTTATGTATAGGCACGTATTTCGAGGTTTCGGCCCTATACGGTGCCTATACGGGTCTGTATTTCTTTATTGGTCTAAATGAAAAGGTTTTGGATTTCTAAAAAGATAAACTCGGGTATGAGACCCATTTGGTTTTGTCTCGGGCATATGACGCTATTTACGACCTTCGGGTCTAAATCGTGGTCGCGACGGGTGCTATGTGCACGGCGATCGACGATACGACACTCGCCTCCGGATTGGGATGTGTTCCTTCCGGAGAGGTCACGATGCACGATTCGTGGTCGGGCAGCCTGGGGAGGCTCGACTTCGGAGTGCTGACGGTTCAGGATAGCGATCGGTGAGGAGTGCACCATGATCTTGTGGTGGTCGCATCAGTTGATTCGTTCACGGCGACATACTAGGATTGAGGGCGGTCCTGGATGGATGGTTGCACGCATCACTATGATCGGAGTCGTGACTGACCCTTAGATATCGGGCACGGTGCCCAACTGATGTCATATGTTCGGGCACGAGACCCAGTTGTTTTACACTTATGATTTTGGGGTCAGGGACCCTAGATAGATTTCCAAGTTCATGACGGTTTATGGGAACCGGCATGAACTCTGGAAAGGTCATTGTGGTTCATTACGGTTTATGGGAACCTGCATGAATCTTTGTCAGGTCATTATGGTACATGACGGTTTATGGGAACCGGCATGAACCCTGGTTAATGGAAGTTATGGATCATGACGGTTCAAGGGAACCAGGCATGGATGTTTATGTTATGTATATATATGTATTCATATACCTTCCTTTACTTCTATTATCTCCTCCGAGGAAGGTCGTTGGCCTGGGTGGACCCCGGAGTAGTCACGGAGCACCGACTGAGTGGAGTCACCCCCCAGTTGGGTTCCTTACTCTCAGGAAGGCTATGATTACTATTACCTCGGGTAAGGTCAGTGGTCTGCGGACATTGATCTTGACTTTGAGAAAACTCGGATTGAGACCTGGGTAGCACGCGCGTAGCTTTGGAATCTGTGATAGGATTGGTTGTGTGAATTATATGTGTATGTGATATAAATATGATATATATATATATATATATATGATATGTGGATACAGGATTTGAGCAGGAGCTCGTGTATTTGGTTTCTTATGATTTTGGTCTAAGGCCCTAATGAACGGTTTGATAAATGGTTTTCGAATGCATGCATGCTTTTTAGTGAAGGGTACAAATGTCTTCTTATTAAATGTTTTTATAAACTCTTGTTTTGTCCACTCACAGCTTTTAATGTTTTGACTGCCCTTCAGGTTGACATCGGATGTGGACTGTAGCAGAGACCGAGATATCACATGCCTCCTCCGGATCCTAGCGTACTCTGATAGCCCAGGAGGGTAAAGGTTGGAAATATCCCTTGTCTGACACTTCGTGTCAGACGAGAGCAGGGTCATCCCGCACTAATCCCGGGGGGATTGGGATGGGTCCTATCATGGTGAGATACGAAGAAGGAAGGAACAGAAATGAGTCTATGAGCAAAAAAAAAAGGGCAGGGAGGAAAACAACCAAAAATAAATAAAATATAACAACTTATTCAAGGCATTACACAAAAACACTAAATAAATAAAATATAACAACTTATCAAATAAGCCCAAACAATAATAGCTCATAAACAAATAAGTCCACAACATAAATAAAATCAAAACTCTAGATGCTAAAGGAGCAACCACCAGCCGCTGTAGCTTAGCACCCAGCCACCACAGAGTGACACAAACTAGTCCGGAGCCAAGAAGATTGATCCGTAGAGCATGGTTTAGAGGCACAAAACTATCAAAGATCAACATACTCAGGCGATCAGTTAGGTCACGAAATACCGATAATTTTCTCAACCCAAATAGAAAATTTGGGAAAGAGCTGAAAATCGGGAAGTGCAGTACTAGTACCAAGCAAAGTGACCAAGAGAGACATCCACAACGATTTATGGGTAGTGGATTTGGGGAAGAAGAATGATGTGGATAGATGGTGAGATACGGAGAAGGAAGGAACAGAAATGGGTCTATGAGAAGAAAAGAAAAAAAGGACAGGGAGGAAAAAAACCGAAAATAAAGGAAGGAAAAAAAACGGCAAAGAAGACCGAGTCATCGGCGAAGAACACCGGGGTAGAAAAATTCCCATCTCCAAAAATCCATCTCGAGCACCATGCTTTTCAATTTTATCACACTAATCCATGGTGATTTATGGGCTTCAAGTTGGTTAAAAAAAAATCGTAATCCTTCTCTTTTTCTCTCATTCAAAAAACAAAATTATGTAAAATCAACATTGCATACATTTGCATTCATCTTCGTAATTTTTAAACTACGGATCAATCGATATTATTTATTTCAAAGTAAGCGACATTGAAAATGATACAAGCTTGCTTACATTCTTAAACCGACTCATCCTATTACTTAGTGCTTTTACCATCAAGTGCCCTTGTACTTTCGTATGAGATTGAGAGCAACACTCTTTCTTCCAAACCACAACTTTTCTTCTTTTTCATTGCGATGGCGATTCTTTTAGTATTATTATGAACCAAGTCATTATCATAATAAAACACTAATTAATCAACAAACAAACCGACCAATAGGAATTTTGTGATTTGTATGTGCACTTGATTTTTATTTTTTAGTACCAAAATTGATTAAAGAGGGATGATGATTAAGATCTATAATCCAACAATTATTAGGTGCCATCACCAAATCACCAAACGAAACTTCTACTAACAATTAATTAATAAAAAATTTGGGGATCATGCCAAAAAGAGAAATAGTTTTCTTTTCTTTTCACTTTTTACTTTTTACTTTTTACTTTTTACTTTTTACTTTTTAATTTTTCTTTTTCTTTTTCTTTTTCTTTTTCATTTTGCTAGTTGAGTAAGGTGTAGTGTATCCATACCATAATAATTTAATATTATTAATAATAATAAAATTAAGAATGACATAATGAGTATAAAAGGCGCGCGCATGGTTTGGAACAGCGACCGACTCTTTCACATCCGACAAGGAGACGTCTTAAAGGCGGGTTTTCAATTTTTCATATTGGTAAAACTGTCTCATTCATCCGCCAACGTCAAAGTAAATTTTTTTTAACCGTGAACACTTTCGTTTTCAATTTGACTTATTTTGCATATGACAAATTGACAGGTGAAGGAACTTTTACCATCATACAGTCGATCCGAAAAACATTGTATCGTGGTTATTGTTATTTAAAAAAAAAAAACACTTCTCATAAATATTTACTATTTATTAATGGTTCAAAGTACTTGTCTTTTCAAAAGAAAGTGGTACTCCTTAATGGAAATTATGTGATATAATCACTGATAAAAATATCGATAAATATCGTCGAAATTTTAGTATTTTGAGTCAGCAGCACATAAGAAGGGGGAAATAAATTCGTCAAAATATCGAATAATTGTCTAATTTTGAGCCCACGGATCTTTTCCTAAAATCAAAACGATGAAGATGCACTATTAATTCGTGAAAATCAGACGTAAAACAAAGGAGATTGAGTCAGGTCATGCCACCGGGTCGAAAAACCCGAGTTGCAAACCCGATTGAAGGTTGGGGATGACGGGTATTGTGTATACTTATATATTAAACGTTGTAAAATAACAATAATGAAAGATAGCGAAGATGGTTTTAGCTGTTTTATTGGTTAAGTTTGGGGGGTCAGGTTCAACCCCCCATGTCAATTTTTTTTTCTCTCTCCTTTCTATTCATTTTTTCCAGTTTTTTTTTTCTCTCTCTTTTCTATTCATTTTTTCCAGTTTTTTCTCTCTCACCCTTTCTATTCATTTTTTTCTAGTTTTTTCCCCACCCTTTTTATTCATTTTTCCCAATTTCTTTTCCCCCTCCCTTTTTATTCATTTTTCCCAATTTTCCCCCCTCTCTTTTTATTCATTTTTTCCAATTTCCCCCTCCCTTTTTATTCATTTTCTCCAATTTTTCCCCCTCCCTTTTTATTCATTTTTTGCAATTTCTCAACACCTTTTTATTCATTTTTCCCAATTTCTCAACAAAGGTTGGTTTTTTTTTTTGTTTCATTTTTGTCCAATTTTAAATATATCCATTATTTTCAATTTTTTAACAATGTTTGGTCCTATTTTTTCATCTTTTTTTTCCAATTTTAAATATTTTAAACTTAGTTTATCATTTTTCTTACAATAATTTTTGTATGTTTATTGTTGTGTTTTTAACTATTTTAACTTTCAATTATAGTAAATCACTTCAATTTATGTTTATATTTTAGATTTTATATTATTAGTTAGCGTCAGAATCGTATTACATCATATATTTATTATATCAAAGTCATTTTATAATTTTATTAGTCATATATAACCATCATTGAGCACTTAAGATTTTCCCAAAGTTTCATTCCAAATTTCTAACTTTTAGATCTAATTTCCTTCATTTTTGTTTACCGTAAACGATATCGATATTAATACCGATATTTGGGGCGAGATATCCGTAAATTTGATCAGCGATATATCCGTCGATATCGATAAAGCATCTTGAGTAATTATTATATCCATCTTAGGCTGGACATGCACCTTCTATTAATCGACTACCGATGATTCCATTTTCAAAGGTAATAATCGAAATCATTGATTTTTTAAACTATTATATAAAATTAATCTTGTAAAAATTGAACAAATTGGTGATAATTTATATATCCATTTATAGAAATAAAATTGATTGTTCACCAAACTCAACTTAAATGTATCAAACCATTGATTGTTTTATACATTTTGAATTGACAAATCATTTCTAATTTGATTGATATTTTATCGAGTTAATATTTAATATGATATTTTATCGAGATAATATTTAATATGATAATTTACAAAATCAACAATTTCAACTATCAGACTTTTATTCCAAAAATTCAATAATTAATTATAAAAAAAAAGTATTTGATTTGCACTAATCCACGCATGCTGCCACAAAAAATCTATGAACCCTATTTAATCCAATGGTTGATTCACACGTGTGTGGAACCCTTCACTCTTTCTCTAATCTCTGATGCGGAAAAATTGAGATCTTGCCGCCGGCCCTAGTTTTTGATTGGGGTCGATGGCAGCAGCCTAACACATCCCTTCCTTTCTATCCATCTCCTCTTCCTCTTTCCTGTGCCATTTCTCATCTCTCTTTTCTCTTTCTTTTTCTTCTTTTATGCTTGCTTTCACCTCTTCCTTGCTTGCTTTCTCCTATTTCCTTCCTCTTTTTTCTTCTTTCTGCTTGTTTTCATTTGGCTTTTGTCATTTTATCTGACTCGTTTCTTTGTGGAGGTTTGTTTCTCCTTTATGAAGACTCCCAACATATTCTTAGATGTACACTCGCATCTCCACATAAAATTTTATTCACTTTGCCTTAATCTCATTCTCAATCATTTCTAGTGGCTCTTATTACTATGACTTTTTAGACTTTCCATAAATTTTCCGATATTTTCTTCGTTATCATTTTTGCTATTTTTGGTTATGGTGGTGGTCTATTGTGGCGGTTTGAATGGCTAGGTATGATTGCATATGGACTAATAGAGGCTATCCAATTTTTAAACCCAAGTTTTTTTTTTTGGATTTTTAAATTTTTGTGTTTTGGACTTACATGATGTACATAAACTTTGTGTTATCATGTATTTTTTTTATGTCCTTCTTGCGTTTTTTCGCTATTGAATTTTGTTGTCTTTATAATTATTTATCCTATTTAATATGCCCTATTTAATAAAAATCTTAATGATTTGATCAAATAAGAAAAAATTCACACACACGTCAAATGCCCTAAAAATCTTAATGATTTGCAACTAGGATTAGAGGATCAAGAGCAAAACGCAGGGAATTGAATATTTATTAAGGTGCTTTAGAAGGCAAGACGATGAGGTAATTGTGGGGCCACATAGCGGTTTAATAATTGTAATTTTTTTAGGCTGATGATAAATGTTATTTAAATCAGGATTTGGTAAAATATTAGGAATTAAACTAAAGACATCTCCTTAGCAATTTTGTACTGGTAGTCCTTATCCAAAGGCAAGACCATCTCCTGGTATACACACAGAATATACTTTCTTCTTTTGTCTCTTGAGAATTATAAAAATGTGTTAAGATAGTCTAATTTTTCTTTAATCGTATCATTTTGAGGGTCTTTTATTTTAATAATGTGATTATGTCTCATAAAGTAAGGCACTTACATATCACATTTTATTATGAATTGAATATAAGAAAAAAATATTTGAGCAGATTTCAACATTATAAAATTCTTAAGAATGAATGCGTTTTCCAATTCTACACTTCAATTAAAGTAATCATTGAAATAAAAATTACTAGGAACATTCATCTTCTTGTAATATGAACACCACCATGCACAAAGATGCATCCATTTTCTTGTAATATGAACACCACCATGCACAAAGATTCATCGTAATTCTGATTATTATGGTATATTATATCAAATTTGACATATATAAATAATTATATTATATGTCATATTATACTGATTATTTCAGTCAAATAGGTTAATCTGTTCATTAGATATATTGTACATTACTATATTAAAATATCGATTATATTATACCAGTCGGATTATATTCTAGCAATCGATAAGAAAATTTCTATATCAGAAATATTAATTATGTATATTATTTTTTTTATTTTTATAAATTATTGATATAGTATTATTACTACTTAATTATTATTATTTTATTATTGTTACACTTTTCAACTTGCTAGTCATTCGACTATTTAATACAAACAATTTTGAGGATATTATTTTAGTGGATCTAGACTGTATGGCATTCAATTATGTTAACTTATACAGTGACTATTTAATACGAGCGACACCAAATACTAATTACATACTATACTATCATACAAAATATACGACGTATCGGACGTAGGTTAAAGTAGGGCTGCTAATATATTTTTTGGTTAGATTTGTTTTACCAAAACTGAAATTGAACCAATTGGACAACTGATTTTGGTTCGGTTTGATTCTCAGTTCTAAATCTGTTTTGAGTCGAAAATTAGTCAAACTGGTTTGGTTTGGTTTTTGACCTATTTAACTGTTTTCTGCGTGAGGCAATGACAACCCCCAATATACGAACGGAGGGAGTGAAGGAGGCGAAGAGATTAAGGGAGAGTGAAGACAGAAAGATCGAGTACCTAACAATCTCTCTTCCTCGATCTCTCTATCTCCACTCTCCCTCAATCTTTTTGTCTCTGTCAATCCCTTAACATAAATATGAAGATTGAGAAAGGAAAACGAAGATGAAGATGCAAATGAAGTGAGAAGATGAAGATGCAAACGAAGTGAGAAGATGAAAATGCAAACAAAGACGAAGAGGAAGATGCGGATGAAGTGCAAAGATCGATCTCTGTGTGCTATGGGTGAAAGGTACGAAGACTGGTTTTGATGGGTTCAATGTGTAACGATCTGAAAATTCAGAAAATGTAATTCTGATAAATTAATGTAAGTTGGCAATTTTGCCCTGGTAAGGATTTAGAGGTCCAAAGTTAACTTTTGTTTCAAAAACAATTCTGCACATTTATCGATGACTATTACGTAAATCTAAAAATTCTGAATCCGCAAACAAACGACACGTCAAAATCACAAACAATCTAATTTTTCTTTAATCATATCATTTTTTTTTGTGTGATTATGTCTCATAAAGTACGGCACATATGTATCACATTTTACTATGAATTGAAAATAAGAACAAAATATTTGAGCAGACTTCAACATTATAAAATTCATAAGAATAAATGTGTTTCTCAATTCTACACTTAAATTAAAGTAATCATTGAAATAAAAATTACTAGGAACAGTCATCGCGTTTTAATATGAACACCACCATGACAAAGATTCGTCGTAATTCTGATTACTATGGCTTGTTTATATCAAATTTGATTTAGATAATTATTTACACTATGACTTTATTTGATATGTCGTAGTATACTAATTATTTCTGTTAGATAGATTAATCTATTCAGTTGATATATTGACTATTTGGTCGAATATTTAGTACTCTACTAGATTAAAATGCCGACTATATTCTACAAGCCAGATCATACTATAGTAGTTGAAAATCTCTATATCATAAATATTAATTATGTATATTATTATTGTTATTTATTTTTATTTTTAATAATTATTGATTTAGTATTATTACTACTTAATAATAATAATAATAATAATAATAATTATTATTATTATACCTAATTATACCAACTAATAAATTATTATTATTATTATTACATTTTCAAAATTACTAGTTATCTGATTATTTAATGTAGACAATTTCGAGAGTATTATTTTAGTGAGCCTATACTATAAAAAGGCATTCAACCATATCAAATATACAGTGACTAATTAATACAAATGGTACCAAATACTAATTTTGTGCTATATTATCCTATATAGTATACGACGTATCAAACCTAGCCTAAAGTAAAGTTCTTAATCAGTTTTTCAGTTCGATTTTCTTGTCGAAATCTAAATCGAACCTATTGGGGAACCGATTTTAGTTCGGTCCTATTCTCAATCCTAAATCTGTTTTAAATGGGAAATCGGTTGAACCAGTTTGGTTCAATTTTCGACCGGTTTAACTGATTTTTGCGTGAGGCAATGACGAATCGATGGACGGTCGGAGGGATTGAAGGAGACGGAGAGATTGAGGGAGAGTGAAGACAGAGAGATCGAGAGATCAAGAGATCGAGCACCTAGAGTCTCTCTCATTTTATCTCTCCGTCTCCACTCTCCCTTAATCTCTTCGTCTTTGTCAATCCCTCAATAGAAAGATGAAGATTTAGAGAGGAAAAAAAAGATGAAGATGCGAATGAAGATGAAGAGGAAGATGTGAACAAAATTCAAAGATCAATCTTTGTGTGCTATGGGTGAAAGGTGTGAGGTATGGTTTTGACGAATTTGATGTGTAATGACCCGAAAATTCGAAAAATGTAATTCCGATAAATTAATGTAAATTGGAAAATTTTTCCCTTGTATGGATTTAGAGGTCCAAGTTGGATTTTGTTTCGAAAACAATTCTACATATTTATCAAGAATCATTACGTAGATCTCGAAATTTTGAGTCCACAGATAGGCGGCACATTGAAATCGGAGACTCTAAGGTCGAGTTACGGTTCTAAAAATACATTTAGGTGTATGACATTTAAAAACGGGTCTGTGTATTTAAGTTGGTGAGTTAGCCTTTCTTTGTTTGAGGATGATTTAATAGGTGATACTAGGGTCATCTATGGTGGCCTTGACCGCCAAAGGAAAACTTGCAAATACAAATATTAGTTCCCTTGCAAAAGGGAGGAGAAGAATAGGAAAAAAAAATAGGGAAATGAGAAATAGGGGAAAGTAACCTAAGCAAATGGAGAAAAGGAGAAAACAGGGAGAAGGAAAACAGGGCAAAAGAAAGAGATGGGAGAAAAGACCCAAGAGAGGTTAAGGGTGTAAGCTTGAGAGTACGACCCTACACCTAGGCAGACCTAGAAAACGATCCTAGTCGTGGAACATAGTTGGAAGAGAGATTCTTGCGAGCAAAATTATCCAAAACTCGAAGGTTTGGGCCCAAAAAATCAACCGAGCGAGTGGGTCAGTAGGCGTGCGCCGAAGGAAGAGAGGATCGTCAGCCAGCGCGCGCCGAAGGAAGAAAGGGTCGTTCGGCAGGCGCCTCTCGACGACGCTGATGGACTGGGTTGAGGGCTATGACGCGGGCTTGGTTCGGATTAGGCTTGGGCTGTGACGCGGGCCTGAAGGAGTGGATTGGGCTGTCGCTTGGGCTCACTACTTGGGCCGCTTTCATTGGGCTACAGAAAAGAAAAAAAAATGGGCTGGATTTAAATAAGAATTTTGGGCTTGCAAAAAAAAAAGATAAATTAATTAATTCATATAATTCAACCGAATTTCGTCCATAATTTCTTCGTTATAATTCCGATCGGGACTATTCTTTCGTCAAAATGCTCCAAATTACAAGTTTTATTTATTTATACAAAAATATCACAAAATATATTATTTTATCTAATTATTTATTATTTTAATATTAAAATTCAAGTATAAAGGGTATAAAATAATATAAAATAATGCTTATTTGAGAACCTATCAGTCGATACCTTGTATATCTCTCTCTTATTATCATTGTATTAAAAATTCTTTTAAAGAAATTAATTTTTATTGTTATCTAGGAAAACATATAAAAAATTCACCATATATGATGTCACACAAGCACGAAAACTCAGTTTCTTGCCCAAACCTCATAAAATAAGAAGGTAAACCAGGAAATCACAAGATATAAATTAGTACATCTCAATCAAAATTTAGTTCTATGTACAACAAAAAGAAAATTAATTCACATATACTATTTCAATAGGACTATGTTTAATTGATAAATGTTTTTGGGTTGTTGTGGAAAAATGAATAAGGAACAATAAATTAGATTATTGGATGGGCATGAATTACCCTTCAAGCTCTTAAATAGCCAAACTATCACCCTAATTAAGAATTAAGCATCACTCTAATTACTTTAAATTAGTTTAATATTTGACTAAATCGTTGTTACTGACAAGACCCCACCAGACTATACAACTAAAGTACTATCGGGTTCTACTCTCGTTGGACAGAAACCCTGCCAGACAAGTCATAACGCAATTGCTAGTTCATGCCTCCACCTCTCGAGTCTTGGATTTCGTGTAGCGGTCTTGGAGGGGTCACAAAACTAAGAAAACGTGTGAGTGGACAAAAAGAAACATTTTAAAAACATACTTTGACAGGACCCGTCCCCGAAGGACATAGATAACCGTGCTCGGTCCTACTCCCGTCTAACAAGTCAACTGAAGTTCCGAAATTACCCTCAATACTTGCCAAACAAGGGATAACCGTACTTGTGCCCACTCATGCCTCCACCTCTCGAATAATCTCGATCATCGCGCCACGACCTGGAGGGTCAGTAAAACAGAAAAGGTGTGAGTGGACAAAACAAAATTTTAGAAATACATTTATCAAAATACATTCCTACCCTCCAATTTCACAAACATGCATGCATATCATAAATCACGAGTAAAGTAAATCTGGGCACAAACATTTATAAATCACAAATCATGAACAACAAAAAACCAAGGGATTCATTTCCATATCTAGTCTCATATCCCATCTCATATAGTCATGTTATCCCTGCAACGCGTGTAAATCAATAGGCTCAAGGACCGCTCAAAATCCGAGCATCCGCCGCTGTGAACACATCACAAGCTGGCAATCCAGATCGTCGTGAACACATCACCGAACTATCTCCATATAATCCAGCACATCTGATCTGAGTCAAGCCTCTCTCGGCTGCACGACAACAGACCGTGCTACGTGACTTCTTCGGGGTACACACATCTATCCCGGAGGCGATCGTTATCTCCAGGGTTCATTTCGGGGAAACACATTCCCATCCGGAAGCCCTAATATCCACAATTTAGGGTGCACTTCGGGGGAAACATATTCCACCCCGAAAGCCCTAATATCCACAACATATCACCATCATGAAAACCAGTGAAAATAGTTGCATTTGAAATCAAAACCATTTTCAATACAAGGTCTCAGCCGAAAACATAATTTCCGTAAAATCCATAAAACCAGAGTCCCGATTATTTCACAAATCTGAAAACCATCAATATCATCATGTAATCACATGGAAATACCAATCCAATCAAAATCACATTTCATTGGGTCTCATGCCCAAAATATCACTTTCACGCAAATCCGCATAACCGCAACTTCAGTTGCCATTCATAAATCCATAAGATATATCCAGAAAAAATTACAAATTCATCAAATCAATTTCCCGACTCATAACCTGAGTCAAGACCAATCACAAATCCCGGGCCTTCGCCTAAAACAGCCAGTTCATAGTTTCCTCGAAAATCGTGCCCAAAATCATATAAAATAATATAATATTCCCAAAATCCGGAAATCATCATATCGAAACATCAATCATGCCAAATCATTTCAAATCATATCATAAAGTATTTAAAACATATATGCATGCATTCAAAGTAGAAAACAAAAGTCCACTCACACACCGTCATTATCGCTCGGTTTCCGAGCTGCACGTTTTTCCGTAAATTTCGGAAGTCACCATTCCTGTCCAAAATCATTATCGAGGGTTACTAACATCTCAATATACCTCATATAATTTCCCCAATTTTTCTGGGATTTAAATACATATTTTAAACGTAACATAAACCTTCGGACCCTCGAAAACAATATCGAAACAGTGTCCGATTTCCTCAAAACGAACGCCAAAATGTTCGTTACATTTAATAGGATAAAAGTCATGTTGACCTCACCTCGGGATTCCCACTCACGCGTCGTCACGTGCCGCCGTGAGTGGCTGCGCGTGAAACCCACGCGCCTGCTACAGTGCATCGTCCCAATCCGTTTATCTGTAAAACGGG
This sequence comes from Prinsepia uniflora, assembly GCA_032719365.1. NCBI lineage: Eukaryota > Viridiplantae > Streptophyta > Magnoliopsida > Rosales > Rosaceae > Prinsepia > Prinsepia uniflora. The sequence continues at coordinate 17,162,676 of CM064865.1, read as the reverse complement.
TCATGCGACCCGCGAGGTGACCAGGCTCAATTCCTATCAATACTGCATCATTTCTTTCAATTCAATCATCTAACAGCATCGTTAGGAGTCTCATTAGGGTTCTGTGAATTCAATGACATCAAACCTTACCTTAATCCATCGAATTGAACTTGAATTCTCGAAGAACACAGAACATTGTTCATCGTCCAATCTCCACAAATTCATGCTGTTTTCTTTCAATTGATGCATCAGGGAGCATCATGGGATCCTAGTGAACATATTTCCACGATCAATTTCATGGTTCCTTGTCCCCAATTCCACGACTCAAGCTCGAAAATCCAGCATCCTCCCCTTTTCTGTTCTAATCTAAAACACATCGAATTTCCTTCAATTTTAATTGGGTTCGACTCGTCTCAATCCCAGGAGGCTAAACTAAAGGTCAATTTCACTCAATTATGTCCACAATTTCAAATTTGATCCTAAGGTCCATTTAAAGGTTTTCGGGGTTTCTGAGTTTAAGGGTCTATTTCCCTCAATTTTCCTCTCCTTCTCATTCGTTTTCTCTATGGTTTTATCTTACCGTCTCAGGTTTATATACTCAACTTCATCCATCATTTAATTGATGGAATTCAAACACAAAAGGGTGCGCGGGTTATTTTGCCTTTGTTAGGCATTCAAAGCCACTAATTTTGCAAATATGGTGACAAGTGTCACCAAGTGACCAATCCACATCCAAATTAGCTGAATCAGCCAGGTTAATCATCACAATTATCCCTGCTGCGGCAAATTACCTTTTCCCCTTGCCATAACATATTACCAAAATGCCCCTAACCTTCACAGACCCATAACTTTCTCATCCGAATCCCGATTGACACATGCCTCCTGTCTACGGATTCAGCGCCCCGAGACCTATCCAACGGTACTTACAGAAAGTCCAAACACGGTCCCGATCAAAAAGTCAACAAATTGCCCCTTTTTAACCAATTTACCAAATTACCCCTAAACTTCCGAATATCATAACTTGCTCCTCGAATGTCGAAATCGGACGTGCCACCTGTCTATGAACTCGTGACGTCCCAAACTACGTCACAGTCATCGGTCAAAGTCCGTTTGACCGCTCGAATCAAAAGTCAACTGTTTGCCCAATTTCAGGGGCAAAATCGTCATTTCCTTCCAATTTTTCCAAATTTTCCTTTTTCGAATTTCCGGGTCGTCACATACTTTGAAAACATTCGTCCTTTACGCTCCGTTTTCCAAAACCATGCATGCATACGAAAGCCATTTCAAAATCGTTTCACTTCGACTAAACCGAAATACATTTTAGTATTCTCAAAATACGTGAAAAGATTTCTCAATTCAAAGGTCATTAAACCATCTATACAAGAATATAGCACCTCAATCACAACTGATCACAGCACCATCATCACAATGTCACACCTAAAACCACGACCCCACTGAAAGGTACACTACAAACTCATATGACATCACGTCAATCCACAGAATCAATCCATAACCAACATCAGAGCTCAGGATACAAAGCCCGACTCGATGTCCGAGTCACCATCGCACACTAGTCCCAGGATATAGAGCCATGCTCGACGTCCGAGACTACTCAACATAATATCAGACATAACCACATACAACCACACCACAATCCAGTCACAACCTCACATAATACTTGTCTCAGGGTTAGGAGCCCCAGGCTCGATGTCTGAGACTCACATCCAATCCACATAATCATCACACATCATCATAACACATGTATTCGATCCAAATCCAAATCACAATCATCACCACAGTTTATATCCTCAATGCCACTAAGACATACTCATATCAAACCATCGTCATCACACCTCATGTTCAACATTACCAATAAATCACACATTTATCACACAATTTAATTTTATATTCAAAACTTTGTTTCTGAAACCCAGGCCTAAGCCCAAAACCACAACTCAGTCATAACACCGTAAAACATGCCATTAGAGCAATTTCCGTAAAACCGTCCAGAAATCATATGAAATTCACAAATATCCCAAAACACGTTATTTCATTTCACTATTTTCATTCAATTCAAAATCACATTCGAATCAGAAACCAAAACTGAATTTACGGAAATCCTCAAAAAATACGTAATAAAATAATAATAAAATATTCATAAAATCACATAAATTCACATGAACTCCCAATCAATCCAATATCATCAAAATCACATAGAAACACATATAATTCATGTAAGTATCCATTCATAATAGTTTAGGGAAAGAAAGTCCACTCACACATCTCCGTAGTACTTAAATTCACTTTGCACGTTTTCCCGTAATTCTCGAGAATGTCACTTCCTACCAAAATTTACGTCTAGGGGTTACAAATAATCTCAACTAACTCCTATTTTAATCCCATAATTTTCTGGGATTTTTGAACGTATTTAAGACGAACCCTAAACCTTCAGACACACAAAATTACCCTGAAACGGTGTCCGATTAATTCGAAACATGTGCCAAAATATTTGTTACAACGAATACTCAAACTTTCGTGTTACACACAAATCGAGAGCACAAGCCACGTGCCCTCATGCGCCTAGCAAAGCCCCTACGCGTGGGCCCTACGCGCTGGGTACTATTCATCACCCTTAACCTTCAGCCAACCCAAAAAACCTGTAACTAGGGTCGCCTGACCTGATAACCCGACCCGGCCTGTTCTCCCTTATTTCTCAACCGTTTTCACTCGTTTTTCTTCCAATAACTTCTAATCAATATTAGGAAGGAATCTATATGATCAAAACATGGAGAAACTTACCCAAACGGCTCGACTATCGAAGAACTCACGCCCACAGAGCACCCGAGCTACCTGGACAATCCCAGCGTCAAAAACTTCGTATGGGCACTTTGCTAGGGTTATAAGAACCTCAGGAAGATGATCCCAGCGTTCAAAACTTCGTATGGGCACTCTGCTAGGGTTGTAAGAACCTCACGAAGATAATCTCAAGCTTTCATTCAAGCTTCCCCGTCGAGAACTGGTCCAACAATCCCAAACCAAAAAACTCTCACGGGTTCCACCCTTTGTTACTTATTCTTTCTTCTTCCCTATCTCATTTCCTCTCCTCTCTTCTCTTCTCGCTTGTTTTCTTCTCTTATTTTTTCTCAGTTTTCTTTGTTTTGGCCAAAATACAACATGCACATATACATCTCCCAAACAACAAAGAAAGGGAAAGAGTCGGTGGCACTCTTCCTTAGGAGATGAGGACACCTGGCCCAACCAAACACAGCCACCAAAACAACCTACAAGAGAAAGTACCAAAGTACCCCCTCTAAGTAAAATTACTAAAATGCCCCTATATAGCTTAGACCAAGAGCGAATCCATCTGAACTGCGTTTTTAGCGTGCTACCCGTCAACGTACTCGGGGGGCGAGACCTTTTTATATACGTTCCCGGAATTTCCAAAAATCGTCCCAGTCAAAAATTCAACTTTTTTACTTTAGCCAAGAAAATTCAACCTTTGACTTTAGTGGTTAAACAGTCATTTCGTCCAACTTGTTTCGATTTTACCCTCGTTGAAGGTCCGGGTCCTTACAGTTACACCCTTAACAACTTTTATTTATATTTAAAATCTTTAATGTTTGCATATTAAACAAAATAAGACCTTATCTCAAACATTTTTTATTTATTTAAAAGTCCCTAAATAGAATTTGTAAATAATAAATTTCACATTTACCATTTTATATCTTAATAAAGATAATGAGTGAGTTATTGAAAATTCTTTTAAACAGTTAAAAATAACGTTGTCCTTTTTTATCCTTTTTGACCCTTGTGCCCCTTAGTGTTTGATTTCTTTGGCCTATTAGATCCTTTAATATATTATGCATATAATAAATATTATATATGTAATTATGTATATTATATATATTGTATGTAGTTACAATTGAATTTTTTCTATAAAATAAAAAATACAGTCTGTATTATTTTGGGTTCAACGGTAGTGTATATATATATTTTTTTTGGGGAGGGGAATGGGGGTGAGATGGTGGTTGAAAATCATACGAAGAATTAAATCATACACTATAAGAAATTAACCAAATAATTTAATATCAGAAGATAAAAAAATTTTAAATTTTAAATTTTAAATTTAAAAGTATTCTTGAAGAATTATTGCTTGTAATTATCTCACTTTAAGTTATATTAGATACTCATATTACTTTTAAAATGATCACGTGAAAAAAAAAATTATAAATAGGAGTAATATTTTCATAATCCTCAATATAATCTTATAATTAAAAAAATAAAAAAATAAAAAGTAATGTTAAAATCATGATAGATTTTGGTAAGTGCGTTTTAACTTGTTGTTGGACTAATTTGCAATTGGATGACATTGATTGTAATTTATATAAAAATTATAGTCTATTTTAAATTGTATAATTCTTTGACTAATCAAAAGACCGATGAGTTAATTTTTCTATATGCAAATTTTTAAATAAACTTATATATTATTAAGGACTTATGAGTTATTTATCTTTAATATTAATTTTCAAATTAGAATGGTAAGCTAATTATAAATTTAATCATATATTTTCTTTCAAAACTGATTGTTAGGGTGTTACTCCTCAATTTTAACTCATGGGTAATTGAGTATAGTCCATAACCGCACTCAAAGTTAGACTTAAAAAACCTAAAGAAAAGTTTCACGGGTAATGTTGTAGTCGGTTAATTAATTATTATTAAAATTTAAGACATTTAAGAAACCACACAATCTTTTTTAGAATTTGTCAATTAGTAGTTTCAGATGAGTCGCTTGTATCCGCTAATTATTGATATTATCATTAACTTGAATGGATAAAATTCATTCTCTTATAATTAAATTATAAATTATAAATTATAATTGAATTTTTGTTTATATAACTGATACTTTAAAAATAAAAATATAATTTTATAATATTTATTTTTATTAATATACCATTAAATAATAATAATAATTTACCGAAAATTGTAATATGAACGTATATTTAAGGGGAAAATGGAGAGCAACTAGGAAGGGGGACCAATTGCCTTACAGCCATGTAGAAGAACAGTTCGCCATAAACGCCACAGCGCCCGCTCTCCCCAAGCGGGTCCCGCCAATTTTATTTTAAACTTTTCCTTATCTTCCCATTTGGGCCCCGCCAGGCTCAAATTTGGGGACCACATCGAGACAGTGGGAGCCACACAAGAAGTGATTTAGCCGGCGGCTGTCAGAGAAGTAAAAAATTCGCAGAGGTCCCGCTTCTCAAATGTCACCACGTGTGCCGTCACGATCCCCTAATCTTGGCGCGTGCTATGAGCTGGTCCCCACGCCGTGGTCCAAGAGAGCACAGCGACGCGTGTCTAGGCGTCGCTTTCCCGCGAGTGGCGGAGAGGAGCGACGTAATGAATGGTCCCCTACCTCATCAGCTACTCCGCGTCTCTTTGCGTTTTCTCCGTTTACAACCGGGTGTAGCCGGTAACCCGCTGAAGGTGGTGGCGCTCTAAGCAGTATCATCGCCGTTGTGGGTGGGATGGCTGGGCTGGAAGTTGGTTCCCGTGGCTAGGATGACGTGGACGCCACGCTCCAAGAGTTGTGGGATACTAATAAGCAAATTAGTACGTATATTATTAGCACTAATTAAACTGAGGGGTTTTATAGATTAATTAGAATTTAACGGAATTTTAAATAGGTTTTTTAAATGATGAATTTATGAAATTTTATAAAATTATGTGGAACTTTTGAAAATTTGTATAAAATTTTATTTAATTTTCATGAATTTATATGATTACATTTTATATAATTTGGGTGAATTGTATGGTTTTCGGTGGAATTCATTGGTTCAACTTTTTTGTTTCTTGTTCATCAATTCAATTCTTCTTCCACCTTCATATTAAAGGTCGTTTCCCTTCCTCATTCTGCATAACATAACAAATTTTAAACACAACTCAATTCAAATTCAAATCCTATTCAATTTTTCATAAATTCGATTCCACCATCAAATTGTGACAACCTTTCTTAAGAGCCCAACGTAAACCCTACATAATTATTAGATCCGTGTAGAGGGCAGACATTAAGAAACAATACTTGGAGCTGTCTTTAGCTGAATCCACAATTTCTTGGAACATTCGGTGTTTTGTTAGACAATCCTCCATTAACAAAATAAGAAAAACACTCACTCAACAAACTACTTAAGCAACCACAATCAAAATTCCAATTTACCATTTTTGCAAAATTTCTCAAAATAAAAATTTGCAGAAATTCACACGATATATTTGACCTATTCTTTATCTGGTGAATCTTAATTTTCACCTGAATGTGGTCTGCTAATTGTAAAATGGAAAAACCACATCTTCACAAATTTTCAATTTTCCTTGGCCTTTATGAAAAAATCACACCTACACAAATAATAATAATAATAATAATAATAATAATAATAATAATCATCATCATAATAATAATAATGACGAACAAAAACTAAAAACTAGAAAACTAAAAAACAAAATGAACACACCTGAAGATCTCATTTTTGTGAGCTATTTGGTTATGAAGCTCTTGAGTTGAAACTTACAAATTGGATTAAATTGATGGAACAATTATAACAAGTTAAAGAAAAAAAAGCATAAAAAGAGACAAACTTGATTCTAATTGGGAGACTATTCGTCTTCTTTGGAAGTTTATCTCTAGACCTCCTCAAGAATTTTAGGGGTGGAGGGTGGAATTTCTTCGAGCTTAGTTATATATATATTTATCTTATAATCCACCCAACTTCCCAACTTAATTATATCCCTCAAAATTCTTGTTAGCCAGAATACCCTGTAATTTATGTTTAATAACTTTATAAACCTAATTGAATACACTAAAATTTGGGTGGATATTTTTAAAGTTCTTAAATGCCTCGATTGAACACTAGTAAACTTTTTTAACATCTTTTAAATTACCCATAAATTCTAATTGAATACATGAGAATTTTGAAAAAATTTAAAAAATCTTTAACAATTCCAATTGAATACAACCCTCGTAGTGCGTTGGTAGGTGAGTTGTTTAGGTATCTCAAACACAGTCCTTAAATTTGAGCTAAATTATTATAAAAATAGTTAAAAATTTATTTTAACAAAATGTTTTACAAAAATTTACTCTAATAGCGTTACCTATTTTGGTAAATTTCAGATATTTTATTATTTATTTCAAGTAAAACATTTAAATATCTTTAGTTTATTATTTTATTATTTATGAAATTCATTCAATTATGAGGAAATAAGAATTCTCACTTTCTCTTTCTTATTTATTAAATCTAAGGATCAAAAACTCAAAAAATATCTAAGGAGTGCGATGGGATTCTGCTGGAGCCTTTTTTCTTTGAAAATTCATAAATGAGCTAAAAAACGTTTTAGGGACTCTTTGCATTGTAATTTTGGCATATGAAGATGTGAACCAAGTTAACCGAATTTAGTGAAATTTTTATATGCATCGCATAATAAGAGATTTTGAATCTAGAACTTAATGTGCATTATTCTCTTTCTTTTGTTAATATTACAATCGCATCACATTTTTAAATCATAAAGACGGTTATTAATTTACAAGAAAACTTTGGTAATTATGAAGAGGCGTCCTCACATTTGGTAAAAATTGTCCATTACCATAATGAGAGCATTTCAATTACGACTCTACAAATATAAGTATGATTTGTACTCATAACTAGAGATAAGGGTGACAATTTTTTACACGACTTGAAATCTGCACGAAATTTATCCGGATAAACTCGCACGATTAAAATTTTGAGTCATTTTTTTGTCAATCAATTATGACACAATTAATAAACTGGTGGGCTTCAGGTAGGGGTGGGCACAGTGCGGTTCGATACTGATATTGACAATATTCAAATCCAAACCGTTAAAATTTTAACGGTTCGATACAGTTTGGATTTTCTAAAATTAGAAATAAAACCGTTTCGATCCAAACCGTTACTAACGGTTCAGTTTGGATCGAAACGGTTTACAACCGATAAGGAATAAAAAAAAACGAGGACATAGAAAAAATAAGGATACAAACATAAATCAATACTCAATACTCAAAATTTTATATATTAAGCTTGCTAAGTATTGAATTGCAAATATTATCACTATACTAACATTTATCAAACAAACAAACTATTTAATAATCTTTTATTATACTCTTATATGAGTATACATATATTTATATGGGTACATCTAGGTATCCTTTTATTTTTATTAATTTTACTTTGTATTAATAATAGATTTAAACATTAATAAAAATTAATATATTGCTTAACGGTTCGGTTTGGTTTTAACGGATTTCCAAAATGAAAATTCAAATTCAAACCATTACTAACGGAACAGTTTGGATTCTCAAACTGTTTGACTTTTATTCGGTCAAATCTAAATCGTTGGATAAAGAACGGTTTGAAACGAATCGGTTAGCGGTTTTAACAGAGGCTTCAGGTCAACCTGTTAACCAGTATAAGGACTTATTAACCCATTTAATAAACATGTAAATTTCAGATCAATTTGTTAATCAGTATAATGACCTATATATTAATCGGTTTAATAAACGTGTCAATTATTAACCAATATATCCACTCATTTACCTACATGTATGACTACTAAATCTTATACTTTAAATAGGTTAAACATGTTTTAAAAGTTAAAAGGGTGAATCAGGTCATATATTAATTAAGTTTCGAGTACGACATGTTTATTAAATGGATTACACGAGTTATTTGAGTCATTAAGATATCGAGTTTGGGTTGTGCATCTTTAACAAGATTATTAAATATGTTGGATTCAGATTGAATATATTATTTGAGTAAAACAGAATTATAATATGATACAAACCCACAGCAACAAGACTCATTGTGAGTCCTATTATGACTTAGGATCGAACTGCTTCTTTCACTAACTCACTTACACCTTGACGCCGCTACCATGAGAGAGCTTCCCCCTTTGGGGTTCGTTCCAGCTGGAGGAATTAGTCCTTATCTATGCGTGGAGAATACCCAATTTTTACCAAAAGAAAGAGAGTATGGCGGAGTATGAAGGCTTAAAGGTCCACGCAACCAGACAAAATTTGTTACTCTTTTAAAATTTCTTGGGTTTCCTACAAAAGTAAATATCAAATCAGTAGTTTTTAAATTAATCTTTACATGAGTGATAATAATATGCCAAAATTTTCATCGAGTTATCTCGTACTTTTTGTTTTTCTTTTACTCTTGTGATGTTTAGTCACGAATTTTAAAACTTAAAATGAAGGTCCCATAAAGAGAAAGGAGGGACACTATCACAACTACCCTAGTAGGCTAATAGTCAATATGATAAGATTTTGTTTCTGTTTTAAACATATAAAAAAAACTATTTTACTGTTAATGGGTCGACATTATAGTTGTGTTAGAGTATATTGGGAGTATTGATAAAAAAAAGAGAGAGGTTATATTGGGAGTAGTCTATAATTAGGTGTTGAATATAATATGAGATCTACGAAATATAATTTTTTTTAAAAATTACTACACAAAAGTAAAGAGAATAATATGATATATTATATTACGTTATAAGAGCATCTCTAACCGATATATCAAAAGTGCCACATAGATATTTAACGGTTATAAATGACATCTCACACCATTCCAACCGAATTGTCAAAGCTGATGTGGAATGAAGGCTGGTGGTTCAGCTGTTATTTTTTACATCTCAAAAGCAAGATGTCAAATGAATATTTTATTATTTTTTAAAAACAACTAACAGCTACTTTCATTTATGATTATTATTTTTTATTTTGTTTACTTCTTTCTCTTTTCAGTTTATTTCCTACTTTTATTTAAAATAATAATTTAATTTGACATATCGGGTGGAGTGTAAAACTATATAAATGTTAAATTGTCACGTCAGCCATCAAATTTAAATTTGATGTTTGAAATTTGACATCTCCCTTAAAGATGCTGTAAGGCGTTAGACAAACATTTACTCATTCAATTATAATTCGATCACCTGCTTATTTGATGATGTACTTCTCTTATTCTTAACAAGTAAACATACTAAATATTGACATGAAAATCCATACGGTAAATTGTAAATCTAACTCAAAATATCGAATTTTCTTTGATAAAACATATAATCATTATTTTCCAAAATAAAAAAAAAATTGTTTTTTTTGTGATTACATGAAAGAAGGAATTTGTTTAAAATATTCATATAATATATTATTGGTATTCAAATTTAACAATAATTATTTATAAATTAATATTAAAATCAACTGAATTATATCTAGTAGACAAAAACAAAATGTAGCGTGATGAGCGGTAACAATTAGAAACAACAATAACAAAAAATCTTATATTCTTGTTATCACATGAATCGGGACCGCCTTAACCCTTCGGCGCCTTCATTAATGAATAAACTATCTACAAAATCCCTCCATTTTCTCTCTAAAAGCAGTTTCCGAGCTGTTTTGGCTTGCCGGACTACCACTACGTCTCAGCATATATAAGCCGGCGATCCTTTAAACTAAACCGTATCTGATCTCTCTCTAAACACCACTCATCTTTCTCTCTCTCCCCATATTTCGAAAAACACACACCAGTGTACAGAACCAGAGATAGATATAAATCCAATCAGCCATATATATAATATATATTTGTCTTCTCTCTCTCCTTCACTTCTGCAACTCCAGAGACTCAGAGAGCTTCTACTTCTTCATCCATGTCCTCAGGATCATCAAATTCTTATTTTAATTGACTAGAAGAAAAAAGCAACAGAGGAATAAACAGAGAGTGTCTGTCGACTCTGTTTTTTCAATTACTTTAATGCCCTGCTGATCGTCGATCATGGCGTACCACAACCACCTCTCTCAGAACCTCCCTCTCCACCACTTCACGGACCAGACCCAACACCAGCACCAGCCATTTCAATCGGAGCATCCCGACCCGAATTCAAAGCCCGGCGACCAACACCACCCATTTCAACCGGCCCCCAATTGGCTCAACAACGCCCTCCTCCGCAACTACACCAACACCGACACTACCAACCCAAACAACACAAACAACGGCGGCGCCGGCTCCAATTTCCTCAACCTTCATGTGACCGCCTCCGACTCCACCACCTCCCAGGCCTCCAACCAATGGCTCTCCCAGTCGCATCGCCCGATCCTCCACCGCAACCACAGCGACGTCATAGATGACGTCACGGTCGCTGCTGAGGACCCCATGATCGCCGCCGCTATCTCCCACGAATCCGCCGAACTCAAGCCCGACTGCAACCTCAACAAGAGCGACGGAGGCGTCGTGGAGAGCGGAGGAGGCGGCGGTGGGGACGGAGGAATGATCAACTGGCAAAACGCGAGACATAAGTCGGAGATTCTGGCCCACCCGCTTTATGAGCCGCTGCTTTCAGCACACGTGGCATGCTTGCGGATTGCTACGCCGGTGGACCAGCTGCCGAGGATCGACGCTCAGCTGGCTCAGTCGCAGAATGTGGTGGCTAAGTACTCGGCTTTGGGCCACGGCATGGTCAGTGATGATAAGGAACTTGATCAGTTCATGGTAAGCTTTTTCTCTGCCTTTTATTTTGGATAAATATGTTCATACTCCTAATTTCTCCTTCTATATTTCTTAATTGAATAAATCAAAACAAAATCAATCGAACAAAAATAAATAATTCGGTTTACTTAAGTCGGTTGGACTCCGGGAGGATGTTTAAACTTAAAAATTAGGAGTTTATAATTCGTCTAATGTTCATGTTGTAAGAGTTTACAATTCGTCTCATGCTCGTGTTACATAAATTAACAGAATATTACTGGTAGGTTAATGAATCATGGGAACTAATTGTTAGTAAGTATTGAAATGTGTGACCATTAGGTTTTTTTTGCATGATGGTGGCTTGAATTAAACAGAGAAAGCTAAAAGGGAAGAGCTTTTGCCATGGTTGACTGTGTCAATGAGCAGAGTACGGTGTATAGGGATCTGAAAAAAGCTTTTATGGGCTACAAGACATGCAGGAACACATAATCTGAATTTTCTATCACAAAAACACAACTCTCTTCCGACCAAAAAATAAAATAAAATAAAATAAAATAAAAATATCATCCACACTAGCAGCATTTTGATTGTGTTATTTTGTTGATGATATAGAGGCATTATGTTTTGTTGCTTTGTTCTTTCAAAGAACAACTGCAACAACATGTCCGAGTCCATGCCATGGAAGCAGTGATGGCTTGCTGGGAGATTGAGCAATCTCTGCAAAGCTTAACAGGTAATGTTAATGTTGAGATCATCGTCACTGACTCAACAACAATGGCACCAAAATTTATAATTTTTGCTTACGCACATTGTCAACTCCATGATCTCAAACAGGAGTTTCTCCGGGTGAAGGCACGGGTGCTACCATGTCCGATGATGAAGACGACCAAGTAGACAGCGATGCGAACTTGTTCGATGGAAGCATGGAGGGACATGACACCATGGGATTCGGCCCTCTCATCCCGACAGAGAGCGAAAGGTCGCTGATGGAACGCGTGAGGCAAGAGTTGAAGCATGAACTCAAACAGGTGATTAACAACAACATTGCTGATCAAATTGTTAGTGTTACAAAAATAATGAGCAAATCCAAACTTGTTGGTTACTAATATGAACAAATTTCGCAGGGTTACAAGGAGAAAATCGTGGACATTCGGGAGGAGATTTTGCGCAAGAGAAGAGCCGGGAAACTCCCCGGAGACACGACCTCCGTCCTTAAAGCTTGGTGGCAATCACATTCCAAGTGGCCATATCCAACTGTAAGTTTGTAAACATAGATTCGAATTTACTTGTGAAATTGTAGAGCAAAATCCTCAAAAAATTCTTATATATAAATTTCAGGAGGAAGACAAGGCTCGATTGGTGCAGGAAACTGGATTGCAATTGAAGCAGATCAACAATTGGTTCATCAATCAAAGAAAGAGGAACTGGCACAGCAATCCTTCAACCTCCACGGTTTTGAAGAGCAAGCGCAAAAGGTACGTTCGTCGAGCCTTTGGATCCATCTCAACTGCGAATTTTGTATGAGCTTTGCACCAACCTTATTAATTTGAAAAAGAAGTAATGCAGGTGAAAACAGCAGCGGTGATCGATTCGTATAGATGGAATGAACCTAAGAAAACAATGGATTTTGATCTTCATTTCGCTTCACAAGTTGCGGTACGACTCCATGGAAGAAAGAGCGAATGAATCAGATTTTGGCTTCTACACGAAGAAACAAAAGGAGAACTCAGAATATGGGGATTCAGATTTTAAATCGAGTATGAGCCATTACGCGAGTAACTGAAAGCTGCAGATTGATCAAATGCATGTAATATTATACATATAAATATCATTAGAAATTGAGTCGTTAGAAATTACGGTACTGAAACTATGAATTGGATAGTCTACGAGAGGGATTATATTTTTTGTTTATAATCATCATTTCTGTGAATAAAAATAGTGAGGGATTATGGGATGAAATGAAAACGACCTCTTCATCTCTATCGTCGAAATTAAGAGCGTAACTCTGAGGATCATACTGAAACTGCGCCTTATTATTTCTTTTCTTGTAAATTGTAGTGAATGATCGGATGAAATTCTTCCACTTTGGACCCGCCACAACCTCCGAAAACTCCCTAACTTTCTTCAGTCTCCGCCATCCAATTCTCCTTGGCATGGTCCACTACGGATCCTTGTTGTTGTTGCTGCAGATATCATTGTGCTTCAAAATTGCGTCTCCCACAGAATGCCCATAAACAACCACAAGAGGAAGAAGACGGAACTATTTCTTCATCATGGTAGTACTCGTCATTCTCTTTTAGGGGCGATCGGGTTTCATGGGATTGAAAATTTGAGACCAGAGATGGTGTTTGATGATCAAAATGCCTTTTAGCAAGTAGTATATATATTTATGAAATGTGATCCGAGTATTTAAAATTGAAGTGCAAGCTAAGTAATAGCTAAGCGCGTTTGAAGATTTCTTTTGGGTATGCATGTGTGTTCGTGACAGATCAGAAAGATGGAATGATATGGTATCTTCTGGGACATTGGACGTGCCGGCCATTGCCCATTTGCCAATTGTAGCAGCCTGTGACTTGTTTGCTATGGCATCTACAGTAGAACAGACCAGCCGCTATTTTGTTTTGGCTATCTTTCTATTGTAATCAAAGCATCACGACAACATCCAAATGTCACCTTTGGACAGGGCCAGGGAGGAAGGACCACGTATGAATACCGACTATTGCATAAGCCCCACTACCGGTTGAGAGAAAGCGAGAAGTATATATGCAAGTTTGTGTGGAGCTCGAAGAAGAGAGCCCATATCAGAAAAAGCCATTGCGCTGCTAAGCTAGCATTTTTGTGTTGGCTGTTATGTTGGTTGTAGCGCGCCTTTTTTCATTCTTTTATTTTCGAAATATGAAAAGACTTTTTAAGAAGATTTGATCGAGAGGATATGATACATTTGTGTACAAGATTTAGTGGGATTTGTGAGGTTGGTTTTTTTATGGTAAAGCGTGGTTGGAAAGTGTTCTGTCTCTATCATTAGCTCAAGTATTTCCTCTTTTTAGTATTTCAGTAACTTTTTAATGTCTCTTACCCTAAAATAGACAGCTCGCAGTTTGTTTTTCTTCCTGCTTACCACTAATTGTTCATCTTTCTTGTAGCCGAATCATAGCTAATCAAAACAAAACGTAATAAGCATATTTAGTCATCTTGCAATTAAGTTCGAATAATTTATAATTTTGTTTTTATCTTCGAAAAATCTCAATAAAAATAAGAAAAATAATTTAAGGAGCGTGTATTCGATTAAAACACTTAAATATTTTTAGAGACTTAAAAAATATAAGGATATTCAATTAAGACATTTAAATGTTTTAAAAGATTTTTAAAAGGTTTTGGTGTATTCAATTAAGATTTTTAATGTTATTAAAAATGTCAAAACAAGTCATGAGGTATTCGATCAGGACTTGTTTTTTTAAGGATTTGTTCAAGTTGTGTAAGATAAAAAATGTCAAGCTTCAAATGGAGGAATTTACTTGTGAACCTCACAATAGATTTTTCTCAAGAGCGTCCCCTTCTTTTGAGAAGGTTCATCCCATAATAAAAATTAATTTGAAAAAACATACGTAAAACGGCAGTAAAAAAGTCTTTATTTTAAGAAAGGTGTATTCAATTAGGACATTCAAATATTTTTAAAGACTTTTAAGAATACATGTAGATTCAAATAAGGCATTTAAATGTTTTAATAGACTTTTAAAATGTCCTCGTGTATTCAATTAAAACTTTTAATATTATTAAAAATGTCAAAATAAATCTTGAGGTATTCAATTAGGACTTATTTTTTAAGGACTTGTTTAATTACGGACTTTGTGAGATTTAGTATTAAAAATATACATATAATAAGACAAAAAATGTCTAGCCTCAAGTGGATAGATTTACTTTTGAACCTAACAAGATATTTTTCTTAAGAACGTTCCCTTGTTCCGAAAATGTTCATCCTATACTAAAAATCAGTTTGAAGAAACATGCTTCAAAATGCGACCAAAAAGTCTTTATTTTAGTGCAAATTTTTTGACATAATTCTACAAATTTTTTTCATAAACCGTAACTTTTACCCCTTTTTGCTGTTCTTTGACTTTTAGTGACAAAAACTTCATAATAAACTCAGATTTTCTAGAAAGTCAAGAAAAAATCAGAAAAATTGCAGAAAATTCCAAAACCACTTTAGAACGATTCTAAAGCATCCAATAGATCAATTCAAAGCATCCAGTAGATTAATTCTAAGGTGTGATCAATTCCAATAGAAAAAAAAAGTGATAAGTGTGAGTGTATGATACCACCCTCTACTGAATGTGTGATTAAGATGATGATGATTTAAAAAAATGTTTGGATAATACCCAACTGTCTATACCAATTTATAAGATTCTTACATTGTCTTTAAAATTTGTCACTTAAAAATTGTCTATAAAAATATTTAAATGACCTAATCAAATACACCCCCATAAGTGCATATTTTTTTGGCATAATTCTGCAGAACTTTTCTAGAAACTGTCACTTTTGCTCATTTTTTTTTCCGCAGTGTTCTTCAGGATTTTCATTACCAAAAGTGTTCTTCAACTTTGAGTGACAAAAACTTCATAGTAATCTTAGATTTTCCATAAAATAAAGAAAAAAAATCCAGAAATTTCCAGAACCACTTTAGAACGATTCCAAAACATCCAACATATTCAAAAGCATAAAAAATATTCAAAAGTATCCAATAGATCGACTCTAAGGTGTGAACAATTCCAATAGAAAAATGTGATAAGTGTGAGTATGTAATACCAGTCCCTATTGAATGTGTAACTCAAGATGATGATAATGGAGAGATAGACTCATCCATTAATGTTCATATGAAAAGAAGAGATAATGAAATGGAGAAATCATGATGCCAAAATTTATTGATATATGTCCTAAAAATTGTCAAAATAAAGAGAAAATCCAGAATAGGATTTTTTTAAAAATGTTTGGATAATACCTAAATATCGATATCTCTTACATCCCGTCCCAGAAATAAATGTTAAATTGTCAAGGAATTACCAATCTACCCCTTAACGCCCTTTGTACGAGCCTAATTCAACAAGATCGTCCCGATCCTCACTCGGTTACGACCCTTATCGAAAGGCTGAAACATTGATTTAGTAAAAATTACTCAATTACCATTTTACCCTTATTTACTTATTCTAGAGTAGGTTTTTCTAATTGGTCAGGCCTTGGGAAATTAATTACTATTTGAGCCCAAAGTATGTTCCAAGTCCAATTTTGGGTTATGACATAAGAACCCCACTAGCCCATCTGCCCCACATTTCCTTGAGCCATTTTGTTTAATTAACTTAGGCCTTGGCCCAAAACTATGGTTAACATCAACCCAGGCCTATTGAAGACATTTGGCCCTTCCTTAAGGAACAAACACTTGCACGGTGCACTCGTGGAACCGTGAACTCGAGAACAACTCATAGAAAACCAGCAGCCTTCGACGTACTTGAGAGACCTCACCCCAACCTCACTATGCTCGCATCCACCATGCGAGTGTCATAGGCTCATCGGCGATGCCCAACTTCAAAGGAGACACCCGTGAAACTAGACCAACGTCGTCGACCCGAGAGAGAGGCCCAAATTCATTTATCAGGGTTGAGGTATTCTTTGAACCCTTAAACCATGCCTTTCACCTCGTTTTTGACATGAGGAAGAGAATCGTGACCTTTTTTGTGGGTTTGGATGCAAGGAGGTGTAGACACGCTTCAACCCGATTTTGAGTCGATTTCGACCCGAGGAGCTTCTGGCCTAACTAAGGTAAAATCGAACCCTTATGAGTTTATGGTTGAGTTCCTAGGACATTTTGCATGTCGTTTCTATCCTAACATGGTGACTACTTCTGATTAGTGTGGTTGCATGTGGCCCTTGTGACATGACCCATCCCAATCCTCCTAGATTATCGTGGGACGTGCTTGCTCCCATCTGACACCGCGTGTCAGACCAGGGATACACTCGTAACCGGCTCGGGGTTCATCAGAGCACACCAGGATCGGTGGTGGCATGTGATGTCTTGATCTCTGCTACAGCCCGCATCCGCTATTAACCTAAAGGGTATTAAAACCATGAAAGTTGTGAGTGGACAAAAATAAACATTTTATAAAATCGTTTATACCAAAAATACATTTATACCTTTCACGTAAAAGCATGCATGCATCATAAAATCCGTTTATTTCAAATACTTTCCGAAAGCAAGACAAAATGCTTTCCAAATCAAAACACAGTGAACACTACTTCTCAATAGAAGCCATCAACTCAGTAGGGTCTCAGCCCAAAACTAAATTACACAGGGTCTCAACCCAAAACTAAATTACACAGGGTCTCAGCCCAAATCAAATCCATGTGGGACCTCAACCCAAAATCCATTCAAAGAAACCAGAACAAAATCTTAGTTCAAATCATAGAACACGGGGTCTCAGCCCCAAACCAATCTCAGTGAAACATCATCTACATATGTATATATATAACCCATCCTCGGCATCTCATATGCCCAATCAAAAACCTGTAACGATATATCTACAATATGCATACTACTCGGGTCTCATATCCGAGTCTAACCCCAGGATTTAGGACGTTTGGGAGGACCTGTCTCCGGACCCTATCCGAGACTATATCATATCTCTCACTCATGGACATGTGCTCCCGCTCGGAGTCACTCATACCAGGTAGTGGATCGTGACACTTCAGGATCATCGACGTCTAGAGAAGACTATTCATACAGGAGGGTATATACATATAAGTGTGAAAACATTCATTTCTTTCAAATCGCAGTTCAACTGGGTCTCATACCCGATTCATAATCCAGGATTCCTCGAATCCGATTCAAATCTAAATCTCAAAGGGACTTATCCCAAATTCACATCTCAATAGGGTCTTAAACCCGAATTCTCATTTCATAAACCAAAACTGGGACTCAAGCCGGATACTATCAATCAACTGGGCCTCAAGCCCGATACCATAAACCAACTGGGCCTCAAGCCCGATACCATAAACCAACTGGGCCTCAAGCCCGATACCATAAACCAACTGGGTCTTAAGCCCGATACCCTAAATCATCTGGGCCTCAAGCCCGATACCACAAATCAACTGGCTTCAAACCCGATATCATAATTCAACTGGACTTCAAGTCCGATAGTTTCCAACTCAAATGGGTCTCATGCCCGATTCCACACTTCCAAATCCAAAACCATTCCATCAAACCATCATAGAAATACCAGCACGTATAAGCACAGTCTAAAACCATAAATCTCAAAATATGTGCAAATACGTAAATCATAAATACCACAATCATATGCACTTAAGGCATCTCAAATCATCGATATAAAACATATAAAACAGTTATGCATGTATCACAATTTAGAAAGCAAGGTCCACTCACAGACTGTCCAAGCTGCGCCTCAATACGCGTGCCATAAGCCCCTCCCTGCTAAATCACCGTCACCGTGACTCCCCAAACCTGTCCAAAGCATACTAAAGGATTACTAACTACTTCAATAACCTTTCAGTAAAGCCCCTTTATTTTTCAAAATTTTTAACATATTTTAAAATGGACCCTAAGCTTTCGAACACCCAAAACTACCCTAAAATGGTGTCCGATCGACTCAAAACTTGTCCTAAAACGTTCGTTACATCGAAAGGATGATTTCACGTGTTGAACTCATCCCCAAATAATGCCCCACGCGCCCCCACGCGCCGCCCAAATAGTGCCCCTCGAGAACCCACACGTCGGCTCGTAAGTCTCACTTGAGACGTCGATACTCGTCGATCTCGCCTCTCACTCACTCCGACAGGTCTGATATATTAAGCTAATATCATAGTTAGCTTTTCAGTCTGACGACTCTTCTCATCTGACAATCGAAGTTGACATCCTGCTTGGCATCCGATCAGACAACCATCCTCTAGATCCTGTTATCATCATCCATTCTCATTGCTCCTACTGAGCGATCTTTTATCCTCTGTCACTAGACGGTCTACAATCGTAACCCACTATCCATAGACGTACAACATTTATCTAAAACCCTTAAGTCCACGACAACGATCATGACTAGCCGGTAACTCTCGGCTCCACTGCGCTTTCGCTGCGCCACTATGATCTCGACTCACTGTCGAGTCCCTACATCGTAACTCGGGTCACTCCGTGACCTATGTTGAGACCACGACTCATCTTGAGTCCCAAACTGTCGTCTCACGTATCCTGTCGAAACACATTCGACATCTCACCCATCTTGGGGGTATTTGGACCCCATCGAATACTTGCCTCAACAAAGGTAATCACACAGAAAACAACACTAGGGTTTCTCTAGCCCACATGGCCTCAACCCTTAACTCACATAATCACTGAACCTTCTCAATCCACTCTTCTCGAGCACACAGTAGTCGACATCCAGTCATCTCATCATCATGTCGAAACATATCCGATCATAATCCTCGCCGAACTGTCACCATCAGATCTAACCTGATCCCTGTACTCACTGTACAATCAACATCGGAACCTACCATATCGTTCAGACGAGGTCAATCCCATTGTCCAATGAGCACTACACACAGGTGCACTCACCTCATATCAATCATCAAGGCACTACCCAGCCTACTCAAGGACTGCACTCAGGAAACGTCCCATCACGTACTAATCCTCACTATCCTCCACATATTCTTGTAGTCATCGTGGTCACCTGACCAACTCCAGAGATAGATCAACCAACATCCAACTCGAGGCATCGGCTATTCATTTCTTCCTGATCGATATCTACGTATCGTCCTTATCTCATACTTATCCACATGTCTAACCTCCGACATCTCGATCATCATGATCGTCATCACACTACTCAATCTAACTTATCACGATCCACTGTGGGTCCACTACCTCGGACACTCACTCGTCACATCCGGTGACGCGAAATACCATCTGCTTTTCAAGTCATTCAACTTTGACTCACAATCTAGGTGTTTCGTTCTTACACCTTCCTTAGACCATTTATCAGTCATATCCTTTCTCATCGACCCACATGAGGAAACTCAAGGATAATGACATCAAACTTCATCCTACGTCATCCTGTGGCACTAACCATCACTTTCAAAAGCAAGCACTCTTCTCCTTGTCTCGACCACAAATTCTCTTGATTCCGAAGTTCCAACCATGTTGGAATCAACTTATGCTTCCAAGTCCTCAATTCATTCGGACAACCATTGACGTGTCTGTTTTATATCGTTTCATCCAATCATCGCTTAGGCATTTTAACCTTTAATGTTACCATTCTTGGGCACACACTCGTGCCTCAAGTCTCGCATAACTAGGGAACTGGTCACCAAACCAGGTATACCCCATACCTCGAATTGAGCCACTCGGGATCTTTTTTTTCCTGCTCAGTGCTCACCGAATTCACATGCTCGCCACTCTAGGGTACATCTACTATTCCGGTCACAATTCAAGCCCTCATTGGCCTTACCTTACTTAGACACACCCAGTGTCATTTGGAATCATCTGATCACTATCAGATTCCATTCAACTCATCTGCCTCATCTCTCGCTTATCTCTGTCACCTCCACTGAGGTAGCGTGGCACACTCGCCAACACTTAAGGTCCAACATCTCATTCTACGATCGTACTTAGTTGTAATCGAGTCGAATCCAAAATCACTGCTCGTACTGTGCATCACTCACACACACCTCCGTATCCTCATCATGACGGACGAATCTCCATTGTCTCAGTCGTCACGGTAACATGAGCCTATCCAACTCGATAAGACTCGACTATGTCCATCGATAGCAGTGTCCACCACAATCGCGTGCAGACCAATCCCAAAAACACTCTTCTATCGAGACTCCATACTCACGCGGTCAACGCACTGGAGGTACCAATCGCTCATCGCGTAATATCCCTGATCGGTCCACCTCAGGATCCCAAATCTCATCTCATAATGGTACTCGTGAATCGGATCTCATCATTTTACTTAGGGTTAAACCAATCATTCTCAAACTAGGGTTATCACAAACCCGGCTGCTCACTACAGCACGTCCATCTCGAGCGATCCATTGAGCTCGACTCCGAAGAGTCGTCACACTCTAGTTCTGGTATCATACCAGCCAGCAACCAAAACTTAAGAACCTCGTCCACTCGTAACTCTAAGGCTCTCAGTCGATGGGCCCACAAGAACTTGGCACCTCCTACTCAGGATCCAACCTCACTAGAACACGACATCCTGTGCCAATCAAACCCTAACTTATCGCAACTCGTGTCAAACATAGTCTAACCAGGGTTCGATTCCACTGAATCCTCATACTCTTACCCTAACTATTAGGTTGATGATGGGTTGTTACCACGGTAAAGACATCACATCCAGCACATGCGAGTCACTCTAAGAGCAACAAATGGTCTGATACCAATTTGACAGGACCCATCCTAATCCTCCTGGATTATCATGGGACGTGTCTGCTCCCATCTGACACCGCATGTCAGACCAGGGATACACTCGTCACCCGCTCGGGGTCCATCAGAGTACACCAGGATCGGTGGTGGCATGTGATGTCTTGATCTCTGCTACAGACCGCATCTGCTATCAACCTGAAGGGTATAAAACCATGAAAGTTATGAGTGGAAAAAAATAAACATTTTATAAAATCGTTTATACCGAAAATACATTTATACTCTTCACATAAAAGCATGCATGCATCATAAAATCCGTTCATTTCAAATACTTTCCGAAAGCAAGAAAAAATGATTTACAAATCAAAACATAGTGAAAACTGCTTCTCAATCGAAACCATCAACTCAGTAAGGTCTCAAACCAAATCAAATCCATGTGGGACCTCAGCCTAAAATCCAATCAAAGAAACCAGAACGAAATCTCAGTTCAAGTCATAGAACACGGGGTCTCAACCCCAAACCAATCTCAGTGAAACATCATCTACATATGTATATATATAACCCATCGTCGGCGTCTCATATGCCCAATAAAAAACCTGTCACTATATATCTACAATATGCATACTACTCGGGTTTCATCTCTAAGTCTACCCCCAAGATCTACGACGTTTGGGAGGACCTGTCTCTAGACCCTGTCCGAGACTATATCATATCTCTCACTCCTGGGCATGTGCTCCCTCTCGGAGTCACTCATCACAGGCAGTGGATCGTGACACTACAGGATCATCGACGTCTGGAGGAGACTATTCATACGAGAGGGTATATACATATAAGTGTGAAAACATTCATTTCTTTCAAATCATAGTTCAATTGGGTCTTATACCCGATTCATAATCCAGGATTCCTCGAATCCGATTCAAATCCAAATCTCACAGGGATTCAGTCTAAATTCACATCTCAATAGGGTCTTAAACCCGAATTCTCATTTCATAAACCACAACTGGGACTCAAGCCCGATACCTTAAATCAACTAGGCCTCAAGCCCGATACCATTAATCAACTGGGCCTTAAGCCCAGTACCACAAACCAACTAGGCCTCAAGCCCGATACCATAAACCAACTGGGTCTCAAGCCCGATACCCTAAATCAGCTGGGCCTCAAGCCCGATACCACAAATCAACTGGGCCTCAAGCCCAATACCACAAATCAACTGGGCTTCAAACCTGATATCATAATTCAACTGGACTTCAAGTCCGATAGTTTCCAACTCAAATGGGTCTCATGCCCGATTCCACATTTCCAAATCCAAAACCATTCCATCAAACCATCATAAAAATACCAGCACGTATAAGTACAGTCTAAAATCATAAATCTCGAAATATGTGCAAATACGTAAATCATAAATACCATAATCATATGCACTCAAGGCATCTCAAATTATTGATATAAAACATATAAAAAAGTTATGCATGCATCAAAATTTAGAAAGTAAGGTCCACTCACAGACCGTCCAAGTTGTGCCTCGATACACGTGCCATAAGTGTAAAGGCCCGGAACGTCAAAAAGGGAAAAAAATGTAAATTCGGGAAACTTTGATGTATAAATGACGTTTTTACCCTTGTGATTAGTATGGTCAAAGTTGACTTTTAAATTGACATGTCTTTTTCACGTAATTCAAGGACCGTTAGGTAGGTCTCGATCCCCTGATTACAACGACAGGCGGCACGCTGTCGTCGGACGTCCAGCGGCACGCTGTCGTCGGACGTCGGGCGGTTTAGTTATGAATCTAAACACGTGAGGGGAAAAATGGTAATTTGGGAATTAAGGGCAAAATGGTCTTTTGGCTACTTTTGAATTGAGTGAGCAATTGAATGAGGACATCTGTCCCTACAGTGTTGGATATTTTGCACTAGAGATACTTAAATGGGGACACGTGGATAAGTTTTGGTTGGTTCCACGATTTTCTCACATTTGCTCGATTAATAAGGCGGTGATCGTTTAAAAATAGGGTAGTGCTGTGTTTGTGTTCAGTGTGTGTGAGTCTGCCGCCTGTGTTCAGTTTGTGCTTGTGCCCGTGATCAGAGCTTGTGTTTGGGTGTGTGTGACTGAGTGATAAGAGAGTGAGCTGTGGTGTGTGAGAGTGAGAGAAACAGAGACAGGGGGAAAACCGTGAACAACCCTGAAGCCACAGTGAACAACCGTGAGCTTCAAACGTGCAAACCATAGTGAACCTTGTCTGTGGTGGTGATCAGTGAGCAGAAAAGGTGTCAAGACCCGTCCCAATCCCCCTAGGATTAACGAGGGACGCTCCTGATCCCGTCAGACCAGGGAAAATTTGAACCTTTAGCCTTAAGGCTTCCAGAGTACGCCAGGATCCGGATGAGGTATGTGATGTCTCGGTCTCTGCTACAGTCCGTACCGTATTCAACCTGAAGGGCATTAAAAACAGAAAGACTGTGAGTGGAAAAAAAGTAATAAGTTCATAAAACACATTTTATAATGACCTTTATGCCCTTCACTAAAAAGCATGCATGCATAGAAAACCATTTATCAAACCCCATATGTTTCAATAACCAAATCCATACGGGCCCTTGCCCAAAACCATTTACAGAAATCTAGAACAATATAAACATATGTGGGATCTGAGCCCGAATCCATTTATCAACCATAAAACACAATTTCGCAAAACCAATAAATCATGTTTATCCAATTCATATAACCAATCCTGTCACGGTATCTAGAGCTACGCGCGTGCTATTTGGGGTCTCAAAGCCCAAGTCTCCAAGCCCAAGTCTCCCCAGGGTCCACCCAGGTCAATGTCCGTAGATCAATGACCCTTCTTGGGGGTTATAAACCATAGCCTTTCTGGGAGTAAGGAACACAATGGGGGTGACTCCACTCAGTCCGTGCTCCGTGACTACTCCGGGGTCCACCCAGGCCAACGACCCTCCCCGGAGGAGACAATTCATATATAAAGGATGGTATACGAAAAACCTTTTGAAAACATTCTCAAAACCTTTCAAGGGTTCATGCCCGGTCCTCATAAACCGTCATGAGCCATAAAAACCTTTCAAGGGTTCATGCCGGTCCCCATAAACCGTCATGAGCTAGAAATCCATTTACGGGTCCCTGACCAGAAATCACAATCTTAAAACATAACTGGGGCCTAAGCCCGAATCCACATACAAACTGGGCCTCCGGCCCAAATCATAAACCAACTGGGCCTCATGCTCGATTTCATAAACCAAATGGGCCTTGTGCCTGATATCGTAACCAAATGGGCCTCGTGCCCTATACGTAAGTCAACTGGGCCTCGAGCCCGATAAGCAAACCAATTGGACCTCGAGCTCGGTACGTAAACCAACTGGGCCTCCGGCCCGATGCCTTGTTAAATCAAATGGACTTCAAGTTGAGAGTTCGTAAATCAAATGGGTCTCGTGCTCGGTCCATATTTCCAAATCCGAAATCGATTCAAGAACCAATTGGGCCTCTGGCCCGAGAACGTAGCTAAAAGGGACTTCGAGTCCGAGGGTTTCCAAAACAAATGGGTCTCGAACCCGAGTTTACCTTTTCAAATCCAAAACAATTTCATGAAATCATTTCCAAAACTATAAGTACGGAAAATCAGTATAAAATCGAA
The DNA here is from genome assembly GCA_032719365.1 of Prinsepia uniflora. Lineage (NCBI taxonomy): Eukaryota > Viridiplantae > Streptophyta > Magnoliopsida > Rosales > Rosaceae > Prinsepia > Prinsepia uniflora. The sequence continues at coordinate 17,137,121 of CM064865.1, read as the reverse complement.
AACAGTATAAAACCGAAAACTTCGATTTACATGCAAGCACGTAAATCGCCTTGAAATGCGTGAAACCATGTAATTCACCAATATCCAACTAAACATCATATAATCATATCCATAAAACATATAAAACATTTATGCATGCATCACAGTTTAGAAATCAAGGTCCACTCACAGACCTTCCTAAGCTGTCGCCTTGATTCGCATGCCATATGGCTCTCTCGGGCCAAACACCATCACCGGGACCTCCAAACCTATCCAAATCGTAATAGAAGATTACTAACTACTTAAATAGCCCCTCACTAAAGCCCCGTAATTTTCTGGAATTTTTAAGTATTTTTAATCCAAATCCTAAACCTTCGGATGTCCCGAACATTATCGAGACGGTGTTCGATTGACACGAAACCAGTCCCAAAATGTTCGTTACATCGAATAGATTAAAAGCCATGTTGAATTCATTCCCAAAGGATTCTTTACGCGCCCCCACGCGCAGTTACTGTTCACTGTGTCCTACCTCTGTCGAATCGGGTTCTCTGGTTCAAACCGAACCGGACCGGTCTGGACCGATCCAGGGCCCAATCTCATCCATTTTCGGTCCATTCTTGTCCATTTTGATTCCTACATGTTCCTAACCATTAACCCAATCTATCCAGCCCCTAAAATCATGAAAATCGGGTTGAAAAACTACCTCCAAGATCGAACTACGAACGGGCCACCTGCAACCAATCACCGCCGTGGCCTCCAGCCATCCCAGCCTTCAAAATAGAACCGAACCTTCCCAAAAGTTCACCAGAAACCATTTCCAATCAATAAAATCGATTGATGAGCATTAAAAACCAAAATACGATTTTTGAACCCGTAACCTTTCACGTGTGGGTTTCCGGCCACCGTGGTTTAATGTCCAAACCGTTAGCACCATCGTGCTCGCCTCAACTCCTAGCCCTCAGCATTGGGTCGGGTCGAGCAAGCCCGACCCAAATTTTTTGGGCTAAGGCCGGGTCGGGCCGAGCTTATTAAATTATTTTTAAATTTGTTTGCTGGGCCGGGCGGGTTTAATGACATAAAAAAGAGCCCACGGGCTTTTATCGGGATGAGTTTATATCGGACTTTTCGAGTCGGGCCTATTAAGCCCACTTGGATCGGGCTTACGTGGGCTTTTGCAATAAACTATGTCTCAAATTTTAAAGTTACAAAAAAATATAAGCATGAAAACAAATATTAATAATGAAAAAAAATACTCAAGGGTGCAAAAACGTGGCCTCATTAAAATAAAATACTCAAGGGTGTAAAAACGTTGGGCCTATTAAGTAGGTGGAGGAGTGGTTAGGGTTTGTATTGGGTATTGCGCTTTTTAAAATAAATTAGGTGGACTTGAGGCTGAGATTTGGGTTTGTGTTGAAATATTAGTATTAAGAATAGGTTGAGTATTAATTTTTAAATAATAAGTATTTTATATTTTCGGACTTATGGGCCGAGTTTATTACGGGCATGTCGGGCTAGGCTTACCAGCCTTTATCGGGCTCAGGCTTATCGGGCCTTTCGGGTTTGAACAACATAAGCCCAAGCCCAGCCCGCTAACTCTCGGGCCGGGCTGGCCCACGTCCCATAGCGGGTCGGGCCGGGATTTTGTCCATCGAGCTTATCGGGCCCCCAAAAGCCCATGGGCTTTTGGGCCAAATGGTGAGGGCTATCAACCCCCTCTCAAAGTTTCCTTCATGGGCCACCAACGTCAGACAAGGTTTAGGGGAGATGGTGATGATATGTGTGTTTGCTTTGTTTAGAGAAAATGAAAATGGAGGTGTTCGGGTTGTTTGAAGAAAATGGAGAGGGTATGATGATCAGGTGAAGGGAATGTAGGGTAAGGATTGAGAGATTAGATGAGATGGAGGGTTAGGATTGAGAGGTGGGTAGATTAAATTATAAAATAATAATAATAATAATAATATTTAATTAGTATAGATCCATTTTTTAGGGAATTAACCAATGGGATGAGTGACACTTGTCACTCATCCATGAGTCCCACTAAAATATCTGCCCAATCAGATATTGCCACCTCGTAATACGTGCATAGTGAAATCGAATTTCCATGACCCATAACTTTCCTGTTTGAGTTTAAAGACTCGGTATATGTTTTAAGTTTAAAGACTCGTTGATATCCCGGGAAGGCCTGATGATGCGCATGTGTTTTGAGTTTAAAGACTAGGCGTGCTTGAGATCCAGCAACTTGATTGATTGATGTTTTACTTTTGTTTTTCAATGGTTTTCAAATGTTTTGGGATGTGGCCCGGATGATTTTGATTTTATAATTTTGGGCCGAGTGCCTGAACTTCGATTTTGATTTCCGGTGATTTACATGATTTCATGATTGATTTCCACACCTATTTTCATATTATTCATATCGTTGTTTTCAGCTACTTGGTTATGCATGCGTGTTTGAAAAAGGAAGGTGAACCTTAGTTTTCTTTAACACTGTTTTTCATAACTATTATTTTAATCCACTCACGCTTTTAATGTTTTAACACCCTCTAGGTCGTGGTGCAAGTTCTGGGGCTAACGTCGAGGCAGAGGTAGAGGCATAAAGGTTTCCCGTTGCGCGTGTAGTCAGTTCACAGTAAGGTTTTATTCTTATCTTGTACTGTTAACTATGCTCTGTGCTACTGTTGACTTGTTGTATCGTAACTTCTCCCTAGTCTGACAATGTATGTTTTGCGGTTACTACGGTTATTTTGGTCATTTTGGGTTTGGTTGTCAGACGGGAGCAGGGTTCATCCCTGTTATCGAGGTGATAATAGGGGTGGGTCCTGTCAATTGGTATCAGAGCATAGGTTGACGGTTTGTGTCTGGCACTTTACTGTGCCTAGGATGTTGTACCAACTTATGCCTCTTTCATAGAATGCTCGGCCATGCCTCCGAGACGTGATCCCCCTCCACGGCCTGTAGAGTGCTACGATTGAGAGAGCCCAGCGTCTTGGGGCTACAGTGTTTAGCGGTGGGGCAAATCCTGAGGAAGCCCACAGGTGGATTACTCGGCTTGAGCGGATTTTTGCTGTGATGCGATGCCCCCCTGAGGATTGAATTTTGTTGGCCACCTTTTTACTGGATGGTGCCACTTATGAGTGGTGGTATACCCTATAGCTGTCAGGTTGGGATGCCCATACAGTGACCTGGGAGACATTTCGCGGGCGGTTTCTTGATCAGTATTATCCCCATTCGTTCTGCGATGCTAAGGAGGCAGAGTTTCTACAGCTCAAACAGGCGAACATCTCAGTGACAGAGTATAAGCAGAGGTTTCAGATGTTATCACATTTTACTCCTGCATTTTTCGCTACTATGACGGAGAAATGCCGCAGGTTTAAGCTTGGCTGCGAGGTAAGATACGAGCTATTGTGACAGCCGGATCTTTTGCTACCCTCAGAGAGTTATCTGATGCTGCAGTACGGGTGAAGGATAGTTTACGGGCACGTCCATAGTTCTCAGGTGGTGGATGACGCCGAGAGTGTCAGGACCCGTCCCCAATCCCCCTGGGATTAACGAGGAACGCCCCTGATCCCGTCTGACACGGAGTGTCAGACAAGGGAAATTTCCAACCTTTTCCCTCCCGGGCTATCAGAGTACGCCAGGATCCGGAGGAGGCATATGATATCTCGGTCTCTACTACAGTCCACATCGTATGTAACACCCCGGAAATTCGAGGATTTTAATATTGTAAATTAATGAATGATTTGACGTTTTTACCCTTGTGATTTGTATTGCCAAATTGTTGAATTTTTTATTGGTGGGTCAAACGGACTTTGACCAATGACCGTGACGTAGTTTGGGACGTCACGAGTCCATGGACAGGTGGCACGCCCATTTCGGACGATCAGGGAAAAAGTTATGACTATCGGAAGTTCAGGGGCATTACCGTAATTTGGACGATAGGGGCGAAAATGTTGAATTTTCATTTGACAACTAATTTTCACACGACTCGAGGACCGTTAGGTAGGTCTTGATTCCCTGAGTCCCTAGACAGGCGGTACGCTGAAATCGGATGTCGGATGGCGGAGTTGCGGGTCTGGAAAGTGAAGGGCATTATGGTAATTTTTGAACTATGGGCATTTTGGTCATTTTACCCCTGGTTACTGTAGCAACCGCGGGGGAACACGGGCTGCACCACCATGTGCGGTGGTTTTGAGTGCCCAATTGAGTATTCAGGTATGTGCTGGAAAGAAAGCATTGTTTATAGCTTTAGGGGCATCAGAACATGGTCTGAATCACCCATCCAGCAAGGCCACCATTGTTAATTCGAGAATCTTTGCTTTGGGGGGACAAATCTCAGTGGACAGATTGGACTTCCACGAGCTTCTGGGACGTCTCAGTTTGTTTAAACTGAGTAGAATTTGAGTGAGCTTCACTCTGCTGTTGAAGGAACTGAGAATTGGAGAGGAAACCAGAGTGAAACCATTTCGGGAAAATTGGAGGGAAAATCGAGATTTGATTTCTGGTGCTTGTTGGACTAAACCAAGGCTTGGTTTAGTCTTCTGGGAGTGTTTGGAACTCAACCGTATCAAATTCAAGGTGAACCAGCCACGATTAAGCTAGGACTGAGGCCACTGTTTCCAGTGAAGTTGCAGAGCTTGGGACGACAACTTCCAGGTACTTTCTGGCACAATTGATCGTTCATTCTAGTTCGTATTAGCCCTAGGATGCTTCATGTTAAGTTAATTTGACTATGGTTTGGAAACCAGGGAGTTATGGTGATCGACTTGTTTGGGTGATCACGGGTCGAAGGACCAGTTAAGGGATTGTTTTGACTAATTAATGTCACAGAACCTAAATTGGATGTTTAGGGAAGATAATAGAATCAAAAACGAAGGGAATTGATTAGGAATTGAAGGGTAATTATCCAGGTCATGTCGCGGGTTGAAGGTCCGAATAGCAGGGCTATCGGGTGATCGGGTAATTAACCATGTTAATCTGAGATAGTTAGGATGATCGGGTGATCAGGTTGAAGGTCCGAATAGCAGGGCTATCAGGTAATTAACCATGTTAATCTGAGATAGTTAGGTGGGTCAGTTTAGGGCCGGTTGTCTCGGGAAGCGTGTTTGGACGGTTTCCCCGAGCCGGTTTCTATTTCGGATTTTTGGATAAATGTTAAGGACTTGTAGTGACCCTTACGTATGAATTGGACTGACAGGAATAGTACGATAATCCTGGAACAGGTCCGTACGCGCAGATTCGCAGCGGGATCGTACTGTGAGTGGGCCCGATTTCATTAAACCCTTGCATGCATAAATGTTTTCTGATTTAATTATATATTCACATGCTGGAAACAAGAAATGGTTTTGATGATCTTGAAATTATGATTATGGCACGTTTTACGATGTTTGGGCTTGAGACCCGTCTAGTGAAACTTGAGTATGGTTTTGGATTTTAACTCCTTATACTTATATATGCATGTGGATATCAATGATTATATTTTGGTACTGCACTGTAGTGATATACTCGTATTATACTGTCTCCTCCGGATGAGGTAAACTGGAGTAGTCACGTCGCAATGCCTGCAATGGGCCATTCTACGGAGAAACCGGACCGTAGAATGACTCAGGAACAGGATTGCTATGATTGGGCGTCTGGGACGTCGAGCGTCTAGACGCTAGGCATCTGGACGCTAGGCATCTGGGAAGCTATACCCAGACAGGGTTCGGGGATTGGACTTGGGATTGAGACCCCGAGTGGCACGCGTAGCCTTGGGACTGTGACCTTATTGGACGTCAGGGACGTCAGACATCTGGGATGTCAAGATCGGAGTGTATTGTGCAGTGGTTATAATTATGTTATGGTTTTGGAGAAGCTGAGACAAGAACAGTTGTACGCCAAGCTGAGCAAGTGTCAGTTTTGGCTGAGCAGTATTGGTTTTCTGGGACACGTGATATCGACGGATGGGATTTGCGTGGATCCCCAGAAAACAGAAGCGGTGACCAATTGGGCTAGACCGACAACAGTAACCGAGGTGCGGAGTTTCGTCAGATTAGCAGGTTACTACCGGAGATTCGTGGAGGGTTTCTCCAAAATTGCTGCACCATTGACTCGTTTGACTCGGAAGGGAGTGAAGTTTATCTGGGACGAGCAGTGCGATCGGAGTTTTCAAGAGTTGAAAGATCGGTTGACCACTGCACCTGTCCTTGCATTGCCGGATGACAGTGGAGAGTTTGTGGTCTTCAGTGATGCATCGCTGCAAGGTTTGGGCTGCGTGTTGATGCAGACTGGCAAGGTTATCGCCTATGCATCCCGGCAGCTGAACACTTATGAGTTGAACTACCTTACCCATGATTTGGAGTTGGCGGCGGTGGTTCATGCTCTAAAAATCTGGAGACATTATCTGTTCGGCGCAACGTGTCGGCTATACACCGACCACCAGAGTCTTAAATACCTATTCACTCAGAAGGAGCTTAACATGAGACAACGGAGATGGTTAGAGCTACTGAAGGATTATGACTGTACGATCGAGTACCATCCGGGTAAGGCCAATGTGGTGGCTGATGCACTCAGCAGGAAATCAGCAGGATCGGTTGCACACCTGGGGATGGTGTATCTTCCTTTGCTGGTGGAACTCCGGAAGGCGGGAGTTATTTTAGGTACGGATGAGCATGGAGCTTTGTTGGCCAGCTTTCATGTACGACCTGTACTGATTGATCGGATTATCGAAGCACAACTTCAGGATCCGATACTCTGTATTTACAGAATTGAAGTCGATGCGGATGGAAGACATGATTTTACTATCAGGGAGGATGGGGCGCTGGTTAAGTTGGGCCGTTTGTGTGTACCTGCAGTGGCAGAGATACGGACCGAGATTCTTAAGGAGGCCCATAGTTCGGCTTATGCTATGCATCCGGGAGGTACCAAGATGTACCGTACCCTCTGGAACCATTATTGGTGGCCAGGAATGAAGAAGGATATTGCTGAATTCGTGAGCAAATGCTTAACCTGTCAGCAGGTTAAGGCGGAACGGCAGAGACCTTATGGGGCTATGCAACCACTTCCTATTCCCGAGTGGAAGTGGGATCACATCACCATGGACTTCGTCTTTAAGTTACCGAGGACTCAGAGTGGAGTGGACGGAGTATGGGTGATCGTGGATCGGTTAACCAAGTCAGCCCATTTTCTGCCAGTTCAGGAGACTTATAAACCTAACCGACTGGCTCAGTTGTTTGTGAAGGAAATCATACGATTGCATGGTACGCCGGAATCGATTGTGTCCGATCGTGATCCGCGTTTCACTTCAAGGTTCTGGCGGAGTTTGCAAGCTACTCTGGGAACAACCCTACGTTTCAGTACTGCTTTCCATCCTCAGACCGATGGACAGTCTGAAAGAACCATTCAGACCCTGGAGGACATGATGAGGTCATGTGTACTACAGTTTCAGGACTCTTGGGATACTCATTTGCCATTGATGGAATTCGCTTACAACGACAGCTATCAGGCAAGCATCGGGATGGCACCTTATGAGGCACTGTACGGTCGACAGTGCAGGACACCTATCTGCTGGACGGAGGTAGGAGAGCGAGCGGCTGTAGGGCCGGAATTGATGGACTTAACCATGGAAACTGTTCGTGTTATCAGGGAGAGATTGAAGGCGGCACAGGATCGCCAGAAGAGTTATACTGATCGACGGATTCGAGACTTGGAATTTGAAGTGGGAGATTTTGTCTTCCTGAAGTTATCTCCGTGGAAAGGGATTATCCGATTTGGTCGACGGGGGAAATTGAGTCCCCGTTTTATCGGACCATATGAGATCGTGGAGAGGATTGGCAGAGTTGCTTACAGATTGGCACTACCTCCAGAACTATCTAGAGTTCACGATGTTTTCCACATATCGATGCTACGGAAGTATGTACATGATGCTTCTCATGTACTTAGGGAACAACCTGTCGAACTACGGGAGGATTTGAGCTTTGATGAACAACCAGTACAAATCTTGGATCGGAAGGACAAGGTACTACGTCGGAAGACGATCCCTCTCGTGAAGATTCTCTGGAGAAACCAGAATGTGGAAGAAGCCACATGGGAGCCTGAGGCTTAGATGCGAGAACAATTTCCTCATTTGTTTCTTTGAAATTTCGGGACGAAATTTCTTAAGGGGGGAAGGTTGTAACACCCCGGACATCCGAGGATTTTAATATTGTAATTTAATGTATCAATTGACGTTCTTACCCTTGTGAATGGTATGGCCAAATTGTTGACTTTTTGATTGGTGGATTGAATGGACTTTGACCTATGACCGTGACGTAGTTCGGGATGTCACGAGTTCATAGACAGGCGGCACGTCCATTTCGGACGATCAGGGAAAAAGTTATGACTATCGGAAGTTCAGGGGCATTACCGTAAGTTAGACTTCACAGGCGGAAATGTTGACTTTTCGTTTGACAATTAATTTTCACGCGACTCAAGGACTGATAGGTAGGTCTCGACGTCCTGAGTTCGTAGACAGGCGGCACGCCAAAATCGGACTTCGTATGGCTGAGTTACGGGTCTAGGAAGTGAGGGGTATTTTGGTAATTATTGAACCAGGGGCATTTTGGTCTTTTTGCCCTGGTTACTGTAGCAGACCGCGGGGGACATGGGCGGCACCACCATGTGCGGTGGTTCAATCGTGCAATTGGTTGTGCAATTGTGTGCTGGAAAGTTGGGAGTGTCCGATGCTTTAGATCGTGGTCTGTTGCATCCACCGTGCACGACCCCATTATTAATTCAAGTTCGAAGCTTTTCGGGGGACATTTTTCAGTGGAGAATTGGACACCCATGAGCCTCTGGGACGGCTTGAAATTAATTAAAACTGATTATATAGTGTGTGAGCTTCACTCTGGTATTGAAAGGACTGAAAATAAGAGTGGAACCAGAGAGAAACCATTTCGGGAATTTTTGGAGGGAAATCGGGTTTTTGATTTCTACGGTGTGTTGGGCCAATCTAATCGCAGAGTAAGCTTTCTGGGAGTGTTTAGAACACAACCATATCAAAATCGAAGGCAATCAGCCACGGGTGAGCTGGGACGGTGACTGCTATTTTCAGGGAAATCGCAGAGCTTGGGACGACGACCTTCAGGTACTTTCAGACACAATTGATTGTTCATTTTGGTTCGTTTTGATCCTATTATACTTCCTGTGAAGTTAATTGGACAATGGGTTTGAAACCAGTGAGTTCTGGTGATTGACCCGTTTGGTTGATCACGGGTCGAAGGGCCATTTAAGGATTGGATTTGGATAATTAATAACTCAGAACTTAAATTAGATGTTTAAATAACATGTTAGGATCAAATTGGATTGAAATCGAGTAGGAATTGATGGGTAATCAACCGGGTCAAGCCGCGGGTGGCAGACCCAAATTACAGACAAACGGGTGAAGGTGCTGACACTGTAGCTACAGTGTCAGGCGCGTGACTTTCACGCGCAGCCACTTTGGGCGGCGCGTGAGGGCGCGTTGGGGCTTATCTCCGATCACGATCAACATGACTTTTATTCCTCTCATCATTCTGAACATTTTTGTTGAAATAACCATGTTGATCTGAGATAGTTTTTGATGGGTCAGTTTAGGGCCGGTTGCCTCGGGAAACGTGTTGGACGGCTTCCCCGAGCCGTTTTCTATTTCGGACTTTGTGGTTAAACGTTTAAGACTTGTAGTGACACTTACATGTGATTTGGACTGACAGGAATTGTACGATAATCCCGGTACAAGTTCGTACGCGCAGGTTCACCGCGGGATCTTACAGTGAGTGGGCCATTTTCTTAAACCTTTGCGTGCATAAATGTTTTCTAGTTTATTATACTTATTCACATGTTGAAAACGATAATGGTTTTGATGATATGGAAAATATGGTTATGGCACGTTTCACGGTATTTGGGCTTGAGACCCGTCTGATGAAACTTAATGATTGGTTCGGATTTTATCTATGTATATATATGCTTGCATGTGGATATCAATAAAATGTATTTGGTTCTGCACTGTATAGATCCATTCATATGATACTGTCTCCTCCGGATGAGGTACCCCGGAGAGGTCACGGACGTCTAGAACGTCCAGCGTCTATGACGCTAAGCATCGGGGATGCAGTACCCGAACGGGGTTCGGGGATTGAACTCGGAATTGAGACCCGAGTGGCACGCATAGCCTTGTGATAGTGACCTTATTGGACGTCAGGGACGTCAGACATCAGGGATGTCGGGATTGGAGTGTATAGTGCAGCAACTAAAATTATACTTATGGTTTTATTACATGCCTTATGGTTCATATTATATGACTTATGATTTTAAATACGGTCGCATGCATGTTTGGAAAACGGAGGGGTAAATTATATGTTTTACTTATCAAATGATTTTATAAACTTGAGTTTCGGTCCACTCACCCTTAATGTTTTTGGTAACCCCTCCAGGTCGTGATACTGAGGTAGAGGAGGAACCTGAGGCTGAGGCATAGATCTACTTCTGCGTACCTGAACCCCTGCTGGGTGGTGTACCCGCAGGTTTATGTTAGAGTCGTGCTCGCAACTTGTAATTTTGGATTTCATCCCTTGTCTGACATCTGTTTAATTCGGATTTGATGTATGACTTTAATTTGACTATTTATGCATTTGAGGTTTTGAGGTCAAAATTGGTATGAATTATTGGGTGTCAGACGGGAGCAGGGCACGTCCCCATATGGTCCCAGAGAGGATCGGGGCGGGTCCTGTCAAGCAAGGCACGTCCCCATGTGGTCCCAGGGGGATCGGGGCGGGTCTTGTCACCGTATCCAACGTGAAAGGTATTAAAAACAGAAAGACTGTGAGTGGACAAAAATAAAGAGTTTATAAAAACATATTTCATAAAGAACTTTATACTCTTCACTAAAAAGTATGGATGCATAGTAAAACCATTTATCCAATCACATATGTTTAAACAACCATATTTAGGGTCTCAGCCCCAAGTTCCGTAAATATAAGTCACACAGGCTCCTGTCCAAAACCACTTACAGAAAACCATAACATAGTAAACATATGTGGGACCTCAGCCCAAATCCATTTATCATCATAAAACACAATTTCCCAAACCAATTGAAATCATGTTTATCCATCATATTTCATATCCAAGAACCTGTCATGGTAAAATAGAGCTACGCACGTGCTAACCGGGATCTCAAACCCAAGTCTCTCTAGGGTCCACCCAGGTCAATGTCCGTAGATCAATGACCCTCCCTGGAGGTAACAAACCATGCCCATCTTGAGAGTAAGGAACCCAACTAGGGGGCGACTCCACTCAGTCAGTGCTCCATGACTACTCCAGGGTCCACCCAGGCCAACGACCCTCCCTGGAGGAGACAATCACATATAAAGGATGACGTATGAAAAACCTTTGAAATCATTCTTTAAACCTTTCAAGGATTCATGCCCGGCCCCCATAAGCCGTCATGAACAATAAAATCCTTTCCATGGGTTCATGTCGGTTCCCATAAACCACCATGACCCGTAAATCCATTTCAAGGGTTCATGCTGGTTCCCATAAACTGTCATGAACCATAAAAACCATTTGTAACACATAGCTGGGCCATAGGCCCGAATCCACATACAAACTGGACCTCCAGTCTGAATTGTAAACCAACTGGGCCTCGCGCTCGATTTAGTAAACTAAATGGACCCCATTCCCGATTTAGTAAACTAAATGGGCCTCGTGCCCGATATCGTACACCAACTGGGCCTCCGGCCCGATGCCTTGTTAAATCAAATGGACCTCAAGTCCGAGAGTTCGTAAATCAACTGGGTTTCGAACCCGAGTTTACCCTTTCAAATCCAAAACCATTTCATGAAATCATATCCAAAACCTTAAGTACGGAAAATCAGAGTAAAACCAGAAAATCTCGATTTACGTGCAAACACGTAAATTGCCTCGTAATGCGTGAAAACATATAATTCACAATCATCCAAATCAACATCATAGAATCACATTCATAATCCATATAAAACATTTATGCATGCATCACAGTTTAGAAATCAAGGTCCACTCACAGACCATCTTATGCTGCCGTCTCGGTTTGCGTGCTGTAAGCCTCACTGGGAAAATCATCATCACCGGGACTCCCAAACCTGTCCAAATCGTAATAGAAGGTTACTAACTACTTAATTAACCTCCCACTATAGCCCCGTAATTTTTCCGAATTTGTAAATATTTCTAAACTCGATCCGAAACCTTCCGATGCCCCGAATATTATCGAAACGGTGTCCGATCGACACAAAAACAATCCCAAAATGTTCGTTACATCGAATAGAAGATTTCGTATGTTGAACACTTCCCCAAATTATGGACCACGCGCCCGCACGCGCCCCAAGAAGGTGTTGTGCACTGTTCATCGTCACCTATATCAGCTGAACCGGTTTTCTGGTTCTTGGACCGGTCTGAGCGGCGTGACCGGTTCGACGATTTTCCCCCTTTGTTTTGGTCCGATTCAACCCCTAATTAATCCTATAATTTTCCTAACATCCATATGAAGCTAAACATATAAATTAGAACATAAAAAACCTAGTAAAACCATTGAACCGATTATCCTCCTCACGGTTCCAAAAATCCAGTTTATCCCTCAGGCTTCCCCAGCCTCAAACGAACCTCAAAATCATCTTAATAGTTTCCTAATAACCACGCTAAGCTCATTCTAATCATCTAGAATCAACCTTAATGTGCGAAATCAAAATAAAAAGGAAAATGGTGAAATCGAGTACCTCTCGGGTTTCTCCTCCTCTCGCCACTGTGGACGGTGGTTCAGGCTTCCAGCAGCCTCCTCAGTCCTCAGTCATCTCCTGTCTCAGCCTCAGTTTGGATCAAATGGAAGGGGAATGGTTTGGGTTGCACAGAGATGGAGAATGGTGTGTGAGATCGCCTTTAGTTTGAAATGGAGAAGGAAATGCTCGATGCATGAATGTATATGGGTGGCCTGTGGATGGGTGACAAGTGTCACTCATCCATTAGGCCTCCATAAAATATCTGGGCCCCACTAAATTCCAAAACTCAACCGTTTTGTAATTCGCACAATAGTACCCCGAAACATCCTTGAACCGTAACTTCGTCGTCGAACGTCCGAATTCGACGTGGTACCTGTCTATGGATTCGTATCGTCCCGATCTACGTAACGGTCAATGGTCCTCGGCCCTCGGCCATCGGACCTCCCGATCAAAAAGTCAACATTTGACCCCTTTTATCCAAAATTACCAAAATACCCTTAAGCTTCCGAACGTCATAACTTCTTCCTCGAATGTCGGAATTGAACATGTCACCTGTCTATGAACTCGTGACGTCCTAAGCTACATCGCGATCATCTGTCAAAGTCCATTTGACAACCAGAATGAAAATTTAATGTTTTACCCATTCCAAGGGCAAAACGGTCATTTTGCATCGTTCGTTCGATTTCGCCCAACTAATCACCGATTAACCTTACTAATCCTGATTATTCACTAATCTAATCCTGGAATTCGGGGCGGGTCGTTACAGAGAGCGTTCGTTTCCCAGAGCATCTAGCAGAGAACCCTGAAAAGGGGCAATTATAGTGGAGCTTCATCCGCTGGTGGTGATCGGTTTGGTAGACCAGGTAGTTTCCAGAGTCCTGGGTTCTGAGGATACCGAGCATAGTCGACCCTGCAGGCGAGTGCAACATCAGTTGCGTCCACAGGGAGATAGAGTGGTGATTTCAGTCGGGATGTTTCTAGTGTTGTTTGTTTCTTCTGTAGAGAGCGAGGTCACTACCGGAAGGAGTGTCCGTCTTTACCACAGGGTGGTGGCATATGCCGAGGTACGGCGGAGCAGGGTCGGAGTACAGCTTCAGTTTCTAGGACAGCGAGCGCTAGAGGAGTTGGTGGAGCTAGCAGTGGAGTGAGGGGTCGTGGTCGATCTTTAGGACCATAGGCTCGAGTGTTTGCCCTTACACAGTAGGAGGCCCGGGTAGCACCTGGCGTGGTGACAGGTATGCTTACGATCTTTGGTCATGATGTATGTGTTTTGATAGATCCCGGGGCTACCCATTCTTTTATATCGCAGAGTTGTTGATTGTTAGCGGATAGAGAGGTGTCCACACTGGGTTGTGATATGGTGTGAGTACGCCCACCGGTGGGGTTTATGTGGTGAATCAAGTATTAAGAGAGTGTCCGGTAAAGGTAGGAGGTGTTGAGTGTGTGGTTGACTTGATACTATTGGACTTACATGACTTTGATGTTATTCTGGGAATGGATTGGTTGACATTACATCATGCTTTTATCGAGTGTTTCGATAAAAAGGTGACCTTTCAGAGCCCGGGGTTACCAGAGACTACTTTTCAGGGAGATCAACGAGCACTACCTACTGGTGTTATTTTAGCTCTAACAGCGAGCAGGTTGTTAAGGAAGGGATGCCAGGGATACTTGGCTCACGTGGTGGACACACATGTTGCACCATTTAAGGCGGAGGATATTCAGATAGTTCGGGAGTTTCCAGATGTCTTTCCGGAGGATTTGCCGGGATTACCACCCCACCGAAACATTGAGTTTACTATTGAGCTTATTTCAGGTATGCAACCCATTTCTCAGACACCTTATCGTATGACGCCAGCTGAGTTGAGGGAATTGAAGGCGCAGTTGCAAGAGTTGGTAGATATAGGGTTTATTCGGCCGAGTGTGTCTCCTTGGGGAGCTCTAGTATTGTTTGTAAGGAAGAAGGATGGAGGCTTGAGACTTTGCATTGATTATAGGCAACTGAACAAGGTGACAATCAGGAATAAATACCCCCTGCCTCGGATTGATAATTTGTTTGATCAGTTGAATAGAGCTCAATACGTTTTCAAGATCGATCTTCGCTCTGGTTATCATCAGTTACGGGTTAAAGAAGAGAATGTACCCAAAACAGCTTTTCGGACCAGGTATGGCCATTATGAGTTTGTGGTAATGCCATTTGGTTTAACCAATGCACCAACGACGTTTATGGACTTGATGAACCGAGTGTTTCGGTCATACCTGGATTGTTTTGTCATTATGTTTATTGATGATATTTTGGTGTACTCAAAGAGTGCGAAGGCGCACGAGAAGCACTTGAGGATGGTACTTAGTACCCTGAGGAAGAATAAGTTATATGCGAAGCTAAGTAAATGTCAGTTCTGGTTGACTAGTGTCGGTTTCTTGGGACTTGTGATTTCAGCTGAAGGAATTAGTGTGGATCCCCAGAAGGTTGAGGCGGTAGCAAATTAGGAGCAGCCAAGGACAGTTACTGAGGTTAGAAGTTTCTTGGGGTTAGCTAGTTATTCCAGATGTTTCATAGAGGGGTTTTCTACTCTTGCTGCTCCATTGACACGATTGACTAGGAAGGGAGTCCGATTTGTTTGGGATGAGAATTGCGAACAAAGTTTTCAGGATTTGAAGAGGTGATTGACATATGCTCCTGTGTTGGCCCTTCCTGATGATAGTGGGGAGTTTGAGGTATATAGTGACGCTTCTTTGCAAGGTCTGGGGTGTGTTTTGATGCAACATGGGAAGGTGATTGCTTATGCTTCCCGACAGTTGAAACCTTATGCATTGAATTACCCCACTCACGATTTGGAGCTTGCAGCAGTGGTAAATGCGTTGAAAATTTGGAGACATTACTTGTATGGAGAGAAGTGCATAATCTTTATTGATCATCAGAGTTTGAAGTATCTCTTCACACAGAAGGAGGTGAACTTGAGACAACGTCGATGGTTGGAGTTGATTAAGGATTATGATTGCACCATCGAGTATCATCCGGGGAAAGCTAATGACAGGACCCACCCCTAATCCCCCGGGATTAAGGGCTAAATCCCTCTCCCGTCTAACTTACGCATGACACGAAGGCTAAACTGACGCCCAACCTCCATGTGACACGTAAGTCGGACAAGGGATTCTCGAACCAACCGTACCGAAGCTTCCAGACTTCCCAGAGTGTGCCGAAATACTGTGGATCGCGCATGTGATGTCTGCGTCTCTCTCGACCGACAGACCGCGCCATAACAACTTGGATGGTATCGAAAACACGAAAATACTGTGAGTGGAAAAAAAATAAAGTATAAGTTTGAAAACAGTTCCATAAAACAGGTACATTTTTACCCTCCACGCAAAAACCAATGCATGCATATCAAAGTCATGTTATAAATGACAGGACCCATCCCAATCCCCCCGGGATTAGTGCGGGATGACCCTGCTCCACGAAGTGTCAGACAAGGGATATTTCCGCCCTTTGCCCTCCCGGGCTATCAGAGTACACCAGGATCCGGAGGAGGCATGTGATATCTCGGTCTCTGCTACAGTCCACATCCGATGTCAACCTGAAGGGCAGTCAAAACATTAAAAACTGTGAGTGGACAAAACAAGAGTTTATAAAAACATTTAATAAGAAGACATTTGTACCCTCCACTAAAAAGCATGCATGCATTCGAAAACCATTTATCCAAAACAAACCATATGTGGGACTAAGCCCAAAGCAGATGTAAACCAAGGTCGAAAGGACCATAATAAAAACGACCATATGGGCCACTGCCCAAATCCATAAGGGACTCGGCCCCAAACCATAAAGAAACCAAGTACACGAGCCACTGCTCAAATCCTGTGCACACCTGTACACACCACATATCATATATCATATATACATCACATACATATATATAATTCACACAACCAATCCTGTCACGGTTTCCAAAGCTACGCGCGTGCTACCCGGGTCTCAATCCGAGTCTTCTCAAAGTCAAGATCAATGTCTGCAGACCACTGACCCTACCCGAGGTAATAGTAATCATAGCCTTCCTGAGAGTAAGGAACCCAACTGGGGGGTGACTCCACTCAGTCGGTGCTCCGTGACTACTTCGGGGTCCACCCAGGCCAACGACCCTCCCCGGAGGAGATAGTAGAACATGTAAAGGAAGGTAGATGAACATATATATACATAACATAAACATTCATGTCCGGTTCCCCCTGAACCGTCATGATCCATAATATCCATAATCAGGTAACATGCCGATTCCCATAAACCGTCATGTACCGTAATAACATAACCAGGGTTCATGCCGGTCCCCATAAACCGTCAAGAACCAGAATGACCTTTCCAGAGTTCATGCCGGTTCCCATAAACCGCAATGAACTTGGAAATCCATCTAGGGTCCCTGACCCGAAATCATCAGTGTAAAACATCTGGGTCTCGTGCCCGAACATATGACATCAACTGGGCACCGTGCCCGATATCGAAGGGTCAGTCACGACTCCGATCATAGTGATGCGTGCAACCATCCATCCAGGACCGCCCTCAATCCTGGTATGTCGCCGTGAACGAATCAACCGACACGACCATCGCAAGATCATGGTGCACTCATCACCGATCGCTATCCTGAACCATCAGCACTCCGAAGTCGAGCCTCCCCAGGCTGCCCGACCACGAATCGTGCATCGTGACCTCTCCGGAAGGAACAAAACCCAATCCGGAGGCGAGCGTCATATCGTTGATCGCCGTGCACATAGCACCCGCCGCGACCACAATTTAGACCTGAAGGTCGTAAATAGCATCATATGCCCGAGAGAAAACCAAATGGGTCTCATACCCGAGTTGATCCTTTTAGAAATCCAAAACCAAATCATTTAAGTCAATAAAGAAATACAGACCCGTACAAGCACCGTATAAGGGCGAAACCTCGAAATACGTGCTTATACGTAACCACATACAAATGCACCCATGACATCCTCAAACAAGTAATAAAACATATAATAAACATTTATGCATGCACCAATTTAGAAAACAAAGTCCACTCACAGACCGTCCGAGCTGCCGCCTCGATTTGCGTGCCACACGGCTCCCCGAGCCGATCACCGTCACCGGGACTCCCAAACCTGTCCAAATTGTAATAGAAGGTTACTAACTACTTAATTAACCTCCTACCAAAGCCCCGTAATTTTCCCGTATTTTTAACTATTTTTAATCCCAAACCTAAACCTTCCGATGCCCAGAAACATATCGAGACGGTGTCCGATCGACACGAAACCAGTACCAAAATGTTCGTTACATCGAATAGAAGATTTCGTATGTTGAAAACTTCTCCAGATTCCCTGCCACGCGCCCTCACGCGCCGCCCGAAGTGGCTGCGCGTGGGCTTCACGCGCCGCTACAGTACCTGCTGACGTCATCGCTGACGTCAGCATGACGTCATCACTGACAGCCCTTGACAGTGACACGTGTCACGCTCCCATTGGCCCACTGTCTGACATGTCAGTCTGACATTGTCACATCTGACATGATGACGTCATCCCTGACATGATGACGTCATCAGGATGACGTCACCAGTCATCCCCTACATCGGTCAGACCGGTCCGAACCGGTCCGGTCCGGTTTTTCCTGCAACTTGGACCGGCGTAACCGGTCCAGGTGTCCTTCTCCCTCATTTTCGGTCCGATTTCATCCATTCCAATTCCTAAATTCCTATTTCTTCATTTCTTATCTAACCCAATTAACAAAACTACCTAAAACCCTCGAAATCCGACCGGTTCAATTTTGAACCTCACGGTTCAATTTTCCCGAAACCTCCCAGGGCTTCTCCGACGTCCAACCACCACCAAAACCTCCCTAACAACTCGCTAGCAACCTATTTAACTCAAACCAATCGTCCAAATCGACCCATAACAACAAAATCCACACAAAAATTGAAAATGGGCTTACTGGGTACCCGCTCGGGTTCTGGGTTCCCGCCACCGCCCACGGCGGTTCCAGCCACCAGCTGCCGTCCTTAGTCCTCCTCTCTCACCCTCTGGTCTCAGTTATGGTTAGAAGGGAAGGGTTTGGTGTTTGGGTGAAGAAATGGTGATCAGTTTGGTTTGGGAAGAAAATGGGAGAAATGGATGAACGGGGAAGGGTTTGGTGCATGAGTGGGTGGGGTTGGCCAGTGGATGGGTGACAAGTGTCACTCATCCATTGGGCCTCCATTAAATATCTGGGCCCACTAGAGACAAAACTGCACTTTTTGTCACGTAAAACGTGCCATCGTGAATAGTAACCAGGAACTTCCGTGAACCGTAACTTCGCCGTCGAACGTCCGAATTCGACGTGCCGCCTGTCTACGGATTCGTATCGTCCTTATCTACGTAACGGTCTTCGGCCCTCGGCCATCGGACCTCCCGGTCAAAAAGTCAACATTTGACCTCCTATTCACCCAAATTACCAAAATGCCCCTAAACTTCCGAACGTCATAACTTCCTCCCCGAATGTCGGAATTGAACGTGCCACCTGTCTATGAACTCGTGACGTCACGAACTACGTCACGGTCATCGGTCAAAGTCCATTTGACCGCCCGATTGAAAAGTCAACGTTTTGCCACCACTAGGGGCAAAACGGTCATTTCGCATCGTTCGTCCGATTTCGCTCTACTAATCACGGATTAGCCTCACTAATCGTGATTTGTCACTAATATAATCATGGAATTTGGGACGGGTCGTTACAACCTTCCCTCCTTAATTAATTTCGTCCTCGAAATTCCAACCGGCCTAAGTCCAACCGTTCTTCCCTCCTTAATTTAGTTTCATTCTCGAAACTCCAACTATCCTGATTCCACATCCACCTCGTGGAAAGTAAAATCGACCTACCTCGCAACACGTGTACGCTAGTACACCCACTAACCAGAACCATACTTACTCGTCTACAGCCCGACGTGCCACTAACGCTCTCGTCGTATCGACTACATTCGACCACGTCGAATGACCGTAGTCATACGCTCCGAACTGACACCACTTGTCAGATCTACCATTTCGTTCACACAACAATTCGACGGTTCCTTACTAAATCTCCACTCAACGATCCACGCTGACACATCTGACAAACTGCCACCACTTGACAGTCGCCAGTCAAAAACTGATATGACACACACTCGTGGTTACACTAACCACAAGCATTTCACTCGACCCGTGTGTAACTAGACCCATCAAAATACCATGACCCACTGCACAGTATCCAATGTCCAGTCCACGACCTCAACTAATCCGATGGTATCAGAACCAATCCGACTACCAATACGCTCTCCAACGCACCATCGGTATCTCCTATATACCGTCACCAGGCAAGACAAGTACACCCGGTATCGTACCTTGAACAACGTACAAAGTACATACATCTACCCATCGACATACCACAACAATAACCAGACCACCTAGGTCGAAGTCAAACACGTTTCAATTATGGAGTTCATTCGTCCAATCCAGCATTAGACAAATCGAAACTCCGACCCATTATCAATTTCCAAATTCGAATCCGAATCCGCAATTTCGTAAGAAATCCCGAATCGAAACTCAGATATCATATCCCTAACCATTTCCCAAATTCGAATCCAAAATCATCATTCCGTAAACTAGTATTAGGAATGACCATTCCGAACCTAAATCCATAAAAGAAAATCTACAGTCAAGCTCTAGAATCAAATCCTGAATCGTCACCCAGAATCCGATTCCAAAACCCAAATCTAGAAATCCTTTTTCAAGTTCCAAAATCAAATCCTGAATCGTCATCCAGAAATCTGATTCCAAAACTCGAAATATCGTTCATGTCTACCGAGACGTATCAAAACCGAACCTATCGGTTACCTGATCAACCGATTACACACCATACATTAGATTGACTTCATAGAGAATTCAATCCCAACATCCACACAGCTCTAAGGCTGACCATATCCGACCACGTCGGAAAACTACTCATCGGACAACTACTCAGGTGGGTAGTAAGCCATATGGGATTTACCTCGAAAAGAAGTTCAGTCCCAACATGCCCCACTCAAACATCCAAGTATGAGCGATAAACTCTCCACCTATCTGGATCATCAAGACCACGATCCAGATCCATAACGATACCCAAAGTCCTAAACCAATTCCCACATCTAAACAGATTAGTCAAAGACGAGACACGCCGAGACTGTGGGTACTCACTGATTACCTCGATCGATCCTTGTCATTCCACCGAGGAAAATCAAGAATGATCGAATAATCCATCCTACGTGAATGCAAACAACACTCGATGCACTCACCACGTCAGGTAACCTGACATCGTCTGCCACCAAGTAGAGAATGAGGAATCTCAGTCACCTAACTTCGATATACTCATCGCCTCCTGATGATTCAGAACAGATCCTAGGTCCACCAACCAATACACGATCAGTGTACTAGTGGCAACCAACAACATCTATATCATCAACGTCATCTACCATCATCAATCATGGTAGAATCTGAGAAGTCACCCCAAAATGACGTCGAAATACCCGATACCAATGCGGAAAACCCGTACTCCTCTCGTCACCTCAATCGCAAACTCCCGCGAATCCGAAGTTCCAACAAGATTGGAAACAACATACCCGGACAACAACCACGTGTCCCTTAACCACTTTAACCTTATCTGAGGTCCACTCTGGAACCACAGATACCGAACATATGCCCATCTCGTCAGAGCCACATCCCGACTCGTGACTCACCGTCATCACAATCACCAGCACTAGCACCAGCGCTAATACCAGTATACCAACACCAGTATCAGTATCGGCACACCATGTCTAAAACTGACAACCCTGGATCTCCGCTCATACCGAGCGACGGCCCCGTACTTCTGCTCGAATAGGAGAAACTCTGTCTCCCTCGTACCTGACAACTCTGGGTACAGTCACCCTGACAACCCATACGAGAATAGGAAACGTCCCCTGAACGTCCCCGTCTCATTCTGCGATCGCACTCAGCCGTAACCGAGTCGAATCCAGAATCACTGCTCATACATATGCGTTACTCACGCACCTCGTATCTTCGTCACGACAACCTGAGTCTACATGACCTGATGAGACTCGACTAAGTCCATCGATAGTAGCGTCTGCCACAACCTCGTGCAGACCTAACTACCAGACCTCGCTATCGAGATTCGCATCCAACGGAATCAACCGCTCGTACCAACTACCCTGTATCCCAAACCTGGGATTCCATCGACAATTACCAACCCTGATAACTTGTCCAACCAAACTCTAACCAGTCGTACTCCGACTAACCCAAATGTCGTCTACCAGGTCGCCCACGACCTTAGTTGCACCAACAGTCCATCACAACTGAAGTAGAACGAAAACCAACTCGGTCTAACCGATACGTACAACCCTGACTGCGAAGTGCAGTCCCAACACAACCTGACATGACTAGACCGACTAACGAATCCAAATCCGAATAGTCGTCCAAGTCAAACCACTCGTCAACTCACATTTCCGAACCATACACATACGGTAGGGTTCCACGATCACACCTAGAGTTCCTCAGAACCCAACTGCATAAGGCAGTAAAATCCACGATCTGACCGACCCCACGGTCTGGACATCATAAAGACATCAATCCAATCCTACCGTCAATCAAACTCGGATTCCTCGAATCCGGTTGCTAACTGCCAAAAGGTCAACTAGAGTTCCACGAACTCGACTGCTAACCGCCAATCGCAATGTAATCCATAACCCGACTGCTCCCAGCAGTAAATCCATCTAACCCAACCAAATCCGATAATCGGATAGTTACAACTCCCAACCAGTCGTCGGAACCGATCCTACGACATCGTGAAAACGATCCCAACTAACCGTCTCACGATCAAAATCTATAAGAATACGTTTATCCCCTTGTAGGGTCCCACACTGTCATCCATGACAGAACTATGGCAACCCCGGCCTCAAATGTCGAACCAAGGCATGCCAAACCTACTAACTATCGTACTGGCACCCTAACTATAAGGTTGACCACGAACTGCAGCCCCTTGAGATATCACATCCTCGACCTGCGTAAGGAGTAGTACGCAAAACACGCTCTAGAATTCAGAGTAACATGAGCAACCATGCTCTGATAAGCATCCTAATCCGGGTCTTTAAACCCAATCCGGGCCCGTCCCCCATCAATCATAATCCGGGTCTTTAAACCCAATAACCAGATCCAGCAAATCCAATCCAAAAACATTTGAAAACCATTTCCATTTCTGAATTCGAATCCGCAATCTCATCAGGATCCCGAATCCAAACCCAGAACTCAAATCCATCTCCTTTTCCAGATCTGAGTCCGCAACCATCATTCCGTAAGCCGTCATCTGGAATAATCATTCTGAACCCAAACCCGAAAATTGATTTCAAGTTCCAAACCGAATTCCGAATCGTCATCCGGAAATCCAATTCCAAAACCCGAAATCCTCTTTCTTAATACCACTTCCTGATTTGGGCTTCAAGCCCAAAAACACTTTTCCAGAATCCACTTTTCCAAAATCCATATTAAAACA
This sequence comes from Prinsepia uniflora, assembly GCA_032719365.1. NCBI lineage: Eukaryota > Viridiplantae > Streptophyta > Magnoliopsida > Rosales > Rosaceae > Prinsepia > Prinsepia uniflora. The sequence goes on along the minus strand of CM064865.1, from coordinate 17,113,865 downwards.
TTGATATTAAATCATATTTCAAATCCCGAAATCAAATCATGAAAACCAGTTTCAAATCACAACATCCGTCAAATCCCATAAAACGTGAAATTCCATAGTTTCCTCGAAAAACGTGCAAAAACCGTAAACTATCACAATCATAAATCAAATCATAGAATCACGTATAGAAAACATAAAAAAATATATATGCATGCATCAAGAGTTAGAAAACAAAGTCCACTCATAGACCATTCCGACGTAGCCTCGATACGCGCGTATTTCAACCGTTTCTGACCATTCCACTATCCTCGACTTTCCCGAACCTGTCCAGAGTCACCAAAACGGGTCACTAACACTTCAACTAAGCTTCTCCAATTTTCCCCAATTTTTCGGGATTTTTAAACGTAATTAAATGGGAGCCTAAACCTTCGATCTCTTAGAACTAACACGAGACATTGTCCGATTGTCCCGAAATGTGTCCCAACAGATTCGTTACAACGATTATACCAAAAGCTATGTTGAACACTTCCTCGGAAACTGCCCTCACGCGCCGCCCAAAGGGGCTGCGCGTGGGCTTCACGCGCCTGCAACAAGGCACTGTTCATCTTTTTCTTCGATCACTCGACCGGTCAGAACCGGCGTGACCGGTTCTCCGCCGTCCCTCAACCAATTCCGTCCCTTTTCCACTAACAGCTTCGTCCTCATCTTAGCAACTAATCCCAATCCGAAAAACTAGACATCACGACCTCATTCCCATCTTCCCAAGCTCGAACAGAAACCCGTCTAAAACCCTGTTCCAGCTCCCGGCCAACCGTCTATCCCCCTGTCACGGCTTCGACTTCTATAGGTACCTAAGGACCTACAGAGTCTAATAGAACTCACCAAACACCTCGACTCGACCTCAAACTCCACGACTTTCAGTTTGAACCAAAACGACAAAATAGAGTACACGGAAGAAAGAAGAGAAATTACCTGCCTCCTGCTCTCCACCGTGAGCTCCGCTGTGCCTACTCGACTCCCCTCAGATCTCTCGACACCACCATGGGTTCAATTCGATGGTTTGATCACTTAGGGTGCACAGCCGTGCACGGTGGTCCTCAGTTCTGTTTTCTGAGTTTGCCTCCTTTCACACACAACACTCAACTCTCAATTCTTCTCGACACGGTCCCTGCACTCTCAACCTCCCTCTGACCACACTCACACACCCAAGAACTCACACACTCTCAGTAATTCGATCAATTCCTCCTCTCTGCGTAGTCTCTGTTTCTCCCTCTCGTGCACGGCTATACTTCACACAGCACGTTTAAAATCACACCGTGCACCCTAGAACTCACTAGACCACCACCACGCGTCCAAACCCCATGGTCCCAACTCAAAAATATCCAAGGAACACTGCACACTTGTCCTCACCAGATTGCACAATTCCCAAGGCACCAAAAAGACCAAAATGCCCCTAAATGTCCAAATTACGATTATGCCCTTCGTCGTTCTAGACCCGTATCTCACTCGTCCTACGTCCGATGAAAGCATGTCGCCTGTCGTTGAACTCATGACGATAAGATCTACCTAATGGTCCTCGGTCTACGTGTAAAAACTGTGTCATGTGGAAAGTCAACTATTGCCCCTCTTTTAACCAAATTACGGTAATACCCTCAACCTTCCGAACATCATAACTTCCTCGTCGGATGTCGGAGTCGGGCGTGCCACCTGTCTACGGACTCGTGACGTCCCGAACTACGTCACAGTCATCGGTCAATGCCCAATTGACCGTCCGAACTAAAAGTCAACAATTTGCCTAAACCAAGGGCAAAATCGTCATTCTACGCCGAAAGTCCAAAGTAACCCACTAAACACCGAATAACTCAGCTAATCCGTCACTAATCACTTCATTAATCCCGACTCCTGGGACAGGTCGTTACAGCTAATGTGGTAGCTGATGCCCTGAGTCGGAAGTTAGCAAGTTCTGTGGCACATTTGAGGATGATTCACTTGCCTTTGTTGGTTGAACTCCGTAAAACTGGAGTGGATTTGGTTGTTGATAGTCAGGGACCTTTACTAGAAAGTGGGAGAGAACTTCAGGATGACACAGTTTGCTCAGTTTTTTATTGATGAGATCATACGGTTTCATGGTACTCCAGAATCTATAGTTTCAAATAGAGATCCGAGATTTACATCACGGTTTTGGCAGCTTCTGCAGGACACATTTGGGACAAGGTTACATTTTAGCACTGCTTTCTATCCTCAGACCGATGGACAATCAGAACGGACCATTCAGATTTTGGAGGATATGATGCGAGCCTTTGTTTTGAAATTTCAAGGTACTTGGGAGTCTCACCTAGCACTGATGGAGTTTTCTTATAATAACAGTTACCAGGCGAGCATTGGAATGGCCCTTTATGAAGCTTTGTATGGACGACAATGTAGAACACCGTTGTGTTGGACTGAAGTGGGTGAAAGGAAATTGTCAACTTCAGAATTGGTAAACCTTATCAAGGAAAATGTTGCACTTATCCGACACAGACCCAAAGCAGCTCAGGACCGACAGAAGAGCTATCCCGACCGCAAAATTAGAGATCTTGAGTTTGAATTGGGGGATTGGGTCTTCTTGAAGTTATCCCCTTGGAAGGGTATTGTACGGTTTGGCAGACGAGGGAAGTTAAGTCCACGCTACATTGGACCCTATAAAATTCTGGAGAGGATTGGTCCTGTTGCTTATCGGTTGGTATTACCATCAGATCTTGCTAAGGTACATAACGTTTTTCATGTTTCTATGCTTCGAAAGTACATACGCGACGATCCTCACATCCTGGTAGCACAACTCATCGAGCTTAGAGAAGATTTGAGTTTTGGGGAGCAGCCTATGGAGATTCTGGACCGTAAAGACAAGGTGCTTTGACGAAAGACGGTTCCTTTGGTAAAGGTACTATAGAGGAACCACAATGTGGAAGAAGCAACTTGGGAACCCGAGCCACTAACGCGTGAGCAGTACCCCTATTTGTTTCATTAAATTTCGAGGACGAAATTTCTTTTAAGGGGGTAGATTGTAACGGCCCAGAACGTAAAAAAGGGCAAAAATGTAAATTCGGGAAACTTTGATGTATAAATGATGTTTTTACCCTTGTGATTAGAGTGGTCAACTAGGCCTTAAGCCCGATACCACAAATCAACTTGGCCTCAAGCCCGATACCACAAATCAACTGGGCTTCAAACTCGATATCATAATTCAACTGGACTTCAAATCCGATAGTTTCCAACTCAAATGGGTCTCATGCCCGATTCCACATTTCCAAATCCAAACCATTCCATTAAACCATCATAGAAATACCAGCACGTATAAGCACAGTCTAAAACCATAAATCTCGAAATATGTGCAAATACATAAATCATGAATACCACAATCATATGTACTCAAGGAATCTCAAATCATTGATATAAAACATATAAAACAGTTATACATGCATCACAATTTAGAAAGCAAGGTCCACTCACAGACCGTCCAAGTTACGCCTCGATACACGTGCCATAAGTGTAACGGCCCGGAAGGTCAAAGAGGGAAAAATGTAAATTCGGGAAACTTTGATGTATAAATGACGTTTTTACCCTTGTGATTAGTGTGGTCAAAGCTGACTTTTAAATTGACATGTCTTTTTCACGTAATTCGAGGATCATTAGGTAGGTCTCGATCCCTTGATTACAACGACAGGCGGTACGCTGTAATCAGACGTCAGACGTTTTAGTTATGAATCTAAACGCTTCAGGGGCAAAATGGTGGGCATTAAGGGCAAAATGGTCTTTTGGCTACTTTTGAATTGAGTGAGCAATTGGATGAGGACATCTGTCCCTACAGTGTTGGATATTTTGCACCAGAGATACTTAGATGGGGACACGTGGATAACTTTTGGTTGGTTCCACGATTTTCTCACATTTTCTCGATCAATAAACCGGTGATCGTTTAAAAACTAGGCAGTGTCGTGCTTGTGTTCAGTGTGTGTGAGTCTGCCGCCTGTGTTCAGTATGTGTTTGTGCCTGTGATTAGAGCTTGTGTTTGGTGTGTGTGACTGAGTGATAAGAGAGTGAGCCGTCATGTGTGAGAGTGAGAGAAACAGAGACAGAGGGGGAAAACCGTGAACAACCCTGAAGCCACCGTGAACAACCGTGAGCTTCAAACGTGCAAAACATAGTGAACCTTGTTTGTGGTGGTGATTAGTGAGCAGAAAAGGAACCTAGGACGACGTGAGGGAACGATGGAGGCCACGACGGAGGATAGAAGGCAGTCATAGAAGGATACTACGGGACTCAGGAACTCAAACCCGTGACCGGAGGAGCTTGTGGTGGCCGGGAACAGAGAGGTGGATTTCTGGTTTTTCTTCTTCGAGTTTGAAAGGTAAGAAACAAGGTCTCATTTTGGGATTTAATTAGTCCATTCAAACCTAAACAAAAGGACGAAGGGGTGGTGAAGTAAGGATTGAAAATAGGTTGAAAATGGACGAAAACCGGCCTCGCCGGCTCAGTTGGACCGGGCTGGTCTGGACCGATCTGAATCGGTCTGGCTGGAGGTTGACGATAATGAACAGTAACCACACGTGGCTCCCACGCGCAGACCCTTTGGGCGGCGCATTAGGGCGCATGGGGCTTCTTTTGAGGAAATGTTCAACATGGTTTTCACTCTAATCGATTTAAAGAACATTTTGGGACAAGTTTCGAGTCGATCGGACACCCTTTCAGGGTAGTTTTGAGTGTCCGAAGGTTTAGGGTTTAATTTAATTACGTTTAGAAATCCCGAAAAATTAGGGAAATTAGTGTGAGCTTAATTGAAGTATTTGTGACCTGAAATTATGATATTTGGCAGGCCAGAACATTCCTGAGGCATCCGGGGAGCGTGCAGGACACAATTGACGCGTTCGGACTTAGTGAGTGGACTTTTGTTTTCTAACTGAGCATGCATAACTGTTTTTACCTGTTCATTTCATGTTTCGATATATGATTTTATGCTTATGATTACGATATGCCTGCTTTACTTGATTACACGCTTTTCAATGTGATTTATCATATTTACACGTATTTCGAGAGTATGATTTCTGCTATGCTTTTGATGGTAATTTTGGATGGATGATTTATAATTATACGTATTCTGTTTTGATAACGATCTGTGGATATGATTTGAGATTTGAAAGTGAAATTCAGGCATGAGTCCCATTTGGATCAAATATGATTTCAATTTTTGATTTTTGAAGATTTCAACTTTGATCTTGGACTTCGGATTTCAATGGTTTTCCTATGACTTTCACTTTGTTTTGGGTTTAAAGACCCGGATATGGCTGGATCTGGTTTTGAGTTTAAAGACTCGGTTGATTGATGACGGGGGAGGGCCCTAGATTGATATGTTTCGAGTTTAAAGACTCGGTAAATGTTTTAAGTTTAAAGACTCGGTATATGTTTTGAGTTTAAAGATTCCGTTATTGTGATATCCCCTGAGGCCTGTTGATTGTGTTTTGAGTTTAAAGACTCGTTGATATCCGGGGAAGGCCTGATGATGCGCATGTGTTTTGAGTTTAAAGACCCGGCGCGCTTGAGATCCAACAACTTGATTGATTGATGTTTTACTTTTGTTTTTCACTGGTTTTCAAATGTTTTGGGTTGTGGCCCCGATGATTTGGATTTTATAATTTTGGGCCGAGTGCCTGAACTTCGATCTTGATTTCCGGTGATTTACATGATTTCATGATTGATTTCCACACCAATTTTTATATCGTTCATATCGTTGTTTTCAGTTACTTGGTTATGCATGTGTATTCAAAAAAGGAGGGTGAACCTTAGTTTTCTTTAACACTGTTTTTCATAACTATTATTTTAGTCCATTCACGCTTTTAATGTTTTAACACCCTCTAGGTCGTGGTGCAAGTTGTGGGGCTAACGTCGAGGTAGAGGCAGAGGCATAAAGTTTTTTCGTGCGCGTGTAGTCAGCTCACAGTAGGGTTTTATTCTTATCTTGTACTGTTAACTATGCTCTGTGCTACTGTTGACTTGGTGTATCGTAACTTCTCTTTGGTCTGACAATGTATGTTTTCTGGTTACTATAGTTATTGTGGCCATTTTGGGTTCGGTTGTCATACAGGAGCAGGGTTCGTCCCAGTCATCAAGGTGATAATCGGGGTGGGTCCTGTCAATAAGCCTCTCCCGGCTAAATCACTGTCAACGGGACTCCCAAACATGTCCAAAGCATACTAAAGGGTTACTAATTACTTCAATAACCTCTCATTAAAACCCCCTAATTTTCCGGGATTTTTAACATATTTTAAAATGGACCCTAAGCCTTCGGACACCCAAAACTACCCTGAAACGGTGTCCGATCAACTCGAAACTTGTCTTAAAACGTTCATTACATCGAAAGGATGATTTCACGTGTTGAACTCATCCCAAAATAGTGCCCCACAAGCCCCCACGCGCCACCCAAAGACGCTGTGCGTGGAGCTCACGTGCCTTCTACAGTTTTCTTCTTCCTCGTGCAGACCGATCCAACTGTAACTCCGGTTCAGCCGAACCGGCGTAACCGGTTCACCCTTATTTCTTTGTAACAACCCGAACTTTCGTAATTCTTATTTTATTGTAAAATGACCGTTTTGCCCCTGAGGGGGGGAGGGAAAGTTGACTTTTACCTCGGGAAGTATTTAGGACTTTGACACGTGACCGTGACGTAGTTTAGGACGTCACGAGCTCATAGGCAGGTGGCACGTTCGATTCCGACGTTCGAGGAAGAAGTTGTGACGTTCGGAAGTCGAGGGGCATTTTGGTAATTTGGCCATTTGGGGGCCAAATGTTGACTTTTGACCCGGGAAGTCCAACGGACGAGGGCCAATGACCGTTACGTAGGTCTCGTCGATACGAATCCGTAGACAGGCGGCACGCCGAATTCGGACTTACGACGAAAAAGTTATGGTCAAGAACGTAACCGAACTAACCGAGACTCGGAACTTAAAATAATATTAAAATATTAGAATCTGATTTACTTTAACCCAATCAATCTGGACCCTTGATAAGTGACACATGTCACTCATCTACCTCATCCACATCATCCCCAACAATATGGATCTATGTCTGCCTTTAGACTAATTAATTAATTTAATTTCGTTAAATCCTCACCCTTCACTCTTAACTCAGATTCAATCTCAGCCCTTCATTCCATTTTCTCCTTCTGTTCTTAAACCATCAGAGCAACATATTTTCATTTTCATTTTCATTTCTTCCTAAACCGTGCAACCTCTCACTCTCTGCACAAACACACCAGCGATCACACCACCCCTCAGCCTCAACCCACACACCAGACTCCCTCTCAGCCACCTCCAGACGGCCATCACCACCACCACGGACGGCGGCGCAACCCGAAAAACCCACAAACCCGAGAGGACCCGTGCAGCCCAAAACTAACCAAACCGTCCAAACCATGACTTCTGGGCTCGAACCAACCTAGGGTTAGGACCGTTGTGACCTCTGGACGGCGTAGGACTGGACTGGGCAGCCCACGGCGGCGACACGGCGGCGGTAAGCCTGCAAACCCGAGAAGACCGATTTTCCTTCCCTGTCCCGAACCGTCCGTTTTTAACGTTAAACTTGTTTGGTTGTTGTTGAGACTTAACCTAGGGGACTAGACGAGCATTTTGGACCGGAGTTTGTGGCTGGAAGCGTGACGGCTCGCCGGAGAAGACGAACCAGAACCGGCAGCCAGTTCCCCGTCGTTTTTCAGGTGGTTTCTCAAACTTAAAAACCTGTTTTGATTACACAGAGCCATAGAACATGTTCAGACGAGTTCATAGGAACAAATCCCATCGATTTTGGTGGTCGGAATCACGATCTGTGATCGGGTCGAACCGTGGGTCTGCGGTGACCCGATTCGCAGACCCGGTTACTGTAGCTGATGACGTCATCATGCTGACGTCAGCAGTGACGTCATGATGACGTCATCATGTCAGAATATTGTCAGACCAGGGACCAATGGGCTGTTGACACGTGTCCTCTGACACTGTCAGTGATGACGTCATGCTGACGTTAGCAGTGACGTCATGCTGACATCAGCATCACTGTAGCACTGTTGACCAGAGAATTGACCGGCGCGTGGAGGGCGCGTGTGAACAGTATTTTGTGTGGGACCAGTGCCATTTTCAAGGTTTCGACGATACGGATCCAATGGCGGTGGTTTCGTGTCGATCGGAGATCGTTAAGTTGGTCAAATTAGGGTTTGACGCCTCGGGAAGCGTGTTCGGACGGCTTTCTCGGGCCGGTTTCAGTCTAGGGTTTCTTAGTTGTTTAGTAGGGACTTAAAGTGACCTTTACGTATGTTTTGGGCATGACAGGAATTGTACTTTAACCCTTGGACGGGGCTTTACGCTCGGGATTGCAGCGGGATTGTACTGTGAGTGGGCCTTTGATTTTACTAAACTTCGGCATGCATAACTGTTTTACTTTCTACTATATCTATATGTGATTTGAGTAAAAGTATCTGTTTACCTTGAGTATGATTTATGGCACGTATTACGATGTTTGGGCATGAGACCCGTCTGGTTGTTTATGAATGGTTTGGAGTCATGTATATGTATAATGGATCTCGATATTATCTGTGGTACTGCACTGTATAGATCTACCCTAGGATTCTATCTCCTCCGGATGTAGGTACACCGGAGTGGTCACGGCGCATTGCCTGTGAGGAGTCGTTCTACGGAGGGACCGGACCGTAGAGTGACTCAGGAGCAGGATTGCTACTATTGGACGTCTGGGACGTCAGGCATCTAGAATGCCATGCTCGGACTAGGTTCGGGATTTGGACTCGGGATTGAGACCCCGGGTGGCACGCGTAGCCTTGAGACTGTGACCTTATCGGGCGTCTGGGACGTCAGGCATCTAGGATGTCAGGGTTGGGATGTATAGTGCAGTGACTAAGATTATATTATGTTGATATTATTCTGCTTATGACTATATGGTTTTGTGGTTTATCATACTATGCATGTCTTTTCGGAAAACGGAGGGGAAAAGCTATATGTTTTCGAAATGGTAAACTACTTTGTAAACCTTGAGTTTCGGCCCACTCACCTTTGTTGTTTTACTACCCCTCCAGGTAGTGCTATCGAGGAGGAGGATCCCGAGGAGGAGGAGGAGGATCCCGAGGAGGAAGAGGCATAGGTTTACGTTGCGTACCTGAACCCTACTGCTGGGTAGGTTGGCAGGTAGTGTGTCTAGAGTCGTGCTCAATAAACTGTATTCGGGAACTATCCCTTGTCTGACACTATTTGTATTCGAGTATTTGTGTGGCGTGCTATGTATGACTTAACTTTGGTTTTTCTTTATGCATTTCATCTTCAATAAGGGTATTTTTGGTATTTTAATGTCGGGTGTCAGACGGGAGCAGGGCACGTCCCGGGTGGTCCCAGGGGGATCGGGGCGGGTCCTGTCATCTTGGTCTGTTTTCTTCCTTCTTTCCACCAGTCTTCTCTAATCTATCCTAAGAGTTGTTATATGCAATCAAATTGAAGAAAACTAACCTAAAACTACTTTTTTCATTAAACCATTTAAAGCCCAAAATTCCATTCCATACTCTGGGCACATCTAGGGACCAAAACTTCATCCTAATGATCCCATTTAGTTCCTAAGGTACTTAAAAACATGTTTGGAGGTTTGATTCAAGCTTACCTAGCCGAAAACTGAATTCGGTTGCTAGCCACCAAAAATTCCTCACGGCCGTTCCACCGCCGTGCTTGCATCACCGTGGCCACCATCAGCCCTATTTCAACCTCCCCTCGCACTTTTCTGTGGACACCATCAACAGAGGATGAAGGTTCGTGCAGGTTGGGATGAGTTGTGGTGTGGTGTGGTGTTCTGTTCGTGAGGGAGAAGGGGTGGATGCATGTCACTCATCCATTAAGTCTGGGGAAAATATCTGGGCCTCCATGAGGACAAAAGTCCACCTGTCTCGTAAAATGGGTAATAGTACTTTGGACCTTCCGTGACCCATATCTTTCCCGTCGAATGTCCGATTTCAACGTGTCGCCTGTCCACAGACTCGTATCGACACGATCTACGTAACGGTTCTCAGTCCTCGTGCATTGGACCTCCCGGGTCAAAAGTCAACTTTTTACCCTCATTTAGTGGAAAAATCGTAATTTTGCCCTGAACGTCCTATAATCCTCGACTAATTAGGGATTAGTCATGTTAACCCTTGATTTAATCTTAATTAATCCCAAAACTTTGGGACGGGTCGTTACACCTTGAGTTGAGGAGACGTCGACCTAGTTAGGACCTGACAGTCCACATGTCTCGTAAAACGTACAATAGTACTTTGGACCTTCCGTGACCCATATCTTTCCCGTCGAACGTCCGATTTCGACGTGCCGCCTGTCTGCGGACTTGTATTAACACGATCTACATAACGGTTCTCAGTTCTCGTGCATTGGACCTCCCGTGTCAAAAGTCAACTTTTTACCCTCGTTTAATGGAAAAATCGTAATTTTGCCCTGAACGTCCGATAATCCTCGACTAATCAGGGATTAGTCATGTTAATCCTTGATTTAATCTTAATTAATCCCAAAAATTTGGGACGGGTAGTTACACCTTGAGTTGAGGAGACGTCGACCCGTTTAGGACCCGACTTAGACCCAACTTCAACCCGATTGAGTTTGAGACCTCTTTAGGTAATGATCGAACCCTTTAGGCAAGCTCACTATAATCTCTGTCTTGGGAGTGTTCCCGTGTTATTTTAGTATCAGACCTTGTCGGTCATGGCTAGGCATGGTGGGCGTCGTCACCCTCGAAGCGATGATGGTCATAAAGAGCGAAAGTGTGATCTTTGTGACACAGAGATAGATGATCTATGGAGACAAGTGCAGCAACTTTAGTGGCATCTTAAGCGCTACAAACCTTTGGAATATGATGATTTTCGTCATAGTTCAGAGGATGAATTTGAAGGTTTATGCAACAAGATGTATATCAAAGGAAAGATCTATGAATCTACTTTCTAATGGAAAAAAAGGCATACCAATCTGAGTTTTGTGCAAATACATATCAACAAAACATCACATAGTGCTTAAGTTGTGACACTAACAGAAGCATATGTCGTTCTTGATTTACCACCAAAATTTGATGCTTGTTGTGAAGAAGATTGCGATATTTTTTTTTGGTGCAAAATTGAAAATTTTGGGGTTGATGAGATTCACAAAGTTAGTGAAGAAATAAGAGTAGGTGACTTGATGAAAAACTTTTATTTTCTTAACTACATTGACAAAAATTCAAGAAGTTTCGAAGTTGGGATTGATTAAGATCTTGAAGGAGCGATTGAAAAGAAAATTATTTATGAGATTGTTGCCAATATCAAGTATGTTGATTTTGTTGGTTCTGATATTTTTAGTGTGCAAATGCCCAAGAACTTGGTGGATCTAGTTAATAAGTTGAAAATTGGTGAGAATAAATATTTTAACATAGATATAAAGGATTTATGTACTTCTACAGGAATAAAATATTCCAAATATCTCTATATTTGGAAAGGACGATTTCAGTGCCAACACAAAGGGGTAAAAAATTTATTTTCTTCAATGAAGAAAATGCATACTAGATTGAGCTTCCAAGGGACTATGGCTTGCTGTCTTCAACGTTGCGGATCACCCTCTGTATCATGGTGAAGAAAAAGATGGGAACTCGAGGACTAGTTGTCACACATCGAAAGCACTTGATACCGATTTTTGAGTGGGCAATTAATCATTGAAGACACATGGTTAATTCATCCAAGGTACATGGTTAATTCTACTACCCTTGATTCCTCTTACATTCATCTTATTAATTATAGTCTAAAATTAAGCGTTTTGAAGTTCAAAAAATAATTATGTATGGTGGATTTTCAATGAGTCATGTATATGTTTCCCGTGAGTCATTAATACACATTATTTATTAAAGAATAAAACCTATTCATAGGAGATGTCCATGACTAGCCTATAAATACTCTATCTCATTTGGAGTAGGGATTATCCAAGAATTATTTGATAAACAATTTCTTAGTGAATAGTGTTCTTCCTAACTATATTCTCTTATCTCTTTGGTGGATTCCATTGAGTGACGAGTTGTCTAACTCTTATCTCTAAGGTGGATTTTTTAGAGTGACGAGTTTCCTATCCAAGAGTGTCCACTTGTGTTATCTCCAAAAAATCTCCATTAGTCCCGTGTCAAAAATACAAATATAAGAATCTAAAAGAACTTGGAATTGAATAACAATTGAAATTACAAGTATAAGAAAGTAAATTATCCCCTACGTGCCTCAAGCTCATAACAAGCAACAGAGCTCGGGTTTCATCAACTGAAAATGAATATTAGTCGTAAATCATATTATGAGATTCCGGAGCACTCAAACGTGACAGCAAGACGTCGAAAGGGAGTTTGAGTTCCTCAGTGACTTGCCATGAGTTGACAGTCCGGATGACCTTCCGTATGATCAGTAGTTGGGATGACTTTCCATGAAACGGTGGCCAAATACTATCCGTGAACCGATAATCGGGATGACTTTTTACGAGCCGGTAGTTGATAATATCAACCCTTATGACACTGGATGGCCAGAAAGAAGGTCAATCTTCCGCAAACCTCAGTAGAAAGTCCATGAACTAGTCAGTCGGGATGAGGGCAACCTTTTTGACATTGAACGGTCAGAAAGAAGGTTTGCACAGGATATGGAGCCAACTATTATGACATTGCTGCTTAGAGCGGTTAGAGAGACGGTTAGGCAGTTGCATAAATGCCTCAAATGAGTATGAAGAGAAGTTGCATCTCGATTTCTTAGGTCGAAAGAAGCAGTTTTTTCCACAAGAGCCAGTTTTTTTAAACCATGAAACCTTTGTTAAAAGTGTTCATAGGTTCAAAAATTGATGAAGATCAATTTGCTCAGTTTGATTGGTTGATTGTGGGTCTTTTGAGAAACTGAGTAGTTCTCCATTTATAGGAGGCAAATGAGCTCTCAACTTGTTGAATTGGGACCTATGCGTGTCCTATCTTCTCGTTTTTCTGTTGGGACACTTCCCCCTTGGCTCTGTTTTCTTCGTGCTTTGTTAGCACCACCCATGTCTTTCTTCTTCTCCATACTCAAGTTACTCGGGCTTGGGTCATGAGTCATTTTGGGCCTTTAATCTTCTGTGAGCCACGTCTTAGTCTCAGAGGGAATTTTTTTCGGGTGTAAAAAGAAAGATTTTAAAGAAATTAAACAAAAAAGAAACTCGAGAGTTATCATGACAGGACCCATCCCGATCCCCCGAGGACCACCCTTGGATGTGCCCTGCTCTCGTCTGACAATTACCCTAGAATGCCAAAAATAACCTTAACATGATTAAAATTTTACAAATAAAACCACTTCAAGTTCCATATTGTTAGACTATGGATAAATATTTTACACAAAAGTGAGCACATATACAAGTTTACAAAATGGTGCTCAACCTACCCAAACGGGTGTACAGGTGCACAACGTAAATATCTATGCCCCGGTCTCTGGATCAGCGCCCACCTTAGTGTCACGGCCTGGAGGGGTCAAGAAAAATATTTTAAGAGTGAGTGGACTGAAAATAAATATTAGTTCCACAACCATTTAAGGAAACAAATGAAGGTTTTCTCCCTCCATTTTCAAACATGCATGCATTCAAGTCAAATCATAAGGAATGTAATTGAGTCAATAAGCAATATAAATTAATATAAAATAGGATATGTAACATAGTAATAATACACCGTATACCCAATCCCCGGCATCCCAGATGCCTAACATTCCAGATGTCATAATGTCACGATCCTAAGGCTACGAGCGCCACCCGAGGTCTCAATCCCGAGGTCTCAATCCCGAGTCCTCCCTAGGATCCACCAGTGTCCAAGTGATATCACTGGACACTCTCATGGGTGATATCCATATCTCACAATCTTGATCCTGAGCCTCTTATCGGAGCGGTTCCTCTCAAGCAATGCACCGTGACTACTGCAGGATACTAAGAGACGCCTGGAGGAAACAATAACCAATAAGGATGGTACGTACAATGTAATAGTAAAACCAGTGAAAACCCTGTTTAAATCGTTTCTCAAAATCCCTGTTTGACACCAAAACTAGTTAATATATAATCCAGACGGGTCTCAAGCCCAAAACCTCGTAATACGTAAAACAATTCATGATTGACATTAAAATCCATCAGACCATCAATGACTGATACCAAAGTAGTCCAATTCAAATCATATAATAAGCAGTTAAAATAGTTATGCATGCATCCATTTTATAAACCAAAGGTCCACTCACAAACGGTCCTCATTGCGCTACCAAACTGCGCTGTAACTGCCTCGAAGCAAAACCACAATCTCCGGGGTCTGTCCAAACACATCCAAAATACATCAAAAAGTCATTAACAGACTCTACAAGTTCATACTCAAAACCCCTAAAAAGTCCAATATCGGAAACATGTCTCGAACATGTATCCCGAGACTTTAAACCCCTAAATGATCTATCAAACGATTTCCGATCGACCCGAAACCAACACCATTAGATCCGGATCATCGAAATCTTTAAAATGGGACCAATCTTACCTCAAAATACTTGCCCACACTTGGGTCAAAGTCCCGGTCAACGCTGGTAAAAAAGTCAATGCTGATGTCATGGTCAACGATCAACGATGACATCAGCATGACAGGTCTGACACGTGTCATGTGTCAAGCTCTGACTGGTCCATGTGTCTCACACGTTAGTGCTGACTGTGCCTGACAGTTTTCCACGTGTCAGCCTGCTATTGGTCACGTGGCCTAACAATATGACAGATGATGACGTCACCCTACTGATGTCATCATTTTCAACCTCTCGACGGGTCACCCGTTTCACTGTAACGGGTCACCTAGACTCGCGACCCGACCCGATTCCAAATCCTTCAATTCTAACCCATTTTCAATCATGTTTAGTCCTACATGATCGTCTGGGTTCCTAGATGAATTATATGGGTTCAAAATCATGAAAATCAATTTAGAATTTACCTTCCAATGATGAACAATGTTGGTCGTTTTTTTGAATCGGTTTCCCGTCGATCCCGGCCTTCTCAGTCTTCGAAATCAACGTCCCTGATTTCGTATTAGACCTAGGATCACGTTGGAATGATAAAATGTAAGACCCGGTCTTGGAAGCAAGAACGGTGAGCAAGACCCGTGAGCTTGAGAAGCAAGATCGGTGAGCAAGACCCGTGAGCTTGGAAAGGTAAGATCGGTGAACGATCCCACATCGCTCGGGGAGGGAAAGGTGAAGTACCTTATATGTGTGGGCACGTATCTATCTAACACAAGGCCTTTTGGGAGCTCACTGGCTTTGGGGGGGATTGGAATCCCAAAGTTAAGCGAGTTGAGGCTGGTGCAATTCCATGATGGGTGACCCCCTGGGAAGTTGCACCATGAGCTCCCGAAAACAAAACCGTGAGGGCGATGCCCAAAGCGGACAATATTGTGTTAGATGGGCCGGGTCGTGACAGAATGGTATCAGAGCCGGACCCTGACCGGAAGTGTGCCAGCGAGGACGCTGGGCCCCAAGGGGGGTGGATTGTAAGACCCGGTCTTGGAAGCAAGAACGGTGAGCAAGACCCGTGAGCTTGAGAAGCAAGATCGGTGAGCAAGACCCGTGAGCTTGGAAAGGTAAGATCGGTGAACGATCCCACATCGCTCGGGGAGGGAAAGGTGAAGTACCTTATATGTGTGGGCACGTATCTATCTAACACAAGGCCTTTTGGGAGCTCACTGGTTTTGGGGGGGATTGGAATCCCAAAGTTAAGCGAGTTGAGGCTGGTGCAATTCCATGATGGGTGACCCCCTGAGAAGTTGCACCATGAGCTCCCGAAAACAAAACCGTGAGGGCGATGCCCAAAGCGGGCAATATTGTGTTAGATGGGCCGGGTCGTGACATAAAATACGTCCAACAACACTTAGAAAATCGAGTTTAGATTTGGGTCAAAAATGGGTTTTCAGGTTTTACCTTGCCTGTGTGCTCTCCGTCGTGCTTAGCCGTCTCCGTCATCTCTCCACGTCCCTTCTCTCTCACTTCCTTAGTGAAACACACAGAAGATGATGGTATAATGGTTGGGTTGGGGTGGTGAGTTGTGTTTGTGTGTTTGGGTTTGAGAGGGTTTCAGGTTACATAGAGACAACTGAGGGAGGTGGGATGCATGAACCCAAATTAGATCCAAAAGCATGGGGGAATGGGCCAATGGGATAGGTGACACTTGTCACTCATCCATTGGTCCACTCAGATATTTTGGGCCAATTAAAAAGTGACACTGTACACTTACCTAGATTTACGTGAATAATACCCGTATCCGTTCGTGGCCCATAACTTTTCTGTCCAACGTTCGATTTCGACGTGTAGCCTGTCTACGGACTCGTGACATCCTGATTTATGTAACAGACATTGGTCAAAGTCGAACAAATATCTCGGGTCAAAAGTCAACATTTTACCTTTATCAGAGACAAACCGGTCATTTTACATTAAATTTCCGACTTTACAAGATTCAGGTTGTTACATATCAGGTGGAACCAATTGATGTATTACTCAAAAATGGAATTCATTCTCTTTCAATAATATCTCTAGTATTATTATTCTATTATACTAGAGACTTTATTAAAAGAGAATAAATTCCCTTTTTTTTAGAAATACATCAATTGATTCTACCCGATAACTCAAGTAACCTAGTGCTTGAGACGAGTTTACGTCTATATAGTGTGTATTAGAATTCGATTGTTTGTGATCAAATTAAGATTTAAGTGGAAGCATAAGTAATTATGAATTCAATTTTTTTTTAAATAAAATCAAAATTAAGTAGAACACACTGATAATAAATTGTTGGTTATATTAGAAAATTAATTAATTAAAAAAACAAATCTCTATAAGTCTAGATATGAAAAGAAGCTTTGTTGGAACATGATATTATTAGTAAATATGGCGGAGAGTGTTTTGATTGATTATAGGTTAATCCATCATGTGATTAGAGCAAGATGGGAAGAGAACGAGAAAGTGAATTATAAAATTATAGAATAAATTAAAATTTTGGAGATATGTAGTTGGTTAGCTTGACTAATCACTAATCCAGCGCAGTGCTCGAATTTAAGCAAATACACATTTATGTCTTATTTGATATATCGTATTATACTGACTATTTCAATTAGATAGACTAATCTATCTATCAGATAAATTGACTATTTGATCAGACATTTTATGCTCCACCAGATTAAAATGTTGATTATATTATATTGGTCGGATTATATTATAATAGTTGATAAAACATATTTATATCATAAATATTAATTATGAATATTACTATTATTATTATTATTATTTATTTTTAATTAATTATTGATATGTTATTATTATTACACTTTTCAAAATTGCTAGTTATCTGACTATTTAATATAGATAGTTTGAGAGTATTATTTTAGTGTATCTGGACCATATAAAGATTCCCAATTGTATTAACTTGTACGGGTCAAATTAGTACCAATGATACTAAATACTAATTTCGTATTATTTTATCCTATTTGATTTCTTATACAGTGTACCAAACGCAACCTTATACTTTTGTTTTATTCATTCTTTCATGCATGGCTCTGTGTGATTGTGAAAGTCCCATGAGGTCAATACATGTTTTGTTGCCACGTATCTATCTCCATGTGATTTTAAGGCTTAATTTAATGGATTAATCAACCAATTAAGAAATTATCAGCACATTCAGCAATGGACCACATGCATGCCAATGGAGCTGCATTTATCTAAT
The DNA here is from genome assembly GCA_032719365.1 of Prinsepia uniflora. Lineage (NCBI taxonomy): Eukaryota > Viridiplantae > Streptophyta > Magnoliopsida > Rosales > Rosaceae > Prinsepia > Prinsepia uniflora. Next base: position 17,096,100 of record CM064865.1, on the reverse strand, counting down.
TTTCTTCAACTAAAATAAAAATCTTTACAGGAGATATAAAAAAACACACACAGAGTATCGAGTCTCCCCATCTTCTCAGACTCTCAGTGGCCTCCAACAAACGCACCTCTCCCGTTCCCCATAACTACTGTACCGTGGAAGCAAGGAGACGATAGGTCTCCACCAAACGCACCTCTCTCATCCTCCATAACCACTGCAAGGTGGAATGTGGAAGCAAATGCCCCGCTAAGGGGTGTAATTTGCTCTACCTAGATATATGTGTACTGTTGTACACTTATTTTCGAAGGGCCCATGCTCAAAATTTGAGGTCGGGTTGAAAACTATCACTGGGCGTTGTAGGGCCCAATAGCGGACGTCCAGGCCCAGTCCAATAGAAATATCATTCGGAATTGCAGAAAATCCCGGAAGCCTCTCGAGAACCTAAGTTAAAAAACCGCCGGTTTTTGTTTCTCTGTCGGCCATCGCAGTTTTCAGTCTCCGCGTCTCTGATGGTAAGTAAGCTAATCCCTCTCTCCATTGCTGTCTCTCGCTCCCAAATTTCTTCATCCGTCTCTCTATTTCAGGAGTTGCAGCAAGACCAACCAGAGTCTCAGCCGCTGGAAGACTGCTTGAAGCTATTGAAGGGCGAGAGAGACGAGCAGCGACTTGCCGGCCTTCTTCTAGTCACCAAGTTTTGCAAAGGCGACGATCTCTCCTCTCTCCAGACCATTTACAATGCCGTCGGTGTCGGCTTTCTCGATCGACTTCTCAGGACTGGTACCTTTTACACACCCCTTTTATTTTCTATTTGATAACTTATCACTTTATGCAACTTTTTGGAAGCTGAAAGTGAATTCGGAGTTAATATCTAGCTTTAATTATGAGTCATAGGAGGAATTGAAATTACAGGACTTGGAATTTTGGTTGTGTTTGGTTAGGGATGGGAAAAGGAAGCATTAGTAGCCATGGAAATGAAAATCGTGATGCGTATTTGCAGCTATCAGTTACTATTCTTGCTTCCTTCTGTCGTGTTCCGGAAATTTCTGCTTCAAATGACATGGTTTCGAAGATTCCACTGTTACTCGAAGTTTTATTGCAAGGGTGAGGTTCTTATCTATAGCGTTTCTATGCTAGATGCTAGAATGCTTAAATACAACACTAATTTCTTAAAGGAAGTGATTTTCCTACTACCATTTTCTCTTTGTGCACTCCAATATTTGTAGCCGTCAGATTAGTTAAATTAAAGAAATCTCAATGAACAGAAACAAACTGAAGAGTGCAATAAGAGAAAATTTATTGCTAATTTGTAGTTCAGGTAATTTGGTTTTTGCTAATTTTGCATTTTCTCCATTAACCCGATCAAGTTAATTGGTGAGAGTGCAGGTCGGGGTCAGCTGTTCTTGAAGAATGCTATGAATTTCTGTATTTGGTTTCGACAGCTTCTGAAGACGGAATCATGAAGCTGTACACTTCTGGGGGTATGAAAATGCTGTCTGCTCATATGTCTATCTTGCCAGACGGTAATTGTTCTCATCTTTTACCTAGCTTGCTCTGTAGCCCTATGGGAATCTTGTTGGTGATCTGTTATTACGCCCTAAACTTTTTTGCGTTATGGAAATGTGGGAAACTGTGAAATCGGGATTTATTCGTGTCCATTTTGATAAGATAGCTCTTTTGGTTACTAGTGGGATTAGTTCCTTAGTTTAAAATGACAAAGAATTGATGAGATGGAAATTTCTACAGGTTCTCATAAGATGGAGTTAGCTATGAAACTTGTGCAACTGATTCTAAATAAAGTGTCTCTTGACTTTATTAACAATGATTATCTTCCGGAGCTCTCAATGATTGTGAGTTCAATTTCTTGATATCCTTTTACTTGAATATTTGTCAATATTGAATTTCATGTTTAACCCTCCTCGATTTAGTATTCTTGCTGATTAATAGTCTGCTTTAATATAGGTGGCTGCAATAACAAGGCAATTTGCTGTCTTGCATAATGCTGTGAAATTTTATGCACTCCACATACTGTCTGCCGTCCTCTCATCAAACTATTCGGTATGCAATCTTTGTTTATCTCTCTTTAACAGAAGAATAGGAATGTTTATTTGGCCGAATACGCAACTTAAATGATGAATGGTTTCTTGTCAAGTTTGATGGTTAGACAAAATAAGGCTCTTTTAGGTGCAAGTCCCTCAGTTTCTCTGTTTGTAATCATTTATGTCCTATGTTATATCAGAAGCTCTTTAACTAATTGTGGCATATTCTGGGTATTTTTTCAGCCTCCACTTTATGATTCTCTTCGGGTACTAGACAAAGATTTTCCAAATTATATGCGCAATGGTATTGCGGCCATTCTACAAAACCGTGTTGGTAAGTTGAACTACGCTATTGAACAATTTATGTCATATTTCCTTCTTACAGATTAATTGTTGAAACTGAATGCTTTGTCATGTAGAGAATTTATGTCAGTATCTGGTGTTTTTGCATTTGTTTTCATTATCTTCCAGTGATTTGAGCTGGGCTGGCATTTTCCCCCTTTTTCTTTCCGCTGTTAATTTATATTTCAAGTCCTGAAAATTAGAGGCATATTGACGTTATTTTCTTGTGATCTAAATGCAGCACATACTGTAAAGCTTCAGGCACTTATTTTGGCTGAGTCTATGGTAACGATATTTGGGGAAAGATGGTTGATAGGTCAGATCAATTTCCCTGATGTCAAAGATCCCATTCCAGTTGACAGGTCTGTTATGTCTGGTGATGGGTTTAAGCCATCTGAACAATCTATAAATACATGTCTGCATGTCCGAGTGTATGGATATATATCTTGGTGGGTTGACAGTCAGTCCATGTTTGTGCCTTCATTCTTTCAGGTGCCTAGTGCTTGTACTGGAGCAATCAAGGGTTGAAGTCGCTGTTCTTCTTAATGAGCTTGCCCAGTTGAAAGATGAAGCATCCAAGAAATCTTCTGCCCCTCCTGATGCAATAGTTTTAAAGAAACGAAATGTGGCTATTGCCTTTTCATTACTTGAAAAGATCATTAGCCTAATATCAAATTCCAGTGAGAATGAAGGTATGGCTTAATTGTCAAATTTCCTTTTTTGGGAATTTCAGCAATATCTTAGGTCTTGTGATGAAGGCATGGATGGAATGCGTCTGGAACGCTATTTTGAACGTTCTTTTATTTAGTAGGTTTTCAGTTTTTTGTCCTTGCATTTGTGTTGGCTTGCAAGGTGGCTTTTAGGTACAATAGACACTAATCTTTTATTTCAGTCAATGATGTAAATCATCTATCTGCATTTTCAGGGGACCTTATTGATGAAAATACTTTCATGAAGGCAATTAAGGGTCTTAATGAGACAATTGGCTTAGTTCTTGAATATTTGCAAGATGCAAAGGTAACATGGTGATTTTATAGCGTTTGAAATCTGCCAAATTACTTTACATTATCTAATGCATTGATTCTACAGGAACATGGGCAAAGGAAGGGAGATGATCTTCTTGCTTCAGTACGGCTTATTGGGAGGTATTGTTCATTGAGAACATGGGCAAACATTTTTTTTTTCAAATTACTAATTTGGAAAGTTTCTAGCACATAAGTTTGTTCACATTTGAATGTACTTTTCTTCAGCTTGATTTTCCAAGTTTTGAAATGAGGATGTTTGAATTTTCTATTGATGCTAATATTGTCCGTTTTTGAAATGATGACTTTTGAATCTTCTATTGATGCTAATATTAGTTGTCCGTTAATGACCTTGTGGTTAGTATAATGTAAACCTCAATATTTCTAAGATTACAACTTCAGTTGCTCTTGGGTGGAACTTAGCCAAGGTGATGTAGGCTTGGAGTAGCATAGGTCTTCGGTCTAAATCTTATAAATAAAAGGCATAAAGATTAATATTTAATGTACCAAAGGCCAATTGAAATGAACCAAGAAACTTTAGTCTAAGCGGTGAGAGTTAAATGATATTTATGTTGATGCTATACTGGCCAGTATTTGAATCCTGCCAATGCATGTTATGAGGAACTATTGGTGCATGTATTGGATGAAGAAAAATTATTTCCCATCACAATTGATATTTGAATTATCGATGTTTTACTGTAAGCTGATGTTTTTGTTTCAGATATCTTGCAGAAACACCCCTTGCATGCAAAGAGACTGTGAGAGAACTTTTGCAGTTTATGCTTTCTATCGAAGGTGAAGATGAACCAAGGTATATTAGCTCTGAATAATTATTTTCTAATAGGCTGAGAAACTTTAGGTGTTTCTAATCTCTGAAATTATTCCTCATTTACAATTTGTCTGAATGACAGCCCATTCTATTCTATTTGTTTTTTGCTTCCAATGCTGTGCCAAATGACAATGGAGATTGAAGACTGTAAATCTTTGACATCTTGTGAAGGCCATAATGCCGTAAGTGTCTGACTATATCCTCTTATGTAAAATACTAGCTCTTTACATTTCTGCAGTTTGTTTTTAAATTTTATCTAAAGGCCACAGGCAGTATATTCAAGTGGTCCCCATTTGTTTAAGTCTGCAAAAGCAATTTAAGCAATCATATTAAATCTACTTGCAGGTTGCTGATTGCCTTGTAAAATTGATTGGGCCACATCGCCATATGGTTGAGGATAATAGTTGCATCTTTTTGGCATGTGACACAATCTTGAACGTTCTTTTAAAGGTTGTGAAATCATCATTTTATATCAACGTATTAAATTATATGCAATTTGATGAACATATTCTGCTTCCTTTTCATAAACAGAAGGAGCAATTGCGAATCCCATTGGAGGGCTCAACTCTTGTTGATTTATTGAAAGCATTGGCTTATTGGACAGGTAGCGTCGTTTGGCTTCCTTTACCTATAACATGTGCAATGTAACTGCTCATTTATGGTGAAAATCACTTGCCATCTGGAATTTTTTAATGTTTGCCAATTATGCCTTTGGTATTGTACTAAAATCATATTGGCTGTTTATCCTGTTCATCTTTTGAAAGCAGGAATATTTTGGAGAGTAGCCCACTTTTATTCATATATTGAAAGCAGTAACATTTTTGGGAGTACCTTTTACTCCCAACTGGTTAAACTTCAGATCCTATAACTTGGTTTCAGGAGCAAAAGACTACTGGAAGCACTTTTTTGTTTTTAGATTAGAAATCCCCTAATATTAAATATATTTCTCTATTTTGGAGAGAGATTCATTTTCAATGGATTTCCATTTGTTGTAACTTACCATTTCTTTATTTCAAGTAGCTGATTTTAGTTATGGGTCCACTGCATTGTTTCAAAGGTGATACTGAGCTTACAGATGTAGTATCAGCTTTTTTTTTCTTTGTTTTCTTTTCATTCAGCACATGCTCTAACCTCTTATCTTTTCAGCTTTCTTATGCAAAACGAGATGTCATTGGTTCTTCATCTTAATTGATATTCTTGTGCACTGATTTCAGAAGACGCAAATGATCCCTCGATAATTATGATGGCTTCAAGCATTTGCACGCTGCTATTTGATATGACATCAGAGAAGGCTCTTCTTAAGCAACCTAACTTTGATGACAACACTCTCGATAGTTTGTCTCGTCTCTTTGCCAGAAGTTTGGCGTCATGGAGACAGGTAGACTGCATGATGTGATACTTATGGCCTTTTATATATATGCGTGTCCAAAATGGAGACTGTTCCTGCCTGCTGCATGCTACCACGTTTTAATTTTCTCAGTGAAACAGAGGTTGCTTGTTGTAGCCCTTTCAAAACTGAACGGTGCTTGGATCTTTCAACTCCGTTTACATTTTCTGACTCTTGAATTGTGTGAATTGCTTTATTTCTTACTTTGCCTGTTGAAAATGGTATTCTTATAACGCGCCTGCTATCAAATTCATTGTAGGATATGAGTGATGCTGCTAAAGAACAAACAGATCTTCTTGAGATTGTGACGCAAGGTTTGTTTCTTCGGAATTTGTACCAATTTTATTCCCATCTGTTCCTGCATATTTGTGTGTTTGTGATGTTATCAAATTGTATACAATTTTAGCCAGAGCCTCGGATTATTTTCATGAAATTTTGATTGCTATGTCTTTCAGGATACTCTCAATGGGTGGATCGTTTCCCTCGTGTAAGGGAAACTGTTGAGAGATAGCTTTTGATCCGGAAGTTTTGAATCATTGGGTATTTCTTTTTGATCAAACGCTCTACAGTCCAGGCCAGCCAAAGGAGATTTTGCCTCTTTGCCTCAATAGATCTGTTTTGAATTTCAATTTGTAAAATTAGGATTCCTGCTGTAAATATTTAATTGTAAGTTGAAAAAAGAAAAAATAATAATACCTTTACACATGCTCACTAGTGTTCTCATAAATGATGTGCTAATATTTAATTTATTTTTCATTTTCTTTCGTTTTCTTCCATAATGAAAAATTGGCAATCATTTAATATACAAAATTTGATACTCCTATACTTGTTTGTTTTTAATGTTGTATTGTCAGTTAGGATAGAAATATGAAACTAAAAAGTGCATCTTTTTGCTCTGTACGACGCCCCCACGCTTCCTTTCCTCAAAACCTCCGCCGATGATCTCAACAAGTCCTCCAAGTCAAAGCTGTAAACACCGCCGTGGAAGAACACCAGCTTGTTCCTCTCCGCCTCCGTGGACCCAATCGTGATGCTGTCTTTAGACGTTCCCACCTCTGCTGCTGCCGTAATAGGTGGCTTTGGGAGCTTCGCCAGCCGCTTCCGCCATTTCCAGAGGCATAGCAAGAGAACAAGAGATTGATCGACCTCGAATGAGCTTTGATGAAGTGAATCTTCAAATTCAGGGGACCAAACTGGTTTCATCTTTGATCGAGAGGAGGACCAAGTTGAAATTTTTATTAAAATTTGAAACTTTGAATTGGGGTTGTGATCAAATTAGTAATTAACTCGACAATCCTCCAAAAATTCAGTATTTTTTCATAAAGATAGTAGCTTCAAGGTGAGTTTTCAATTTTAATTTGGGTTAGTGAAAAATTAGTGATTAATTTATGGCTTATTACTCATTTTGCTCTCTTAATCAGACATTAAATATTACTTTGCTCTCCGAAATGGATCTAATTCCAATGTGCAGCTACAACTGCACTTCTGGTAGCATCGTTACTTCATCCCTTACCCCCTGTTAGTAATGTCATCACTAGTGCTCATGTGGCACCTATGTGGCAACACTTCAAATGGAAACGATGTAAGTTGAAGTTGGGGTTGGATGAAGCGGCAAAATAAGTCCCAATTCAGGTGACATTAAAACCCTATAGAGGGAAATTTGGAAACTTCATCCATTATCCCACCAAAATCGTGCCATTATAAACAAAGGTGAATCAAAAGTTACAACCCATAAGGAAGTTAGAATCGAGCATGGAGGATAACAAGAGTGGAAGGTTCATCCCATGAAGATGGTTTTGTGGGAATATGGCGAGCATGAAAACGTTGTGGAAGGATGAAAATCCAGGAAAAAGGTTTGTTGTCTGTCTAGATGCTAAGGCAATTAGTAATGCGTTTTGATATTCGATCATCTTTCTACTGTTTCTGGGTTTTGTTTATGGATTTTTTTTCATCCTTCATTTATCTATTTCTGAGTTTTCCCATTGTTCCTTGCTTCGTTTCTGCTTAATTTATGGGTTCGTGCTATGGGTTTTGTGTATGGGTAATGAGTTAAGTTTTCGGCTATGTTCCTTACTGCAAAATTATCTGAATTTGACTTAATTTTTGCGTTGGTTGGCTGGATTGTTGAATTTGTATGTGAATTTGCTTGACTGGATTGTTGAATTTATGGGTTATAGGTAATGAGTTAGGTTTTCATCTTTGTTTGGCTGAGTTTTGTGTTGGATTGTTGAATTTGATATGTTCCTTGTTGTGAGTTTGTATGTGTTTTGTAGGTTGGACAAGTTAGAGGTAGAATAAGAGCTATGGTTTGTGATTTTTGGGAATGGTTTAATCCGAAAATGTGCAAGAGATCATTGACGACAATTTCGGGTTTGTTAAGAAAACTTGATAGAGTAGAAGAACATGTGTTGAAGCTAAAGAGGAATGTGATCAGGCTTTGGATTACACTCTTGGTAACTTGGGTCATAATGGTTGGCCTCATCTTCAAGCCTTCACTTTAGTTATGTATTAGGTTTTCCACAATCCTTCACAATCATCTTCAAGCATGATTTTGGAATATGTAAGCTTTGTATGTAAACAATGATGATTTGTGAATATGTAAGTTTTGTATGCTTGGTAAGCTTTGTATTCTGCACCTTTGTTAGGGTTTTGGTAATGTATTATGAAAGTAAGTTTGGTGGATTATGGAAATATGTAAGCTTTGGATGCAAACAATTTTCCATCTACTTAGTATGAATGGAAGCACCATATATCATCTCATGTATCAAACCATACATCAAACTAGTCCCAAAGTGCTTTATATATCAAAAGAGGACAATAGTTTGAAATTTATAAAAGAAAAATGCCTAGCCTGCCATATAACTATCAAGTGACCTAATGGTATGTGCAAGACTTAACAAAAGAGGCCAATAATTTGAAAGTAAACAAAAGAGGTCAATAGCCTGCCAAATAACTAACAAGTGACCTAATGTAAGAACTATTTCTGCACACGTTTTGCGGGTGACTTGCATCTCAGCTTCCTTCCACTTGTAACAGGTGAACTGTCACTTGGATGAGTGTCATGGGTAGCGGATGGCGGTGGAGTTAGACAATATTATTAGCTGGTGGCTGTTGGAGCACTAGGTGCAGTTGCTGCTGGTGCACTTGTTGTTGCTGGTGCTGTAGCTGAGGATTTGTTGCTGGTGCGTTGTCTTGGGGTAATGAATGGCTTTGCCTCTAGAGGATTGACATCCTTACTTCTTGTCTACCTTCGAACCTAATAAAAAATAATCACACAACCGAAACTAAGTCAATCACACAAGCAGATTCAATTGCAAATCTCAAGCCACTTGAAATACATTGAAAATTAAACTGCCTCACTTGGCACAGTACCCGTGGGAAGCTTGGCCGTGCTTTAGCTGCTAGTGCAGGCCCAGTTGTTGGTGCAGGCCCAACTACTGGTGCAGGCCCAGTTGCTGGTGCAAACCCTATTTCCGCAGCTGCTGGAGGATTGCCCGTCTTGCTTCTTTCCTACCTTCAAACCTAAAAGTGATACAATCACTCTTAGCACCCTACTTCAATCATACATCCCATAATAAGTCCATCACACTTCACAAACCATTACAATCACACTTCACAAATTACTTGAAACACACTGAAAATCAGACTGCCTATACCTGTGGAGAAAAATGATACTATAATGACATGTTATGGGTGTTAAGTGATACTAATAGTACAGAATCAGGTAATTTAGTGATACTAAACCTAATGCTCATGGTTGTTAAGCGATACTAAATCAGGTTATTATAGGAAATAAACAAGTGCACCTTTTATGCATGTGTGAACGTTAAAGCATGAAAATCAACTGAGATTTATGATAGGATGCTTACCGGCAACTTATCCAATCTTGATCTTTTGGCTGCAACCTTTTTTTTTCCTCTTCTCTTAATGACGTTTGAATCTTTCTTTAGCTGCAAGGTCAACGGGTTGGGTGTAAGCATTTCGGCTATGGCCCTCAAAACCACAATTACACACTTTAGGGCAGAGTGGTATCGAGGGAACCTCGTACGAGGTGCAAGTGGATCCTTGTTCTGACTTCGCTTTCGTTTAGTCGTGGTCTCCTGGGCTGCTTACGATACTTTGGTGGCTTTAAAACAGGTGCACCAATATTTTCCCACTGATCCTCACTTGGCACAGGTTTGATTATTCCTTTATAGGTCCTGGTATAGGCTGCATGGGAGTAGAACTCATGGACATACTCCTCCAGGTTGCCATTGCCTCTACTAATGGCACTGCATGTGCACAAGGAATCCCAATGTAACGACCCATCTCTAATTTTAAGGATTAATTAGGGATTAATGACGGATTAGCGAGGCTAATTGGGGATTAGCCGAGGATTAACGGACGATCGGGGCGAAATTACAATTTTGCCCCTAGACGAGGGAAAAAAGGTTTACTTTTGACCCCGGGAGGTATGATGGCTGAGGGCCGATGACCGTTACGTAGATCGTGTCAATACGAATCCGTAGACAGGTGGCACGTCGAATTCGGGCGTTCGACGGAAAAGTTACGGTTCACGAAAGTTCGAACGACCGATTGCACATTTTTCAAGACGGAGGCCATTTGGAATTAAGTGGCCCCAGATTTTTAGGACATGCCCAATGGATGAATGACAAGTGTCATTCATCCATTCCCCATCATTTTCCTGTTCATACATATCCCCTCCTTTTTTCTTTTCTGTTCGACCATTTTCCCCACCAAACCCGACCAACCCTTTGAAATCAATCCAAACCCTTCCCTCATCTGATCGTGTTTGAGACCAAGAGAGTGAGATGAGGGCAGGATGATGGTGGTGGCAGGCCAAGGACGATGCCGCCTTGGACGACGGAGGAAAACCGTGCAAGGTAAGCTCGATTTTGCCCAATTTTCATTATTTTCGATTTTGTACGTTATGGGTCGTTTTAATTGATTAGAATGGGTTTATTAGATTGTTTAGGAAGTTTAGAGATGGTTTTGAGTGGTGGTTAGTGGCTGAGCAGCCCAGGGAGGAAACTGGGAACTTGGACCGTGAGGGAGGAAATTGAACCAGTGGGATTTCGTGGGGTTTTCATGGTTTTGATCACACCATTAGGTTCCTAGGATCGAAATAGGAAGAATGTAATTGGATTGGAGGAAAAAGGATGAAAATTGACCGACATATGGGGCTGGACCGGATTACAGAAGAGAACCGGACTGGCTGGTCAGACCCAGTAGGCTGAAGGACATGGATGACCCTGTGTAGGCGCGTGAAGCCCGCGCACAGGGCCATTTGAAGGCGCGTGACGACGCGTGGGGAGGTTTTTGGGGAAATTTCCAACATGTAAAATCATCTATTCGATGTAACGAACATTTTGGGACTGGTTTCGAGTCGAACATACATTGTCTCGATATAGTTCGGGATGTCTGAAGGTTTAGGATCGCGTTAAAAATAGTTAAAAATTCTGAAAAATTAAGGGGTTTTAGTGAGAGGTTAATTAAGTAGTTGGTAACCCTCTAAAGTGATTTGGACAGGTTTGGAAACCCCGAAGACGGTGATTGACCTGGGAAGGCGTACGGTGCGTGTATCGAGGCGGCAGCTCAAACGGTTTGTGAGTGGAATTTCTTTTATAAATCGATGCATGCATAAATGTTTTATATGTGTTTATGAACATATTTTGTGATTCCATGAGTGCATTTATGTGTGTGTTTACGTATTGGCACGTATTTCAAGGTTTTCAGTTTTATACGTGCTTATACGCGTTTATGGTTTCGATTTTAAATGAAATGGTTTTGAAAGGTAAAATCGGGCATGAGACCAATTCGGTTTTGGTTTTGATTCGAGCATGTGGGCCTATTGATGACCTACAAATCAGGGTCGTGGTCGCGACGGGGGCTGTGTGCACGGCGACCGACGATTCAACGCTCGCCTCCAGACTGTGGATGTGTTCCTTCCGGAGAGGTCACGATGCACGTCCCGAGGTTGAGCAGCCACTGGAGGCTTGACTTCGGAGTGCAGATGGTATAGGAGATCGATCGGTGACGTGTGCACCATGCCCTAGAGATGGTCGCAGTAGTGATATGTTCACGGCGACATACCAGGATTGTGAGCGGTCCTGGACTGATGGTTGCACGTATCACTATGATCGAAATCGTGACTGACCCTGAGGTTTTGGGCTTGATGCCCAGTTGATTTTGAGTTTGGGATTGATGCCCAGTTAAATTGTGATATCGGGCTAGAGGCCCAGTTGACTTGTGGTATCGGGCGTGAGTCCCATTTGTGGTTTTCCATACTAGTATGTATATACCCTCCTTATGAGCGTATTGGTCTCCTCCAAACGTCGTTGATCCTGGAGTGTCACGATCCACTGCTTGGAATGAGTGACTCTAAGAGGGAGTACATTCCAAGAGTGATGAGATATGGTGTAGTCTCAGATTGGGTCCATAGACCGTCCTCCAGACATCGTAGATCCTGAATTTTGGACTATTCCTCCCAGACGTCGTAGATCCTGGGGGTAGACTCGGAGTGAGACACCGAGTAGTGTGCACACTTAGAGATCTATCGTGACAGGTTATTGATTGGGCACATGACGTGCCGAGGATGGGGATTACATATATATATGTTTGGATGAGTTTTCACTAAGACAGATTTTGGGCTGAGACCCATGTGTGTTGGATTTGGGATGAGTTCCCACTTATTTTGGATTTTGGGCCAAGGCCCCGTGTTCTATGTTTGAGAAATGGTTTTCGAATGCATGCATGTTTTTAGTGAAGGGAATAAAGGTCTTTTTATGAAATACTTTTATAAATTAATTATTTTGTCCACTCACGGTTTTGATATTTTGAATGCCTTTTAGGTTGATCGCGGATGCAGGCTGTAGCAGAGATCGAGACATCACATTCCTCCTCCAGATCCTGGGGCTCTCTAGTAGTCTCGGTTGGGCTAAGGACAGAATTATCCCTAGTCTGACACTTCGTGTCAGGCGGGAGCAGGCACGTCCCACGTTAATCTCGGGGGATTTGGGATGGGTCCTGACACCCATTCAGCTGATAACTTATACAAGAGTATGTGCTAGCATTCAAGTCAACTGAAAATCATTTTCCATGTGAATTCTTCACCTCAAAGCTGTTCCCACCACAATGAGTGGGAATCAAGCTTTGACCAATCTTTGTATTGACCTCCAAAATCCCTTGGATTCTTTTACCAACCAGATGATTCTCCCAATTACCACCTGCGTTTCTTCTCTTGGTCATGAATGTCGTTAGGTATTGCCTAATCTTGTCCACCATAGACATGATAGGCTTAGCCCTAAATTGGAGAATGGCTTTGTTGAAGGACTCAGACAGATTATTGAGCAAAATGTCGCACTTAGCTTTTGTCCTAAATTGACTTCTACACCACTGTTTTGCATCCCTTTACTTAGCCAATTATGATCAGGTGCATTGAGAAGTTCTATTTGTCTCATCTCTTCATTATACCATGACATAGCAATGGCCCTAGCAATCTTCTTGAGCTGCAGCTTGACATCCAACCCTTTATATGTTGTATTGAGGTTCTCGTATAGATGCCTCAAGAAATGCCTATTTTCCGCATTAGGGAATACTTGGGTCACTGCATCTAAAAGCCCCTTTTGCTTATTGGTCATTATCACTACACCCTTATCATTCTGAATTTTAAGAGCCCCCTTCAACAACTCCATAAATCACCACCAAGTACTGAAGTTTTCAGCTTTACATACAGTATAGGGAATAGGAAAGATCCCATTGTTTGGATCCACTCCTATTGCTGCCAACAATTTTCCTGGATGATTGCCCTTAATGTGGCATGCATTAAAACCAACGAAGAGCATGCACCCTTTCATCCAACTGTCTTTGCAATCTTTAAAACACACATACAATCTCTCAAATCGAGCCAAACCATCAGCTTGCAATTCAGACTTTATTTTCACCGTAGAACTGGGATTAGTCTTCAAAACTTGAAGGCAGTGTTTACCTAACAACTCATATTGCCTTAGATATTTACCGTCAACAACTTGCACTGCACTGGCCCTTACCCTAAAACATGCTACCCTAGATGATCGTATCCCATGTTCTGCACTCACCAAGTCCTAGAATTCCACCCAATCCCATTTTTTGCTAGCAAGTTGCCTCCCATACCTCCAAGTCAGCCACTTAACATTGGCATGTATGTTCTTAGTCACTACAGCACAGTTGTGCTCACCCTTTAATTCCTCAATTCACATAATCTTGGACCCTCATATCATGGATGCATATATTTTTCAATCACATCTATCTAATTCTGTTTGGTTGATTCCTTTTGAATGTCATTTGCCTTTCAGTATTAACTGAATAGACTCTGACAGCTTCCCTAAAAACGAGAGCTGATTCAAACTTCTGCCCCAGCTGAAAATGTGGATCCTTCATCTTCATATCGAGAATAAAATCCCTTGTCTTTGGAAGACGTTTCTTCTCAATTTTCTTCTGTTCCAAGTCATCATCTGAATCTTCACTAGCTGTAGCAATCCCAGGTGACAAGGGAACATCTATTTCTTCAACCTCATTGTCAGCCTATGGAAGAGGAGGAACTACCCCTTCTTCATTCGTCTGGAATATGTCATCATCATCACTTAGACATATTTCCTGCGTATCTCCTTCACCATAACCATCATCTTCAAAATGCTCAGTCTCGGATTGCTCACTATTATCATCATACGTATCATTAACCTCCAATTCTTGCACCCATTGCCTCTGTCCACTCCTTTTAGGTTGATCAATAGTATAATTTTCCACCTCTTCTTGGGCTCTTTGCCTCTACCTGCGCATTACGCCTCTTGGTTGTACTGTAGGTTTCCTCAATTCAGGTCCACTATCTTCAGGTTCATCAACAGTATCATTTCCCTCCAATTCTTCATCTTCATCTTCTTCATCTTCATCATCTTCACTACTTTCATCATCCACTCGAATTTCAAACAATTCATCATCACTATCACTATCATCAGCATTAGCATCACAATCTTCATCTTCACGACTGGGATAAACTGGCACATATTCTACATTTTCCTCCTGAGTTGTGTTTGGACCAGTATCATCACTTGGACCAGCCTCTCCTGTGCTTAAACCAACATCTCCAGTGCTTGGACCAGCTTCTAATGTACACACCAGATCCGCATCTGTCACTTGGTCCACAGGATAGGAAGCATACACATGCATTACTTTCTCAAATGTCCTTGAAGACTTTCTAATGAGTGCCAATAGCTGCTAATCTGTGGATACCTTAAAAAACTGTCTACTAGCTTTATCTTGTATGTAGAAATTTACCTTATGCTGAATATATCCTTCCTTCTTCAATAGGGCATTCAATTCAACTAATGATGAATACTCCAAACAACATCAGTCATACCATTTCAATGCCCTGTCCACATATCTCCAATCTCCTTGTTTATGTACTATCCTTCCACCTTGGTGTAAGGCGATCGAGGCAATGTCATCGCAGTCCCCTTAAACAAGCAATAAAAAAATAAGTATTACTCACAAGCAAAAAAAAAATCCACATCCAACAGAAACTATATGAAATATCACATAATCAAAACCCTAACACCTAAATCTAAACTTATACTACCTATACCTCTACCCTAAACCTAAACCATAAACCCTAAACTTAAACCATATACCTAAATCTAAACCTAAACCTAAACCTAACCCTAAACATAAACCTGCTACATAAACCTAAACATACTGCCTAAACCTAAAGCCTAACTGAACAGCCTAAACCTCCAGGATAAACCTCAAGGTTAAACCTAATGTATAACATTTAGTTTGAACCAAAAGCCAACATCACAGTCCCATTCCCTATCACAATATCAATTATAATAAAAAAAAAATACTCATATGAAGTCTCTGTTCCAACCCTAAACCCTTTAATCCGAAATGCCTAACATTTCAATGCCAATTTCGAAAGCCTTAGCCCTAATCTCAAAGGTTACTAAAATG
Organism: Prinsepia uniflora; assembly: GCA_032719365.1. Classification (NCBI taxonomy): domain Eukaryota; kingdom Viridiplantae; phylum Streptophyta; class Magnoliopsida; order Rosales; family Rosaceae; genus Prinsepia; species Prinsepia uniflora. Next base: position 17,080,521 of record CM064865.1, on the reverse strand, counting down.
CCCATCCCTGAACCCCACACACTTCCATAACCACAACCTACTTTTCAAAGCCCACACTCACAACCTATTTTATTCACATCCACCAATAGCTAATAGTGTAACGACCCGTCCCAAAATTTCATGATTATTGAGATTAATCAAGGATTAATTGAGGATTATCAGGAATAATTGGGATTAATCGAGGTGAAATGACGATTTTTCCCCTAAAAGGGAAAAATAATTACTTTTGACCTAGGAGGTCAATTGCACGTGGATCAAGGTCCATTACATAGATCGAGAGATTACGAGTACGTAGACAGACGACACGTCGAAATTGGACGTCGTACAAGAAACTTACGGGTCACGGAAGGTTTAGTCAGTTTTATAGTTGCATGTTTTACGAGGCAGATTATACCTTTGTTGTCTAGTGGGCCCAAAATATATGTTTTAGGGGTCAATGGATGAGTGACAAGTGTCACCCATCCCATTGGCCCTTTCCCCAACATGCATGCATCTCTCCCTTCTCTTTTCATTTCCTTCTACCCGAAACCCACTCCACCATTTTCTATCATCTTCCTCATCAATTTGTTTTGCTTGAGAGAGAGAATGAGAGTGAGGGAGAGGCTAAGAGAATGAGTGTGTTTTGCTTGGGGATGACCTGAAGCCAAGGTTTTGTTCTATGAGGTGTTTTGAGTGTGTAAAGGCCAAAATGGACAATGTTGGACGCTGGGAGGAGCTCAGGTGAAAGCTTGAAGGTGACCCGCAAAGGTTCAAACTTGACAGGTGAGTCTGTAGATCCATTCCTAGGATAGAGATGAGTGTTTAGGGTGAAAGAATGGCGAAAAAGGCTGAGATATGGTTGGGTCAAGGTCGCGGGTCGAACGACCCGTTACAGTGAAAAGGGTCGACCCAACTGGAGGTTGAAGGCGATGATATGGCAGTCCACGCCATCTTGTCAGGCCACGTGGCTAACCAAGTGGTAACACATGGCGAGGTATCAGGCTGATTCAGCATCGATGTAGCAGTGCCACATTAGCGTTGTCAGACCACATGGACCAGTGAGGTGGTGCCACGTTGTATTATGTCAGAAAGTTGTCAGATTGTCAGGCTGACGTGTTAGGTGACATGGCAAGTCCACGTCAGCACTGTCAGACCACGTGGACTAGTGATGTGGTGCCATGTGGCAGCGATGATATCATCAGTGACGTCAGCGTAACATCATCATGTGACACGTGGCACGTGTCAGAGGGTGACACGTGATACTAGTCACGGAGTGCCATATGGCAGGCTGTTAGAGCTGTCAGTTGTTAGATGTTAGTCTGATGTCAGCTAGCGCTGAAGTCAGCGTTGACTTTCATTGACTGAACTTTGACCGACGCGTGTGGGCTTGTGTGCATGAATTTAAGGTCAAACTGATCTTATTCAAATGGTTTTGACGATCTGAATCTAATGGTGGTGGTTTCATGTCGACCATAGATCGTTTAGTTGGTGTTTTGAAGGTTTTTCTCCTCGAGAAGCATGTTCGGGACGCGTTTTCGGTTCTAGGGTTTTTGAGGGTTTATTGTATGGACTTATATGGATTGTTGGTGACCATTGGGTGTGATTTGGACATGCCCGGACGTCCCGAAGACTTCCGTTTGGCTTATAGCTCAGGTTTTGAACGCGCAACGTGGACCGTGTGTGAATGGACATTGTTTGATAAATGTTGCATGCATAAATGTTTTAATGATCTTATGAGTATGGTTTGAAATGCAAGGTTTGTATATTTCATTGAATGATGAATTGCATAAAGATTTATATATTGGTTTGATCATGGTTTGGAAACTAAAGATTTTTCGAATTTGCGTGAAAATGATATTTTGGGCTTGAGACCCAGTTAGCTAATGATTTTGACTTAGATTATAGTCAAATGTGAAATTGAATAGTGATTTGATTGATGAAATGGTTTTGAGTATTGTGAAATGAGAACTGGACACGGTTTTTATGATGTTTGTGGAAACCATGTTTTGGGCCGAGATCTTATGCAAAACAACTTATTTGATTTGAGATACAATAGTTTTATGAAAATGTGTTTCCATTTTTTTCACTATGACCATTCTTCGTGATTATTGATATGACTTCGGTAGGAATGAGTTTCCCCAGAGAGGGTCTCCGGTTGTGAATGTGTTTCCCCGGAGAGGGCCTCCAGTTGTGAATGTGTTTCCCCAAAAAGGACCCTATGATATGTTGCTCGCCTCCGGGATGTGTTGTGTCCCCCCTCCCCCGGAGAGGTTACGATACACTGCCTTAGTCGAGCAGCCGTGGAAGGCTTGACTCGGGAATGCTTATGATGTATGTTGAATGTCGGGTGTAAATGTGTTCACAGTGACGTGCTCGAACGTGAGCTGTCCTGGAGCTTGATTGACGCGTTACCTAGATATCGTGACTGATGATGATGGTATGAGGGTATGAGACAAATGTGGGATATATGGGTATGAGACAAATGTGGGATATGAGGTATGGGACAAATGTGGGATATGAGAATGAGTCACGAATGTTTTCAACTATTACTTATGTCCAAAAGTTTTCACATGTGTTGGTTTTGCGATGAAAGCATTGTTTTCATATGTATTGTTTTACTTGAAAGAAATGGTTTAATTGTTTATGCATGCATGCTTTACAAAACGGAGGGTTAAATGATGATTTAGGAAATTGGTTTTCCAAACTGTTTATTTTTGTCCACTCATACTTTTTCTTGGTTTTGGCACCCTCCAAGTTGATCGCGGATGTAGGCTGTAGTAGAGACCGAGGCATCACAAGAAGTTGTGTACTCTGGAAACCCCGAGTGAGTCACGGTAAAATCCTTAGTCTGACATGTGGTGTTAGATGGGAGCAGGTCATCCCACGTTAATCCTGAGGGATTAGGGATGGGTCCTGTCAGCTTGATATCAGAGTACTGAGTTACTCTTGTGGTGTCGCACACTGAGAGTGCACGATAGTTTTGCTTTAGATGTGATGTCTCTCCGATAATAGCCATGTCATCAAGCTGATAGTGAGGTTAAGGATATGAAGGTTAAATGGGAAAGGACCTAGGATTGGTTCGATTTAGGCATTAGATGTCGTGTTTTAGCAAGGTTGGATTCCGAGCAGGATCGATTTTTGTGTGGACCCAGCGGCTAGAGCCGTGGAGTTATGGGTTGATTGGATCCCATGATAGTGATTGAGCAGAGTTATGACCGATGGTCGGTTAGGATGGATGTGCTGCTAGGAGCAGCAGGGGTTGTTGACAACGTTTGATCATGAATGTTGAACAAAGTATCAGGAACGATTCTTGTTGGATCAGATCATGAGGTGGCCGATCTGTAGATCTCACGCTTTGAGCGGGTTGTACGGGCGATGGGTTGTCGTTATGAATGGTTTCTATAGATAACAATGAGCTTTTTGGATAGGTCTGCACAGGCTTGGTTGCAGACATTGCTATCTATGTGCTTGGATGAGATTACCGAGCTTTTCACCTCGGTCGTGTCAGGTTGCTGAGAGGTGAGGTTCCTACATTTGGAGCATGAGGACTTGACGATTACTTGGTATGAGCAAAGTTGTCTGGTTTAGATTCGCCATCGTACTCAATTGAGGTAGTAAGGCTTCATCGGTTTGTGTCGGGTCTTGGGAGTAAGACTCGAGTGTTGGTGTGGCATCTCAATTGGAGATGAGTTTGATGGAAAACCAAACAGTGATCAGATGATTCTGGCTATCGTCAAGGGCGTCTATATGATGCATTTTCTAGGGAGCTTAGACGAGGGACACTTCTAGCTCTGATTTGTCGAGTGGCAAACTTGCGAGTCGTAGTGGCCGATGAGCAGGATAGAGAAGATCCCGAGAAGGCTGGTTGAGATTGAAGTTATCGTTCCAGTCTAGTGAAACTTTTGGACACACGTACTACACCTGGCGTAGAGACAGATGTTTGATTTTACCTTGGCGAGTATGCACGAGTGTGGTGGAATACGAACACACACACACACACACACACACACACACACACACACACACACACACACACACACACACACACACACACACACACACACACCTTATCTTATGAAGTTTGTATATGAGTGGATCCCACTGGGTTGGGACAATAGTATCAGTACTCCGACTGGTGTGGCGATGGAATCACCAATTGGATTTGCGTAGAAGGTGTGATAAATGACAGATTGGTTTTCTAGGACACATATGACTTGTTGTGATGTTCCTGATGGATTGGTGGACTACCTGTTACTCCTCTGTTGCATGTTTGAGGAACCATGTGTATTTGGTAGTCTTGAGTTTTCAAGATTGGTCTGCTGGTGGGACCAGAGGATACTTCCTTTGGGAGTTACGGCATGGAGGCATGTAAGATACTACAAAATAGTTGTTAAGAATATTGGACTTGTGTTATGATATCCCTAGATGGATCGACGAGCTTGAGGTGATCTAGGTTGTGCCCGAGTTTCCCGATGCGTCGTCTGAGGATTTACATGGTTGCCACATCTAGGGGAGGTTTCCCGAGTACGTAACCCATTTTGCAACCACCTTGTCAAAAGGTACTGACAGAGTTGAGAGCATTGGGAGTCTGATAGGTAATGCCCTTTACTTATGTTTTATTAATATTTCGCTATATGAAATTGTAGAAAAAAATATATTTTGTGAGAAATGTATAGATCAAATAAAGTTTGGAATTACAAGAATTTGAGCGAAAGAATCACCTAAATTGGAGTTGTAACGAAGAAGTTATGAAGGAAGGAAGATTACACAAGAATTTCGACCAACATCCACCGAATGAAGAATTGGCTAAGCGGTTACTATAGTGTTGGACCGATTCAGTAAGCACCTACCGAACCGCCTGACTGAGCCGCGGCAAACGCGTTCTGATGTTCTACACTCAAGTTCGGTGTGCTGCCACCAACTCCCCTGCATAGCAGCTTGCGCCTTTGACCAGTGTTGACCAAGCCCTTTGACCGCCAATATTAGGTAGTTGACCACCAAAATTGGTCCTGAAGGCTTTGATTCCGAGTTTTGGTTATTTTTAGGATAATTCCAAGTTATTTTCATATTTATTCTCCATATTGTATAAGGATTTTAGTCCTACTTCCTTTTATATTCTTATTTTCAATTCCTTTACTTCTAGGAAAGGTTTTAATTATATTTCTTAATTATTTAGGAAGCCTTTTCCTTATAGAATTTAATTGTAAACTCTTATTTTTAAGAGGATTAATTATTCTCTTATAAATAGAGGTACTAGGGTTTGTACTAGGGGGGGCGAATTTACCTCTTGAAGGTCTCCGAAACTCTGTCAAAATTCGTACTTCAATTCATGTTCTTAGTTTAGAGTTTTGTAAATCTTAATTCAAGCACTCTTTACCATTCAAGCATCATAATTTCAGCACGTCTACCTTGTTCAAGTTTTCCTTCATCTCTTTTATTCATTGTCCTTTTATTATTTCTTGCTTTATTTATGTTTATGCCCTTTTAATTATATCCTTGTTTTATTCAATAATGTTTGAGTAGTGTAATCAGGGCTAGGGGTTACTTGAAGCCCTAGCCATGTTAGTTCATACTTAGATTTCTGGCTTTTTGGTTATGATTGTTATGCATGCCTGGATTTGTTGGATTACTGCGCTTCATGAACTCAATTTATGCTTATAAGTTTAGCTACCTTATTTGTGTATAATTGTCGATGTAATTGCTTGCCGGATCACCTCAATGTTTGTGTTCACCCTATAATTTGTAGCATCACGTTTAAGAGGGGGAATCTTATTCGTAATCTAAACTCATGACTGACTAGAATTGCATATCACTTTTCTAGGGATAGTGTAGTGTCATCACATCTTCTTCATGTTCCATGCATTATCACGCACCATCGGTAATAGTTGTTTAGGGGCGAGCAAATCACGCTTAAACATGCAATCTAAGAGAAAATAATATGTGTCGGGTGAGTCTTAGCCGAACCCCTGCACGACCACTTAATTCAGAAAACATGCATAGTAATCTAATCAAGGAAATCAGAGGAGAACTATAATTGGTAAAGGTGGATAGAAACCCTAGCTCGACTTAGTTAGTTAATCTTAGTTAATTTACTTACATTCATTCAACATGACAACCACCCATATTTGTATTTTAATTACTCCACTAAAGTCAAATGATTGTTAAACGGAATTGGATATCATTGAGCAATTCTTCGTGGGATCGACCTTTGCTTCATCTATACTATCTACATGTTTTGTGCGCTTGCAAAGTTATTACACGTATAGGTTTTTCCTAGTACATCTATTTTATTTGGTAAAATCACTATCAAGTTTTTGGCGTCGTTGCCGGGGACTTATTCCTCAACGATGTCCATTTTATTTGATTCCTTTGACTTAGTGATTTTTATTTTTGTTTTGTATATAATTTTTTTGTTGTCTTTTTGTTACGTGTCTAGGTACCATGGAGTCATGTAATTCTAATTACCATCCTCAAGATTGGGCCTACGAGCCCTATGCACACATTCGTTCGGTTCCAAGTAATCAAGTGGGATGGGCATACCCCCAAGATTGCATGTACATGCCTGATCCTTACAATCAGCCCTATATGGAGCCATACCACCACGGATGGAGTGAACCAGCACTATACACTTGGACCCCTCCTCCTCTAAATCCTAGGCCTGCCCGACCTCAAAAAACACTCCGGGATGCACTAACCGAGGCCCGATCTCAAAGAACACTACTAGAAGCCCTCTTAGAGGACAAGGAACTAGAGCACTTTCGACTGAAACTTCTTTGGGAACCCAATTGGGATGATGAGGATAATGATGTGTATGTCCCCTTGCCACCCACAGACAGCACCAATGAATGCATCTTGGGTCATGCTCTTGATGTTCATGAAATAGAACCAAACCCGCAAGCATTGCACCAAGTTTTGGCCGAGGTCCCTGAAATTCCAGCACCTATCCTTGCTGTCTCAACTCCTCAAGCACCTCTTATCCTTACTTTTCCAAGGCCTTCCTTATCCTTATCTTCACCATTTAATTTCCTTACTCAAATTAGGTTTTTTGGTGAGAAATTTGATGTTGTGCTTAATGGTTTGTGCAAGTTTAATGATCCTTGTAGGAGGCAAGACGAAGGAAGTATCAAGATGGTGGTATGCCCATTTGAGAAATTCAGCTCCAAGAAAGGTTCAAGGACACGACCCAAGGATCCCAAGGCCCCTACATGCCCCCCGACATCCACCTTCATCCTTATTTGTCCATTGGGATCAAGCACTTCTTGCTTACTTTCAATCTTTGTTGTATTTGTTCCCTAAAATGTTAAAGTCTAGGAAGTGGATTTTTTGCCTGTAGAACTAATCAATTACTTTCTGTTGCAGACAAGCTACCACTAAAGGAGGGGCAAGTTTGGAGTTCCTCAAGTGCCCCATGGACTGCAAGCATCCTATGAGGCTCAACTAGTCCTGGTTTGTTCCGTTTTTCTTATGAACGTTTTTCACCTTCTAGCTCATGACTTTGTCTTCCTTTTATGCCTAAAACATTGAGGACAATGTTTCATTTAGGTTTGGAGGTATTGGACTTAAGTTTAGGGGTACACAACTCAGTTTCTGTTTTGATTTCCTTGCTGTTTTTTTTTTTTTGTTTTCTGTTTTGAATTCTTTGCTGTTTTTTGTTTTGTGATGCTATTTTTTATGCTAAAACAAGTTAATATGAATGTATAGAATGTGAGAATTTCTTGTACTTGCTAAGAATCATTTTCATTACCTGGGAACTCACACTTGCACTTCACGATACCATAATCAAGTGATTAAGCAACCAAAACAATTGAATTTGAGCATGCTTAGAAAATTAGTGGAGACTACCATTGTGAGATCATTGAGCTTGATTTCCTTTCTTTCTGAGTGATCTACTTGTTTCTACTCTTAAACACTCCTGACTTTGTTCATAATTGCATGATCTCTTTCTATTTGCATTGATGTTTAAAGAACCATATCTATTGGATGCTCTTGATTTAATGTGTAATTGTTTATGAGATGTGATATAGGCTATGTGTTTTTTAGCTCCTAAAGGCCTTTCTTTTCCCCGTCCCAATTGCATGCTCCTTAAGCCTCTTTGAAGCCAAACACTTAGCCGTTTTGTTCTTCACCTACAATATGACCTAACCAAGTTTTAAACCGTTCATAATGGCTACACCCTATAATCTAAGCTTGTGTCAAGGTTGTATTAAATGAGATTCATGGTGAGGAGGAAATATGTTGATGTTTCGTGCTACCTATACTCATGTGATAGAAGTATGTTTGAATGGAAAGGATTGTTCGTTTAGTTGTAAATTGCAGAAGTTATTGCATTATCTTGTCTCAGCTCATATAAACAAAAATGTATCAAGTTCATTAGTGAAAAGAAAAAAAAAAGAAAAAAATTGCGAGAAGAAAAAGAAAAGAAAAAAATCAATGAACTTTAAGTTGAGTCAAGTGAGCCTAGTACCTCAATTAGAGCATTATTGTGAGCTTAAGAACGGTTTTATCATCTAATACTCAAGGCCTGGGTCATGACTTCTCATGCCTTGATGCGGTTTAGGTTCTTTGAATTCCAACCTTTCTCTCTTAACCCAAGAACCTAGCCCCATTACAACCCTTGAATGAAGACCTATTGATCTTGTGAATGGTTATCCCAAGGATTAAGGTACGTCTCTCTGTTGTTAAACTTCAATTCCTTCTTGAGATCATATTTTCAGATAAAGTGTTGTTCTTCATTGAAATTCATATATGATTAACTTGATTGTCTTTACATAAACTCATCATATATGCTTGTTGAGTGAATGCTTTAGGATTTGTGTGTTTATTGAGTGATGCCTAGTGAGGATTAGAGTGGAGGAGAAATCTTTCTAGGGTGTTTAGATGACGTTTTTTTTTTCTAGTTTGATCATTTGAGATATTGGTATAAACACTCGACACATTGAGTTCACGGTTATGTCATGTTCCCTGGTTTTTGTGAGTATGTTTTCAGTTCTTGGTTCTTATTAACTTGTTGATGCATGATTTCAAGCATCCTTTGTGTTAAGTAAAACGTTTGTGGGTATCGTGCTGCTATAACCCTCAGGAGACAAAACTCCTCCTACTAGGTGAACCTAGAGGATTAAATGCTTATTTTAACTAGATCGAGTCTTTTTTTTTTATGTTTTACTCGAGGACTAGCAATATATAGGTTTGTGAGTATTTGATAGGTCATAATTTATGCATGTTTTATTCATAATTTAATGCCCTTTTACTTATGTTTTGTTAATATTTCGTTCTATGCAATTGGAGAAAATAATATATTTTGTGAGAATTGTGTAGATCACATAGAGTTTGGAATTACGAAGATTTGAGCGAAAGAATCACCTAAATCGGAGTTGTAACGAATAAGTTATGAAGGAAGGAAGATTGCAAAAGAATTTCGGTCAGCATCCACCGAATGAAGAATTGGCTAAGTGGTTATTGTAGTGTTGGACCGATTCGGTACTTGCCTAACGGACCGCTTGACTGAACTGTGGCGCGCATGTTCTGATGTTCTACACTCAGGTTCAGTGCGCTGCCACCAATCTCCCCTGCACAGCAGCCTGCGCCTTTGACCGTCAATATTCGATGGTTAACCACCAATATTCGATGGTTGACCGCCAAAATTGGTCCTGAAGGCTTTATTTACAAGTTTTGGTTATTTTTAGGATAATTCCAAGTTATTTTCATATTTATTCTCCATATTGTATAAGGATTTTAATTCTACTTTTATATTCTTATTTTCAATTCCTTTACTTGTAGGAAAAGTTTTAATTAGATTTCTTAATTATTTAGGAAGTCTTTTCCTTATAGAATTTAATTGTAAACTCCTATTTTTAAGAGGATTAATTATTCTCTTATAAATAGAGGTACTAGGGTTTGTGCTAGTGGGGCCGAATTTACTTCTTGAAGGTCTCCGAAACTTTATCAAAATTCGTACTTCAATTCATGTTCTTAGTTTAGAGTTTTGTAATCTTAATTCAAGCACTCTTTACAATTCAAGCATCATAATTTCAGCACGTCTACCTTGAAGAAGTTTTCCTTCATCTCTTTTATTCATTATCCTTTTATTATTTCTTGATTTATTTATGTTTATGGACCTTTTAATTATGTCCTTGTTTTATTCAATAATGTTTGAGTAGTGTAATTAGGGATAGGGGTTACTTGAAGCCCTAGTCATGTTAGTTCGTATTTAAATTTCTGGTTCTTGATTATGATTGTTATGCATTGATGGATTTGTTGGATTACTGCGCTTTATGAACTCAATTTATGCTTATAAACTTAGCTACCATATTTGTGTATAATTGTCGATGTAATTGCTTGACGGATCACCTCGATGTTTGTGTTCACCCTGCAATTTTTAGCATCACATTTAAGAGAGGGAATCTAATTCGTAATCTAAACTCGTGACTCACTAGAATTGCACATCACTTTTCTAGGGATAGTGTAGTGTCATCAAATCTTCTTCATGTTCCATGTATTATCATGCACCATCGGTAATAGTTGTTTAGGGGCGGGCACATCATGCTTAAATATGCAATCTAAGAGAAGATAATATGTGTGGGGTGAGCCTTAATTCAGAAAATATGCATAGTAATCTAATCAAGAAAATCGGAGGAGAACTATAATTGGTAAAGGTGGATAGAAACTCTAACTCGACTTAGTTAATCTTAGTTAATTTACTTACATTCATTCAACGTGACAACCCCCCATATTTGCATTTTAATTACTCCACTTAAGTTAATTGAGTTAATCATAATTGGATATCATTGAGCAAGTCTTCGTGGGACGGCCTTTGCTAGCATCTATACTATGTATACGTCTTGTGCGCTTGCAAATTTATTATACGTAGAGGTTTTTCCTAGTACATCTATTGTGCTTGGTAAAATCACTATTAGAGTCCAGTTACAAGATTCAGTAGAATTGGGGTTCATTCGAGTTAGTATGCCACTGTCGGGAGCCCCAATGCTCTTTGTTGTTAGATGGATGGAACTTTGAGAGTTGGATTTGATTATAGGCAGCTGGACAGTGAGCTGGTGCGGAAGGAGTATTCCTTACCACATTGTTTTTAGTGAACCTTCTTCATTTGTTCGTCACCTCTGGAATTCATGTATGTATAAACTTGTAAAAGTTGAGCTTGTTTGAGGAGTGCTACAATCGTGAGAAATAGAGTGGCTTTCTACAATAGCAATCAACATATATTATTGGTTGGTGAATGAGACTTCTCCTTTTCTACTTCGTTGATAAGGACTTTTATGTATGCTTGCACCATGGTTTCAATTGTTCTTATTATTGATGGTCGTTTAAGAACTTGACACCCGGGTTGTGGGCCAAATTTGAATGAATTGAGGAGTAGAAGGTGCTTGGTGTCACCTAAGATTGATGACTGTAGCTTAGATTTGGTGGACATGTGTTGGTATTATGGGTCATATTATTTCTACTGAGAGGACTAGTGTGGATCCTCGGAGGAGTGAGACGGTTTGGGATTAGCGTCAACCAACCACGGTGACTGAGACTGGAGTCACTCAGAATGTTTAAGTATTACAGGCGTTTAGTAATGGAATTCCCCGTGATTGCAGCCCGTTGATGCAATTGACTCGGGAAGGAGTCAAATTGATTTGGTTTGAGAGGATTGTTGGAGGTAGATGACTGTGGAGTGTTGTTAGGCAGTGCCCCCCATGAGACCTTTATGGATGGATTAGAAGTTACAGCACAACTTCAGGATCCGATCCTTCACATCATCATGATAGGGGTCGAGGTAGGTAACCGACATGACTTTTTATTCAAGATTGGTACGCTTTGGTAGACGTAAGTCGGTTGACCTTTAGAGTTAACTAAAAAATTGGATTGGTTAGTGAACTAGTTGAATTGTCTTTGGAGTTGGTCAGGTGACCATGAGAACTTAGAGAGGACCTTGTGCATTGGTATACGATCTATCCATAGCAGAGCTCGGACGAACAGGTTCCAGTGTTGGACCATGTTTCGTATGGTAGCCATATGATAGTTGGATTGGATCCGAGATTGAAATGGTATGTGTGGACTTAATTGTGGATATTGGTACGTGTTTGAATGGTGCTTGTTCAGTCCTCGGACGTAGCTCGGATGTTGCATGAGTACAGTCCTTCAGAGCAGGCCTATGAGTAGTGCATGTTGGATTGGTGTAATTGTTGAGTGTTGATCATTCTGATTGATGTGGTACGATCATCAGATTGAATTCAAGATGGACACGGTATGGTAATCGGATTGGATTTGATGTTGACTGTTCATTGAGAATTAGGACTGGGCATCGAATACTGTACGTTAGTGTAGATTGGATTTAAAGGGTTCAGTTGTTGTGCGAGCTTGGAGCTCAGGGCCATGGTTGTGGGCCAGATGAACCCTAGTGAAACTGAGTTGTGATTATCTCGCCATAGCAAGTATTCGATAGGGGTCCAGGTACACTCATGATGAGTGAAATGCCAGTTTGAGACTCGAGAGGAGTTAGGATCACATCATTGGTCGCTGAGTGATACGAGGTACTGTAAAAGGACTCTGGTGCGAGTCAGATGTGGATAAGGAACTTGAATGGAAAGAGTGGAGCCGATGAGTTACCAGCTGGTCACGACGGTTCGTCGTAGTTATGATTAACGGTTAGAAACCGTCTAGTGACATAAGACCTGTGATTGCTTAGTGGGAGCAATGAATTGTCAGATTGGATTCTGAGTACACCTATGTGGGTGACAGGTGAGGTCAACGAGTGTCGATGCCTTGAGTGAGGCTTGAGATTTGAGCAGTGGAGAGTCCAGTGACAGTTGGATCACTCATGTGTCGAATACGGTCACGGAGATTGAGCAGAGATTTAGCATTGACCGTTGGATTACAGTTTACGTCGAGTGATGTTTTCTTTCAGTATGCGTATTGTGTATAGATGTTAAACGTGTACGTGGACACGTGGGAGCCTTGAGTGGAGGGAGGATGGTTTTTCGTAGTTGGATTGGGTCAATGTGAATTTCGAGGACAAAATTCTTTTAAGGAGGGTAGATTGTAACGATCCGTCCCGAAATTTCATGATTATCGAGATTAATCATGGATTAATTGAGGACTATTAGGACTAATCGAAATTAGTTAAGGTGAAATAACGATTTTGCCCCTAGAAGGGAAAATGTTAAATTTTGACCTGGGAGGTCAATTACACGTGGATCGAGGTCTATTACGTAGATCGAGAGATTACTAGTACGTAGACAGGTGACACGTCAAAATTGGATTTCGTACGGGAAAATTACAGGTCAAGGAATGTTTAGTCAGTTTTACAGTTGCACATTTTATGAGGGAGATTGTACCTTTGTTGTTTAGTGGGCCCAAAATATCTATTTTAGAGACCAATGGATGAGTGACAAGTGTCACCCATCCCATTGTCCCTTTCCCCCACATTTATGCATCTCTCCCTTCCCTTTTCATTTCCTTCTACCAGAAATCCACCCCACCATTTTCTATCATCTTCCTCATCAATTTGTTCTGCTTGAGAGAGAGAATGAAAGAGAGGGAGAGGCTGAGAGACTGAGCGGGATGGCAGAAACGACGGAGCCACGGTGGGCGACCGTGAAACCTAGGTAAAAACCGTGAAATTTTAAGGTTGGATTTTCAAGTTTGGTTTTTGGGCTGCGAAACCGTGTTCTGAGGCCAGGGTTTTGTTCTACAAGGTGTTACGAGTGTGTAGAAGACAAAATGGATGACGTTGGAGCTGAGAGATGCTCAGGTGAAAGCTTAAAGGTGACCCGTGAAGGTTCAAACTTGACATGTGAGTTTTAGGCCATTTTTCTTAGTTTTGATTTTGTAGGTCCATTCCTGGGTTAGAGACGAGTGTTTGGGTGAAAGAATGGCAAAAAAAGGTTGAGAAATGGCTGAGATATGGCTGGGTCAAGGTCGCGGGTCAAACAACCTGTTACAGTGAAACGGGTCCACCCAGCTGGAGGTTGAAGGCGATGATGTGGCAATCCACATCATCTTTTCAGGCCACGTGGCCAACCAGGTGGTGACACGTGGCGAGGTTTCAGGCTGAGTCAGCATCGATATGCTAGTGCCATGTTAGCACTGTTAAACCACGTGGACTAGTGAGGTGGTGCTATGTGGCATTGTGTTAGAGTTGTTAGATTATCAGGCTGACATGTCAGGTGATGTGGTAAGTCCATGTCAGCACTGTCAAACCACGTGGACTAGTGAGGTGGTGCCACGTGGCAACTTGTTAGAGTGTCATGGAAGCGATGATGTCATTAGTGATGTCAGCATGACGTCATCATGTGACACGTGGCACCAGTCAGGGAGTGCCACGTGACAGGCTGTCAGTTGTTAGATGGTCAGACTGACGTCATCTAAGGCTAACGTGAGCAAATGACGTTAGTGTTGACTTTCGTTAACCAAACTTTAACTAGCGCGTGTGGGCGCGTGGATACGAATTTTGAGGTCAAACTGATCTTGTTCAAAAGGTTTCTAACATGACCCGTTCCCGAAGGAAATAGATAACCGTGTCCGGTCCTACTCTAGTCTGACAAGTCAACTGAAGTCCTGAAACTACCCCTCAACACCTGTCAGACAGGGATGACTGAATTGATTTCTGCTCATGCCTCTACCTCTCGATCAGCCCTGATTCTCGTGCCACAGCCTGGAGGGTCATAAAAAATATAAAAGGTGTCAGTGGACAAAATTAATATCATTTCAAAATACATTATTTACGCTTCAGTTTCTTAAACCATGCATGCATAGAGGAAAACACATGACTAACCGGCTTTCAAGCCAAATCACATGAATATCATCAAATTCCGGCTCTCAAGTCAAACACGTGTGTAAAGCACTAAAACCAGTCATCAAGACCAAAACCCGTACTCATTACTAGTACGCAAAGAAATCCAATCAACATCAAACAACACTACTCAAGTGCACAATCAATCACACAATAACATCCGCACTACGAGTAGGCAACCATCCAGCCACATTCTCGGGATCAGATACATCTGGGCACAACCCTCAGAATCAGTCACATCTGGGCAAACACATCCCCAGGATCAGACGCATCCAAGTGGTATATCCAAGCTCAGTCGCATCTGAGAAGCTGGTATTAAACAGTGTACACTTGTCTAAGACAGACCTATGTACACCTGTTCAAACATCATTGGATATCACAGTTAGACTAGACATCTGTTTAGACCTAGACACATGTACCCTAGTTAGTTTGTAGCAGTTACTTACTTAGGACAGATGTCCTAATCATATTTAGATGAGAGATAACTGTCACATCTTATCTCCCATACTGATGTGTATAAATATGCCTAGTTGGCTTGTAAATCATATCAGAAAATTATACCATTCTACATGGTATCAGAGCAATCTGTCTGACCACCATAAACCGATCCCTTACAAATCCTATCTATGGCTACCGATTCATGTTCCTCTCCTACCTCTTCCCCTAACGTCTCCACCTTGGTTTCTGTGAAATTGAGTGAAACCAATTACCTTCTATGGGAAAGTCAAATTAAACTTTTCCTCATTGGCCACAATTATTGGCGTTTTACTGATGGCACTCGTTCTCCTCCTCCTCCTCCTACTATTCTGTCTTCCCTAAATCCTGAAACCTCACCCCAATCTGATTCTGAACATTCTGCCCTAATTAGCATGTTTTGGGCCACTCTAACAGAACCTATTCTATCCCAAGTTGTGGGTCTCACCACCTCTCGTGCCATCTGGGATTGTCTCAGGCAAAACTTCTCTCAACATTCTCTTGCCAATGCCACTAATCTGCGTTTTCAGATCATGTCTCTCACCAAAGGGTCCAAAACCATCTCTGAATACCTTACCCATGCCAAGACACTTGCTGACTCTCTTGCTGCCATAAATGAACCCTTCTCACCCACAGACTTAGTCACTGCTGTTCTTCATGTCCTAGGCCCAGAATATACCATCTTAGTCACTGTAATGCTCAACTTCCCACCCCTGCCTCCCTTCTCTGATCTTAGAGCCCGTCTTCTATCTTTCGAATCCCAACAAACATCCAGTTCTGCATATACCACCGCTGCCACTCCCACATCCCTTTAAGCCACCTATGCAGGCCCTACTGCCCCTAATGCTCGTGACCGTCCCTCTTGCTCACGTGGCTCCAGACCTAGCCGTAATTCCAGACCCTTCACTCGCACAAATTCTGGCCGCTATCCCACCAATCCCTCTCCTGGCATTGTCGGCCCCACTTCCGCTCATGCTTCACGCCCCCAAGGACCACAGTGCTGGTCATGCAATCGCTTTGGCCATGTTGTAGCACACTGCCCACAAATCACCCAATCTTCAGATCATGACCTCTCACAGGCCTTTGTTGGCCTTCATCTCACTGTTGTCTCAGACCCCAACTAGTATCCGGATAGTGGAGCAAACCATGTTTCCATGACCCTTGCTGCTCCACATTCCACAACCCCTACCTCCCAGGACCAGATCATGGTCGGCAATGGCCAAACCATGCCCATATCCTACACTGGTAACGTTACATTCTCCTCTGGTCCGTTTCTCTTTAAACTTACAGATGTCCTACATGTTACCATTATCCGCAAAAACCTCCTCTTCGTTACTCAATTCACCAAAGATCAAAATGTTAGCCTCACCTTCTTTCCTACACACTTTATTATCCGGGATTTAACTACCAACTCTATTCTTTTTCAGGGCCCCTGTAAGGATGGCTTATACCTCATCAAGCCTCACAACCCACCACAAGCCTTCCTCACCGTAACTTTCCCCCACTATGTGGCATCAAGGCTAGGCCACCTATCTCACCAAGTCCTACGCATGCTGGCAACTCATAACCATCTCAGTTCTTCTGTTTTTTCTACTAGTAGTCCCTTTTGTAATCAATGTGTATTAAGCAAATGTACTAGACAGACCTTTTCTTCTGTTAATCACACCTCTCAACATCCGTTTGATTTAATCCACTCAGATGTATGGATGTCCCCTGTATCTTATGTTTTCTGGTTATAAATATTATGTTCTATTTACGGATGACTACACCCGTTTTACTTGGATTTACCCCCTTCGACTCAAATCTGAAGTTTTTGCCCACTTCACCAGATTTTTTACTTATGTTCAAACTCAGTTTTCCACCACCATCAAACAATTTCAGAGTGATGGTGGCAAAGAATTTGCCAACAATTCATTTACCACATTTTGCACTAACCATGGCATCCATCAAAGGTTCTCATGCCCCCATACCCCAAAAAAAAAAATGGTCTGGCCGAAAGAAAGAACCGACACATTTCTGAGGTTGGACACACCCTCTTAATCACTGCTTGTCTTCCTTATTGATACTGGGTAGTGGCAATTACCACGACAGTTTTCCTAATCAACCTTCTCCCCACCCCTGTCCTCAAATGGTCATCACCCTATTTTCAACTACACCAGAAACAGCCTCCCTATCATCTCATTCGCACCTTTGGCTGCTCTTGCTTCCCTTATCTTGGTGATTATACCAAACACAAGTTAGAACCTCATTCTGTTTCCTGTGTATTTCTCGGGTATAGCCCTTCCCATGCTGGTTATTGATGTCTACATGTCACCACTAGACGTGTTTAAATCAGCAGCCATGTCATCTTAAATGAATCTGCCTTCCCATTCGCTAAACACCCAAATCCTATCCCCACTTTCTCCTTCATCCCCATCCAACACCAATTCAATGATCTAAGCCCACAAACTGAACCCACCTTGTCATCTGCTCACCCAAATCAGACCCCAGTATCTAGTCCCTCCCACCTATCCATCCCACTCTTCAAGTCCTCCTTCCCCACAAACACTCTCCAATAGCCCCCCCCCCCCCCTGGACTCTTGTTCCCTTGCCTCCTAAAGCCATTACCGTAGGTTGTAAATGGGTCTACCGCATCAAGCGCAACGCAGATGGCACACTTGAGCGATATAAAGCCCGCCTAGCGGCCAAAGGCTTCCACCAGTAAGAAGGACTTGACTATCAGGAAACTTTTCAGTCCTGTGATAAAACCAGCAACCATCCGAGTTGTTCTTACCATTGATGTGTACCTCAACTGGCCCCTCCGTCAAATGGATGTCACTAATGCTTTTCTACATGGCAACCTAACCGAAGAAGTGTATATGCAACAGCCACCTAGCTTTATTGACCCTAACCAGCCCACTCATATTTGTCGCCTCTGCAAAGCCCTCTACGACCTCAAACAAGCACCCCGTGCCTGGTTTGAACGCTTCAGTTCGTTTTCTCCTTCAACACGGCTTCATTCAAAGTCGGGCTGACCCATCTATGTTTGTGTTTCACAACAACAGCTCCCTAATGTTCCTCATCCTCTATGTTGATGACATCATATTGACAGGTAACTCCATCACTGCAGTCTCCCACTTCATGCAAACCTTAGCCCATGAAGTTTCCATCAAGGATTAGGTCATCTTCACTACTTCCTTGGTGTCGAAGCCACCAAAACAGCATCTGGCCCTTCATCTCACTCAAAATAAATACACCACCGATATCCTCCAACGAAGTGGGCTCACTGATTGCAAACCATCCCCCACTCCAGTTGCTGCCAAAACAACCTTTCTGCCTATGATGGACAGCCCCTAACCAATGCCACTCTCTACAGATAACTAGTAGGTGCCCTACTCTATTTCACCTTAACTAGACCAGATATTTCCTATGTTGTCCAACAAGTTGCGCAGTTCATGAGTTCCCCCACAAATATTCATCTCACTGCAGTAAAGCGCATCATCCGGTATTTAAAGGGTACATTGGGTATAGGCATACACATCCAACACAGCCCCCTACACCTGTGCAGACGCTCTATGGATTCTCAGCCTACTTCGAGAATTCCATCTTCAGCCTCCCCTACTGATTCTACTTCACTGTGACAACATCAGTTCTGCCTACATGACCAGCAACCCAGTTTTTTCATGCCAGAACAAATCAAATTGCCTTGGACAATCACTTTCGCGGTGAAAGAGTTGCCTCTGGCACCCACCAAGTCAAGTTTGTCCCTTCTGCCCACCAGCTTGCGGATTTGTTCACCAAAGGTCTACCAGTGGCAAGACATCACAGCCTATCCAACAAACTCGTCACCCAAAGGGTGCCTAGTTTGCGGGGGGGTGTTAAACAGTGTACAGAACAGTGTACACTTGTATAAGACAGACCCGTGTACACCTGTTCAAACATCATTGGATATCACAGTTAGACTAGACATCTGTTTAGACCTAGACACATGTACCCTAGTTAGTTTTTAGCAGTTACTTACTTAGGATAGATGTCCTAATCATATTTAGATGGGAGATAACTATCACATCTTATCTCCCATACTGATATGTATAAATATGCCTAGTTGGCTTGTAAATCATATCAAAAAAATTATACCATTCTACAGCTGCCTTACCGTAAAAACAACTCACAAAGCCAACTACCAGGCTTTCACAAGGTTCTTGACTCAAAACCCAAGTCAAAGCATCATTTTTAAAACCCTGGGCCTAGCCCAAATCATCATTTCACATTTCTCGTAAAACGTGCCCAAAAAACCGATTAAATAATCCATAAATCCAACAATTAATCATATCAAATCATCATGCAATCATTTCAAATCAAATCATGCAATAAATCATGTAAAACATTTAACTATGCATGCATATCAGTTTATAAAACAAACGTCCACTCACACACCATCCAAGCTGTTCAATCCCGAGTTGTACGTTCCTCCAAGGTTTTGGGAATCGTCTGACATGTCAAATACGATAATTAAGATTCACTGAGTTATTACATAACCTTATATAAAAATCCCCTAAGCCCCAGGATTGTCCAATAATAATTAAACAGGAAATAAAAACTTCGGACACCTAAAAATACCCCGAGATGGTGTCCCGATCGACTCAAAACCTGTACCAATAGGTTCGTATCGTCGGATACATTAAAAAGTGTGTTGAACACTTCCCCAGAAGGTCAACCACGCGCCCTCATGCACCGATTACATGGGTTGCGCGTGAACTCACGCTCTGGTGAACAGTACCCCTTACTGTTCATCGTTTCAACCCGTTTTCCTGCAGAAACAGACTCGTTAACCCGCGATACAACACGATTAGTTCTTAGTCAATTCGACCTCAATTCCTTTGTTTCTTTCGTCGATTTTCATCTAATCTAACTTAATTAGAGATCTGTCTTCTTAATTCACGAATTAACATCTTAAAGGAGTCGATTTCCAAGTCGATGCCCGATTGGTTATAAGTCCCAATTGTATCGAGTTTCAGTTCATATCGGGAATCTTATCAACCAGAAAGTGTCTTAAGCTCATTATAAACATGAATTCGAAACAAATTTCAAGATTTCTTACCTCTAATTACATGAACTCAACCTCCACAATTCGAAGATGTCGCAAGGTGTGTTCTTAGTGTTTGTTCATCAATTTCCTTCAAATTCAATAATGGATTGACTCGTCCCTTCCTCCAGAAGCTTAATTCAAGCTTAGTTTGTCCAATTAACGTCTCAAACTCAAATTTCAATTCTCAATTACAAAAACACATTTTCGACTTCTTGGGGTGTTTTCAAAATTTCTTTTCTCTTCCCTCTCCTTTCTTTCCTCTCACAAATTCACCCTCTCAAAACACGCCGGTTCTCATGTTTTCAGCTTACGGAAGTTTGTTGTTGTCCTACGATCAATTCTTATTGCTCTGTTTTTGTTTGAGGGAAGCACACACACACGGCTTTAGTTCAACTCCAGCATATATATGAATTTGTCCTATCCAAATATCAGATAGCATCAATGCCACCAATTTTCATCTGCACAGTGACAAGTGTCACTTAATTACCTAACTGACTCACCCACATGACTGAATCAGCCATTCACCTGCCCAAAAGACCATTTTGCCCATACAACACATAATTACCAAAATGCCCCTCATAATTATAGACCCGTAACTTCCACATCCAAACTCCGATTGACGCATGTCGCCTGTCAACAGACTCAGCGTCTCGAGACCTATCTAACGGTATTTACGGAAAGTCCAAAAAGTGTCCTGAGCAAAAAAGTCAACTTTTGCCTCCATAACCAAGGGCAAAATCGTCCTTTCCCTCTAATTTTTCCAATTTTTTCCTTTTTCAAATTTTTTGGGTCGTCACAGTTTCGACGATCTGAATCTAATGGTGATGGTTTCAAATTGATCAGAGATTGTTTAGTTGGTGTTTTTGGAGGTTTTTCTCCTCGGAAATTGTGTTTGGGATGCATTTTCGGTTCTCGGGTTTTTGAGGGTTTATTGTATGCACTTATATGGATTGTGAGTGACCTTTGGATGTGATTTGGACAGGTCTGGACATCCCGAAGACTTCGGTTTGGCTTATAGCTCAAGTTTTAAATGTAACGACCCGTCCCGGGAATTAGGGTTAAGATGTTTAAATTTCCTCCTGCGTCTAACTGTGTAGTTTAGTGGTTTACTTTGGTGTTGTGTCGGGGTGTCAGACGGGAGCAGGATTTACCTCGGTTTTCGGGGTGAAACCGGGGTGGGTCCTGACATTAAATGCGTAGCGTGGATCGTGTGTGAGTGGATTTTGTTTGATAAATGTTACATGCATAAATGTTTTAATGATCTTATGAGCATGGTTTAAAATGCAAGGTTTGGATATTGCTTTGAATGATGAATTTCATAAAGATTTATATATTAGTTTGATCATGGTTTGGAAACTAAAGATTTTACGGATTTGAGTGAAAATGACATTTTGGGCTTGAGACCCAATTAGATAATGATTTTGACTTAGATTATAGTCAAATGTGAAATTGAACAGTGATTGTATTGATGAAATGGTTTTGAGTATTGTGAAATGAGGACTGGACATGGTTTTTATGATGTTTGTGGAAACCATGTTTTGGACCAAGACCCTATACAAAAACACTAATTTGATTTGGGATACAACAGTTTTATGAAAATGTGTTTTCCACTGTTTTCACTATGACCATTCTCCGTGATTATTGATATGACTTTGCTAGGAATGTATTTCCCTGGAGAGGGCCTCCAGTTTTGAATGTGTTTCCCTGGAGAGAACCCTATGATATGTTGCTCGCCTCTATGATGCGATGTGTTCCCCTCCCCCCGCGGAGAGGTCACGATACACTGCCTTTGTCGAGTAGCCGTGGGAGGCTCGACTCAGGAGTGCTTATGATGTATGTTGAACATCAGTCGTAGATGTGTTTACGACGACGTGTTCGGACGTGAGTTGTCTTGGAGCTTGATTGCATGCATTGCCTGGATATCGTGACTGATGATGATGATATGAGGGTATGGGACAGATGTGGGATATGACAATGGGTCATGAATCTTTTTAACTATTAATTGTGTTCAAAAGTTTTCACATGTGTTGGTTTTGCGATGAAATCATTGTTTTCATATGTACTGTTTTACTTAAAAGAAATGGTTTAAATATTTATGCATGCGTGCTTTATAAAACAGAGGGTTAACTGATGCTTTAGGAAATTGGTTTTCCAAACTGTTTATTTTTGTCCACTCACACTTTTTCTTAGTTTTAGCACTCTCCAGGTTGATCACGAATGTGGACTGTAGTAGAGACCGATGCATCACATGAAACTGCATACTATGGAAACCCCGAGTAGGTCATGGTAGTATCCCTGGTTTGACACATGGTGTCAGACAGGATCAAGTCATCCCACGTTAATCCTGAGGGATTAGAGATGAGTACTGTCAAATAGCCAAACAGCCACATCCACCAACAACCAAGAAAACTTAAACAATTTGAAGTGGAAACATTGCACACAAACACCAAGAAAATTTTGGCTAATTTAATCCTAACTTTCAATTCGAACCAAGATTTCAAAATTTCGGATTTAAATCCCTAACTTACCATATCGAGGCTGTCGTGCTCCAGTCCTTCGAGAGATTGTCATTTTTATCCCGTTGGTGTCGTCTTCCTGTCCAATTTAAACCCTAAATTGAAATTCAATGGATTGAAGCTCGTTTCAATGTCATCACCCCTATAAATTAGCATAATTGCTGGTTTTTTTTTTTTTTGCAACAATGTTGAAAAAGGGTTACACAAATTATTAATTTCGCCATTTACATAAGTTGTACAATAGGGTGAAATACTATTAAGCCTTAGTGTTCATAGCATAATTGACTTTTTAATGGTGGGTCTTGTTCTTTAATTACGCAACGAACCAACCTAACTTCGGCAAGGCCCAGGCCCAAAAAGTTGGGCAAATCTGAAGGAAATGGTCCATTATTCCAGCCAGCCACTCTTCCCTTCACCTGCTCTGCTCTATGCTGCTACTGATGAACACAAACGACGACTTTCTTAAGTCACCATTTTTCTCTCTTCTTCATTAGGCAGACAGAAAGCCCCATTTTCGAATTACAGAGAAAAAGCTTCGGAGATCGACAATGGGTTGTGGCAATTTTTTCTTCACCATTCTTGTCACCTTCTCTGTAGCTGTCATCACGTACAACATCATCATTTCAGTCAATTCACCACTTCAGCAAGACCTCCCTGGTCCATCAAGATTATCGTCATCGTCCCTTTCTGTGGACTCCATAATCCAGATGCCATTGCACCGATCGAGAGGCAAATCGGGGAGCTCCAAGAGGTTGTTCCACACGGCGGTCACGGCCTCCGACTCCGTGTACAATACGTGGCAGTGCAGGATCATGTACTACTGGTTTAAGAAGTTTCAGAACCAACCCAATTCGGATATGGGCGGGTTCACTAGGATCTTGCACTCTGGGAAGCCTGACAAGTACATGGATGAGATCCCAACCTTCATTGCTCAGCCTTTGCCTGCTGGAATGGATCGGGTTAGTCTATTAATTTATGAATGTTGGTTCGTCAATCCAATTCTATCTTTTGTTCTTGGAAGTTGGTAATTGAATTGAGTGTAAGTTTGGAGTTTTGATATATGGGTTGCTGAAAATTGTTGCAAATGAAAGTTTGGTTCTAATTATTATTTGGATTTATGAACAGAATGATCAGAATCTAATTCTGTTGATATAGAGTGCTGTAATTTATGCAAGTCAGACTCAGAGTTGCTTGGTTCAGTCTACATTAAAATTGAGCTGTTGCTTTTGGAGTCATTGTTACTTCAGTGAGGCTTTCAGTTATCATCATGTAATAGAAGAACTTAATGCATCATTTATTTACTCTATTCAATCTTCGAGTCATGAACTGCATAACCTGAAAGAGTTTAAGATCCTTTAAGCTAGAAGTTACCTTCTATCAGTTCCTTATCTCACATGTTGCAATCGCAGGGTTATATAGTTCTCAACAGACCATGGGCATTTGTACAATGGCTTGAGCAAGCAAACATTAAAGAAGAGTATGAAATGCCTTAGCTTCAGTGCTTAATAAGTCGATCATCTCTTGCCTTCTATTAGCTTTGGCTTATATGTATGCTAATCTTACCATGTATGCAGTTATATACTGATGTCTGAGCCTGATCATGTAATTGTCAAGCCCATACCAAACTTGTGCACAGATGGGCTTGGAGCGGCATTCCCCTTCTTTTATATTGAACCTAAAAAGTATGAGCTAATACTCCGCAAATACTTTCCTGAGAACAAGGGACCAATAACGAACATTGATCCAATTGGAAATTCTCCCGTCATTGTTGGGAAGGTATTTAAATTTTAAATCTCTCATTTATACAGCATTTTTCTTTAGGTTTCTGGTGTCTTGACTTCTTCATTTTTTTAAATTAATCAAAGGCATCACTTAAGAAGATTGCTCCCACCTGGATGAATGTTTCTTTGGCAATGAAGAAGGATCCTGAAACAGACAAAGCTTTTGGATGGGTGCTTGAAATGTGAGTTCCAACTAGTTTTTACTTAGGTTCTTTGATGACTTACAGTAGGTTCCCGAATTTTTTAGCTCAGTTGTCAAAGAGCTTCCTGAACTCTTAAAAGTTTATTTTGCATCATGTTATAGGTATGCTTATGCTGTTGCATCAGCCCTCCATGATGTTGGAAACATCTTGTACAAGGACTTCATGCTTCAGGTTTAGAAGACTTATTATTCCCTTGTAATTTATAAATCTGCATGATTGAAATTACATGATTTTAAAATTTGGCCATTTCCTACCTTCTACAAGATCAATTAATTGGTTTACAAAATTGTATGCATTTATTACGTTACTGTTAAACTTACTAGTATTGCTGTTTTTGTGATGTATATCAGCCTCCATGGGATAAAGAAATGGGAAAGAAATTCATTATTCATTACACATATGGATGTGATTATAATATGAAGGTAGAGTTCCACAAGCTCTTGTATACTTCCATTTGCAGTGATTAACATGAAGAATAATGGGGAGGACCATGACTTCTTACAGTTTGATCCATTGTAAATAATATGTTTTCAGTTATTTAAGAAATGATAACTGTCAGGTCCTTTTGCATAATGCTAGGCTGATGATGGATAATGTATTATTTTTATGTTCTGATATCAGGGTGAATTAACATATGGAAAGATTGGAGAATGGAGATTTGACAAAAGATCTTACGCTGATGTTCCACCACCTAGAAACCTTGCTATGCCTCCACCTGGTGTTCCAGAAAGCGTGGTATGTATATTTTTACCTATTAGTGTGGCTGCATAATTGGAAACACTAATGAATATGAAAGAATTGCTACAGAATTAGGTTTAGTGGCCAGATTTTTATTTTAAAAAGTAGCTGGAACTGACTCTACTCTGCGAAGTGCTAGAATCATGTTGTGCTGCCTAAGATTTAGTTATGTCGGACCCCATGTCATGTGAACTACGGTACCCTAGTTCTGCTTCCAAGTTGCCTTAAGTGGTAAGAGGTGTGATGTGGATGGGGTAGGTTAATTGGTGCAAGACATATTAACAACTTTTTTCGGAGCTTTTCCATTGTTTATAGCTCACCCCGTTTACCTATAGAACATACTTTAAACGTGCAGGTGACTTTGGTGAAAATGGTGAATGAAGCCACAGCAAACCTTCCGAATTGGGGATAATGGGGGTACAAGATCTGGTTGGAGCTGATGTAGACATAGAGCCTGTACATACTCTACACTGCCGCCTCTCAGTACAGATGCCACTTATAGAAATGTTTGTGAAAATTGCTCTTTATAGAACTGTCATACTTTGGTTTATAGGGAAGAACAAAACTTAATAAGTGCTGTGCTTACAATTGGGTTTTATCCCCAACTTACATAGTGCATTGATGAGCTTAAAGTGTGTTATCGGAGGGATTGGTAAATCTTAGTTTTAATTTTTTAATTTTTTTTTTTATTTTCATTTGAGTACACAAACAATTTAGCTTTGGTTACAAAATCGTGGGATTTTTGAGACAAGCTGCCTTGATATCTACTGTGGATTTATAAACCTTTTTTCTTTATTGGTTTCATTCACTGCCTTTAGTTATATAAATTTGGTCCATTTTTCACTCATAAGAACGGTTTGATTGTGCTAAGACTACCCAACATAAAATCCGATTTGACGTAGCAATAATGATTACAAATATGAAAGAAGAAGAAAAGGATTATAAGGCCCAAAAACCCATAAGAAATAACTAATAAGTAACACTACAACAATGATACAGGGTGCCTTAATGGTGTCATACAATAACATAAGTGTACGGCATTTCTTGAATTGATAATCTTCATTCTTCTTCCCAGACATGCATTTACAATAAATCAAAGCAATACTTACATCGTCACATGCATCGGGTCGACCTCAATTCATGTAGCGCCTGCAATTCTTTGAATTGCAAAAACAAGTAATCTTCTTACCTTCATCCTCGTGGTTAAAATGATAGTCGTAGGTTATCTCTTCTCCAGGAAATATATCTCGTTCCGCGAAAAATATAACCTGTGAATTCGGAAGATCGGTAACTAGTCTCAACATTCCAACGGAACTACTGATTACAAATGCTAATTCTGTCCAATGCTAAATTTAGGGCCCGATTGATAACCATTCCATTTTCAGTTTTCAGTTCAAATTTATGCAGAGACGAGGAGATGAGGGATGAAAAGAAGTGCAGGATAAAAAAGAAGGGGGATGAGATGGGAGAAATAATCTAAAAGGAAAATCAGACAATGCAAACTATAAATGAAAAAACAGAAAGTTTTAGTTTTTTGTTGTTGTTGTTGTGGGTTTTACATTCTTGATATTGTTTTCATTCTTCCTTCTTTATCCATAATACTACTAACTTTTTGTCTCTCATTCTCTCTTCTACATATCTCAAGCAAAAAAAAGTGAAAACTGTAAATAAAAAACAAAATGGTTATCAAAAGTGCGTCTTAACAATACGTGGAGCACTAGCTTCATAATTTATATATCTGAACAATAATTTAAACCAGAAAAGAAAAGAAAAAAATTAGTAGTAATCTACTTCCAATTACCTTCTTTTCATTCCTCACAGCTATCACTTTGGCAACGCAGTTTGGCTGGTCAGATACACCAATAACAAATAATTAATAAAAAACTGAGTGAAGTACATAATGGTAAGAAATCACCCGACAAGTATCTTCGTTTTTGGCAACTGGTTCTTTGATTCGATAAAATGGGCCAACTTTAGAGTTAATGGATGTATGGCCAACTCAAGAGTAAAAGAGAGAGAATTACCAAGCAGGAATGGTTGACAAAACGAGCAATCCCTCCTTTGCATGTAGCATCAATGATATGCTCTTTGTCTATCCTGAAGAAGTAGCAAGCGCTCTTGTACTGAAGTTTTTTTCCAGATTGGTATTCATTTTCCCTTTTATCGGAAACTCGTTGCCCTACAATCTCTCCAATGTACTCAACAACCTACAAAACATAGAGATATATCCATAATATTTGGAATTATGGAAAATTATGTGCATTAATCTTTCAAAATGAGAATATCAAACCATTTCACTGCGGGAAATGAACCGAGAAGTGTAAAGACCGAGGGCATGTATGCCGGACTTGTACACTACAAGATGCTTCCAAAGTTTTGCTTGCTTATAGCGTGCGTATTCTTTCTGCAGATGAAAGTTAACATTGTATGGTCATGTAGTCGTAAAATATAAAAAATCATAGAAGCAGTGCAATCAGTTCATGGAGTTCAGAAGACCAGAATGCCAGCATCTAAGTAAAAAAGCAGAAAACACGCAAAACAGCTTGGAATTAGATAATTTGAAGGGGAAAAAAATCCAAAATTATATTCACAAGTTTTCATTATAAATGCAACAACTGAAGTAGCTTAGTTTGACATGACCAAGGAAAAAAAAATTCATAGGTACGAAATCACCGAATTTATTAAAGAGTACAGGCTGCCCAAGTGTCTAGCGTCTACCATATTTTTGGAAAGTGGAACAAAACCCAATCGTAGAATAATTACCTAGTTTCAAATTCTAATCACAAAACCCTGTCTCCCAATAAATTGCAAATGTAAGCACTAAATGGGTATCATTGGTATATGCTTACTGACAAGGGAGAAAACAAGAACCGCCAATTTTCTGTTTTTAACATGTTATGAACTGAAACATTAGATTCACTTGCACAATCAGCGTTAGAGTTTTATACCACCATCAGATGAAACATTAAATCCTGCGTATCTGATTTCATTGGAAAATTTAGCATTAATATTTCGTAAGGATCATATATCAGTCACAGTTGCACAGAAATTATTAAATTAGCACAATAACAACTAAAAGACCGAGCACCCTTGTTTTCTTTGTCTCGCACAACTATCATCAAATGAAACATAGTTTAATTTCCACAATGTGTTAGCCAGTCTTGGATAATAGATTGCTCTTCCTACAAAGCAACATGAAACTGATAACAATCATAAGGTAAAGCAGCTTCATCTCTCGGGAACATACCCGAAAATCATGTTCCATATCCAGTACAGGCAGTTTTGGAAGCCCTTGAATGGAAGACTTCTGCCTATTAATATGAACCCAAGCATTTAACTGCTCCTGAAGAACAAGGCATCCACCATTGCCCTTTGACAGACCATTATAATTATGCCTGTACCCATCACGTTTACGGCCCTTGTAACCCTACTCATAAACAACAGTAAAAAAAATAACCCAATTAGAAAAGCGTAATATAAAGGTTATCAGTCTGCGGGTAACCCAGCAACACTCTTTAACACATAGAATACAAATATAAATATATAAATTGCCTCAGAGAAAGTTCAAATACCTCAGTTCTTGCACACGTTAATTCCTCTTCCTCAATGAGACCAGCTTCAGTATCAACAGGGTCATGGTCCGATTCACACATTGGGTGTGTAGAATGACGCACACATATTCCATAAAAACCAACACTTTCATTGTTAACACCTTCAACTTCACTTTGCAACAGACCCTGTATGGCACACAACGCAGAAAATTCAACCAATATATATATATAGACTAGTCAATGATTCAACATCTAAACTATTGAAACAAATTGCCTACTAAAAGTATGCACCAATAGCTTATTCTATAAACTTGGACAATGCCAAATCAAGCATAATAGCATCATGTTGGATTGACCCTATATAAAGCGAAGGTTTTTTTTTTCCCTTCATTCTCAGTTTCTACATTCAAAACATAAGCAAAGGTGAGAAATATTGGGTGAACGGAAAGATCAGCAATTAAAAAGAGTCAAGACCTTCTGATGAGCACACCAAGGGTGAAACTGAGCAGAACAATCTGCAACCCTGCAGGATATACATGAACCGCCTGCTCTCTTACATATACAGCAAACCTGATAAAAGAAAATTAATGAGAAAATAAGAACTAAAGACCAACAACATGTGAAAAATCCAAGGGGAGGATGTGACATAAATATCTGTAACTAATACTAGGGATGTGCCAGTATCTTATTATTTCCTACAAAAATCGTCTTATTATTCTCCCTTCCCATCCAACCAAAGGAAGGAGATTTTAGATATTTGATTGACAGGCAATTGCATTGAACAGACAGAAAATGTGCCAAAGAAATTTCCATCTTACATTTGAACCTAACGAAAAAAAAAAAAAAAAAAAAGGTAGTTACAGAAGTGCCGCTTTTCACTTTAAACCTCTGTTTCAAGCATTTTCACTTTAAACCTCTGTTTCAAGCACTGAGACTTTTCATTGAATGCACGTTCAGTACAGCTTTGGAGATCTTAGTATATTGTGTTTACTTTGTATTAATAAAGTACGTTTGGTATAGGTTAATTAATTTGAAAGGGTTACAATAGGTTATCATGTTATTGGTTTTATTGCTTACCAGATCTTCTCTAAGCTGTACACCAGAGACATCAAAAGCACTCATGGTGTCCACATTTGGGCATCGTGTTCCAGGAGTCCAAAGCCCACAAACCATATGAACCCACTGCTTAGTTGCCGAATCAAGTAATCCTTCTGTAATGCTGTTGTGTAAGACATCTAATTGATAGGACATACCCATCTTACAGATGGCTGAGGCCAAAGGCTGAACATTTCCACGTTCTAACATAAGGAAGGAAAATTTATCATTACGTCCATAGCCTGAGCAATGCTCCCCACTTGAGTCTTTTTGCAAAGTTTTAACAGCAGAAAGCTTATAATTGGGCATCCTTTCTGTTTCCATGTCCCTAGCTCTCAGAAGGCTTTTCACAACAGTACGACTTCGCAGTGCATGAGTCATGGCACCACCACCATAACCGCATAGAACGCAAGCCTAGATGTCGAAACAATGAAAAAAAACTCATTACATAACCAGAAAGGTTGAAGAGGAAAGAAAATCCATCTTGCACTCTCTCCTGTTTCACAAATTCTTGGGTAGAAGGAAAAAGTTTCTATCAATAAGACCGATAGATAAGAACTTCATCCAACTAAACCATGAGTTATGCAGATCACCTATTAGAACTAGCTTTTGATACCAATTCAGTTATAACCATAACAACACTAATAACTATACTCCACTTTTGGAAAAGCATTTGGATTGTTGAAATAAAATTCCTACAGAATAAAGTTCAGATTTTAATTACTGGAAAAAAACAATTTGAACAAAAAAAGAAAAAGGCTTATAAAGTTCAGATTCTAAAAGAAAATTATTCTAAAGAATAGCATCCGCTTACAATATTTTTTGAACTGGACAGGCATGGCCTGCAAGACCAATGGCCTTTAGGTAGTTTTGTGATCCCATAACATGCCTGATGCACCTGTTCATGAAACTTTCAAATGTTATCAAACTATTACCCAAGAAATAGGATGAAATTCAAGTTGAACATGCTCTGGGTAGCCACATACTCTGATAGAGCATTGGTTACACTCAAGTAAATTATTGATTTCATCTTTGTTTGAGCCACCACAAACACAGCAGAATGCACCTGAGCACTGGTGCTCCAGAGTAGAACTGTAATAGAATTTATTAAAACCAATCATTAGTATATATAGTTTACAATCCTCAACACCATTTATAATAATACGTGCCAAGAATCGGAAACATTGTTATTTATGATGCCTTATAAGAATTATGTAGGACAACTTTAAATAGAAAGCAATTAGAGGATCAATTTGCTTGCTCACTTTTTAGCACTAAGTTTGCACAATCCAAGCTTTCTATCGTCATAAGTCTTTAGAAGTTTCCCCTCTTTCTTTGCTGGCATACAGTTTGAAATCTTTGAAAGGGAAGAACTTTCAAAGCTGGAATCCTTCCCTGATAGAAAATATCATTTATGTAAGGCAATTAGAGCCAAGAACAAACACCCATAAAAAAAAAAATTCAACGTGAAAAAAAAACACAAACAATAAGTAAAAGGATGACAAACATTCTGTTAAGTTATGGCACAATTAGCAACCAAGGTTTATCTTTAAAATAATTGTATGCATTGTATATAACTAGACCTTGAAAAAGTACCATAGGCTACTTAGGGCTAGGATGTCTTATCAGCAGGCTTAAATGTACTACCATAACATAGTATACTTTCTACAGTCAGGGCAAAGTATTTACTTTCAACTGTTCAACAGTAGATGAAATAACAAGAACAATGGAATTCACTTTTATGTTTACCTTTAACTGTCAACTCATAAATGCTACGCTTGCGAATTTCCTTAGACTTGAGCTTCAATTGAGCATGTGCATTACCACCTAGCTTACTATGATCTTTTTCACTTCGATCATCTCCCAATTTCTCCAATGAAGACAACTCTTTACAATATTTCCTATCTCCAATGGGGAATTCTTTCTTTGTTTGTCGCTTGGAAGTATGATTAATTTTACCACTAACTTTGTCACTATGGTGTCTGCTGTCCTTATCAGTCCTTAAATCAAGGCTTTTCTTCTTCAAATCCATTCTGGAAGTTGATTTAGGCTTACAAGTTTTTGGGAGCGTGCACCTTCTGGCAGAACTAAGAACCCTGCTGAGAGGAACAACTTTTGCTGGTATTGGCACTTCTCCAGCCGAACTTCGATTAGCCAGTTCACCATATTTTCCACATACTATCGGTCTTGCCTTCCGATAATAACTATTCACCTGCAGAGTAGAACATGATTTCAAACAACCTATGGAATTGTGCTTTCTTTTTCTAGCACCTTCATGACCTTCTTGTATCTGTAACTGCCTAAAACCATTAGAACCTAGATCCCTTTTACATTTATTTCCCCCAGAAACTTCGTATTCACAACTTTCAGTACCACCTTTTAGTTCTTTCTGGTAAACATCATTAAACTCTCTGTCACTGTCTTCATACAGTTTGCACAGATCCCTTTTACGTGAAAGCTTCTTTGCTGAAGACGAAATAGGCAGTCTGGGTTTGGAACTGGACTGGGTAGCACAGGCCCCAAAGGTATGAGTTTCAGATTGCCTCAATGGAAATAGTATATTTGCACTTTTTGATGGACAGGAAGATAATGGAGCAGTGTGACATTTGGGATTTTCTTCTTGTACTGGACAGGGGCCTGAAGTGGGACATGTCTCAGAACCCATTTCAATCTTTTTCTTTCCGTTGTCCAAGCTTCTCTCAACGTGTTGGGGATACTCGTATTTTTCATGAAGGGCAAGCCCTGCTGGGATTCTATTTTGACCTTTCCTCCATGTCAAAGAATTAAGGAGTTTAAGCTCATCAAGAAGACTACAGGATGATTGATTAATTAAGTTCTTAAAAGACCCAACTTTTCTCAAGCTTGTATTACCAATAGAGGCAAGGAACTTTACACTTTTTCCACTTTCCAGTGCATCATCTGATGAACAGAATTTATCAACACCTGAACCTTCGTCAACAACAAGATTGCTTACACATCCATTATCCCCAGCATCAGCTGTTAAAGAGTCCATCTTGTTAACCTCAATTGATGCCTGGGTAACAGCCGGTGCAGAACCACCAGAAGAAATATTAGAAATTTCATGTTCTTTCAAGGCTTCCACCATCCGCACAGTGCTACCAAAGCTTTTAACATATGTATCTCCAAGCTGTTCAGTATCTCGTCTTCTCGAATCAAACAGATTCGCCAAACGGTCAACACGGGTAACATCAGAAACTGCTTTGATCTTATTCGGCACATCTCTCCACTTCGAAGTATGACAGACATTCTCCGGTATTTTCTCATTCAACTTTTCCCTATGATCTAAGGAAATAGTTTTATCCTTGTTGTTCACAAATTCGGGAGAAAATGTCTTTGAGGCTTCACCATTTACTGAACTTATTTGTTCCTTTAAGGCATTAGGAAAAATTCCACCACTTGATTCAAAATGCCTTCCTAAACAGTTCATTTTGGCAGCACAAGTGCAGCTGCCATGAAAATAACCGTAGGGAACTTTGTGACAGCATCTTTCGTGCTCTCTAGGCTCAGTGATGTTTTTCCCACTTCTGCTATGTCACAATCCATATAAGAAGATAACTGTTAGAGAGAGTAAATATCATACTGAATATATCAAGGAAAAATATAATGTATATGCAACACAGCTGAATGGAAGAATGTAAGCCAAAAAGCTTAAGAGATCACTACTGATTTGCAAATGAAAGCCACTCAGGACTGTCCCTGAAGCTTATAACAGCTAACATACCAATTTTGCTAACATAATTCAACTCTTTAAGCACCCCTATTCACATGGAGTTACAAATGTAAAGTCATAGATTGATAAAAGTGTGTTCGGACGTATACATATTCATCAGAATCTCAAATTTCAAAGGTGAATCCCCCATCCCAACCCCATACCAAGAAAAATAATAATAATAAAACATAGAGCACGTAATAAACATTGGAAAAAGTTTCTAAACACTAAGATAAGACTTCAAATATTTATTTTTCTAATGAGACCCTCCAGTCATTCATAAAATATTTCCAAAACTGATCACAGGTGAAAAAGTTATCCTGATTCCAGCGTAAATATTGGGATAACGCACGATGCATCAAGTTCTTTGACAATAAATTCAATACCTTACAAAATTTCAACCAATTTTTTACACCCACATGAGATCTACCATGTACAACTCATAATAATCTTTAACTAAATCTTGGAACTTTGACTTGATGTCAACAAATTTGACCAACATTTCAGTGTCAAGAAACCGTAAAGCAGAATTTGTGAAATCATTCCACTCAAAAAGTTAGGATCTACAACGATAGTATCAAGTATCAGCTTCCAATAGAATGTAACACAGAACAAGATACTAAAATCTCTAGAATTAATTTTCAATTCTATCCACTAACCTCATTGAGGATTGCTCATTACACAGAGGAACAAATGAAATTTGATGTTTCATATCAACTTCCTTAGAATGTAATGCAATTCCTTGTTTCAATGTTGAGAAATGACAGCAGGTGTTAACACCTGAATGAAAATATAGCTTTGTAAGATTACTAAAACAGTGAAAAAAGGAGTCCTGCTTAAACAGACTTTTACATTAGCATTCAAAAAACAAACAGTGCACTTGCCATTCAGGGAAGTAAAACATTCATCACTTGCAATCCTACAGCTAGCCCTTGATTGGTGTGATTTAACAGTGGCTTCAGAAGCATCATTTTTACCGATAAGACTTAGTTGTCCTTGCTTTCCAAGTAATGGTGTGTCCACATGAGAATTCTGCGCATGAGGAGACCAACCAAATCTTCCTTCCACTGAATTCATGGGCGGGGAAGGCAATGCATGGTGTTGATTTGATAACTCCAGTATTTTCCTCAGTGCAAGCAATCGTGAATTATCATGAGGCAAATTAGTGCTTACTCCTGTTAACTGCTCTTTAGAAAAAGCAGGTGTCTGATCCGAAACCGACGTTGCAGAACTCACAGCAATGCCTGTCAAGACTGCCTGTGTTGGAAAAATTAGGCCAGAAGCCAAGGATCGAAAATTAACATGATCAACTTGCCCACTATTTCTAAAAGAAAGAACCTTCTCAGGACAATTGGAATGGTTTCTGGGGTCAGGTCCATAGGGGGGTACATCAGACAACTGGTGAGAGGAGCAGCTGTTTTTATGTGCTGTTAAGAAACAAGGATCACTGTTTCCACTCAATCCTTTGGAAGAGCTTGATACTTCCATATCCTTGCGATTTCTAAACCCAAAATCCTTTGAAAGGTGAGTGTCATCAGTAAGAAAACTCACCCCTTTAGCTTTGTCAAGTAGTCTATGGTTACCCCCATCCAATTGCCTTTCTACGCTATTACCTTCACTTCGTGGGATATTAGCTAGGTCATATTTGGCAGAAC
The DNA here is from genome assembly GCA_032719365.1 of Prinsepia uniflora. Classification (NCBI taxonomy): domain Eukaryota; kingdom Viridiplantae; phylum Streptophyta; class Magnoliopsida; order Rosales; family Rosaceae; genus Prinsepia; species Prinsepia uniflora. The sequence continues at coordinate 17,044,940 of CM064865.1, read as the reverse complement.
AAGGCTCATAATGTAGTCTATTTTGCATAGTATGCTCACCGGCATTATATACACAATTACTGGCTTTTGATCGTGTATTAGTCTCAGGTGGCATTCTGAGATTGGTAAAAAGTGAAAATACAGAATCTTGGGCCAGGTTGCTATTGGATTTCTCTACTCGTGCAGCATCTATGGTATTACTAACTACAAATGCATTATTTCCACGGTTTATTTTCTCTTGATCTCCTTTTGTGCTGGGATTAGATGGAACAGCAGAACAGTGAAGTGACTGCCTAAACTTCCCCTCTTCCTTGCAATTGGCTGCTGCAAAAAAATTCCAGATGTTAAATGTTATATGGTTGATGAACCATAATGGGGGGAAACTAAAATATAAATAATAGTATAAATAAGCACCATACGTATAAGGCTTTAGGGGAAGAAAAAAGAAGAAGAGCTATGACGCACTGTTAGGAATCATTTGTTCTGGGAAGAGACACTTCAGTGGATTTACAAGTGTGTCCAATAACTGTGGACCTACAGCTGATAGATTTGAATTTCCTGAAGTTTGACCCAACTGGTACGGTTGACCAAGCCTCAGCTCAATATTTGAAACTGCAGCATCTCGAAAGGCACCATCCTTCACATTTACAGTTCTGCAAAAGTTTGTCTCTTTACCAATGATTCTTTGATCCTGTAAAGAGGGGTGGGTAATGGATGAATTTTCATTCTTCATGGTGGGGTAGGTAATGGATGAATTTCCATTCTTCATGGAATCAACATAAGCAGAAACGGAGTGACAGCCATCTTGCAGTCCACTACCAACCAACTCTCGCATTGACGTGGACCGCTCTGATATCAGGTTATTGGCCATACTGTGAAAATTGCTCTGCGAAGTGCCCGTCAAACCTTTGAGAAAAATGTTGTTGGCATCATGAATGTTCCTTTGCTGCCTATTTTGTCCTGATCCATTAAAATTCCGCTTTGTAAGACGGTTCTTTGATAGTGCAACACCATCTAAAGACTGTCGAGAACTTGATGAGCCTCCAGATGAGCAAACCATATGAGAAAAGTTATTGGATATGTTGGGCGTCACACTAGATTTCACCAAACCAGCAGTTGCTGATAACCCTTCAGGCCAGTCCCATTCACTACGATCTCCCGGAACCCTAATCTAAAGCATCATAAAAATATCACGATCCAGTGTTGTCGATGCTTCAAACAAATGCAAATAAGAAATTCAATTCTCAATTCAAAAGACAATGATAAATTAGTCAAGGGAGGGGGACAACACATTGTAACTGACATGGAATAAATGCCTAAGCTGGTTAACCATGGTTCCATTCAAATGCAATGAGAAAAAGAAAAAAAAAAAACACTTTTCTATACTCACCGCTCCCCCCTTACAACCTAAAGCCAAGGTGCATGGGTAGAAGGTAGGTGACCCCTGTTGGAAAAATCTAACTATACTTATACAATACAACACACCGTTGGGATCAGCAGTAGGCAGAAAAGAGTTTGTAAAATTCCTGATTCATAAGCTTAAAGAAGTTAGAAAATACTATTTTTGGTTTGGAATGCCAAAGAAAATGATTATCCTCTTCTAATTGGAAATGCAAATGATGGTTCTTCAGCAGTGACATAGTTAGAATGGGTCTTAATAGTACTGTTACTCACCTAATGGAGGATTACGCACAAAAGACAAGCCCACAAATTCCTCCAAATCTAGACATACGCAGATAAGCATTCATGTGATTGCACTTGGACATAGGCACAAAGGTGCTCCCGCAAAGAAACAGGGCATAAAGCAAAAGTGAAAATATCTAAAAATAAGATCTTACCCCAGATTTCAGGAAGTAGAGCTTGCACCATTGGCCAATGGTCTCTCCACTGTCCATATGAACCGCATCCCCCGGGTTGGCACCATATAATCCAGAATGCTACAAAAACGAATTATAGTTTTTCAAGCAGACCTAAAAGCCATTTACTTTGGAAATGCACTTCATAATTAGAAAAGCTGTAGCATCATGGAAACACTAACCAACCTCACAAAATTTTAAGACAGACATGTGGAGACAATGGCATGAGCAAACAATACCAACAAGTCCTGTATTACTGAGAAGTAGATGACCACCTTTTCAAAGAACAAAAATATCAATTCAAACTTCAGAGGGTATGAAGCAAATAGGGTATCAATCTTATTCAATACTGAAGTCAATGTTCTTAAATCACTCACTAGTATATGAGCAAAAAACACGAGGGCAACCATTCATAAAACCTAACGCCTGGTTAGATATAAAGGAGCTTGCATCCACTGGATTGTTTTTTGAAGTTTGAATATCAGCTCCACAACCCTTCCCAGTATCTGCAGGGCTAACACCACGCCATTCCCCACTCAAGGAAAAAGAACCCTTTACTTTGCCACCACCTGGGACCCTGTCACGGGTGACTACCTTGGCCAGGTCTGAACTCTGCAGATCGTGCAAAACAGAATTGCTTGCACAACTGGAACTTGGCACCGACCTTGAAGAAACTGTAGGACATGAGTCTCCTCCACTCTTTAGGTTTTTCCCAGTAGATGCAACTGGAATAGAACTTCCAATACCACTCAAAATGAAATCATTACTATCCGGAAGAACCTTACAAGGGGTAACCATAGGTTTTGGATTTGATAATTTTTGAAAATCACACTGGAATACAGATGGTGACCCAGTTAGGAGAGCTAGAAAAGAATTTCCAAAATTACCATGTGCTGATCTGTTGGAACCTGGAGATGCAATGTTGGCAACTAAGGGATCTTGTAATCTACCAAGCATTGTGGTTCTTAAATCTTGTGATCCATGTGGGTAAGAATAAAAACCTGTTTTTGCATCCATCTATATTGCAGATAATAATCCAAGTTAGTAATGTGAGAATAAACATTCCAAGGTCACAAAATAACAAAATTTAAATACATAGAGGAAAACCGTTTTACCAATGGCATATGGCACAAACTAATCAATCGGAAAAGCATATATCATATATGTGATTATTAGAAAACAGGGCTGAAACATTGAACATACTAATGTTGAATAGAATAAAAAAAAAAAATCGACTTAAAGCACAATTTCTCACAAGCACATGGACGTGCACAAATTATTGCTATCGTCAAAGTTTCATGGGAAAAATCCAAAATTGGTGACGCCAGGGAAATTTCATTATGAGTTATTGTTTCCATAGGTTACTTTCATGGTCGATAACCAAATTGCATATGCACATCCTCTTCATATCAAGCATGCAGACATACATGCATACATACACATTTTCGTTATAAGGGTATATTAAATTCAGAAAGTCATAATTACAGTAAATGAACAATGACGTTACCGGAAGCACAATGGCAACCTAGTTAAAAAGAATCTTACACACACCCATTGCCAAGTAGGGACGAAGGAAAAATAACGAAAATAGAATTCCCTAAAAATAATTGATAACTGACCTAGTAGCTTCTTCACATTATCCTGAACTTGATCCATAAAATAACCTATAGTTAAACATACACATTATATATATTTTTTTCTACACTGACTGAATTGTGTTTCCTTCGACAATTTTCAACGCAAATATCTCAATGTAGACATTAAAGTACGAGAATTCAATCAAGTGGAACTAAAAGAGTAAATAAAAGAAACAAGTTGAGGAAAAAGAGAATATAGAGCACCTGATTCCGAAGCTCCTCAGATGACGAGGAAGCCACTGACAGAGGCGCTGACTGCAATGTCGAACCACATTTGGTCTTCCATAAGTTCTCCATCTTTTGGAGCTCTTAAAACCCTAGCATCCGTCCATAATAACCATGAAATGCTACCACCACCACCCAATAAATGAAAATTGGCGATCAAACACCAGTATGTATTCCAACGGCTACATACACGTGGTCACAGCGGCCAGTGAAATCGAAGCGGTCAACCGGAATAGAGAAACCCTAGGTTTCAATGGAGAGAGTAGTGAGAGAGCAAGAGTGGCAGTGTTGCAGAGCAACTGTGAAGCCTTCAGAAGCAAAAGCTTAGAGAGAGCATCCCTCGTGGTGTAGTGGTTCGAGGCGGGGGGTTAACAGGGGTCTGACACTCACTCGTTGACACGTGTGGAAATTCTGAGCCATTAGATTCAAAGTTGGTGAAGGATGGGAGAGCCGGGCGATGTGGACCGTGGATTGTGAACACAGCTCGGATTCGGTGGTTCGCATTGGTTGGGAAAAACAAGGCAATTGATAACCCTTTTATTTAGAGTAAATAATATAAATTTCTTTTTGTGTCTGACGTGTCTTTTTTTTCTCTTTTCTTTTATATAGAAGATATGTCGTAATTAATATTATGAAAGACTTATCGAAATAGAGATAAAATCTCTAACATATCTCAATTGTGAATAACTGAAATAATAGCAAAATTTTTAAAAAAATTTGCGGTCTAAATTAAATCACTGGGAACAAAAAACCAACAAAAACAAAATACAAAAATTAATAATGATTACAGAGTAATGTGTTGATAACAAGCTTAAATGTTATCAAGGCATAAGAAACACCCCGTAGGAAAAACCAAGACTTAGGAAAAAGAGTGCATAAATTTGAGGTTATTAGAAGTCGAATTTTGGCATTGGTAATCCATCTTGAGGTCCAGAGCTGGAAATCCTAAGAGTAGAGTACGAAGAGTTGTTGTCTAGAGGCTGAGGTTAGGAAGCAGGAACAATCCTACACTATAAAGTATACATTGTCATAAGGTGAGCAATAAAATAAACTCTGTTACTGAATAAGAAAAAAAAGTTATTTTTCATTGTAAGGCTTAATTTTCTTAAAGGTATTGAGAAAAATTTAGAAGTGTAAAGCATGAATAAGTAACAATAAGCTAAATAGGCAAAATGATAGTAGAGAAACACGATAGGAAAAGCAATCGTAAGAGAAAATTATAAAAATTGAAAGAGAAAAAAATAGAGTAAATTATTGTTATACCCTTAACAACTTTTACTTTTATTTAAAACTTTTAATACTTGTATATTAAACAAAATAAGACCTTACCTCAAACTTTTTTAATTCAAAAGTCTCTAAACAAAATTTATAAGTAATAAATTACATATCTACCATTTTATATCTCAATAAAGAGAATGCGTGAGTTATTGAAAATTCCTTTAAACAATTAAAACTAACATTGTTTTTTTTGTCCTATTTGCCTCGTGTGCTTAGTGTTTGATTTCTTTGGCCTCTTGGGCCTTTTATTATATTATGCATATAATAAATATTATATATATATATTGTATATAGTTACAACTGAATTTTTTCTATAAAATAAAAAATAAAAACCGTATTGTCTGGGGTTCAACAGTAAGGTATATAAATTTTTTTGGGGGGGGAGGGGGGGTTGAGATGGTGGTGGAAACTCATACGACATAGGGTTTAATTCTTGAATTTAGAGGGGGGGTGGGTGGGTGGGGGATGGTGGTGGAAACTCATACGACATAGGGTTTAATTCTTGAATTTTGGGAGGGAGGGTTGAGATGGTGGTGGAAACTCATACGACATAGAGTTTAATTCTTAAATTTTGGCACAAAATTCAAGAATTAAACCCTAAATTATACAAAATTAATTAAATTATTTAATATCGGAAGATAAAGAATTTTAAAATTTAAAAGTATTTTTGAAGAATTATTGTTTTTAATTATCTTATTTTAAGTTAGATTATATATTCATATTACTTTTAAAATGAGCAAGTGAAAATATATATATATGAGTAATGTTTTCATAATCCTCAATATAATCTTATAATATAAAAATAAAAATAAAAAGTAATGTTGAAATCATGATATATTTTTGTAAGTGTTTTTTAGATTGTTGTTGGATTAGTTTCCAAGTGGATGACATTAGTTATAATTTATATAAAAACTATGGTCTATTTTAAATTGTATAGTCATTGGACTAGTTAAAGGATCTATGAGTTTAATTTTTCTATATGGAAGTTTTTTAATAAAGTTATATGTCCTATAAGTTAATTACCCAAAAGAATAAGGCTCGGATGAATAAAATGAATGATAATGATCAAAATTGGCCATAAATCAACGAAAGAACTAAAAGCGTAATGTGCAAAAGGATCTGCATAACACAAGCAAGATAAAGTACTAATAAATTAGTTAGACAAAGTGAGACGTGTAATGTGCAATTGATTGAGAAAGATTCTAGTTGGAGAGCAAGGGCCCAAAAGTCTAAAACCGCTACACAAAAACAAACTAGAATACAATTTACATCTTTCATTTGCAAAAGGAAAATCTGAGAAAGAGTAATCTTTTGAAAAACTATCCTAAATCCTGCAAATGTAAGATATCATACTAGAGAACTTTACGAGAAAATCCTGAGAAAATGTATTGGTGCACAATCTTTAGATACCAAGCTAAAAGCATAGAGAAATGATGTATGCTTCCTCTCTTATTGTAACAAAGAACACCAGTCAACTTTAAGTTCAAGTTCATCTACATGTCCGAGTAGTAATGACAATGGAAAGATCTCAATACAAAGCGCATCAACAAGGTGATGGCACAGTCCGCCCAAGTAAGATCTTATTACAAATCGCCTCAACAGGGTGAGGGCACGCCCCCGCCCAAACGAATGGGGAAACAAGTTCAGTGACCAACTGTTCTGGACGGTTGGGGGCGGTTGTGATATGGTGTCAGACAGTTTTGGGTGGTTGTAGGCTGTTATGGGCAGTCTTGTGCCGTTTTAGGCAGTTTTGGGCGGTTATTGGCAGTTTTGGGTATGAAGAAAGAACTTCAATTCGTCACAAAAAATTCAGATGATAAATTTTGGGTCAAGATTTTAAGAAGCAATTGAAAAGATTTATTGATCTTGAAAATTGAAAAAAAAAATTAAAACAGACTTTGAGAATTCATACCAGGCTCATACATGTTGAAACTCAATGTTGATGGACTGTGCCGTTGAATTGGCTATGGACCCAAAGGCAGTTTGGGGCAAGACCATGGTGGTTTCGGGGGCGGACGACTAAGAATTAATCATCTCGAGTATAACAAAAAATCAGATCAATGCATTGAAATTTAAAGATATATAAATTTACTTACGGGCTAACATGTGACTGCTTAATGGTGGTCGAGTTAGATCCTTCACTGATGGAAGTGTATGAGATAGGGACGACGATGTCGTTCTCAATTTATGGCCTTAGGAGACAACGGAGTCGATCTCGACCTGTGACCTTGGAGACGACGACGTCTGTGTAGACCTACAACCTTAGGAGACGACACCGTCAGTCTTAGTCTCCGCCTTGATCAACGACCTTGAGTGACGACATCTGCAAAGTGGACGAGAATGCGAGAAAGAGAGTCGGTACTCATGTGGTTAAAATGGGTTTGCCTCTTGTTTACGCGAAGAAAAGTCGATCTTCAATGTTTCGATTCTGTGTCTAACATCTCTTATATATTTATTATGAAATAAATTTACATTTACATTTTTCTTGGTGAAAACATCTATTCTTATATTCAATATATACTGAATTTGATGAGTTATTTAATCAAATTCAACCTTAATCAGCAAATGAGCCCTAATGGACTAGTTTCACTCTTCACCCTTCAAATAATGTTGAGTATAAATATGTCATCAGGGATCGAATTTGAGATCAATGGTTTACAAGTCAACACTAAAACCAACTGAACTATACCACTTGTGACAGGACATGTCCCTACTTACAGAAGAACCAGACCGGTCCTGCTTCCGTCTGACGACTCGAGTCAGACAAGAGATTTTCCTATTTTAAATTTTATCAGATACTTGAAATGAAAACTAAACGGAATCCATCTCGTGTAGGGTATCGTCCACATCCAACCCTCTTACCCCGACAATATAGGAATTTATTATAATTCGTTTATGATCGGGTCGTACGTTTACCTTTTATTATCATTAAAATTGGCAACATTTGTAATATCATTTATTGCCTAAGTAATAATCAATTTTTCTTCTCATTTCCATAATTTATCATTCATTTTAATTATCATGCACATTATATATAATGATCCGTCCCGAATTTACGAATTAATTGAGGACTAATGAAGGATTAGCGAGAACTAAGTAAGGATTAATCGGGATTAATTGAGAATTAGCGGACGATTTGGATAAAATGACGATTTTGCCCATGAAAAGGGTAAAATGTTGATTGTTGACCAATGAGGTCCAATGCACGGGGACCGAGAACCATTACGTAGATCGAGACAATACGAGACCGTAGACAGACAGCACGTCAAAATCGGACATCGTACGAGTAATTTACTGGTCACAGAAGGTTCCGAGAACTATTCACTATTGTACGGGTTCAAAATGGTTTGTTTTTAGTGGGACCCAAATATCTGATATTGGACCATAGGATGAGTGACACTTGTCACCTACCCTATGGCCCATTTTCATACATATATGCAATGTAACGACCCGTCCCAAATTCCATGATTAGATTAGTGACTAATCACGATTAGTGAGGTTAATCGGTGATTAGTTAGGCTAAATCGGACGAACGATGCGAAATGACCGTTTTGCCCCTAGCGTGGGTAAAATGTTGACTTTTCGTTCGGGCAGTCAAATGGACTTTGACCGATGACCGTGACATAGTTCGTGACGTCACGAGTTCATAGACAGGTGGCACGTTCAATTCCGACGTTCGAGGATGAAGTTATGACGTTCGGAAGTTTAGGGGCATTTTGGTAATTTGGGTGAATAGGAGGTCAAAAGTTGACTTTTTGACCGGGAGGTCCGATGGCCGAGGGCCGAAGACCGTTACGTAGATAAAGACGATACGAATCCATAGGCAGGCGGCACTCTGAAATCGGACTTCAAACGGGAGAGTTATGGGTCATGGAAGTTCGATTTCACTATGCACGAACTTCGAGACGGGGACGATTTGGCGAAATCTGATTGGGCAGATATTTTAGTGGGCCCCATGGATGAGTGACAAGTGTCACTCATCCCATTAACTTGATCCCCCAAAATGTGGATCTATATAATTAATTAATATTATTTGATTATTTTATAATCAAATCCACCAACCATTAATCCTAACCATCCATTTCAACTCATCTTTAAATCCTCACCCTCCATTTCTCTTCTCTCATCAGCCATCCTCCTTCATCTTTGTTCATCCTCCCACCCGAAACCCATAACCCCATTTTTCTTCATTTTCTTCATTTTCTTTCAAAAACCAAAACACACACACCATCACCATTCATTGCTTGGGTGTGACCGTGAGTGAGTGAAGGGAAGGACAGAGAGGCTGGGACGGCGAGTCACGGCGACGGACGACGGAGGACACGGCGGAGGAGCCGAACCCGTGAGGTAAGAAAACTTCAAAATTCGAAAATGAGTTTTAAGGGACGGTTTTGGGTTTATGTGGATCCTAACACATTCTAGGGACTTAGGGGAGTCAAGAGGGATTTTCGAGGCGTTGGACGGCTTGGAACAGCCGTGAACGGCGGGAGAAGTCACGGCCGCCATGGCTGGATTGAAGGTACGGGTTTTCGATGTTTTTTTCTTCCGTTTTAAGTCATAGGACGGTAGGTTAGGTTGAGACGAAGAGAATGGGACAAACGGGAAGTGTTTTGGTGGCCGGAGCTGGGAGAACCGGCCGGGTCAAGCCGCGGGTCACGACGACCCGGTTACTGGTATTCGGGTCGACCCGCGGGAGGACAGAGATGACAGGTGACGTCATCCTGCTGACGTCATCATGTCAGGGATGACGTCAGCATTGTCATATCTGACAATGTCAGCTGACATGTCAGAAAATGGGCTAATAGGAGTGCGACACGTGTCACATGTCAGTGCACAGTCAGCACTGACATGTCAGTGACGTGGCCCAATCAGGGGCTGACACGTGGCACAGACGTGGACCAGTGCCGTGATGACACGTGGCACATGTCAGACTGCCACGTGGCACTGACAGCACAGTGACGTGGACCAATGGGAGCATGACACGTGGCACCTGTCAGAGTCTGACATGTCAGACCTGGCAGCTGTCAGATGACGTCATGATGACGTCAGCAGGTACTGTAGCAGGCGCGTGAAGCCCACGCGCAGCCACTTCAGGCGGCGCGTGAGGGCGCGTGGCAGGGAATATGGGGAAGGTTCCAACATACGTAATCTTCTATTCGATGTAACGAACATTTTGGGACTGGTTTCGTGTCGATCGGACACCGTCTCGATATGTTTCGGGGCATCGAAAGGTTTAGGTTCGGGATTAAAAATAGTTAAAAATATGGGAAAATTACGGGGATTTGGTAGGAGGTTAATTAAGTAGTTAGTAACCTTCTATTACGATTTGGACAGGTTTGGGAGTCCCGGTGACGGTGATCGGCTCGGGGAGCCGTATGGCACGCAAATCGAGGCGGCAGCTCGGACGGTCTGTGAGTGGACCTTGTTTTCTAAATTGATGCATGCATAAATGTTTATTATATGTTTTATTACTTGTTTGATGCTGCCATGGGTGCATTTGTATGTGGTACGTATAAGTACGTATTTCGAGGTTTCGGCCTTATACGGTGCTTATACGGGTCTGTATTTCTTTATTGGTTTTAATGAACTGGATTTGGATTTCAAAAGGATAAACTCGGGTATGAGACCCATTTGGTTTTGTCTCGGGCATATGACCTCAGATTTCGGGCACGGTGCCCAACTGATGTCCTATGTTCGGGTACGAGACCCAAGCTACTTTACGGTTTTGATTTCAGGTCAGGGAACCTTAAATGGATTTCCCAGGTTCATGACGGTTTATGGGAACCGACATGAACCCTTGTTATGGTATCTTGGTTCATGACGGTTTATGGGAACCGGCATGAACCCTTGTTGGTTATTACGGTACATGACGGTTTATGGGAACCGGCATGTTACCTCGGTTATGTTATTACGGTACATGACGGTTTATGGGAACCGGCATGTTACCTGATTATGGATATTATGGATCATGACGGTTCAGGGGAACTGGACATGAATGTGTATGTTATGTATATATATGTTCATCTACCTTCCTTTACTTCTATTATCTCCTCCGGGGAGGGTCGTTGGCCTGGGTGGACCCCGGAGTAGTCACGGAGCACTGACTGAGTGGAGTCACCCCCCAGTTGGGTTCCTTACTCTCAGGAAGGCTATGGTTACTATTACCTCGGGTAGGGTCAGTGGTCTGCGGACATTGACCTTGACTTTGAGAAGACTCGGATTGAGACCCGGGTAGCACGCGCGTAGCTTTGGATACCGTGACAGGATTGGTCGTGTGACTTATATATATGTATGTGATGTATATATGATATATGATATGTGGTGTGCACAGGTGTGCACAGGATTTGAGCAGTGGCTAGTGTACTTGGTTTCTTTATGGTTTGAGGCCGAGTCCCTTATGGATTTGAGCAGTGGCCCGTATGGTCGTTTTCATTGTGGTCCTTTCGACCTTGGTTTATATCTGCTTTGGGCTTAGTCCCACATATGGTTTGTTTTGGATAAATGGTTTTCGAATGCATGCATGCTTTTTAGTGGAGGGTACAAATGTCTTCTTCTGAGATGTTTTATAAACTCTTTATTTTTGTCCACTCACAGTTTTTAATGTTTTGACTGCCCTTCAGGTTGACATCGGATGTGGACTGTAGCAGAGACCGAGATATCACATGCCTCCTCCGGATCCTGGCGTACTCTGATAGCTCAGGAGGGCAAAGGTCGGAAATATCCCTTGTCTGACACTTCGTGTCAGACGGGAGCAGGGTCATCCCGCACTAATCCCGGGGGGATTGGGATGGGTCCTGTCAACGTGGTATCAGAGCGGGGTTGTCTCTATTCGAGCACCGTGTAGCTCTTGGAGTATGTACGCAGGTCGAGGATGTGATATCTCAAGGGGCTGCAGTTCGTGGTCAACCTGATTGTTGGGGTGCCGGTACGATAGTTAGTAGGATTGGCATGCCTTGCTTCGGCATTTGAGGCCGGGGTTGCCATAGTTCTGTCAAGGTTGACAGTGTGAGACCCTACAAAGGGATAAACGTATTCTTATAGATTTTGATCGTGAGATGGTTAGTTGGGATCGTCTTCACGATGTCGTAGGATCGGTTCCGACGACTAGTTGGGAATTATGACCATCGATGTTTGGATTATGTTGAGTTAAATGGATTTACTGCTGTCGGCAGTTAGCAGTCGGATTCGAGGAATCCGAATTGGATTGACGGTAGGATTGGATTGACGTCATTACGATGTCAAGACCGCGGAGTCGGTCAGATCGTGGATTTTACTGCCTTATACAGTTGGGTTCTACGGAACTCTAGGTGTGATTGTGGAACCCTACCTTGGTGGGTATGGTTCGGAAATGGGAGTTGACGAGTGGTTTGACTTGGACGACTATTCGGATTTGGATTCGTTAGTCGGTCTAGTCATGTCAGCTTGTGTTGGGACTGCACTTCGCAGTCGAGGTTATATTTATCGGTTAGACATAGTTGGTTGTCATGGTACTTTTGATGTCGTTTTGTGCAACTAAGGTCATTGGTGACATGGTAGATGACATTGGGTTAGTCGAGTTGTGACTGGTTAGAGTTTGGTTGGACAGGTTACCAGGGTTGGTACTTGTCGATGGAATCCCTGAGTGGGATACAGAGTAGTTGGTACGGGCGATTGATTCCGTTGGATACGGAGTCTGGATATAGCGAGGTCTGGTACTTAGGTCTGCACGAGTCTGTGGAAGGCACTACTACCGAGAGTGGTTGTAGCGGTGGTTGTTGGGAATCGGGGACGTTCAGGGGACGTTTCCTTTTCTCGTATGAGTTGTCAGGGTGATTGTACCCAGAGGTGTTGGGTACGAGGGAGGCAGAGTTTCTCCTATTCGAGCAGAGGTACGAGATCGTCGCTCGGTATGAGCGGAGATCCAGGGTTGTCAGTTTTGCACATGGTGTGCCGATACTGATGCTGGTTGCGTGTACCGATAGTATTGTGGGCTGGCACTGATACTAGCGCTGGTGCCAGTGATCGTGATGACGATGAATTACGTATCGGGATGTGACATCCGTCGTGATGGGCATATGTTCAGCATCTGTGGTTCGAGAGTGGATCACGGATAAAGTTAAACTGGTAATGGACATGTAGATGATGTCCAAGTACGTTGTTTCCAATCTTGTTGGAACTTCGAAATCGTGAGAGGTTGCGATTGAGGTGACGAATGGAATGCGGGTTTTTTGCATTGGTATTGAGTATATCGAAGTCGGGTGACCGAAATTTCTCATTTTCTGCATGGTGGCAGACGATGTTGGGTTACATGACGTGGTGAGTGCAGCGAGTGTTGTTTGCATTCACGTAAGATGAATTTTGTTGTCATTATCTTGTATCGTTCTTGGTTTTTCCTCGGTGGAATGATAAGGATCGATACGAGGTAATCAGTGAGAACCCACAGTCTCGGCGTGTCTCGTCGTTGACTGATCTGTTTAGATGTGGGAATTGGTTTAGGACTTTGGGTATCGTTATGGATCTGGATCGTGGTCTTGATGATCCAGATATGTGGAGAGTTTATCGCTCATACTTGGATGTTTGAGTGGGGCATGTTGGGACTGAACTTCTTTTCGAGGTAAATCCCATATGGCTTACTACTCGCCTGAGTAGTTGTCCGATGAGTAGTTTTCCGACGTGGTTGGATATGGTGTACCTAGATGTGTTGATGTTGGGATTGGCTTCCCTATGAAGTCAATCAAAGGTATTGAGGTAATTGTTTAAACGAGTAACCGATAGGTTCGGTTTTGGTGCGTCTGGATAGACGTAAAAGAGATTTCAGGTTTTGGAATCAGATTTCTGGATGACGATTCAGGATTTGATTTTGGAACTTGAAAGAGGATTTCTGGATTTGGGTTTTGGAATCGGATTCTGGGTGATGATTCAGGATTTGATTCTAGAGCTTGACTGCAGATTTTCTTTTATGGATTTGGGTTCGGAATAGTTATTCCAAATGCTAGCTTACGGAATAATGATTTCGGATTCGGATTTGAACATGGATATGGATACGACTTCTGGGTTTGGATTTGGGATTTCTTACGAAATTGCGGATTCGGATTTGGATTTGGAAATAAATAATGGGTCGGAGTTTCGATTTGTCTAATACTGGATTGGATAAATGGACTCCATCGTAGAAACGTGATTGGCTATGACCTAGGTGGTTGTAGTCTGATTGATGGGTAGATGTACGTACATTGTACGTTGTTCAAGGTACGATACTAGGCAGACTTGTCGTGCCTGGTGACGGTATATAGGAGATACCGGTGGTGCGTTGGAGAGCGTATTGGTAGTCGGATTGGTTCTGATACCATCGGATTAGTTGAGGTCGTGGACTGGACGTTGGATACTGTGCAGTGGGTCATGGTATTTCTGATGGGTCTAGTTACACACAGGTCGAGTGCTTTGTGGGTAAGTGTTTACCCATGGTTAAGTGAGTATAGTGACAATTTTCGATTGACGACTGTCAAGTGGTGACAGTTTGTAGGAGGTGTCAGCGTGGATCGTGGTGTGAGGTCTGATGACTCCCAGTGGGAGCAGACGTCAGGATAGTTAGTGGTTGAGCAAGGAACCGTCTAGTTGGTTGTGTCAGCGAAACGGTAGATCTGACAAGTGGGATCAGTTCGGAGCGTACGACTTCTGTCATTCGACGTGGTCGAATGTAGTCGATACGACAAGAGCGTTAGTGGTACGTCTAGTTACAAACGAGGTTTATGTTGACTAGTGGGTGTACTAGAGAACAAGTGTTTTGCGGTCGATTCTACTTTCCACGAGGTGGTTGTGGAATCAGGATAGTGGAGTTTCAAGAGCGAAACTAAATTAAGGAGAGAAGAACGGGTAGAATTAGGTCGGTTGGAATTTCGAGGACGAAATTAATTAAGGAGGGAAGGTTGTAACGACCCATCCCAAATTCCATGATTAGATTAGTGACTAATCACGATTAGTGAGGTTAATCGGTGATTAGTTAGGCTAAATCGGACGAACGATGCGAAATGACCGTTTTGCCCCTAGCGTGGGTAAAATGTTGACTTTTCGTTCGGGCGGTCTAATGGACTTTGACCGATGACCGTGACGTAGTTCGTGACGTCACGAGTTCATAGACATGTGGCACGTTCAATTCCGACGTTCGAGGAGGGAGTTATGACGTTCGGAATTTTAGGGGCATTTTGGTAATTTGGGTGAATACGAGGTCAAAAGTTGACTTTTTGACCGGGAGGTCCGATGGCTGAGGGCCGAAGACCGTTACGTAGATAAAGATGATACGAATCCATAGGCAGGCGGCACTCTGAAATCGGACTTCAAACGGGAGAGTTATGGGTCACGGAAGTTCGATTTCACTATGCATGAACTTCGAGACGGGGACGATTTGGCGAAATATGATTGGGCAGATGTAACGACCCGTCCCAAATTCCAGGATTAGATTAGTGACTAATCACGATTAGTGAGGCTAATTCGTGATTAGTTGGGCGAAGTCGGACGAACGATGCGAAATGACCGTTTTGCCCCTGGAGGTGGCAAAACGTTGACTTTTCAATCGGGCGGTCAAATGGACTTTGACCGATGACCGTGACGTAGTTCGTGACGTCACGAGTTCATAGATAGGTGGCACGTTCAATTCCGACGTTCGAGGAGGAAGTTATGACGTTCGGAAGTTTAGGGGCATTTTGGTAATTTTGGATAAAAGAGGTCAAAAGTTGACTTTTTGACCGGGAGGTCCGATGGCCGAGGGCCGAAGACCGTTACGTAGATAAGGACGATACGAATCCATAGACAGGCGGCACTCTAAAATCGGACTTCAAACGGGAGAGTTATGGGTCACGGAAGTTCGATTTCACTATGCACGAACTTCGAGACGGGGACGTTTCGGCGAAATCTGATTGGGTGGATATTTTGGTGGGCCCCATGGATGAGTGACAAGTGTCACTCATCCCATTGACTTGATCCCCCAAATTGTGGATCTAAATAATTAAATATTATTATTTTAATTATTATATAATTAAACCTAACAACCATTAATCATAACCATCCATTACCAACTAACTATCAATCCTCACCATCAATCCTCTCTTCTCTCATCTGATCACATCTCCTTCTCTCATCAGCCATCCCCCTTCTTCTTTGTTTCCTTACCACCTGAAACCCCATAACCCCATTTTCTCCATTTTCTTTCAAAAAACCGAAACACACACACCCATCACCATTCATTGCTTGGGTGTGACCGTGAGTGACGGGAGGGAAGGACAGAGAGGCTGGGACGACGAGTCACGGCGACGGACGACGGAGGACACGGCGGAGGAGCTCGACCCGTGAGGTGAAAATATTTAAAAATCCAAGTTTTGTTTTTGTTAGGTTTTAATTGAAACTAATGATTCGGTTGTGCTTCTGGGGGACCTAGGAGAGAAATGGGATTGTTTTTGAAAGTTAGAGCGGCCTGGAACAGCCGTGAACGGCGGAGGAATGCACGGTCGCCATGGTCAAGCTTGAAGGTATGGTTTTCGGTGTTTTCCTTCCATTTTAATGTCATAGAACCCTAGGTTAGGATTAGAGGATGAAAATAGGACAAACGGGAACGATTTTGGTGGCCGGACGGCGGAGAACCGGTCGGGTCAAGCCGCGGGTCACGGCGACCCGGTTGCAGACGTTCGGGTCAACCCGCAGGAGGGCAGGGATGACAGGTGACGTCATCCTGCTGACGTCATCATGTCAGGGATGACGTCAGCATTGTCAGATCTGACAATGTCAGCTAACATGTCAGAAAATGGGCCAATAGGAGTGCGACACGTGTCACATGTCAGTGCACAGTCAGCACTGACATGTCAGTGACATGGCCCAATCAGGGGCTGACACGTGGCACTGACGTGGACCAGTGCCGTGATGACACGTGGCACATGTCAGACTGCCACGTGGCACTGACAGCACAGTCACATGGACCAATGGGAGCTTGACACATGGCACCTATCAGAGTCTGACATGTCAGACCTGACCGCTGTCAGATGACGTCATGCTGACGTCAGCGATGACGTCAGCAGGTACTGTAGCAGGCGCGTGAAGCCCACGCGCAGCCACTTCAGACGGCGTGTGAGGGCGCGTGGCAGGGAATCTGGGGAAGGTTCCAACATACGAAATCTTCGATTCGATGTAACGAACATTTTGGGACTGGTTTCGTGTCGATCGGACACCGTCTCGATATGTTTCGGGGCATCGGAAGGTTTAGGTTCGGTTTTAAAAATAGTTAAAATACGGGAAAATTATGGGGCTTTGGTAGGAGGTTAATTAAGTAGTTAGTAACCTTCTATTACGATTTGGACAGGTTTGGGAGTCCCGGTGACGGTGATCGGCTCGGGGAGCCGTGTGGCACGCAAATTGAGGCGGCAGCTCGGACGGTCTGTGAGTGGACCTTGTTTTCTAAATTGGTGCATGCATAAATGTTTATTATATGTTTTATTACTTGTTTGATGATGCCATGGGTGCATTTCTATGTGGTTACGTATAAGCACGTATTTCGAGGTTTCGGCCTTATACGGTGCTTATACGGGTCTGCATTTCTTTATTGATTTAAATGAACTGGAATTGGATTTCAAAAGGATAAACTCGGGTATGAGACCCATTTGGTTTTGTCTCGGGCATATGACCTCAGATATCGGGCACGGTGCCCAACTGATGTCCTATGTTCGGGTACGAGACTCAAGCTACTTTACGGTTTTGATTTCAGGTCAGGGAACCTTAAATGGATTTCCCGGTTCATGACGGTTTATGGGAACCAGCATGAACTCTTAATATGGTATCATGGTTCATGACGGTTTATGGGAACCGGCATGAACCCTTGTTGGCTATCACGGTACATGACGGTTTATGGGAACCGGCATGTTACCTCGGTTATGTTATTATGGTACATGACGGTTTATGGGAACCGGCATGTTACCTGATTATGGATATTATGGATCATGACGGTTCAGGGGAACCGGTCATGAATGTTTATGTTATGTATATATATGTTCATCTACCTTCCTTTACTTCTATTATCTCCTCCGGGGAGGGTCGTTGGCCTGGGTGGACCCCGGAGTAGTCACGGAGCACCGACTGAGTGGAGTCACCCCCCAGTTGGGTTCCTTACTCTCGGGAAGGCTATGGTTACTATTACCTCGAGTAGGATCAGTGGTCTGCGAACATTGACCTTGACTTTGAGATGACTCGGATTGAGACCCGGGTTGCGCGTAGCTTTGGATACCGTGACAGGATTGGTTGTGTGACTTATATATATGTATGTGATAGATATATGATATATGATATGTGGTGTGTACAGGTGTGCACAGGATTTGAGCAGTGGCTCGTGTACTTGGTTTCTTTATGGTTTGGGGCCGAGTCCCTTATGGATTTGGGTAGTGGCCCGTATGGTCGTTTTCATTGTTGTCCTTTCGACCTTGGTTTATATCTGCTTTGGGCTTCGTCCCACATATGGTTTGTTTTGGATAAATGGTTTTCGAATGCATGCATGCTTTTTAGTGAAGGGTACAAATGTCTTCTCGTTAAAATGTTTTTTTTTATAAATTCTTGTTTTGTCCACTCACAGTTTTTAATGTTTTGACTGCCCTTTAGGTTGACATCGGTTGTGGACTGTAGCAAAGACCGAGATATCACATACCTCCTCCGGATCCTGGCGTACTCTGATAGCCCGGGAGGGCAATGGACGAGAATATCCTTTGTCTGACATTTCGTGTCAAACGGGAGCAGGGTCATCCCGCACTAATCCCGGGGGGATTGGGATGGGTCCTGTCAGCAGATATTTTAGTGGGCCCCATGGATGAGTGACAAGTGTCACTCATCCCATTGACTTGATCCCCCAAAATATGGATCTATATAATTAATTAATATTATTTAATTATTTTATAATCAAATCCACCAACCATTAATCCTAACCATCCATTTCAACTCATCTTTAAATCATCACCCTCCATTTCTCTTCTCTCATCAGCCATCCTCCTTCATCTTTGTTCATCCTCCCACCCGAAACCCATAACCCCATTTTTCTTCATTTTCTTCATTTTCTTTCAAAAATCGAAACACACACACACCATCACCATTCATTGCTTGGGTGTGACCGTGAGTGAGTGGAGGGAAGGACAGAGAGGCTGGGACGGCGAGTCACGGCGACGGACGACGGAGGACACGGCGGAGGAGCCGAACCCGTGAGGTAAGAAAACTTCAAAATTCGAAAATGAGTTTTAAGGGACGGTTTTGGGTTTCTGTGGATCCTAACACATTCTAGGGACTTAGGGGAGTCAAGAGGGATTGGTTTCGAGGCGTTGGACGGCTTGGAACAGCCGTGAACGGCGGGAGAAGTCACGGCCGCCATGGCTGGATTGAAGGTACGGGTTTTCGATGTTTTTTTCTTCCGTTTTAAGTCATAGGACGGTAGGTTAGGTTGAGACGAAAAGAATGGGACAAACGGGGAGTGTTTTGGTGGCCGGAGCTGGGAGAACCAGCCGGGTCAAGCCGCGGGTCACGGCGACCCGGTTACTGGTATTCGGGTCGACCCGCGGGAGGACAGAGATGACAGGTGACGTCATCCTGCTGACGTCATCATGTCAGGGATGACGTCAGCATTGTCATATCTGACAATGTCAGCTGACATGTCAGAAAATGGGCTAATAGGAGTGCGACACGTGTCACATGTCAGTGCACAGTCAGCACTGACATGTCAGTGACGTGGCCCAATCAGGGGCTGACACGTGGCACAGATGTGGACCAATGCCGTGATGACACGTGGCACATGTCAGACTGCCACGTGGCACTGACAGCACAGTGACGTGGACCAATGGGAGCATGACACGTGGCACCTGTCAGAGTCTGACATGTCAGACCTGACAGCTGTCAGATGACGTCATGCTGACGTCAGCAGGTACTGTAGCAGGCGCGTGAAGCCCACGCGCAGCCACTTCAGGTGGCGTGTGAGGGCGCGTGGTAGGGAATCTGGGGAAGGTTCCAACATACGAAATCTTCTATTCGATGTAACGAACATTTTGGGACTGGTTTCGTGTCAATCGGACACCGTCTCAATATGTTTCGGGGCATCGAAAGGTTTAGGTTCGGGATTAAAAATAGTTAAAAATACGGGAAAATTACGGGGCTTTGGTAGGAGGTTAATTAAGTAGTTAGTAACCTTCTATTACGTTTTGGACAGGTTTAGGAGTCCTGGTGACGGTGATCGGCTCGGGGAGCCATATGGCACGCAAATCGAGGCGGCAGCTCGGACGGTCTGTGAGTGGACCTTGTTTTCTAAATTGATGCATACATAAATGTTTATTATATGTTTTATTACTTGTTTGATGATGCCATGGGTGCATTTGTATGTGGTACGTATGAGTACGTATTTCGAGGTTTCAGCCTTATACGGTGCTTATACGGGTCTGTATTTCTTTATTGGTTTTAATGAACTGGATTTGGATTTCAAAAGGATGAACTCGGGTATGAGACCCATTTGGTTTTGTCTCGGGCATATGACCTCAGATTTCGGGCACGGTGCCCAACTGATGTCCTATGTTCGGGTACGAGACCCAAGCTACTTTACGGTTTTGATTTCAGGTCAGGGAACCTTAAATGGATTTCCCAGGTTCATGACGATTTATGGGAACTGGCATGAACCCTTGTTATGGTATCGTGGTTCATGACGGTTTATGGGAACCGGCATGAACCCTTGTTGGTTATTACGGTACATTACGGTTTATGGGAACCGGCATGTTACCTCGGTTATGTTATTACGGTACATGACGGTTTATGGGAACCGGCATGTTACCTGATTAAGGATATTATGGATCATGACGGTTCAGGGGAACCGGACATGAATGTGTATGTTATGTATATATATGTTCATCTACCTTCCTTTACTTCTATTATCTCCTCCGGGGAGGGTCGTTGGCCTGGGTGGACCCCGGAGTAGTCACGGAGCACCGACTGAGTGGAGTCACCCCCCAGTTGGGTTCCTTACTCTCAGGAAGGCTATGGTTACTATTACCTCGGGTAGGGTCAGTGGTCTGCGGACATTGACCTTGACTTTGAGAAGACTCGGATTGAGACCCGGGTAGCACGCGCGTAGCTTTAGATACCGTGACAGGATTGGTCGTGTGACTTATATATATGTATGTGATGTATATATGATATATGATATGTGGTGTGCACAGGTGTGCACAGGATTTGAGCAGTGGCTCGTGTACTTGGTTTCTTTATGGTTTGAGGCCGAGTCCCTTATGGATTTGGGCAGTGGCCCGTATGGTCGTTTTCATTGTGGTCCTTTCGACCTTGGTTTATATCTGCTTTGGGCTTAGTCCCACATATGGTTTGTTTTGGATAAATGGTTTTCGAATGCATGCATGCTTTTTAGTGGAGGGTACAAATGTCTTCTTCTGGAATGTTTTATAAACTCTTTATTTTTGTCCACTCACAGTTTTTAATGTTTTGACTGCCCTTCAGGTTGACATCGGATGTGGACTGTAGCAGAGACCGAGATATCACATGCCTCCTCCGGATCCTGGCGTACTCTGATAGCTCAGGAGGGCAAAGGTCGGAAATATCCCTTGTCTGACACTTCGTGTCAGACGGGAGCAGGGTCATCCCGCACTAATCCCGGGGGGATTGGGATGGGTCCTGTCATGCAACATCATCATCTTCATTCATCTTCATTTTCTTCATTTCCTTCCCAAATCGTACCCACCCCCACCACCATCATCTTCATCCTTCCTTGAGACCATAGAGAGATGGAGAGAATGAGAGAGAGACAGAGAGGATGAGAGAGAGAGAGACAGAGACAGACAGAGTCGTTGCGGAGGTGGTCGGAAAACGCGAAAAACAAGGTAAAACCGTGGGTTTTGATTTTGGGGTTTTTGATTTTGGACTTTTGGATCAATTCTAATCCCATAACCATGTTCTTGGAGCTCATACGAGCTTGTAGGTGCAAGAATGCAAGATTTTTGACGACGGGAGTGACCGAAGCATGAGTTCGAAGTTTGGCCGAAACTTTGGGAGGCCATACCTTTACAATCAGGTATTTTCTTGAATTTCTGGGTTCAGATTTGGATTCCAGGGCTCGACTAGCATGATTTCCATATATAGAACGTAGGATTTAGTTGAGAAATTAGAGAGTTACGAAGATTTGAAAAATTGGACAAAAATGGAGTTTTCCAGCAGCCAACAACGGCTGCGCCGATCCTCTTCTCTGACAAGCCGTTAACTAGTGACAGGCTGATGTCAGCGTTGACTTTTCTGACGTCAGACCATTGATCATTGACCAGCTGACATCAATGTTGACTTTGCTAACATCATCGTTGACTTTGCTAACATCAACGTTGACTTTGACAGTTGACCATAATGACGTTAGTGTTGACTTTGCTGACGTCTGCGTTGACAGACACTAATTTCGGTCTTGTGACCCATTTGATGATATTTCGGGCTTGTGACCCCATTGATTATATTCGTGCTTATGTCCTTATTTTGAGTTTAAAGACTTGGATTTTATTAGAGGGCCTCTAGTTGTGAATACGTTTCCCCGGAGAAAACTCTGGAGATGATGCTCGTCTCCGAGGTATGGAGAGGTCACAATGCGCCTACTGTCGAGCAGTTGAGAGAGGCGGGAGCCAAGGGAAGCTCGACTCAAGGGTGTGATATATGAGATTGATTGGTGATATGTTCACAACGATCTGGTGATTGTCGGCCGGTGATGTGTTCACGTCAACATGCTCAGGATCACAGCAGTCCTGGAGCTTATGGGCACGCGTTGTTAGGATTGGGATCGTGACTAATATTGATGATAATGATGGGTTGAGATCCCACATGGTATTGTATTTGGGCTGATGTCCCACGTGATTTGGTTTCAGGCTGAGACCCTGCATGATTTGGTTTTGGGCTAAGACCCTATTGAGGAAATGACTTCGATTGAGAAGCATTTTTCACTGTGTTTTTTTTAAAGTAATACGTCTTGCTTTCAAGGAAGTTTTAAAATACTGTTTTCTGATACATGCATGCTTTTAGTGAAGGGTAAAAATGTATTTTCGATAAATTTTTTTTTTATAAACTGTTATTTTTGTTCACTCGCAGCTTTTATTATTTTTTATACCCTTCAGATTGATCGCAGATACGAGCTGTAATAGAGACTAAGACATCACATGCCACCATAGATCCTTACGTACTCTAGATAACCCCGAGTGGGTTACGGTTGTTATCCCTTGTCTGACACGCGGTGTCATATGGGAGCATGCATATCCCGTGATAATCCAGAGGGATTAGGATGGGTCCTATGAAAGTGGTATTAGAGCACTGGGTTGCTCTTGTGGTGATTGCGCGTGTGCCGAATGTGATGTCTATACTATAAGAACAGCCCATCATCAACCTGATAATGAGGGTAAGGATAGGAAGGTTAAGTGGGAATGACCCCGAATAGATTCTGTTGGGCATAATATGCCATGTTTTAGTGTGTTTGACCCCGATGAGGGCTGAGTATGATGACTTTCAGAGTCATGACAGATGATTGGTCAGGAGAGATGTGTTGCAGTGAGCAACCGAGGTTGTGGATGACCTGAGTAAAGATTGGTTGGACAAGCTACCAAAAGAGTGGTACGTGTGGATCGGATCAGGAGGTGACCGATCAGGGGATTATATGCTTCTGAGCGAATTGTACGGGCGATGGATTGCCGCCCTAATGAGTGATTGGTCACCGTTATGAGTGGTTGGTACATGAAGTGAGTTGGTCGTATGAATGCAGAGTCCTGATAGTGGATTTCTAGATTGATCTACACAAGGTTGTGGTAGAAATTACTATCAATAAGACTCATCCATTATATTAGTCTTCTTATCGCTCTTGATATGCTCATTTTCCAGGGCTGACTAAAACTATGAGGATTTTTCAGTCGTATCGGGTGTCAAGATGTGATATTCTTGCATTTGGTGTAGAGGTATGTGATTGTTGCTTGGTATGAGCAAAGATTTGGGCGGTGGCGATAATGTCGCGATGTTACACTTTCCCAGTGGAGATGACGTAGATGACTGAGATGACTGGGATGAGTGAGTTGAGTTGGATGGAATCCAGCAGCGATCGGATTATTCTGGATGACGTAGAGGCGTCATGGGGATTCATGTACTTAGGGAAGCTAGACGAGGGTTATCTCGAGCTCCGAGCCCTTGAGTAGCAAACAAGTGAGTTTCAGTGATTACTGAACGGGATAGAGAGGATCTCTAGTGGCTTAGTGAGATGTCAGTATCTAACCGAATGGTATGCCTGGATTGGAGACAGGTGTTTTGTTTTACCTTGGGAAGTGTGCAGGAGTTGCTCTCATAGAGTGGGACCTGCGAGCTAGTACTTCGACGAGTACTATGTTGGGTGTAATTGGTGAACCGAGACTGTCCGGTTGGATAAGATGGAAAGACATATTGGTTCTAGGACGCGTGGATTGATGTCCATAATTACACTAGGCCATGTAAAAGCCTTCTCACCTTCTACCTTAATTACCTTCCACCTTTGAGTGGATAACCCATCATTCCTAAGTAGATACTTTGCAGTCAAACTTATTAAGGTTTAACGGATATAAATTTTCAAATAGATTGCAGATTGATTTCAAATTTTTGAAATAGGCGAGGCTAACTTGAAACCGGTAGCTGAGGTGAGAGTTTTAAGAAGCTGATCCAATTTATAAAGGTGTTGTTAATGGAACTTTAAAAAGTTATATTTTATCACAAGTGAAAAAAAAATTATGGAAAGTAACCACAATACAGTTGGTAAACTGCTACCTTGAGGGCGAATTGCATAGTGCCTAACTAACATGAGTTTGAAACTCCTGGGAGCACTTTGTAATTAGGTACAAACTACACCCAATTAATGAAACTCCTGAGATTTTTATTCTGATAGGGTCAGTGTATATCTCTTGTCTAACGGGTTCTCTATTTTGTGTATAAAAGTGTTCAGGGTATTTCCGATGGATTGATTGAGGTGTGAGATAGGAGCAAGATCGTGCTCGGTTATCAAAGTCCTTTTAAGGTAGGTCCTGTCAATTTGATATTAGAGCAAACTAGGTTACCTTGTGTTGAGGATTGGAGAATGGTGCATAGTACAGGATGAAGATCATTCAAACATACGGTGGGTGGATATTTATTTTATAAACTGTGATGCATGCATAGTTAACTGTTTTAAATTTTTTGTTGTATGATTCATGATTGAGTTGCAATGATTTGAATAATAATTTGAAATTATTATCTTATGATTTCTAGGTTTATTGACTAATTTCTGGACACGAATTTTACGGTTGTTTTTTTGGAAATGGTGTTTTGGGCTCCCGCCCAGTTTGAAAATATATTGACTTGGTTGTAATCCATGGATTTGTGAAAATACTTATTTCTTGGTTTTATTACTATTTTGCATGGTTAACCATCCTCTTGGGATGTTATTCCCTCCAAACATCAATCTGAGATCCCAGAGAGGTCATCGCATGACATTGCCTGGACGTTAGTTCAGAAATTTAATGTTCTAGGGATGTCATGGTTTAGTATCGCTCGGATAGAGATGAATTTTAGGGAAACCACCCGGATATTTTCTTATCTCAGGGATGCTAGTGCCACTAGACGGAGACGGATCTTGGGAATACCACCTCGATGTTGTCTGATCCCGATGATGACTCTGACATTCACTATGCCATTTTTTGTTTTAGATGACAGTGAAAAACTGTCATCTGATTGAAAAAAAGTGTTGTCTATGTGAGTATCATCTATTTGAATAAGATCAGAAGACACTTATTAACTGTCGTCTAAAGTAACATCAGACAACACTTTTCAGAAAAAATTGATGTCTGATGCAACATCAGACAACACTTTTTTCATAAAAAACTGTCGTCTATGAACCCTTAAGATGACGGTTAAAAAAAAAAACTGTTGTCTTTAACTTACGTTTAGACGACAGTTTATTATAGACTATTTCAAACGACGGTTTTTTCTTTAACCGTTATCTTATTCATCATAAGACAACAGTGGACAACAGTTATCCACTGTTGTTTATATTTTCACAGTATTAGAGGTTTTTATTTATTTTCGATTTACGTCCTATACACCCCCACCCAAATAGGTTTTGAATCACTCAAAACTTTGAAATTAGAAGAAAGTAATATATATATATATATATAAATCTTTAAAGGAAATCCGTATAACATTTCTTCCAACTTTGAAATTAGTTGTTCAACAACAACAGATAGAAAAAAAATGAGAGAGAGATTTGGGGTCCCTGATTAACCCATCACTAAATCCCCCTAATTTTTTTGGATTTTTAACTATTTTTAAACGCGTTCCGAAACCTTCGGACAACCCAAACTATATCAAGACGATGTCCGATCGACTCGAAACTAGTCCCAAAATTCCCGTACGTGCCGCTTGAAGTGGTTGCACGTGGGAGCAACACGCCAGTGCTACAGTTGTCTTCAACCTCGGTTAGGCCGGTCTGAACTGGCCAGCCCGATTTTTCCTGCAACTGCGGTCCAGCCGAACCGGCTTGGCCGGTTTCGGCCTCTAAATTGTCCATTCTTCACCCTTTTTCTCCCTAATCAATTATAATCTCCCTAATTCGATCTTAGGAACCTAAATATGTAATTCAAAACACCTAAAACCTACTAAAATCCATTAACCCAATTTGTCCCTCATGGTTCAACAATTCCAAAAACTCCCCAGGGCTTCCTTAGCCGTGAACCATCACCAAAACCTTCTTAGAACTTCCCTAGCAACCTAACTAACTCATTATGATCAGTCAAAATGGCCCCTAACGTGTAAAATCGAAAATGGAAGGAAACAGGTATAATCGGCTTACCGTGCTCGAGCTGCCACCGTCGTCCACGACGGCGCCTTCCTGGCCAGCCACCACCTTCCTCACGACTCTCGTCTCACTCTCTGGGCCTCACAATGATCATTTGAGCTAAGGGTTTGGATTGGGGTTGAAGGATGGATCGATTTTGGTTGGGAAAATGGACGATGATCGAATAAGGGGAAGGGGATATGCATGAGTTGGTTTGGATGGGCAATGGATGGGTGACACTTGTCACTCATCCATTGGGCCTGTCCAAAAAGTTGGGCCCCACTTGCCGCCAAAAGTCTCCTGTCTCGTACAACATGCAATAGTGCGTCCGAACTTTCGTGAACTGTAACTTCTCCGTCGAACGTCCGATTTCGTCGTGCCACCAGTCTACTGATTCGTATCGTCCCGATCTACGTAACAGTCCTCGACCCTCGGCCATCGGATCTCCTGAGTCAAAAGTCAACTTTTTACCCTCATCTAGGAGCAAAATCGTCATTTCGCCTCGAACGTCCATTAATCCTCATCTAATTCCCGATTAACCTAGTTAATCCGTCATTAAGTCTTAATTAATCTCGATAATTCTGGACGGGTCGTTACAACCTACAATCTGTCTGTAAAGCTGTTCATTAGCAGCTTCACTGCCATCATCCCTTCTCAGCTTCTCATTAGCAACTAGAGGTATACTCACAACCTTACACCCTTTAAGTCCAAATCTTTCAAGCAAAGAAGCAGCATACTTCCTTTGATGAATGAAGATCCCTGAATTAGTCTGAATAACCCCCATACCAAGAAAATTATGAAGCAAACCCAGGTCTATCATTTCATACCTCTTCGTCATATCCTGTTTAAATTCCTCCATCATTGCAGCATTGTAATCAGTGTAGATGATATCATCTACATAGATAGAGACTATTAGAGTTCCTTCATCCTCTCTCACCTTCAAGTACAATGTGGTTTCACTTGAACTCCTTAAGAACCCACAACTAAGTAGATAACAGTCAATCTCAGAATAACAGGCTCTAGGTGCCTGCTTCAATCCATAGAGTGCTTTCTGCAACTTATTGATACGTAAAAACTAAGCATTAAAATTGACACAAAGTCACACTCAGCACTTAAGGAAACGTATGCAATTAAAAACCCTTTTTTGTAGTTTGTAGCATTGGTAAATAGGAATCGTTCTTAACCGGGGATTGAGGGTGCCTAAGTATGATTATCGTTTGATTGATTAATTGGGGGTAAATAAATTGATTTAAAAGTTCTAAGTAATTAAACTACTCTAAACTAATCTAATCTAATATTTACATGGTCAACTCATCTTTAACCTAACTCATTCATAAATCATACCAATTTCCATAATCAACGAAATTCCAAAACCTTAGTTTAATGAAATACATGTATATTATCTTAAGTACGTGCTCGGGAATACGCCCTATACACTTTCAATGATTTAGACTCGGGAATAAACCCTATATCTAATCAAGCATTAAGTATAAACATAGCATGGAAGATTATTGAAATCAATATAAAATAGAACCATAATAAAATTAATGATCAATCCAATAAATACGATTTTCAAATACAAAGAGAAAACTACGGGGTTAAGAGGTTGAGTTACACTTTGAATCCTCGGGAATACGCCCTATAGACGCTAGATGGTTTGACACTCTTGGTGAGACACTCAGGAATACGCCTTATATGTCAATGGAGGATTGGTGAATTATGGAGGATGGTGTAGTTTATTTTTGCACAAGAAATCTCGAATTTATTAAAAAGGGAAAATTGGTTTAAGCAAAACTTTGGTGTAAATAATGGAGCAACCCTTACAAATAACCTAAGCCTCTCTATTTATAGGAGAAAATTAATCCCCAAATAAATAGGAGTTCACAATTTAATTCTAAAAGGAAAAGGATTAAACTAATTAAATTAAAGTCCTAAAGGTAAAAGGCATTCTAAATCCTAATGAAATAATAAATACAAAACTTAATTAAAAAGGTAATAAAAATTCCTAATTTAAAAAGGGAAAACAAATCCTAATTAAAAAGGGGAAATTCTTCTCCTTAATTTACTTGAAATTTGGGTTGCTTGCTGGAATTTTAGAAGATGGAACAGCTGGAAAACGTGCAAGACTTCAATTCCTAGTAGAACAAGTAATCATATTCGCACAGACTGACTATGCCTCACCAAAACAGGAATTCTTATGGCTGTAGGACCCCGATTTGAGTAATTCTTGAACTATTGGAAACTAGATTTCTAGAGCTTTCCAACCATACTTACTCACAATTTGATTCTATCTGAGGCGTTCACAATGGTTCGTGGAAGTGGGATAATCTACACAGGCAGATTCTACTTTGTAACTTTTATTCTACTTCTTCTTTTGGGCTTCTCCAAGAATGAATCTTGGCATAATCTTGAGCCTTCTTGCACATATGGACATAGTGTTGACCCATCTTGATGAATCTTGATCCAATCTTTATAAGTCTTGGCCCATTCTTAATAGCTTGTGTGGTTTTGCTCCTATTTAACCTTTTTACTCCACATTTTTGTATTGGTACCTAAAAATATTAAAACAAGTTAGAAATTGTAAGATTAAGGATATAAAAAAGTAAAATGAAAAGGAAATTGAGATGAAAAGGTGATGAAATATGTGCTTATCACTTATAAACCTTGTCCCCATGTCCCTGTCTTTCAAAACCCTCTGGTTGATCTACATAGACCTCCTCCTCTAATACACCATTGAGAAATGCAGACTTCACATCTAACTGGAACAACTTCCAGAATTTTTGTACAGAAAGTGCAATTAAAACTCTGATGGTATCTAGCCTTGCCACTGGTGCAAAGGTTTCATTGAAATCAATTCCAGGTTTCTGTGAGTACCCCTTTGCTACTAGTCTGGCCTTGAGCTTTTGAACTGATCCATCTAGGTTCAGTGTAGTCTTATAAACCCACTTGACTCCAATAACAGGCTTCTCAGTAGGTATGTCCACTAGGCACCAGGTTTCATTCTTTTCAATCATTTCAATCTCTGTTTCCATAGCCTTCTGCCATGCTTTGTCCAATACTGCTTCTTAGAAAGATTCAGGTTCCACAATGGCAACATGACATCTAGCATAGATCTCATCCAAGCTTCTGATCTTTACTGATGTTGAACTAGCCGTTGAATGAGTCCCTTCACTTGCATTGTCTGTAGTCACTGGTTGAGTCTGTCCTGGTGCAACTGGTTCATAGTTTTCAGTACCACTTTCAGTGTGGATATCAGGGAAACATGAAACACTGACTTCCATGTTTGTTTCCTAATTCCAAACTGTACTTTCTTTTAAGGTTACTGTTCTAGACACCACAACTCTTTTGGCTTCTAGACAGTAAATTCTATACCCCTTTTCATAGCTACCATATCCCACAAATCCCCTTGATTGCAGAGGAATCCAACTTCTGCCCTAGTTAATTAGGAACATGATAAAAACTGATTGAACAAAAAACTCTTAGGTGAATAACCCCTGGTTTTCTTCCACTATATACTTCAAAATGAGTTTTCTTCTTTATGGCCTTGGTGGGACACCTGTTGAGTAAGTAAACAGCAGTGTTCAGTGCTTCACACCAAAACATATAGAGCATCTTCTTGTCATGCAGTATTGCCTTAGTCAGCTCCAATATAGTCATGTTCTTCCTCTCTGCAACACCATTCTGTTATGGAGATTAGGCAACAGTAAGCTGCCTTTGAATTCCCATGTCTTCACAGTAGCCTAGGAATTCCTGAGAGGTGAACTCCCCACCCCTGTCACTTCTTATCCTCTTGATCTTCTTTCCTGTCTGAAGTTCAACCATAGCCTTGAACTTCTTGAATGCATTAAACACCCCTGATTTGTGCCTTAGGAGATAAATCCAGCACATTCTAGAGTAGTCATCAATAAAAGTGAGGAAGTACTTATTCCCACTTAGTGTCTCAGTCTGCATTGGTCCACAGACGTCTGAATGTATCAGCTCCAGCAGCTGTGTTGATCTCCAGGCTTCTTTCTCAAAACTCTCCACATGATGCTTACTAATAATGCAGCCCTCACAACATTCTTCCTTCTTAGAAATTATAGGCAAACCAATCACCATATCATTAGTGACTAGTGTGGACAAGCTTGAGTGATTTAGGTGCCCAAATCTTCTGTGCCACAGCCAGGAACTTCCCTCTTCAACTGCAACCTTAGCCATTGGAAGGACTTGTTGGAAGGATAGAGGGAAACACCTGTTACTAGTCATAGCAACACTAGCTATCTCATGTCCTTGATCATATATAGTTGCTTTTCTCCCTTCAAAAACTGGATTATATCCATGCTCCACCATCTGTCCAACACTTAACAAATTCTCATCCAAACCAGGCACTAAAATTACTTCTTTTATCAATCTATCACCTCCCTGAGTCTTGATAACCAGGGAACCTTTGCCTTTGGCTTCCACCAATTCTCCTATTCCCATTTTCACCCTGCACTTTAGGGTTCTGTTAAGACCAATCAAAGCTGATTCTTATGAGGTCATCTGGTTACTACAACCACTATTCAGGTACCAGATATCAACACCCTTAGAGGTAGTGACTGAATGGCATGCATAGAACATGGCTTCATCATCTTCCACCTGCTGAGCAACATTGACACTACCTTTGGTATGGAAGTCCTTAGCATAGTGCCACATCTTGTTGCATTTGAAACATTTTCTGGTTTTAAACCAGCAATTCCCAAAATGTTTCCTGCTGCAAACTTTACAGGTTGATTTAGTCTCACCATCACCCTTGTTTTCACCTTTGTGATAATCATGTTCTCTTAATCCATGGCTTACTTCCTACACTTGTACCTTTCTTCGGTTTGCTAGCCCATGGTTTAATATGAGCATTTGAGAAAGCCTTTTCAGTAGAACTTTTAGAGTGAAGTTCTAGCCTTTGATCATAGGCCTTAATGGAAGCAATCAGCTCCTGAACATTTACTTCATCTAGGTCTTTGGTTTCTTCTAGGATTGAAACTATAGGATCATAGGCTTTAGTCAAACTTATGAGAATTTTCTACCCCATCCTAGTTTCTTTTACATTTTCACCATAAGACCTCATTTGATCTACTATAGAATACAATCTAAACAGATATGCATGCAGTGATTCATCATCCTTCATCCTAATGTACTCAAAATTTCTCCTCAATCCTTGTAGTTTAACAGATCTTGCTTTTTGATCCCCATAAAATTCTCTCTTCAACAGGTCCCAAGCAGTTTTAGAACTCTCCTCATTTGCAATCCTTGAGAAGATAGAGTCCACAACAGACGTCTGGATGAATCCAATGGCCTTTACATCCTGGATCAGGTCAGCACGGGAAAACACCACCATTGCTCCTTCTTCTCCTTCAGGATCTGCATTGAGACCTCTGTTGACAAGCTCCCACAGATCTTGAGCTCGATGCAAGGTACGCATCTTAAGGCTCCAAAACTCATAGTTGTTGCGATCAAACATAGGGACACGCAGCTCACTACTGGCTCCTGCCATTTCAGGTACTTCTACACAATCCATGCCCCAGTTCACATATCAGAACCGAAGCTCTGATACCATGTTGGTTTTCAGGATTCGATGATCAAAGATTAATGAAAATACAGGATCGGTTTGCTGGGCTTCTTCTCCTAGCTTGAGGTCATCAACTCACTCAAACTCTCTAGCCGAAAAACGCTTGGTTAGGATAGTTTAGGATCTGAATAGAGTGATTTGCACTCTAGATTAGCAGGATAAGAAAAATGGATTGATGATTGATGAGATTGCTGTATTTTCCTTTACAGTTTCAATGGTGCACTGAAGGTGTTTGATGAAATGCACTTAAGAACAATTTTTCTGTATTTCTCGTGCTTTCACCATTTAGAGAGAGTCACAACTGTTCTATTGATTCTTTTTTCATATTTTGCTTATTTTCACTCACCCTTCTCTTTACAATTTGGTTAGAAGAAGGTGACATCATCACTCACACACATTTCATGCTTTCTTGCTCACTAAGTCACTCACACACCTCACTCACGTGCTACAGCTAATTCTAACTGTTTTTAACAAGTTTCATGATTTCATTTGGAGAGTTTGATCAACTGCATTGCAGTTTGATCAACTCTGATCCAGGTGCAACTTACATGCCAATAGTTGGTGTTACACGAGACTCCGTCGCTTTCTTCGGGTTCGTCGTCCTTTACTTAGTGTGCGTAGGAGACGGCATTTTTTGCTCTGCAAATTTTATATCACAACATCTGCCAAAGCATTTTGGAAAAACCAGACACTCAGATCGTGCATAACATATTCAAATGGGAATGAAAAATTAAATGAATTTTATAGGGACGACACTGACCTTTCATTCTCTTATGTGCCTTTTTCACTCGCCAAAAAGAAAAAAAAAATTACATGAATTTTATAGGGACGCCGCCAAATTAATTAGAGCATTGATATGAGGTTTGTACCACGAGCAAGAAAAGGATGAAAGCCTTCTTCACTCACCAAAAAGAAAAAAAAAATTAAATGAATTTTATAGGGACGCCGCCAAAGCAATTAGAGCATTGACATGATGTTTACACCACGAGCAGGAAGAGGATGAAAGGCCATGAACATGAAGTTTGCGCCAAAGCAATTAGGGCATTAGGATTTTTATTTTATTTTGTTATTATTAATTATTAATTTAATATATTGTTTATTTCTAGTTTTAATTTGAAATCCCTAATTAAAAAAATGATGTGGATTGACACATCATGTGCCACATGTGTTGGGATGGAAAATTTGGGATTTAAGTTGATGCCCATAGCATTATTGATCTCAATAAAGAGGATGAGTGAGTTATTAAGAATTTTTTTAAAACAATTAAAAATAACATTGGTTTTTTCCCTCTTTGCGCTACGTGCTCCTTAGTGTTTGATTTATTTGGCATCTTGGGCATTTTATTATATTATGCATATAATAAATATTATATATGTATAGTATATATATTGTATATATTTACAATTGAATTTTTTTCTATACAATGAAAAATAAAATCTGTATTGTCTGGGGTTCAACGGTAGGGTTTATAATTTTTTTTTGGGGAGGGGGTGAGAAGGTGGTGGAAAATCGTACGCTATAGGGTTTAATTCTTGGCACAAAATTCAAGAATTAAACCCTAAACTATATGAAATTAACCAAATTATCTAATATAGAAAAATAAAGAATTTTAAAATTTAAAATTTAAAAGTATTTTTGAAGAATTATTACTTTTAATTATCTTACTTTAATTTAGATTAGATACTCATATTATTTTTAAAAATAAGCAAGTGAAATTTTTTTTTTATAAATTTGAGTTACGTTTTCATAATCCTCAATATAATCTTATAATAAATAATAATAATAATAATAATAATGTTGAAATCATGATAGATTTTGTTAAATATTTTTTAGATTGTTGCTGGACTAGTTTACAATTGGATGACATTAGTTATAATTTATATAAAAATTATGATTTATTTTAAATTATGTAGTCATTTGACTAGTCAAATGACCAATGAGTTTAATTTTGAGTAAATCATTGTTACACCCTTAATAACTTTTACTTTCATTTAAAACATTTAATGGTTGTATATTAAACAAAATAAGACCTTATCTCAATTTTTTTTATTCAAAAGTCCCTAAACAAAATTTGTAAGTAATAAATTTCACATTTACCCTTTTATATCTCAATAAAGAGTATGAGTGAGTTATTGAGAATTCCTTTAAACAATTAAAAATAACATTGTTTTTTTTTTGTCCTCTTTGCCCTTAGTGTTTGATTTATTTGGCATCCTGGACCCTTTATTATATTATGCATATACTAAATATTATATATGTATAATATATATATATTATATAGTTACAATTAAATATTTTCTATAAATAAAAAATAAAGTTCTTATTGTTTGAGGTTCAACGGTAGAGTATAATTTTTTTTTGGAGGGGGGGGGGGGGGGGAGAGAGGTTGAGATAGTGGTGAAAAAATCATACGACATATGGTATTGAATTTTGGAATAAAATTCTAATTCAAGCATTAAACCTTAAACTATACGAAATTAACCAAATTATTTAATATAGGAAGATAAAAAAATTTAAATTGTAAATTTAAAAATATTCTTGAAGAATTATTTCTTTTAATAAGAATCATTTACATTAATTTTATTTTCATTACCTCTAAATAAACAACCCCTTTGAGCTGCAGCAAGTTTGGATTACAGGGTGTGCGTATATGCGCCCATTGTAACGACCTGTCCCAAAATTTTGGGATTAATTAAGATTAAATTGAGGATTAGCGAGGCTAATCGGGGATTGGTCGAGGATTGTAGGACGTTCGGGTCAAAATTACGATTTTGCCCCTCAACGAGAGTAAAAAGTTGAATTTTGATCCGGAAGGTCCAATGCACGTAGATTGAGTTAATACGAGTCCGTAGACAGGCGACACGTCAGAATTGGACATTCAACGGGAAAGATACGGGTCATAGAAGGTTCGAGGTACTATTGCACGTTTTATAAGACGAGTGCCTTCTGTCCTATTGTGAGGCCCAAATATTCGTTTCAGGCCCAATGGATGAGTGACAAGTGTCACTCATCCATTGCTCACCAAATACAGATACATGCATACCTTCATCTTCTTTGTTCCTTAACCTGAAACCCTCATGCACCCCAAAACACCCACCCCATCATGTACCCTTGTACTCTGGGTTTTGAGAGACTGAGAGTGAAGGACGGAGATAGACGGTGAGGCTGAACGGCTGAGCACGGCAAAGGTAAGAAATCCGAAAACCCTTTTTGATTCAAAATTGGAAAGGGAGGTTTGGGCGTGTGTTGATCGATTTGGTTAGCCCTAATAGGTTCTAGGGATTGAGACGAGTTAAATGGGCTGGTTTTCAAGCCAAGAGGTGGACGAAATCGAAGGCTATCGATGAAGGAAAAAATAGGGCCACTGTTCATCAATTCGAACAGGTAATTCTAGGCCGTTTTTCCAGTGTTTTGATCACATATATCGATTGAGGATGATTGGACGATCATGTAGGAAGCAACGACTTAAAAAATGGTGGTAAGAGATGGAAGAACGGATCGGATCGGGTTCATGGGTCTACGGGACCCCCGTTAAAGAAAACTGGGTTGACCCGGACATAGGACAGGGATGATGACATCATCATGTCAGGTCTAACATGTGTTAGATGTCAGATGTCAGTGATGACGTCACTACCTGACGTCACCAATGACGTCAGCGTTGAATTTTAACCCTTGCGTGGGGGCACATGGGCACGTATTTCGAGGTTGGACTAGTACCATTTTAAAGGTTTTGACGATATGAATCCAATGGTGGTGGTTTTGAGTCGATCGGAGATCGTTAGGTTGGTCGAATTGAGATTTAAAGCCTAGGGAAGTGTGTCCGAGACACTTTGACTTTTCCAGGAATATTGGGGGTTCTTGATTAGGACATGTATAGGCTAGTAGTAACCTTTGAGTATGTTCTCGGGCAGGTCTGAATGAACCCGGAAAGGTCGAATTAGTCTAGAAAGGCTTTGATACGCGTATCGAGGCGTAGCTTGGAAGGTCTGTGAGTGGATTTTGTTTTATGAACATGATGCATGCATAAATATTTTATATGTGTTTATGAACATGATTTGAGATGTCATGAGTGCATGTATTTTAAAATATGAATTGTTGGGTATTTTCGTAGAAAATGTCGTATTGCACGTAGTTCGAGACTTTCTTATTTTATATGATGCATTGGACTTCAGTCGAGTATTGATAGAGATTTTACCAGAGCAAAAAAAGACTGTACTAGGAAAAACCTCTACGTGTAATAAACTTTGAAAGCGCACAAGACGTGTAGATAGTATAGATGCAAGCAAAGGTCGATCCAGCGAAGACTTGCTCAATGATATCCAATTATGTTTAACTCAATTGACTTAAATGGAGTAATTAAATTACAATGGGGGGTTTGTTATGTTTTTATGAATGAAGTAAATTAACTAATAATAACTAACTAAGTCGAGCTAGGGTTTCTATCCACGTTTACCAATTAAAGTTTCGTTAGATTTCCTTGATTAGATTACTATGCATGTATCCTGAATTAAGTGCCCGTGCAGGGGTCCGGCTAAGGTTCACCCCACACATATTATCTTCTCTTAGATTGCATTATTAAGCGTGATGTGCCCACCCTTAAACAACTATTACCGATGGTGCGTGATAATGCATGAAACATGAAGAAGATTTAATGACACTACACTGTCCTTAGAAAAGTGATGTGCAGACCTAGGAAGTCATGAGTTTAGATTACGAATAAGATTCCCCCTCTTAAACGTGATGCCATAAATTGCACGGTGAACACAAACATCAAGGTGATCCGTAAAGCAATTACATCGACAATTATACACAAATAAGTAGCTAAGCTTATAAGCATAAATTGAGTTCATGAAGCATAGTAATCCAAAAAATTCCAGGCATACATAATAATCATAATCAAGAGCCAGAAATCAAACACGAACTAACATGGCTAGGGCTTCAAGTACCCCTAGCCCTAATTACACTACTCAAACATTATTGAATAAAATAAGGACATAATTAAATGGTGCACAAATATAAATAAAGCAAAAAAATAATAAAAGGACAATGATTAAAAGAGATGAAGGAAAACTCCCTCAAGGTAGACGTGCTGAATTTGAAGATGCTTGAATTTTAAAGAGTGCTTGAATTAAATTACAAAACTCTAAACTAAGAACATGGATTGAAGTATGAATTTTGACAGAGTTTTGGGGACCTTCAAGAGGTAAAATTCAGCCTCCAAAACAATGAGAAAACATCTATTTAGAACCCCAAACACCTGCCCTAACATCTCCCTCAAAGAAAAAGGGAAAACAGCCCCAAAACAAGTTCCTCCTTGTTTTTGTGAAAAACCATAGTTGGCCGTTTTTTGTATCCTTCTTGTACAAGGAGTCCCTTTCCTTCCTTCTTTCTACTTCTTGGCTTTATCTTTGTCTAGGAATTCATTTAATGTTATTCTAAATCAGATTACGTTGCCCTAAAATAAAGGAAACATGATAAATTGCGGCTAGGGAAGTTAATTAACCCTAGCCATGTACAGGATGATTTCTTAATTTCCAAGAAACTTCATTTTCCTCGTTTCTTGCCTCCTTAACTTCAAGATCTGATTAGGAATATAATTAAGTCTTCTTATCCAAGTCAATCCATGTCATTCCTCATTGAGAAAGGTAGGAAAATTCGTCCAAAGTTACTTAATGCACAAGTAAACCCCATAAAACACCTTTAACTGCATTTTGTGGGCTTCTATGGGCTAGGCCGTGACTTTTAGGGTCTTGGTGGATCTTGGTCATGTAAATGGGAGATGATGAGGCCCTTTATGATTCCTTAAAGATTTATTCTTGGAAATATCACATTTCATTGTAAAACATGATTTAAACCTCAACTAAGGAATCTGCACAAACTTCACAAAAGAGATCATTTTCCCCTATTGTTTGAATGATTATAACCAATCAAACGATAAGTAAAAGGGATAAGAAATAACGTTGAAATGATGCTTAATTTATGACTTATCAAATACCCCCAAACCTATCTTTTGCTAGTCCCTTAGCAAAACAACAAAATAAAAGACTCGATCTAGTTATGATAAGCATTTAGACCTCTAGGTTCACCTAGTAGGAGGAGTTTTTTCTCTTGAGGGTTATAGCAGCACGATACCCACAAACGTTTTACTTAACACAAAGGATGTTAGAAATCATGCATCAACAAATTAATAAGAATCAAGAATAGAAAACTAACTCACACAAACCAAGAAACATGCCATAACCATGAACTCAAGGTGTCAAGTGTTTATACCAATATCCCAAATTATCAAACTAGAAAACAACGTCATCTAAACACCCTAGAAAGATTTCGCCTCGACTCTAATCCTCACTAGGCATCACTCAATACGCTCAAAAATCCTAAGGCTTTCACTCAGCAAGCATATGTGAAGAGTTTATGTAAAGAAAATCAAGTTAATCACATATGGATTTCAATGAAAAGAAGCACTTTATCTGAAAATATGATCTCACAAAGGAATTGATGTTTAAGAACAGAGATACGTACCTTAATCCTTTGCATAACCATTCACAAGATCAATAGGTCTTCATTCAAGGGTTGTAAAGGGGCTAGGTTCGTGGGTTTAGAAAGAAAAGTTGGAATTCAAAGAACCTAAACCGCATCAAGGCATGAGAAGTCATGACTCGGACCTTGACTCTAGATGAAATCGTGCTTAAGCTCACAAAAATGCTCTAATTAAGGTACATGGCTCACTTGACTCAACTCTAAGTTCATTGCTTCTTCTTTTTTTCTTTTTCTCTTTTTTTTTCTAATCACAAATTTTCTTTTTTTTTTATTTTCACTAATGAACTTGATACATTTTTTGTAGATGAGCTGAGCCAAGATCATGCAATAACTTCCTCACTTTACAAATAAACGAACGATCTTTTCCATTCAAACATACTTTCATCACATGAGTATAAGTAGCACAAAACATCAACATATTTCCTCCTCACCATGAATCTCATTTGATGCAACCTTGACACAAGTTTAGATTATAGGGTGTAGCCATTATGAACGGTTCAAAACTTGGTTAGGTCATATTGTAGGTGAAGAACAAAACGGCTAAGTGTTTGGCTTCAAAGGGGCTTAGGGAGCATGCAATTTGGACGGGAAAAAGAAGGGCCTTTAGGAGCTAAAACACACATAGCCTATATCGCATCTCATAAATAATCATACATCAAATCAAGAGCATCCAATAGATATGGTTTCTTAAACATCATTGCAAATAGAAAGAGATCATGCAATTATGAACAGAGTGATGAGTGTTTGAGAGTAGAAACATGTAGATCACTTAGAAATAAAGGAAATCAAGCTCAAAAATCTCACAATGGTAGTCTCCACTAATTTTCTAAGTATGCTCAAATTCAATTGTTTTGGTTGCTTAATCACTTGATTATGGTATCGTGAAGTGCAAGTGTGAGTTCAATGGAAATGGCAATGGCAATGATTCTTAGTAAGTACAAGCAATTATCATGTTCTATACATTCATATTAACATTCTTAGGCGTAAAAACTAGCATCACAAAACAAAAAAAAAAGCAAAGAATTCAAAACAGAAAACAAAAAACAACAAGGAAATAAGAGCAGAAAAAAAAAAACAGCAAGCATTTCAAAACAGAAACTGTGTTGTGTACCCCTAAACTTAAGTCCAATACCCCCAAACCTAAATGAAACATTGTCCTCAATGTTTTGAGCATAAAAGGAAGATAAAATCATGAGATAGAAGGTAAAAAACGTCCATATGAAAGAGGGAACAAACCAGGGCAAATTTGAGCACTTAGAATGCGTGCGGTACAAGAGGCACTTGAGGGGCTCCAAACCGGGCCCTCATTTAGTGGTATCTTGCCTACAAAATAAATGAATTGATTAGTTTTACAAGTAGAAATCCACTTCCTATAATTTAACATTTCAGGGAACAAGTACAATAAAGATTGGAATGTAAGTAAAAACTGCTTGATCCCAATAGACAAGTAAGCATAATGATCGAAGTGTGGGGGCCATGGAGGAGCTTTGGGCGGCTTGGGTCATGGCCTTGAGCCTTGGGTGGAGATGAATGTCTCAAAGGTGCATACCACCATCTTGATACTTCCTTCATCTTGCCTCCTACAAGTATCATTAAACCTGCACAAACCATTAGGCACACCATCAAATTTCTCACCAAAACAACTAAATTGAGTAAGGAACTTAAATGGTAAAGATAAGAATAAGGAAGGCCCTGGAAAAGTAACGATAAGAGGTGCTTGAGGAGTTGAGGCAGCAAGGATAGGTGCTGAAATTTCAGGGACCTCAAGGATAGGTGCTGGAATTTCAGGTACCTCGGCCAAAACTTGGTGCAATGCTTGCGGGTTTGGTTCTATTTCATGAACATCAAGAGCATGACCCGAGGTGAATTCATTGGTGTTGTCCGTGGGTGGCAAGGGGACATACACATCATTATCCTCATCATCCCAAACGGGTTCCCAAAGTAGTTTAAGTCGAAGGTGCTTTAGTTCCTTGTCCTCTAAGAGGGCTTCCCGTAGTGTTCTTTGAGATCAGGCCTCGTTTAGTGCATCCCGAAGTGTTTTTTGAGGTCGGGCAGGGCTAGGAACCAAATGAGGAGGATTCCAAGTGTAGGGTGCTGGTTCACTCCATCCGTGGTGGTATGACTCCATATAGGGCTGATTGTAAGGCTCAGGCTTGTACATGCAATCTTGGGGGTATGCCCATCCCCCTTGATGACTTGGAACCGAAGGAACATTTGCATAGAGCTCATAGGCTCAATAATACCTATTCCATGATTCCATGTCCCTAACATGTAATTAAAAAAACGAAAAAAGTTATATACAAAACAAAAAAGAAAAACCACTAAGTCAAATGAATCAAATAAAATGGACACCGTTGAGGAACAAGTCCCCAGCAACGGCGCCAAAAACTTGATAGAGATTTTACCAAGCACAAAAGATGTACTAGGAAAAACCTCTACGTGTAATAAACTTTGCAAGCGCACAAGACGTGTAGATAGTATAGATGCAAGCAAAGGTCGATCCCACGAAGACTTGCTCAATGATATCCAATTATGTTTAACTCAATTGACTTAAGTGGAGTAATTAAAATGCAATGGGGGGTTTATTATGTTTTATGAATGAAGTAAATTAACTAATAATAACTAACTAAGTCGAGTTAGGGTTTCTATCCACCTTTACCAATTAAAGTTCAGTTATATTTCCTTGATTAGATTACTATGCATGTATCTGAATTAAGTGCCTGTGCAGGGGTCCGGCTAAGGTTCACCCCACACATATTATCTCCTCTTAGATTGCATGTTTAAGCGTGATGTGCCCGCCCTTAAACAACTATTACCGTTGGTGTGTGATAATGCATGAAACATGAAGAAGATTTAATGACACTACACTGTCCCTAGAAAAGTGATGTGCAGACCTAGGAAGTCATGAGTTTAGATTACGAATAAGATTCCCCTCTTAAACGTGATGCCATAAATTGCAGGGTGAACACAAACATCAAGGTGATCTGTCAAGCAATTACATCGACAATTATACACAAATAAGGTAGCTAAGCTTATAAGCATAAATTAAGTTCATGAAGCATAGTAATCCAACAAATCCAGGCACACATAATAATCATAATCAAGAGCCAGAAATCAAACACGAACTAACATGGCTAGGGCTTCAAGTACCCCTAGCCCTAATTACACTACTCAAACATTATTGAATAAAATAAGGACATAATTAAATGGTGCACAAATATAAATAAAGCAAGAAATAATAAAAGGACAATGATTAAAAGAGATGAAGGAAAACTCCCTCAACGTAGACGTGCTGAATTTGAAGATTCTTGAATTATAAAGAGTACTTGAATTAAATTACAAAACTCTAAACTAAGAACATGGATTGAAGTATGAATTTTGACAGAGTTTTGGGGACCTTCAAGAGGTAAATTCGGCCTCCAAAAACAATGAGAAAACATCTATTTATAACCCCAAACACCTGCCCTAACATCTCCCTCAAAGAAAAGGGAAAACAGCCCCAAAACAAGGAGGAAAACTTTCCTCCTTGTTTTTGTGAAAAACCATAGTTGGCCATTTTTTGTATCCTTCTTGTACAAGGAGTCTCTTTCCTTCCTTCTTTCAACTTCTTGACTTTATCTTTGACTAGGAACTCATTTAATGCTATCCTAAATCAGATTACATTGCCCTAAAATAAAGGAAACATGATAAATTGCGGCTAGGGAAGTTAATTAACCCTAGCCATGTACAAGATGGTTTCTTAATTTCCAAGAAACTTCCTTTTCCTTGTTTCTTGCCTCTTTAACTTCAAGATCTGATTAGGAATATAATTAAGTCTTCTTATCCAAGTCAATCCATGTCATTCCTCATTGAGAAAGGTAGGAAAATTCGTCCAAAGTTACTTGATGCACAAGTAAACCCCCTAAAACACATTTAACAGCATTTTGTGGGCTTCTATGGGCTAGGCCGTGACTTTTAGGGTCTTGGTGGATCTTGGTCATGTAAATGGGAGATGATGAGACCCTTTATGAGTCCTTGATGAGTCCTTAAAGATTTAGCCTTGGAAAGATCACATTTCATTGTAAAACATGATTTAAACCTCAACTAAGCAATATGCACAAACTTCACAAAAGAGATCATTTTCTCCTATTGTTTG
Organism: Prinsepia uniflora; assembly: GCA_032719365.1. Lineage (NCBI taxonomy): Eukaryota > Viridiplantae > Streptophyta > Magnoliopsida > Rosales > Rosaceae > Prinsepia > Prinsepia uniflora. The sequence continues at coordinate 17,001,880 of CM064865.1, read as the reverse complement.
AATGATTATAATCAAACGATAAGTAAAAGGGATAAGAAATAACGTTGAAATGATGCTTAGTTTGTGACTTATGAGGTATACTACGTGCTTGTGTTTTATGAGATTCTGAAGGTTTCACAGACATGCGTGAAACCGGGGAACTAATTTACGATTTTGGAGGATTTCACAGAGATGCGTGAAATCGAGATTCGGGCACGAGTCCCAGTTGAACGGCCTTGACTTGATTGAAGTCAAGGGTGATTTTGAAAGTGTTTTAGAAATGAGAAATGGTTTTCGGATTTGGAAATATCTTTCCGCATATGACTAGGGGTGGCAATAGGTCGTGTCATGTAATGAATTCTGTTTTACCCATTTAGGCCTAACCCGAATCCGACCCGTTTAATAATCGTGTCAAGAATGTTCAACCCGAACTCGACCTGTTAATGACCCGTGTGACCCGTGTAACCTGTTTAACCCATTTAATAAGCAGGTCATACTCAAACCCCAATTAACCTATAACTCGTTTGACCCGTTTAACATTTAACCTATTTAAATTATAAAATTTAATAGATATTTAGGTAGGTAAATGGGTAGATATATGGGTTAGTAATGACACGTTTATTAAATGGGTCAATATATAAGTCAATATACGGGTTAACCTGTTAACCCGAAATCTACCCATTTATTAAACGGGTTAACATGTTATTATACGGGTTAACAAGTTGACCTGAAACCCACCCGTTTAATAAACGGGTCATAACAGGTTGACCCAAAAATGACCCGAAATTTTAATCGTGCGGGTTGACCCGGATAAATTTCGTGCGGGTTTTAAGTCGTGTATCAAGTCATGTCAAAAATTACCACCCTTATATATAACCCAGTTGATTTGAGGTTTGACTAAAAGTATAGTCAAACGTGAGATAAGTCGGGCTGTGATCCAATTATGAGTTTTATGAAAGATATTTCGGGCATGAGACCCAGTTGTGGATTTTATAGCATTCGTGGAATCTTGAGATATGAAGTGTCGTTGGACACTGGATTTTCGAGCTATGACCCATTTGGTGATATTTCGGGCTGTGACCCATTTGATGATATTTCGGGCAGATGACCCTATGTGTGATATTACGGGTTAGTCCCGAACGATCAGGTTAGAGTCCTGGTCGATGATACTGACATTCAGGTTCGAGTCCCGGGTGTTACGGCGCTTGCCTCCGGACTGCGGATGTGTTCTTTCCAGAGAAGTCACGATGCACTACTTGTTTTTCGAGCAGCCTCTGGAGGCTCTGATACCAGAGGGAGGCTTGACTTAGGAGTGCTGATGTTATCCTCTGAGATCGATCGGTGATGTGTTCATAATAATCTAGAGATGGTCGCGGCATGTCATGTAACACCCCGGAAATTCGAGGATTTTAATATTGTGATTTAATGTGTGAATTGACGCTTTTACCCTTGTGATTGGTATGACCAATTGTTGACTTTTTGATTTATGAATTAAATGGACTTTGACCTATGACCGTGACGTAGTTCGGGACGTCACGAGTTCATAGACACGTCCAATTCGGACGATCAGGGAAAAAGTTATGACTATCAGAAGTTCGGGGGCATTACCATAATTTTGACGGTTGGGGCGAAAATGTTGACTTTTCATTTGACAATTAATTTTCACGCGACTCATGGACCGTTAGGTAGGTCTCGACGTCCTGAGTCCGTAGACAGGCGGCACGCCGAAATCGGACTTCGTACGAGGAAGTTATGGTCAGAAACGTGAAATCGGGAGGTTCGTGTCTCGGTTTTCGTGCCAAATATTTTATTCTGGAAATCTGATTGGAGGACACCTAGTGAGTGACAAGTGTCACTCACCCATTGGCTAGATTGGATCAGATCCACTATGGGTTTAAATACCATTAAAACCAACTTTTAATTCCAGCCATTGATTTGGAAATCTCCAGATCTAATCCTCACCTTTGATCTCATTCTGAGATTCAATCCTGGCCCTTGATTTAATTTCCTGATCTGTATTAAAATTCATGAAACCATACACCTATGTTTTCATTCTCTCAACCCGATTGCACGATTTCCTCTTGGAACCAACTCACCAGCCCTCACCACTCAACCCCACACCCCAGGCAACCAACAACCACCTCCCTGACGCCGGCCACCACTCCACGGCCACCCTGCACGGCCGGATTTCCCTCAGACCCGAGAAGAAACCCGAACAACCCAAGTCACCCAAACCATCCAAACATTCACTATTGAACTCGAACCAACGTACGGTTGGGTGCACTGTGACGACAGGACGGCACAGAACGGAACTGGACGACGCACGGCGGCGACACGGAGGCGATAGGACGAAAAACCCGTGAGTGCCCGATTTCCTTCCCTACTTCGAAACGCCCGTTTTTGACGTTGGAATTGTTTGGTTGTTGTTATGACACACTCAGGGGACCTAGGCGATCAGATTGAACCCAGGACCGTGGCTGGAAAGTCGACGACTCGCCGGAGAAGATAACCAGAACCGGCAGCCAACCTTCCCGTCGATTTTCAGGTAGTCTCTTTGACCTAGAATCTAGTTCTAATTGCACAGAACCGTTGAGGAGGTTGAGACGAGTCCATAGGAACAAATATCACCTGAAATGGTGATCGGAATCACGATCTGTGATTGGGTCGAGCCGTGGGTCTGCGGTGACCCGGTTCTCTGACCCGGTTACTGTAGCTGATGACATCATCATGCTGACGTCAGCAGTGACGTCATGATGATGTCATCATGTCAGAAACTGTTAGACCAGAGACCAATGGACTGCTGACACGTGCCCTCTGACACTGTTAGTGATGACGTCATGCTGACATCAGCAGTGACGTCATGCTGACGTCAGCAGTACTGTAGTACAGTTGACCAGAGGGTTGACCAGGCGCGTGGAGGCGCGTGTGAACAGTAATTTTGGTGGGACCACCACCATTCTTTAGGTTTCGACGATCCGGATCCAATGGCGGTGGTTTCGGGTCGATCGGAGATCATTAAGTTGGTCAAAATGAGGTTTATTGCCTTGGAAAGCTCGTTCGGGAGGCTTTCCCGGGCCGATTTCGGTCTAGGGTTTCATAGTTGAATGTTAGGGGTTTGTATTGACCCTTACGTATACTTTGGATATGACAGGGATTGTATAATTGTACCAGATCGAAGGTATACGCTCGGTTTTCAGCAGGACTATACTGTGAGTGGGCCATTTTCTTAAACCCTTGCGTGCATAAATGTTTTCTGGTTTATTATACATATTCACATGCTAAAAACAAATAATGGATTTTGATGATATGGAAATCACGGTTATGGCACGTTTCACGGTATTTGGGCTTGAGACCCGTCTGATGAAACTTAATGATTGGTTCGGATTTTATCTATGTATATATATATATATGCTTTGCATGTGGATATCAATAAAATGTATGTGGTACTGCACTGTATAGATCCATTCATACTATACTGTCTCCTCCGGATGAGGCACCCCGGAGTGGTCACGGACGTCTAGAACGTCCAGCGTCTATGACGCTAAGCATCGGGGATGCTGTAACCGAACAGGGTTCGGGGATTGAACTCGGAATTGAGACCCGAGTGGCACGCGTAGCCTTGTGATTGTGACCTTATTGGACGTCAGGGACGTCAGACATCAGGGATGTCGGGATTGGAGTGTATAGTGCAGCAACTAAAATTATACTTATGGTTTTATTATATGTCTTATGGTTCATATTATATGATTGATGGTTTTAAATACGGTTGCACGCATGTTTGGAAAACGGAGGGGTAAATTATATGTTTTACTTATCAAATGATTTTATAAACTTGAGTTTCGGCCCACTCACACTTAATGTTTTTGGTAACCCCTCCAGGTCGTGATACTGAGGTAGAGGAGGAACCTGAGGCTGAGGCATAGATCTACTTCTGCGTACCTGAACCCCTGTTGGGTGGTGTACCCGCAGGTTTACTTTAGAGTCGTGCTCGCATCTTGTAATTTTGGATTTCATCCCTGTCTGACATCTGTTTAGTTCGGATTTGATGTATAACTTTAATTTGGTTATTTATGCATTTGATGTTTGAGGTTAAAATTGGTATGAATTATTGGGTGTCAGACGGGAGCAGGGCACGTCCCCTTGTGGTCCCTGTGGGATCGGGGTGGGTCCTGTCATGTCATGTGTTCACGGCGATATGCTAGGATTGTGAACGATCCTGAGCTTATATTTGCACATGTGCTAGGATTGGAATCGTGACTGACATTAAGATGATGATGGGATGTGTTCCTACGTGTTATATGATTTGGGCTGAGGCCCCGTACATGTTTTCCTTGATTTGGTTTTGGGCTGAGGCCCTGTACATGTTTTCGGTTTTGGGCTGAGACCCTACTAAGGTAATGACTTTGATTGAGAAGCATTTTTCACTGGATTTGATTTGGGAAGCAATACGTCTTACTTCCGAGAAAGTATTTGAAATAAATGTTTTATGATGCATGCATATTTTTACGTGAATGGTATAAATTATGATTTCAATAAATGATTTTTATAAACTGTTATTTTGTCAACTCGCAATTTTTATGGTTTTAATACCCTTTAGGTTGATCGCAGATGCGGGCTGTAGTAGAGATCGATACATCACATGCCACCACAGATCTTGGCGTACTCTAGCTAACCCCGAGCGGGTGACGAGTTTATTCCTGATCTGACATGCGGTGTCAGACGGGAGCAGACACGTCCCACGATAATCTAGGGGGATTGGGACGAGTCCTGTCACCCATTGTGTGGTTATATTTTAATGGCATCATTTGTAATTTTGATGTCCTTTTTGTGCATTTATTTTGCATGGAGGCCTTGACTTTTCTTTAGGGGGCCGGAAGTTTGAGTTTGGATTAATTCAAGGTTTACAATACAATAAAAGTTTGTCAAGGACTAATTATTCAATTCCCCTTTAATTTTTCTATATACAAGTTTTTGAATAAATTTATATATTATTAAGGATCTATGAGTTAATTGTCCAAAAAATTATTAAAATTTAAGATGCTAACTCTAATGAAATAAAATATATGTGATAAAATTTTAATGATCTGATAAGCAAAATATTACTTTGACAAAATAAAAAAGATAAGCAAAATATTGCTAAAATGCTCCCCCAAAAGGTTATGTGCTTATCGTGTTGGCAATAAGGAGAACAGCTGACGCTCCAATTAAGCACATGAAGAACACGCTTGGCCAACCAACGACGTAACGCGGTTTATTGGAAGTGGGTCCCTCGATAGTAGTGTCTCACTGCTACATCATGGAAAAGCGCGTGAAATCGCCTGCGGTTTCTCCCAATTTAATTACTATTTTCTCCTCTTTCTAATCATTACCCCCCTAGACAAGAAAACAACTAATGAGTAATTAAGAATTATAAATTCCTTTTATAATTTTCTATTTAGTTCAAATTTATAATGTATGATTTGTGTTGATACATACAACATGTTGAAATTTCAAAGTTAAAATAGATTAATATGTAAATTCAGTGAAAATGCCTAATTTTTTACGGTTAAATAAATATCAAAATTTTCAAATTCAAAATTGTGCACAATGCGACAATAAAAATAGAAGAGAATTTAAGTTTTCTTTAAGGTGTGATGTAGTTAATAAATTGGCATATTTGAATGTCTAATTTTGTATTTTAAAAAAACTAAATGAAAAAAAATAAATGTAACTATTATTTGAAAGTTTTTAAATTTCCAATTATGATTTTAAGTTTAATTGAACATAATTTATATTTATATAATTTCTATGTAAAAGATTTTCATGGGAAGATCCAATGTGATGCACTCGAGTAAGAGCAAAAGATCATTCTAACTAAGGTAAGACATGTTTTGGCCTATGCCTCATGCAAAACAACTTCTAATGGAAAGGGTTGGCCTCGCCAAGGCTCGACTAGAGGCTGGGGCTAGGGTTATTCTAGCCCCTCCCATTGCCTTGACTGAGCTAAATAACACCTAATGAAAAGCTGCTATATGTCAAAAACTTTAATTTTTTTATTTTTCATATTTCATATATTTTTCATATTTTTCATATTTTTGATATTTCATATATTACTTTTATATCTATATAAATTAAGATAAAATAAAATTAATTTGTATTTCATATACATTATATAATATTTTTACATTATTATCTTTAAGAAAATAATTTTTAAAAATATGAATTCTTGCCCCTAGTTCTTTCCTATTAGAAACACAACAAATAATATGGGGCAAAATATCATGAATAACATCATTTAAGGGGCTAAACCTTACCTCCAGCCCTTTGCCCTTGCATCTACTACTAAACATACTCTAAAAGCTCCATGCACCTGAGTATGCAATGAAACAACAGGTGAACGTTTATATTTAGTGAATATATTATACAGAGTTTACCATTTTAATATAATTCATTTTCCAGTTAACCTATGGCAATGGATAAATACTTCTACTCAATCTTGCATCGATTCTAACAGATTTATTTTTTATTTCAAAAATATGTATTATATGATTTTGCCATAGGATTTTTTATACAATTATATTGGCATATAATATACACATTAGGGTGGATACAAATCCCTTAAACCAATAAATTGATACAACTTTATTATATATTATAAGGAGTGTCTATTCATAAATTTTACTAATTATCTTTGGATGAATTAATTATTAGCATCATTTCTTAAAAAATATCAATTGGTAACATGATAGTTCCCTTCATTCTTTACGGTGGCATCATCTGTTTTTTATTTTTTACTACATGTCACCTTTTACTTTTTACCTCAAAGTAATCGCCGAGTGTTCCTTAAGGATCATATATATTTGGATGAAAGCTATTGCTACCGTTCATGAATTTTACTCTAATATTAAATATGGTCCCTAAACTTTATTATTAATAGTAAAGATTTCTGAACTATACCTAAATGTATACTAATCATCTCTCCATTAAAACTTTAACTTTTTTTTTTGTTAAAATTAAAGATATAATTTTTTTTTACTGTTCAATAAAATTTCCTCTTGCTCTCCAAATTTTCCATTTTCCTCCAAAATTCCCTTTGTTCAATATATGTATATAGACACATATAAGGGTGCAAGGCTACTACCCCGTGAATGCCAAGATTCTCCGAAGAAAAATTTGGAGAAAATTTCAATTCCTTGCTATATTATGTTTCTAGTGATTTCTATGCTTCAGAAGTTGAATATAATAATGATGAATGTATAATGATGAATGTATATGCTGCTGGGGGAATTTATCAACAAGCTGAGGAATTATCAAAGTCGTGAGGCGAGATTCACTATTCGTTTTGGCCTTCGCGATCTCCGTCATCACCTAGTTAGTTCTTTTTTTCTGATGAAAGTTTGTTTCTTCTTCGAATAAGAAAATTTTGAGGGACAGTATAATGACTCTTTCACCCTTAATATTTAGATCATGTACTTATCACATGATTTTTTTTAAAGAAAAAAGTTAAAATTTTAACAGAAAGATGATTAGTATACATTTGAATATAGTTTATCGACCTTTACTATTAATAATGAAGCTCAGAGACTATAACTAACAGTAGGGTAAAGTTTAGGGACTGTAGCAATAGTTTTCCCTAACTATAAAAGGCTAATAACTTTTATCAACTTGTTGAGAGAAGAAGGCTAATATAACAAGCTCATGAGTTGAGTCTTGTGAATGAGTCAAAACGATTGTACGTTTCTCACTCTAAAAGCGATTATGCTATTTCCTTTATCTAGAAAAACCCAGTCGACTCTAGATCTGGGGTGGTATTTCAACAAATCTTCACCTTCTCGTAGTAGATCTGTATTGAACCTCTATCACTCAAGACCTTTTCCTGCTCTTCCTTTCTTTATCCTTTCTCTTTTAACCCTTCCCTTTCAGTGATCTTTGGGGTTCTTGTCAGGACCCACCCCGGTTTCACCCCGAAAACTGAGATAAATCCTGCTCCCGTCTGATACCCTGACACACATATAGTCAGACGCAGGAGAAATTATACTACATATCCCGAAGTCAACAGTTTACAGAGCATAGTACTCAATACAGAAGAAAGAAAACTATTAAACGTACACGCACACGAAAATTAAAACAAAATACTCCGGGATCCCTCTCATAACTTCTATGCCTCAGACGCTGCCTCGACGCCGGAACCTCGCGCTAGTTCCACAACCTGGAGGGCAGTTAAAACAAAAGGTGTGAGTGGACCAAAACAAAAATAAGAATTTCCAAAACCATTTTAGAAGAAAACCGAGTTTAGCCCTCCGTTTTGAAACCACATGCATAACCCAGTTATCAAAACGGTTATAAATCAATCATCATAAAATATCATAAGAAACAGAAACACTATCAGACAGTTATAAAAATCATATCAGAAGCATCATAAAACCGTATCACAGATCGTGAATATTAACTCATCATTTTCCGATCAAACCTGCTGGACCTATCCGAGTCTTTAAACTCAATCCAGGCCTCAAGAATATCCGAGTCTTTAAACTCAACAGGCCTACGGGAGGGGGGGAATATCAATATATCTGAGTCTTTAAACTCCCGAGTCTTTAAATTCAATCCGGGTCTTTAAACCCAATCCGGGCCCGTCCCCCGTCAATCAATATCCGGGTCTTTAAATCCAATATCCAGATCCAGCAAATCCAATCCAAAACCATTTCTAAAGCCATATCCAAACCCGAATTCGAAACCACTGGTATGATGCCCTTCCGGCATCCAGAACCGTCATTCCGAACCCAAATCCGGAAATTCACTTTTCAACTTTAAAACCAAATTCCGCTTCCGAAACCCGATTCTAAAACCGAAAATCCTTTAATCACTAAATCATGTTTCAAAATCCCTTTATAAGCATTCAAACCAGTTATCCTTTGAAAACCCAAAACCATGGCATTTTACTCAGAAATCGACGTTTCTCGTAAAACGTGCCAAATACCGTACTTCCTCGAAAAACGTGCAATAATGTAAAACCAACAAAGCATATTTGATAAACATAGAATCATGATTAAAACCATAAAATAAGTAATTAAAAGCAGTTATGCATGCTCGAGTTTAGAGAAGGGGTCCACTCACAGTACCGAGCCCTCAATCGCATCCCGAACGTCTCGTACGTTCCTCAGCTTCCTCGGGAACTCCCGATCCTGTCAACAACCGCCAAATTACGTTACTAACACGTCTACGAAGGTCCACCTAATTTGCCCCGAAAATCCACGGGTCCTAGTCGTAACGAACTGAAACCCTAAACCTTCAACCTCGCGGAACTAACCTCAAACGACGTCCGATTAACCCGAAACCAATCCCATTAGACTCGTCACAACTCCTAGACCAAAAACTTTGTTGACAACTTCCTCAACCACTGCCGCACGCGCCCCCACGCGCCTGCTACAGTGTATCTTCAACCTCGAGCAGACCCGGTTCAGCACAGTTCCTGCACATCGAACCGGCGTCAGCGGTTCTCCGCCGTACCTGCACCAAAACTGCTCCTCTCTTCACCCACAGCATCGTCCAGTTCCTAGCTATCCATCTCCCTTACTCAACCACCTCGACACAGCTTCTAAGTCATCGTCCCTAATTCGAAACCAGACCCGTTCAGTCCCCTGTTTCCTTCTCCGGTCACCCAGGTCACCCCCCGTCACGGTGGCAGTCTCAACCTCTTCCTAAGACCATCCTAAACCTCACCCAACTCACCAAGACCGTCGACTCAATCCCTAAGTCCACGACGTTCAACCTGAGAAAAACGGAAAAACAGAGTACATATGTATGCTCCGTCGTGCCAACCTCCACCGTGCACTCCCCGTCACGGCTGCCCCACCAGAAGACTCCTAGGACTTCACTGAACTCCCTAGACCTCACAGAACTCCTCGATTCAACCCCTAAACCTACGACTTAGCTCCTGAACCCAGACGACAAAACAGAGCAAAGAAACAAGGATGAGGAATTAGCTGTCCTCCTGTCGCCGTCGTGAGCTCAGCCGTGAGGCAGTAGTTCATCTCGTCCTCCTCTGTCCTCTGGACACTTCCACTGGCCTCGAATGGTTGATCACGACCACAACACCACCCACAAACACTCACGTCCTCCCTGTTTTTCTCTGATTTTCCGTGGCTCTCAACTCACACACAAACCATCACCGCACCTCCAAACCTCATCCCTGTCTTCCTCTCACTGCTCTGATCACTCTCACACACTCACAAACTCACCAGTACCCACGATCACCCCTCAATTTCTCTCAATCTCCCCCTCTGTTTTCTGTTCTTCGAACACACACACACGACACACACACCTGCACGGTTGCCCCAAATAATTGGACCGTGTATGCTAGAAACCTCTAGCCCTCCTACACGTGTCACCAATCCTACCCTTCCTCTCACACAAATGGCTCAATCCCAGCCATCCACTTCCTTCTCTGTGCACAAATCCCCAGACAACCAAAAGACCAAAATACCCTTCCTTTTAACCCAAATTTACGCTTTTGCCACTACCTTTCTAGACCCGTAACTCACACATCGTAAGTCCGATGGATACGTGCCGCCTGTCATCGAACTCAGGACGACGAGATCTATCTAAGTATCCTAGGTCAACGTACCAAACCCCATTCGTAACAAAAGTCAACTCTTCCCCTAGTTTAACCAAATTACAGTTATGCCCTCAACCTTCCGAACATCATAACTTCCTCCTCGGATGTCGGAATCGGGCGTGCCACCTGCCTACGGATTTGTGACGTCCTAAACTACGTCCTGGTCATCGGCCAAAACCCAATTGACCACCTGAACTAAAAGTCAACTTTTTGCCCAAACTAGGGGCAAAATTGTCATTCTAGGCTAGTGACCTTATCGGGACCAACTAACCCCCGATTAAGCTCACTAATCCCATCTTAATCACTATCTTAACCCTAGTTTCCGGGACGGGTCGTTACATTTCTCCCACCTTGACTTGTTAGATGGGTGTGTGGCTGTTAATTCTCCTCTTGTGTATACCAAGTAAAGGTGTGTGGTGAGTGCCCCTTTTGGTGTATTCTTGGCTTACCTTTTAGTCTTACTGGGTGGTTTCTGCAAACTATATGTGTGGCAAATTTTCATAATTAGGAATTGTTTTGAATTAAGAATTGGTTTACTTACTATATTTGGTTAAATTTGTTTTAGGATTCTGATTTTTCTTCGGTTGGAAGTTAGGTTTTATTATTCCTTGTTTACTTAGGATTAGTTGCCTATATAAAATTTGACTTATAAATTATAACCCTTCAATAACTCTTTGTAATTGGCATATAGCAGTATATTAATTGGTTCCCAAAATATCTTGCACTCTATATGGTGTGTAAAGCTTAGTTTCATCGTGCACCCATGGACCATGAGTCCAAAGATTAAAATTTCCCCTGCATTAGTTTTCATGTATTTATCTGTTTGAAAAAGTATGAGATCGAGTTTGATCCATATTTTATACGTTGTTTGTTCATTGTGGAGTATTAATTTGACATGTTATCAGAGCAGTTTCACTCTCTTAGACTATCTTTAATACTTTTGTTCATTGGGCTTCCTTTCGTTTGGGCTTTCGTAATTATGAGGGGAAATATCAGCATTGTCATTAGCATCATCTTCGACCCAGCACCAACATTGGCGCACATAGACAACATCATCGACATTGGCATGCATCAACATGGCATTGGCATCACAACATCGATATCACAACATTGCAACATAGCATCAATGGCACAACCTTGTTGTGATGAAATCAATTTTGTCTTACTTTTTGGCAAACTCACAATATAACATCACAAGTTTTTTTTAGGAGAGGGGGGGAATTGGGGGGTGTTGTCAAATATTGTCTTAATTAGGAATTTGTTTACTTACTAGATTTGGTTAGATTTGTTTTAGGATTATCATTATGTCTTCTATTGTAAGTTAGGTTTTATTGTTCCTTGTTTACTTATGATTGGTTGCCTATATAAGGCTTGACTTATGCTTGTAAATTGTAACCTCTCAGTAACCCTTCAAGAACTCTTCGTATTTGGCACAGAGCAATATATTAATTGGTTCCCAAAATATCTTGCACCCCATATGGGTGTACAAAGCTTAGTTTCTCTGTGCACCAATGAGCCACGAATCCAAAGATCGAAATTTTTGCTTTATTAGTTTTCTTGTATTTATTTATTTGACATATTATGAAAAAAAGTTTTATTCGTGTTTCGTGCGTTTTTTGTTCATTATGAAGTATTAATTTGACAATATTTCCTCTGCATAGCTGGGCATTGTTGGCTATCCATGAGGCAATGGTGGTGATTATCCATACGAAAGGGCTCGATGGGCTACTACTGAGTGGTTTCAGTCGAGTTCGGGACCTCAGAGTTAGGCAGCATGATATTTAATTTTAATTTTTTTGCTTTCAGTTTTAGTTGTGGTTGAATCCCCTAAAGTCGAATAGCTCTTTAAGTTTGATGTGTAGTCCACTTTTATGGGTGTAGTTTGTGTGGGAGGTGGAGTGAATCTCTGTTGGTGAAGCTCCAGAAATAAAGACTTCGTGATTTGGAGAGACGTTCGTTGTTGTTGGAGTGTTCGAAGGTTGATTACTTGGTAATGCCCTTCCTTTTGGTGCCTCCAAGTCACTAGATTAGTTAGGGTTGAAATTCCTTGTTGTTATGACAAGACTTGTCCCTAAATTTTCTTAGGAATCGAGTCGGTCCTGCTCCCATCTGACAACTCTTGTCAAATAAGAGATATCACTAATTTTGGCCTTATTCATATCTTATTAAATTAACCAAATTAAATCCATCATTACGGGTTACCGCCCACGTGCAACTCGCTTCCCCGTCAAGTCATGGACTAACATGTCCACTCGTCTCCTTTTTTTAGCCTTTATTAGATAGTTATTGGAGGCTATTTTGAAACTATTTCATTATACCGATATTACATAACAATTTAGGAAAAAAACTATACATAACAATTTTAATAAAGTAAAATCTACACAACCTTACACATACTTAGTTCTTCATCACTGCCATAAATTAATGTTCTTCATATTTTCCCATTTAAAGATCATTATCACCTGAGTTAACCATATACCTAAACTCTTTAATTAAATTCATGTTTAAAATATAAATAAAATATGTTAACCACCAAAACCATACTCAAACTATGCCTAATTAAAATCTTATACCATTAGACTCAAAATTAAATAAGGAGAAACTTTCGTATTGATCAGATGGTGAAAGGCCACCGCATGAGCTACCACGCGTTGGTGGAGCTCTCTGCATGTGGTGGCCAAGCACTAGCCCTATCACCATCAAGATTTAGTAGGGTCAACATGCGGGCCTGCGCATAGGACCCGACCCGACGACTTCTCCCAATTCAAAACCTGCCATTTCTTGTCTTTTTTCTTCGTTTTTAACATCAATCCTCGCCTAATCAGTCCTAGAAGACGATCTATGAAATCAAAACTAGATAAGCTTACCTAAAGTCACGTTTCAAACGTTCAACTTTCGGCCGTATAATTCAGGAGCAGTACATCAACTTCTCCACGTCTAAAATCATTATTTCTTGTCTCAGACAGGTCGTATGCTCTCCAGGAATGAACTAGGATATCTTGTGCCAAGTTCCTGGCCATAACTGAGAACCCGAAAATAGGGTCTCCACAGTTTTTGTTTTCCCTCATCGTTTCCTCATTTCTCCATCAATCTCTTCAATTTTCTTCCTTTCTTTCTCTTATCTTTATTTTCCTCCTTCACCCCCTTTCTTTCTCCTTGACTGATTTTCGCTCACGGGTTGGTTGCCCATGGTTTTCTTCTTATTCAAATCCAACCCACCGAATTGCCTCACAATCATCCACACTCCTATATATAGATAAGAGTATGTCGGTGGGAGAGAAATGGAAGGGAAAATTCAGGAATCTTCTAGGCTTCCATAAGTTCTTCATGTAAAATTACCAAATTACCCTTGGTGGTAAAATTAGCAAAATGCATCTAGTCATTCTTGACCCATAACGAACCTATTCAACCTCGGTTTTCGGCATATTGTCGGTCTATGGATTCAAAATTTTGAGACCTTCGTAATGGTCCTCACGACACGTCCACAAAGTGTCGTGGTCAAAAAGTCAACATTTTGTTCTTATAGGGGCAAAATCGTCTTTTTATCTTTCTCAAAGTTCCTGGTCATTACATGTTAGGTTCTTGCATTGTATCTGGTATGTTGTTTGGATCCAATTGGCTACTGACGAGCCTCTGTGCTAATTGTTCCTAGAGTGTTCTCTTTCTGTAGTGTCTTTGTTGTAACCCTTATTTCACAAAAAAAAAAAAGGCAAATAAGATATTATTTCAATATTGCTCAATTTTCTAAGGTATCAGCTTTAATTTTCACCATTCAGGATGAAGATTGAAGGTATTAACAAAACCTCATATTATAAAAATGAAACAATTGTTTATAAAAGTTTACATTCTTAATGATTATGTATGAATTGTTTGGATCATGGTCTTCAAATATTTGGAAGTGCCATGTTATTCATTATTTTGTTTTATAATTTTTTTTTAAATTTTGATTACAAAAAATGAAAAATGTAAACAAAAATCAAATAGATAAACATTCAAACATGCCTTATTATGCTATATGCAAAATCTTCAAGCAACTTCAATTCATTTGAGTTTTTGGTGATGATTCAATACTTTTGTCATCTTCACCACCAATTAAAATAAATGGACTATATAAACCAATAACGATGATGATAATGTATTTTCTTTTTTGTCAACATGGTGAATATATTGAGTCATTTCCAATAATAAACTCACATAGTTCTTATATTCTCTAATGCCCCTATTTTTCTTAACAATAAGTGCCCCTCTTGACTAATTTCTATAAATTTTTAATTAATGAAAATAAACTATAAATGAATAGTTAACCCTTAAATATATATTGTATTTATTACTTTCACTTGCATCATAACTCTTTAAAATTTGTTACTTTAATAAAGTTACGTACTACTTCAAAGTAAAAATTGTATAAAGATCTTTTGAGAACCAACTCCCTCAATCCTCACCTAAGAAATGTCAAGTAGGCTTGAGTTTTAATGTGAAAACAACAATTCAATCATTTAAGAAACTACGTAAGGGTTAAATATCAATGAAAAAGTATTAGCTCATTTCATCCTTAGCAATTTACTATTTGGGAAAACCAATTTATGTTGTGTCTAACCACTCGTTTTAACAAGCATTTCATATAAAATTAAAGGGTAAGCGATTGCAATCATCCTTAAATTATGTCACAATTTTAGCAATACTGTCCATATATTTCAATATTAGTGTCTATAGAATTTTAGGCTCTAACATTCGCATTAGTCCTTCCGTATATTTTTCAAGCAAATTCTGTTAAAAAAGGTAATGTGAAATGCACATCAATTTACAATTTTATTTTATTTATTTTTTAAATAAAATTTGTTTAAAAAATAACCAGAGAAACTAACGAAAATAACAAGATAAACTTCAATATAAGGACACTAATATTGAAGTATATGAATAATTACTAAAATTATAGTACAGTTCATGAACTGTTTCAACCGTTTATCCTAAATTAAATTTAATTGCTAACAATTTACTATTAGGTCTACTTAATATGTTTGCACATACATCTCGCGAATAAATGTATTTAACTCATTTTCTTTTAAAAAGTTCATTCTCTTTTTTCCTCGAAGAAAACAACAACTCCATTCTCGTTTTACATACCTTACATTCAAACATCATGATAGAAATCTCATTATAATGTACACATTACGGCAAAGCCGACATTATAATAAAATCTGAAGAAGGAATAAAATGGAGAAAAAGAAAATCTCAAAGTGAAAGGCAAATAGGTAATTTCACAAAATATAATTCTCCTCAAATCCCACTCATAAAAGAAACAAAGATATTGACCAAAAGAAAAAAGGATAATAAAATAGTATTTTATCGAAAAGAAAGAAAAAATTGAAAAACAAAATTGCCATCTTTAAACACTTGGCTGTTTTGTATGTTCAGCTTATATTTTACTGTTTTCTCTGGTTTTCTCTGTCTCTCTTCGCCCCAAAGGCTCCGACTTGGAAGCCGTTGTTCTGAGATTCCCTCTCTCCTCGCTTTCACTCTGAGATCCAAAAGCTCACTTCCACTCGGCAAATACCAACATCAATTTGAGTCCCAATTTCAGCTACAAAACAAAACCACTTGCTCTCTGCTCTGAAAACCCATCACTTTCTTCTCAAAAGCATCTGCCCCTTTTTTCATATATATATATATATATTTAATTTTATTGCAAAACGTTAGAGATTACCGCCCTCCTAGATCCTCCAAAGTTAGTTTTTTCCGCTAGACGATTACTTAGCACAACTCGCTCTTCCATTCTGTGATCTTTTTAAACTCTTTGTTTCCAACTAAATTTGGTACTACCACCTTCATTTTTGGTACCAATACAATCCCTTTGCTCATATCAACACAAGGGCTTGTTATTTTAGCCCCAAAAGCAATTCTAACTGTATTAGCTGCCTTGTGTTGAACTAAAAGCTCTTTGCTTTTTTGCTGACAAATTCAGATTGGAATTGGGTTTTCAGTTTTCGATCATTGGTTGATATTTTGAGGTATTTGATCATCTGGGTATCTGGATTGAGTGAGATCTGGGTCAGTTTTTGGCTGCTTTTTGTGATCTGGGTCTGAGTTAAAAATTCAAGGTGTTAGATTTCAAGGTGTTAGATGCACCTTGTGAATTTGGATTGTTGCTTTGAAGAACTTTTGATGCTTTGTTGCTAAGATGCAAGGAAAAAAGGTAAATTCAGTCACTTCTGATACATTCCTGCAAAAAATGCAAAACGTTTCTGGTGTGTTCTGATGTTTATACTCATGTGCTAATGCTTGTTCATTTTATTGAAAGAAATGGTTTTGCATGATGATTGGAATCAAATTTTTTCTTACTGGTTCAGATTTTGATATTCACAGTTAATTCATGGTGGTTCTCTAATATTATTATGCGGTCCATGTTTTGTGGAATTTTCTGCTTTCATTTGGTATTATTCCTAAATGTGGATGGGATTGACCAATGTGTCATGTTCATTCATCACCCTTGTGACATTTGGTTTTGTGCGTTTGGCATGATAGGGTCTGCTTTCGTATTTTTATCAAGTAAATCAGTTTCTATTAGTTTTCATTTTCAGTGGTTAACGTTTTATCGGTAATTCATGGACAAAAGCCGCTAGTTCTATTGCATATAACTGATATTCACTACTTTCTGCTATGGTTGTTTAACCTTTCTTGCGATTTACCTCCTTGATCACACAATTACTTAAAGGTGTTAGATCAAATTGTCGAAAGAAATTTGAAGAAAGTAATTAGTGGGTTCTCACGCTGGTTTGGTAATGCTCTTATTGTGACCTACAAAATTGGCATTAGCTTCTATTATGGCCAGATTTTCTTTGGATTTATAAAATACGGATATTTTTTATTTTAATAATTTTAATTGCATAATCACTTCAGTTATGGTATCATTGTGATGAAATATTATGTTTTTGGTCATGCAGTCATCTGCGGATGTGGACTTCTTCACAGAGTATGGTGAGGGTAGTAGGTATAAAATAGAGGAGGTAATTGGTAAAGGAAGCTATGGTGTTGTATGCTCTGCATATGATACACATACTGGAGAAAAGGTTGCAATAAAGAAAATAAATGATATCTTTGAACATGTCTCGGATGCCACCCGTATTCTTCGTGAGACTAAACTTCTTAGGCTCCTGCGGCATCCTGACATTGTGGAGATCAAGCATATCTTGCTTCCTCCATCGAGAAGGGAATTCAAAGATATATATGTTGTCTTTGAACTTATGGAATCTGATTTACACCAGGTTATTAAAGCAAATGATGATTTGACACCAGAACATTATCAATTCTTTCTTTATCAGCTGCTTCGAGGCATGAAGTACATACACACAGGTAGCCATGTACTTTTTTTTTTGGGGGTACCTTGTTTGTATTACATTTACTAGATTTAAAATTATGGCATATTTTCTTACCTCAAACTCAGAAAGATCATGATTATACTGGTTTTGACCTTCTTCGTATATTGGTCTTTTAGCAAATGTCTTTCACAGAGATCTAAAACCCAAAAATATTTTAGCAAATGCTGACTGCAAACTCAAGATCTGTGACTTTGGTCTAGCAAGAGTAGCTTTCAATGATACTCCTACTGCCATATTTTGGACAGTAAGTTTCTCCTTGAGCAACTCGTGACTTTATTTTCCTATGGTATCAGGTTTGCATGTATTGATTTTAAGGTCTCGTTCAAGTCTTGTCAATTTTTATATATAACTCTATTTCTTCTACATGTAGGATTATGTTGCCACAAGATGGTACAGGGCCCCAGAATTGTGTGGATCTTTTTTCTCAAAGGTGCAAGAATCATTATCCCTTTCACTTTGTTGGATGGAGTTTGATTCTTTTAATAGTTTTCAGACTTTATTTTTGTAACATTGCATCATTGCCCTTCATGTTGCTTCATCTCTTCTCCAATGGACTAATTTTGTGTACTGAACTTAGCGCTCTGGAGATCTCAGTATCTGTCCTTTTTTCCTTAATTTATTATGAGTAGATTTAGAACACTGTTCTCATCTTTTATTGACTTCTTTAGGACTATATCGATTAATTATTATCGGGCTTTGTAGCCTATAGGGAATTCAGCTGCTACTAAATATGCAGCAAGCTTGTATTGGATTCTTTTCTTTTGTTAAAAATAAAATTTTGAGTTTTGGTATGCAAAAAAGTGATTTGAGTCTGTTTAACCATTTGTTAGCATTGACAATTTCCTGGGAAATGATACTGCATCTGCAACCCTTCCTATAACGGTTTATATCTAACAGATGGTTCATTTGCTCAATAGAATATTACTATGAATCATACCTTCACTATCTTCTGTGACAACCTTAATTTAGTTTACCTTGCATTGTCTAGGAAATTGACATTTCCAACTATTAGTCAGTGGTCTTATTTCAATTTGCTGTAATAGCATAGAACAGTAACTAAGTTATGTCATGCCAGTCACTCCCAACAGTAGCCATCTTACACTGCTACAATAAATGTATGTTTTCTACCCTCTTCTCACTTTGCAGGTGTGATTTCAGTCTGTTGATATTCTGCCTTTCTGATTTCAGTATACACCTGCGATAGATATATGGAGCATAGGATGCATTTTTGCAGAGCTTTTAACTGGAAAGCCTCTCTTTCCTGGAAAGAATGTTGTCCATCAATTGGATCTGATGACTGATCTATTGGGAACACCATCTTCTGAAGCAATTGCCAGGGTCAGTTTTCTGTAATACGTTCACAATATGAACATAATTAGGATACACGTCGCTGGCATTTTCCATTTTTCTAGTGCATTTTATTGTCTGAGCAACTGTTCTTTGAATTTAATTCTAAATTCTATTAAATAGGTACGCAATGAGAAGGCTCGACGATACTTAAGCAGTATGAGAAGGAAGAAACAAATTCCTTTCACCCAGAAATTCCCAAATGCAGACCCACTTGCACTTCGTTTATTAGAAAGAATGTTGGCATTTGAACCAAAGGATAGACCTACTGCTGAAGAGGTAATGTTGATGTAGATTCATCATATACTGTCCACTACACAAATTAGTGCTCTAATAGAGATGTGACTTTACTTCTTTTAGGCTTATGCAAATTAATGCTCTAATAGAAATATGGTGTTCCCCTTTCTAGGCTCTTGCTGATCCCTATTTTAAGGGTTTGGCAAAGGTGGAGAGAGAACCTTCTGCTCAACCAGTTACCAAGATGGAATTTGAATTTGAGAGGCGAAGGATAACAAAGGAAGATGTAAGAGAGCTCATTTATCGTGAGACTCTTGAGTATCATCCAAAGATGTTGAAGGAGTACGTAGAAGGATCAGAGCCAACAGGCTTTATGTATCCAAGGTATTTCCTCAGATATGTACCAATCTAGTATTAAACATCCTAATCATATTCGATGTCTGGTAAGTTTTATGTGTTTCACATTAAAATAAAAATCCTGGTCAATAGGTTTGGTATTTTCACGTAATAGTTACTCTGGGTTGTGAAAAGTTGAAGAGACTCAGTTGTCCTAATATTAACCCAGTTTTTTAAGAGTAGTTATGCTTAATAATTTGAATACTCAAATATGGCTTCCACAAATTCAAATAAAACCCTGACTATGATCTTACTGAATACTGGTGAAGTAGATGATTTCTCTTTTGTTTACGTCATGGGGATCTAATCAAACTTTAACCCTCTCCAAAGCTCCATAAGAACAATGTCTGTACGACTGCTTCTGTAAGGATAAACAAAGAAAGGTAGATTCCACAACCTTAAGCCTATGGTGTTGACGGACTTCCCACTTTAATGAATGAACTGTCAATCCGAGGAATCATCACCTTGAGGTAGGAGATGTATATAAGGTACAAAACCAGAGTACAAGTAAGATAAATAGCTAGATATGCATGCCTTACTATTCTTGAAAAATAAATATGAAATGTGGAATTATTATGTTAGTAGATACAATATTTGCAGATACAAGGTTTTTCTCATATGATCAAGTATTTGGATTTGGAGTCTAAGCCTTGTCAAATTCCTTGTTTGCATGATTTGGTGTCTAAGCCTTGTCAAATGATTTCTCCAATTTGCAGTCTATTTGACTGATCATCAGAGGAGAAAGCTTTGTCGTAGTTTTTAATATACTTTTTCCATACAGTGCTGTTGACCATTTCAAGAAGCAATTTGCTTATCTCGAGGAGCACTATGGAAATGGCTCAACCGTTGTTGCACCTGAAAGAACACATGCATCGCTACCTAGGTATTCCTTGTAGCTGCTGTTTTCTGGGTGTCACCTGTTCTTAGTACTGTGTTCTTGACAACTGCTCATTATCTAATTATGAAATTGGGGATTGTCTAAAATTCTAAAACTGTGCATCCAGGGCATGTGTTTCATATTCTGATAACACAGCACAGCATTCAACAGAAGTCACAGAAGACCTCTCAAAATGTCACATCAAAGAAATTGAGAAGCCACAGACGGATAGGAGCTGTGGGATCTCTGCGTCAAGGCTTCCAATTCCAGTTCCTCGGACTATCCAAGGTGCAGATTTGTTTTATAATTAAATTACAAATGAAGCTGTTTGGTTGTCTGCTTATATTCCAACTCTTTGATTTTTTGCAATTCCCTGTATTTTCTCTTATCCTTGAACTTCTGTTGGTTTTCTTTTCCAACTTGTGCTGCTCCAATTCAAGTGGTTGTAACTAATTTGTGATGCAGGAGCTGCACGGCCTGGGAAAGTTGTGGGTTCAGTATTACGTTTTAATAACTGCGGGGCAGCAGCTGCAGCAGAGGCTCTTGACCAGCGAAGGGTGTTTAGGAATTCGCCTGTTCAACCTCAATATACTGCTCCTAGCGCAGGTTCCTATCCTAGAAGAAATCCACCGTGTAAAAATGAGAGGGGAGATTGTGAAGGGGCTGAAGGTGCCAATGGGCTGCAGCCAAAGCCTCCTCAGTACATACCAAGGAAAGTAGCTGCTGCTCAGGGTGCACCTGAAAGTCAATGGTACTGACTCCATGGCCGATTTATATGGTAGAATCCGGCAACCATAACCAAATGTTAGATGGGGCCGTCATCCACCACATACTAACCAGGATCCATCCATCACTAATTGAAACTTCATCAATTTAAGTGATGCAAATATCAGGTCCGTTTATCCGATATCTGCCGGAGGACATTTAGCAAACATTTGTGCTTTATATCACTAATTGTAAGGGAAGGGGTTGTATCTTGTATGATCTGTCCCCATGGTTCCATTAGTGTCTGCTTCAGATTTAAAGTTCTTAAAGTCTCATTTTTTTGCAAGAATAACAACTCAAGTTATTTTATCTTATCCTTTCCTTTCAGTCATAACATGAAAAAAATCAGTGTCATGTATATTCAGTCCTGTATTATTTTGGACTTGAAATAATGCTTTGTGATTGCAACTATAGAAATTTCAGTTCGACTTTGCTGCCACGAGCCGTTGGAGGAGATGTTTGATTTTGTGTTGGTACATTAAAATTAGTTTTGCTTTGTCCTCTACCCCTCCTGGTTGGATGCTTAGTGCTTTTACGATAGTCCAAACGAACCACCAGTGTCTTGTAGTTGTACATGAAAATGATTTGAGGCTTCTTGATCTTGAGTGTTCGTATATGAAAGAGTATTCATATTCAATGTGCATATTGTATTATGATTATATTAAAAAAAAATTGTACGATCGGTTTCTTAAAATATCATGTAAGCCACATAATACTAACTACTGAGACACATCATGTAAAAATTCAAATGAATTGGCTATCGTTTAGTCCCCTTCAATAGGATTCAGACGAATTGAAAGCCGAGACTGATTTCATTATTCTTAAAATCCGTAGCTTTCTTATTTTATTTCCTCTCTCCTTGGAAAGATCATTGTATTTGCAAGGAGATGGAGCAAAGTGAAGAAGTCCGTGAAAAAGCAATTGAGCAAAGCTTCTGCTCAATTATCACTGTCAATCCACAATGCTGCTGCTGACGCTGCTGCCGCCGCTGCAACTACCACGGCTACCGCCGCTGTAACTGCCGCCTCTACCACCGCGGATTTCTTGGTAACGCTTAATACAAACTATACATAACTATTCACTTATATCCTTGCGTTTCTATGTTAGTTTTTTAGTTAGTTATTTATGTTTTATATAGTTTATGAGGAAAGCCAAGTAGAAGGCGGTCCGGCGCGTAGCTCCCAGAAGAAAAGCCCAAGGAGGATGTAGCAGGGTTTTATACATTGGTCGGATACCCCGCGGTTTCCATGAGAAGAAAATGGAAGGTGCAGTGGATTGAAATTGATATTTTTGGATGCACATGATTGTTTACATGTGTTGGTCAAGATTGCGTTTTTACTAATTAGTTGCTTCTTGCAGGCTTTTTTGGGCAATTCGGTGTGATTACGAGTTTGAGAATTGCGCCTAACAAAAAGGTTTGGTTGCTGCACAAAAAATAACTCTTAGTTTGTAATTTTAGAAATGGTTTCATCTTGGTTTAACTAGGATTTACAATTTTTCTTGGATACTTTGACTGGTATCCCATGCCAGATCGACTAGAAAGCTGTTACTAACAATTGCCTGAAGTCTTTGTGTAATTTTCTTTTGCTTTGTGAAATTTTGATATGCGATTTGCATTGTATGTTTAGTTTGTAACCATGGTTTGGTGAGTAACTCACTAGGGAACGGGGTGTGGGATGGCAGTTCAGACTCCAGTGAGCTCGCAGTTGGCCTGACTGGAAATCTCAAGTTCTTGGGGACATGGGCTGACAATAATGGAATAACAAAAATTGTTTTGTGAATTTTGTGATGCTACCAAGGTGGAAAAATTTGCACGTTTTATTGAATGCCCATTTAACTGGGTTATCCGAGAGATGGGTAATCTTGAAGTTCCCAATGAAATTTCTTTGAAGTATATGTAATGTCTTCCTCAATGTAATTCCACCTCACCTTCTTTCCTCTCGGAATTTTGAACATTTGCAGATAAAGATCCTTCTTCCATGTAGTATTGGAGTTGAGAACAATTTTTTTCTAACAGATTCTAATTTTGTTTTTTCCTTATGTGATGTTCAATAGACAGGAAAATCAAAGCATTTTGGCTGCATTGAGTTTGAGGAAACTAGGGTTGTATTCTATTCTGTTCTTCTGTACAATGTTCCTTTTTTCTTTTTGGGTGCTAATGTTGCATTACTTGTTTGCAGGTGGCGAAAGTTGTGGTTGAAACAATGCATAATTATTTGTTGCTCGAACACCATTTGCAAGTCCATCTTATTTCTCCGCAGAATGTCCACCCAATAATGTAAGAAATGATTAACTATTTTATTTATTTGTTATGACATCAGAGTTTGTATGGCATCAAATGGTTTGTTTATGGTACTCCAAATATGTATTTAAGGCGGAAGGCTTCTTTAAAAAACTGTCATTACATCCATTTGATGGGGACCTGGTTGTTTGGGTGGTAATCATTTCACATATGGCTTTCTCAGTCACTTGTAACAGTGAAGAGTGGAAACTATTTATAAGCGGAAGGAAGGAAAGAGAAGAGAAGACTCATTCCTCTACTGGTTATCCAATAAAAACTAAAGGAAACTTTTATTGTTGGAAAATTTCTCAGGGTTGAAGTTGTTGTTTTGAGAAATAGATTGGTCTTCAAACTAGAGAAGGTAGGGTGAAGGGTCTGAACTCCAACTATATGGTGATTGAATTCATAAATAGCCGAATAAGTTGATAGATAGTCAATACTTGATTTATAGAATGTTTATGAAGAGTTTACAAATTAATGTGTTAAATAACTCTAGTCGGATCTGGTTCTTTAATGTAACCAATGACAATAGACTAAAACTAGCAAAATTTAGGAAACTTAGAAACACACAAGAATTATACTGGTTCGGCAGAACTTTTGCCTACGTCCAGTTGTGATTTCTCTTGGTAGAGAAATCACAACTCCTTTTATTAATAATAGAGATTACAAAACTTTTGTAACCCTAGAACTAATCTCAAAAACTCTTAGCTACTCTAACTGTTTTTCCTCTCGTAGAAATAAGCCTTACCCACACCCTATTTATAGATATAGAGTTGACATATATGTCCCAAGGCTGATTGAATTCCTCCTCCTAAGAGGGATATAAATTTAGACTTATTTTAAACCTAATTGAATAGGGAAATCAGAAAATCTTTCCTAATCCCTTTTGGATGAGAATTGGTATACCTCTAATTTTCCAAAAACAATCATAAACCAACTAGGACATAATTGACGAGCCAAAAACCTAACAATCTCCACCTTGGTGAGTCAAACCAAGTCTTGATTGTTGCACTCCAGAGTATCTTTGAACTTCCTTGAAGCAGCTCTAGAAATCTTCAAGAGACTTCACCTTGGCAATCTTCATCTTGCCTCATTGCACCTCAAGTGAGGAGGTGCTCTACTTTAATCAATCAACGAGATTGATCAAGTTCAAGCAATACTTGAACTTCTGGGCCGATACTATCTTTGTAAAGTAATCTGCGGGATTGTCATCCGTATGGATATTTTCAATCAAAATCTCCTTAGACTCCACCCAATTTCTGATTCTGTGATATCTTACTTCAATGTGCTTTGATCTTCTAGAAAAAAACTTCATTCTTTGCCAAGTGAATGACACTTTGACTGTCACACTTTAGGTTCACACAATCTTAAGTGATTCCCATTTGACTTACCAAACCACTGAGCCAAATTGCTTCCTTTGGAGCTTCAGCCAATACAATATATTCTGCCTCTGTGGTTGACAAAGCTGTAATTGGTTGCAGTAGTGCCCTCCAACTTATCAGTCCTCCTACGCATGTAAATACATAACTAGAAGTTGACCTTCTCTTGTCCAAATCCCCTACATAATCGGTATCCACATATCCCAATACCCCTGCATGTTCTTTTTTCTTTTCAAACATAATCTTTTGTCGCCAAGAACCCTTCAAATAACGCAAAATCCACTTCACTGCTTCCCAATGTTGCCTTCCTGGATTTGCCATGTATCTGGAAACGACACTGATTGCTTGAGCTATGTCGGGACGTGTGCATACCATTGAATACATGAGGCAGCCCACGACATTAGCATAAGACACCTTCTCCATTGCTTGCTGCCCTTCCTCAGACTTAGGACAATGTTGCTCACTTAACTTCAAGTGGGCTGCCAAAAGAGTCGAAACTGTTTTTGCTTCTTGCATGTTGAACCTCTCAAGAACCTTCTGAATATACATGGCTTGTGATATCCAGGTCCTTCCCGCGGTCCTATCTCTCTGAATTTCCATGCCAAGGATCTTCTCAGCTGCACCTAGATCCTTCATGTCGAACTCCTCACCCAACATCTTCTTCAAGTCTCGAATTCTAGACTTGTCTTGACACGCGATTAGCATGTCATCCACATATAGTAATAGTAATATGATCATCCCATCTTGGAATACATGATAGTACACACAACAGTCATATAAACATCTTCTAAAATTAATTTTCAGCATGAAGTAATCGAACCTTTTGTACCACTGTCTTGGAGACCGTTTCAGGCCATACAGAGACTTCCTTAGCTGACATACTAAGTTTTCTTTCACATTCTCAACAAACCCTTCTAGTTGAGCCATGAAAATTGTCTCCTTAAGATCCCCATGAAGAAATGCTGTCTTCACATCCATATGCTCAATCTCCACGTCATGCTGAGTTGTCATTGCTAAAAGCAATCTGATAGAAGTATGCTTGACTACGGGTGAAAAGATTTCATCATAATCCACCCCTTCCTTTTGTGAGTACCCTTTAGCCACAAGTCTTGCTTTGAATCTTACGGCTTCTTGTTCATGTAGTCCTTCCTTTTTTCTAAATACCCACTTGCATCCAACTAACTTTCTGTCTTTGGGCTTAGGAACCAATTCCCAAACAGAGTTCTTGTAAAGAGACTCTATTTCTTCTGTCATAGCACTTATCCAACTAACTCGCTCATCACTTGCTATAACTTCTTGATAAGTAGTTGGATCTTCTTGACATTAGTTGAGAGCATAATTAACTTCGTCTTGGTCAAATCCAAATTTGTCAGGTTTCTTCTTGTTCTGATTAGGTTTGTCCAGCGCTATGCATCTCTGGAATGCAGGTGGATTGTTCGTTGGAGTTTGAACCCTTTGGGATGTCTGGCGGATTGGAGTGCCTTCAATTTGCCCTGTTTCTTGCTCCACCTGATTCCTAATTAGTGAATGATACTGATGCTCATCTTCTTCCTTAAAACCATCAGATTCTGTATCTTGCTCAATTTTCTCCACCTGAGCTTCTTCCTTATCTGACTTTATTAACGGAATCCTTGTTGCTTCAGTTTCAGTCTTTCTTCTTGCTACTACTCTCGACTTTATTCAGAGGCATGGTTGTCTCATCAAAGACAACATCTCGGCTGACAACCTTTTTCCTATTGTTGAAGTCCCAAAGCTTGAAACCCTTTACTCCTTTCTCAAAACCTAAGAATATACAATGCGTAGATTTTAGTTTGAGTTTGGACCTTTCATATCTTGGAATATATGTGTAAGCACTACAACCGAATACCTTGAGCTTCGAATAGTCCACTGGCTTCTCAGACCATACCTCCTCTGCAGTCTTAAAACTGAAAACCGTAGATGGTGACCTGTTAATCAAATAACTTGCATGATTAACAGCCTCTGCCCAAAAACTATCGGGCAATCCTTCATGAAATCACATGCTAATCTCTCTCTCCATGAGAGTTCGGTTCATCCTCTCAGCAGATCCATTTTGTTGGGGATTTTTTTTTACTGTGAAGTGCCTTATTATTATGCCTTCTTGCTTGCAGTAATCTGTAAACTCATTACTTGTATATTCACCTCCATTGCCACTTCTCAGATATTTGATCTTTCTTCCAGTTTGATTCTTGGTTTCTGTTTTCCATTCCTTGAATTTTGTAAAAACCTCAGATTTCTGCTTCATGAAATAAACCTAAATCTTCATAGAAAAATCATCCATGAAAATAACAAAGTACCTAACTCCACCTTTTGACTTGGTGGGTGCAAGTCCCCAAACATCTGAGTGAATGTAGCTGAGTTGCTCTTTGCTTCGGTTATCTGCACTGCTACTTGTGAATGATACCTTTTTTTGCTTTTCAAGAACACAATATTCACAAAAGTCCAGTTTGCAGGATGACATGCCTTCTAACAAGCCTTGCTTGTGTAGTTCTTGCAATTCTTTCTGACTTATCTGTCCGAGCCTATGATGCCAAAGTTCAGTCTTATCTTCTACACCTTGAGAAACAGCTGCTCCCCCGATTATGGTGGTCCCAATTAACTTGTACAACTTATTGGGTTGTAGGTCACCCCGCATTACCACCAGTGATCCTTAGGCTACTCTAAGTCTTTCGTCTTTAGACTCGTACCCGTATCCGGCCTCATCTAAGGTACCCGAGGAAATCAAGTTCTTCCTTAGTCTAGGGACATGTCTAACGTTCCCCAAAATTTGTATCATCTCATCATACATTTTGATTCTAACAGTGCCGATTCCTTTTACAGACATGAAGAATTGTCCTCCATTAAAACTTCCCCGCTGCTGACTTCTTTGTAAGTATCAAAATATTTTTTTATTGCACACATATGAAAGATGCATCTGGTATCCAAAATCCAATTTGTGAGAGTCTTGGAGCCTGATGTTATTAAAAGAAGCTCCCCGTCACTCTCATGCTCGGTGACTGCACTAGCTGAACCTAAGCGTCCTTTCATCTTGGCTTTCTTCTCTTTCCAAATCCTGCAGTTCCTCTTCCAATGATCAGCTGAACCACATTCGAAGCAACCTTCCTTCTTTTCCTTCTTCTTCTTGGATTTTGACCTACCCCTATTGCCTGTTCTCTCTTCCTTTGTCTTTCTCCGCCCCCTTTCCTTGCATTTGGCATAAAGACCCTGAGAGCTTTCAGTTATATCATCTAGTTTAGCATATGACTGAAGAGCTTGAATTACGTCTTCAAGCTTTAGAGACTCATTTCCAAACATTAGGGTTGTTCGAAAGTGCTTGAAAGGCGAAGGTGGAGACCTCAGTAAGATGATAGCCAAATCATCACCTTTGTACGTTTCTCCGACCTTTTGAAGATTAACTATGCAATTCTGGAACCTGCATACGTGATCTTCAATATCACCTCCTTCTTTCAGTCGAAGTCTGAATAGTTCATCCTTTAGAAAAAGTTTATTGGACACGGTTTTGCCCATATAAACATTCTCCAACTTTTCCCATGCTTCCTAGGCAGTCATATTTTCAGTGATGTGTGATCGAACTGATCTTGTGAAATGGATCTCGATGGAACTCTTGGCCTTCTTGAGAACCTTAGTCCATGTTGCGTCTGCCATGTTTGTCGGCTTCTCTCCGTCGAGTGCATCATCCAAGTCTTGCTATATCAGTACGTTCTTCATCATCCTTTGCCAGTCCGTAAAGTCATCCTTGCCATCAAAAGGTTTTAATGCAGGTCCTAGATCTGCATTCATCTTTCTTTTGGACATCACAGAACCCCTTGAGGCAAGCTCTGATACCAATTGTTGAATAACTCTAGCCGAATCTGGTTCTTTAATGTAACCAACAGCAATAGACTAAAACTAGTAAAATTTAGAAAACTTAGAAACACACAAGAATTATACTAGTTCGGCAGAACTTTTTCTTACGTTCAGTTGTGATTTCTCTTGATAGAGAAATCACGGCTCCTTTTATTAATAATAGAGATTATAGAACTTTTGTAACCCTAGAACTAATCTCAAAAACTCTTAGCTGTTCTAACTGTTTTTCCTCTCTTAGAAATAAGCATTGCCCACACCCTATTTATAGATATAGAGTTGGCATACATGTCCCAAGGCTGATTGAATTCCTCCTCCTAAGAGGGATAAGAATTTAGATTTATTTTAAATCTAATTGAATAGGGAAACCATAAATTCTTTCCTAATCATTTTTGGATAAGAATTGGTATACCTCTAATTTTCCTAAAACAATCCTAAACCAACTAGGACATAATTGACGAGTCAAAAATCTAACAATGTGCCCATTTTTTACTAAAAGAAATTTGAATAACGTGTTAACAATAAAATTAATTATAGAGGAAGCAATCTTAATATATAGATGGAAAGGTTTCAACCTTGAAGTCAGACCCTTGAAGTGGGTTCGGATTAAGAGGAAGAGGCATGCCAAGGTATTCAGTGCAGACATGAAAAGCAACCTCTAGACTTTTCTCATGTGGCATTACCAAACAATCCCCCAAGGACTTCCTCTAACTCTTTTCCTTTTTGGGGTGATGATTGTCCAGGAAAGGACATCAGAAGAACACAAGAAGTTAGTGGAGAAGATTATAAAGAGAGACTTGAATCATCAAAAGAGAATAGAGGCTGCCGGTATTTTTTATGCCCAGAAATTGTAAGAAGACCAGTGAATCATAGTGAGCCATCGACAACAGCCACAATTATATCAATATATGGTTTCTCCTCAAGTCACAACGTTGCCGGCGCGTTTTAGTTTAATTATTTGTCAAGCACATTTAGATTCAGTATTTTTTTCCCAAGCAAATCTGACCTTTTTTTAAATTGAAAATGAGAGCATTTGTGCTCAATCACACTTATTTTGATTGAAAATGAGAGCAGTTAAAAAGGGGCAAGCAATATGTATTGTGGTTGGATAAGCTAAATTTTGAGATTTGTATATAAATAAATCATACTTGTTGAATAAATAGAAGTGTAGTTAAATCAAAAGATGCATTTTTGGCTAAGTACCCAAGTAGATAACTTAGATTACTTATATAATTATACCATGTTATATAATTATACGTTGTTATAGAACTTGAAGTTCTTATTAGTTGCTTATGAATGTGTTTCCCCAAAACCCTAATATTGCTATTTACTCCTTGTAGAGAATGACACATCTCAAGTTTCCTTCATAGATTCACCATTGCATGCTTATTCAGAATTAATTATATCATGTTATAGAACTTAAAGTTCTTATTAGTTGCTTATGGATGTGTTTTCCCAAAACACTAATATTGTTATTTATTCCTTATAGAGAATGATACATCTTAATAAACTTGACTTCTATGCACTAGAAGTTTCCAGAAGAAACTATTACAAGTGGATTGAAGATGTGAAACTTCATCTCAATGCAAAGAGAATCCGCTCTACCATCCAATAAGACAATGTGATTTTTAGCATCAAAAGACTCATGCCATGATCCTCATCCAGAGGCATATGGATCGGGCACTGCAGCGTCAATACCTCGGTCAAGAAGACTTGAGAGCATTATGGGTTTTGCTGGCAAATTGATTCGATCATCAGTAGGATATATTCTTGCCTGAAGCAAGACATGACTAGCATAACCTCCGTTTTCAGGATTTCAAATCCATGAATGAATACAATTTTGAGGTATGTCATATCCAATTTTTTCTTAAATACTGTGGGGAGGAGCTTGCTGAAAATGAGCTCTCTGAGAATACTTTCTCCACATTTCGTGCCTCATGTATTGTCCTCCAACAACAATACAGAGAGGAAATTCTCCAAGTTTTCGGAATTGATCACTACCCTGTTTCTCGCTGAAAAGAACAATATATTGATGAAAAATGATCAATCCCGACTTGTTGGTACTAGTGCAATACATTTACCTGAAGCAAACGCTGTTGCCAATCGCGATTCAAACCACAAGTGGAGAAATTGGGGTCATGATAGAGGCGCATGACGTAATCGACCTAGATGCGATAGACAGCCTTATGATTGAAATCAAGGTTACCATGGTCTGCGTGGTCGAGGTCCACATGGTGGGAACTGCCCCCTCAATCCCAAAAACTCGATATGAAAGGAACTCTGGACATGATGACTTTCAGACTGTGTCGGACATGATGAAGTAATCGTACTCGAGAGACCAATTTTGCTGAGAGACTAGTTCTCGTCGATATCACTTTTTTCATTGCTGACTTTCAGACTGTGCTGGACATAATGAGCATTAAGATCTTTTAAAACATGAATATGATTGGTGGTTGTGTCGTTTTTTATTGATATTTGTTTTTTTATTAATTCTGGATAATGTTTGGTGATTTCTGTTTACTTTGAACTGATTTTGCTTTCTACGCGAATATTATTCATTTTAGTCTATTTATTTATTTTCATAAATGTGATCCTTAATTTTTTCTAGTTAAATTTATGATTAGACATGTCAAGTGGGGAAGTTTGTTGTCTAGCCAACAGTGTTACCACACACTATCCTCTAAGACAATATATTTTTTACAAACGTAACACCTAATCGCACTCTTGTACAACTATCTCTGCCAATCAAATTTAATTGAAGGCTTTGGCAGAGTCTACTTCATGTTGTCTAATGGTACTTTATTTACCATTGACAAAACCTTCTACTCCCCACGTTCAAGAAGAATGTTACTAAGTTATAAGGATATTCGAGCTAATGATTATCACGTCGAAACCACACAAAAATATGGAATATCTTGCATAACCTCCAACCTATATATGGCCGGAAGCATACATTGGAGAAACCGAAATGCCTTAGAAGTGGTATCTACATGACCGCTATTAGAACAATTGAGGTAAATCACATGACTAGCCGGATGCTACCTAACCAAGCAATTATTTATCATGGAATGTCTGATTGGGACACCCAAGTTAAGGTATGATGTGATGTATCCTTAATACATCACACGGGCATCCCCCTAATAATAAGGACCTTGTGTTTAATGAAATACTATGCCAAGCTTGTTTAATGGGAAAATTGAACACTAGACTATCACATACAAAGATAAGTAAAGAATTTGTCCCTTTCCAGTACAGAATACAAGGGGATATTTGTGGACCAATCGAAGATTCCCACAGAGCGCACGGCAATTAACCTCATCATTGGACCCATAAATGAAGGAAGAATTTTTTTTTTCTAGAATCCAAAATAGTAACACCATAGTGAATAGATGGATTAAAAACAGACAGAGGAACCACTGTAACCACTGTTGGATTCCATCCAATCCAAATACGACCACTTCCATGGATACAATAATTAGTAGTAAAATTTCTTTGGTTGAAAACGAATCCAAGAATATGGTCAGAGTTTGGAGCACGCACCTGGGTTTCCAAGCATCCCATCATACTAAGATTATTAGAACGAATAAAATTCTTGACCTCCAGCTGCCTCAGATGGTCATTTAGGCGCCTAAAATTCCAACAAGCCAAATTAAGCATCGCGACGATTGATTGAAAGTACTCGGGGTTTAATCCCTGTTGATACCATATCGACCGACCACCCTAGCATAGGGCCCGCCTGGACAGGAAGGCCGCCGACCGATCGCCTGATCGGCACCCTCACGGCCTACGGTCCGCCGATCGGCACCATACTGCAGACCCGCCATTCGGCATCTAACAATGAACAGACGACAGCTGGCTGCGACAGTCACCTAACCAACTCTTCCATACCAACTCCCTCACGGAGGCAAGTTGGGACTCCAGCTGGCGCCTCCTCCGGATGTCCAGGGCTTGTCAGACGGCTCTCAGCCACAAAGCGCCACCTGCTCCCGTAACAGTAGCCCACCTACCGCAGTTATGGCTACTATAAATACCCCGAAACCTTTCACAAAGGTAAGACTCTCAGGACCGATCCAGAGCACTGTATTTACTTGCCCCTCGGCATTCAGATACTAACTTAGGCATCGGAGCCCCTTTGGCCGGCACCACACCGGTGTCTAGTTTTGCAGGATCCCTGCCGAACCACAACGCCCCCAGCGGGCCCGAGACACCACGCGGCTGGTCCTAGAACCCCCAGAGGGTCTCATCGAGTTGGTCATTTCAGGATCAAACAATTGGCGCCGTCTGTGGGAATCCAGTAAACACCCACTAACTCACATACCCTTGCTCGACCCTCCGCTGACGAACAATGTTTGCCGAACGGGATGACGGTGAGCTCAACAACACCCCTCAGGGAGATCGCGGCCGAACCCGAGCCAGCCTACCCTCCGATGACCTGCTCGAGATGCAGAGGACCCTCCGGTCGGAGGTTTCCGAACTCAGGAAGAGCAACGCTGCCATCGAGAGCAAGAACCACGTGTGGGGGGAACAGCATGGAAGCACCCTGGCCATCTTGCAGTCCACACGTGAGGAACTGGAGGAGCAGCGGGAGGCAACCAAACGGGCCTTAGCCGCTGCATCTCGTCGGCCGGAGTTCGATGCCGGCCGAGTCGAGATCGGTGACACCTGCTGACCAGAAGTGTCCGGTCGCCTGCTCTTCCACCAGACCGACCTGCCTGGCCCCTCGGGAACACAGATCTACCGTGACGCCCGCGAGCTGCTCGACAGAAGACAGACGCAGACCCCGGCCAACCGTCTGACTTACCCTACCCACGACCCCCGCATCCAGGCACAACCACCTCTGCCCATACTATCCCAAGGCGCTCGGTCAAGGTCTGGATTGGCACGCCGACCTGCACAGCCTCCGCGGCTTTCCGTCCAGCCTCCAGGCAGTCCCTCCTCGTCGGTAAGCAGGCACCAGCCGGAAGACAACGGCAGCTCAACCACGGCCTCGTCCGGGCGGCGACCGGTGCAACCCGGGAAGCCCAAGGGCGGCAGCGCAAATCATCCAATCGGCGACCGCCCAATTGGGGCGGATCGACCCGACCGATCAAACGAGGTGGTCCGGGAACTCCTCCAGCGCGTGCGGGAATTGGAGGACGCCAGACCCAAAACTGGGACACTACCCCGACCTCGGACCAACATTGGTCCCTTCACAGACCGCATCATGCGGTACCGCCATGAAATGGAGGTCAAACCCTTGAAGATTGCCCTGTATGATGGACAAGGCGACCCAGACACCCATATCAACAATTACAACTCAGCGCTCGCCTTCAGGAATCTCTCTGACGAAGCGCAGTGCTTGATTTTCAGCTCCACCCTCACTGGGGCCGCGCTCAACTGGTTCTATCGCCTGGAACCACAGTCTATCGACTCGTTCGACCGCCTACACACGGTCTTCCTGAACCAGTTCATGATCCAGATGGATCGACTGCTCACAACTGAGGACCTGGGAACCCTCCGACAGGGAGATAACGAGCCCCTACGCCAATACGCCGCTCGTTTCAGCTTGGAGTACTCCAAATGCCATGAGACGGACGACAAGGCCGCCTACCGGGCTTTCCGCAACGGGCTGCGGGAGTCCACCTTCAAGTACCATGCCTTCACCCAAGGTTGGGACGATTACAATGAGCTCATGCGGCAAGCGGCAATACACGCCAAGGCGGAGCACTTCAACTCTCCCCAGGTCGCATCCCGACCTGACGTGAATGGCGCGCGCCCACCGCCTCCCAGCAACCGGCAGGCACGGTCACCTCCGCCGATCAATAACGCGCATACGGATCACCGATCTGACTCACACTCTGGTAAGCGGAAGGGGACGTACAACAATGATCATCGCGGGAGGGACAAGTACCACAACAAGGGGCAGGGATCAGGCCACCACCAAGCAGGAAAACCCCATACGGGGCCCACCTCAAAGTACGAAACCTATTCAATCCTGAACACCTCCCTCGAGAATGTCTTGATGAGCATCGAGGACACAATCCCCAAGCCACGGGCACGACCGCCCGGCCCCCGCCCGGGCATCCAATCTAACCTGTACTGCCAGTACCACAAGTTCAATGGCCATACCATCGATGAGTGTGTGGCCTTCTGCGACATCGTGGAAGCACTTGTAAGGGAGGGGAAGATCAACCAGTTCCTCCAACACGCACGCCCCGGACAGGGACTGCCACAGATAAACACGATCAGCGGGGGCCCTACAATCTCTTCCTCCTGCACCTCCAATCGGGCTAAGAAGAACTTCTTGCGCCCCGACATCCAACCACCAAATATTCAACATCACGGATGGACGCGCTGCCAAGGTCGCACGGGCGGGATGGACGCCCATCACTTTCTCCGAGGAAGAAGAGCAGGGAGTTATTTTTCCCCACGATGACCCGCTAATCATCCGCGCTCAGATAGCCAATTTCGATGTTGGGCGGATCCTGGTGGACACTGGTAGCTCTGTGAACGTCCTCTTCATGGACACTTTCAACCAGTTGGGCATCAACTCCACAAGCCTCACCCACGCTGGTTCTCCGCTACTCAGCTTCTCGGGCGATTCTGTCATGCCCCTTGGCACCATCTCCCTACCTATCTCCCTGGGGAGCGCGCCTAAGATCGCAACAGCCATCACCACCTTCCTGGTGGTCGATTGCCCCACCGCTTATAACGTCATTTTGGGTAAGGGACTCCTCAACCAGCTCAGCGCCGTCATCTCTACTCGGGCCCTTCTCATGAAGTTTCCGACCATCATGGGCACTGGCAAAGTCCGCGGTAATCAACAATCCGCCCGCTCCTGCTATCAGACCGCCTTGACAAAGCTCAACCCATGCGACAAGCGAGAAACCATGGCCGTCGCCGAGGCTGCTTACGAGACCGACCCCGTCGACCCCGAGCTCCTTGAGCAAATACGAGCGGGTCCTCGGGAGGACCCGCGGGGACCTCTCCTCCGTCTCGCAGCCGCAACCCGTGGAGGATACAGAGCTGATCACCCTTTGCCCGCGTAACCCCGAGCGGCAAGTGAAAATTGGGAGCACACTCGCCCCCGAAATCAGGACACAACTCATCCAATTCCTCCGGGACAACAACGAGGTCTTTGCTTGGTCCTACGCCGACATGCCTGGCATATCCACGGACGTCATCTGCCACATGCTTAACATCAGCCCCTCCTTCAAACCAGTCACCCAGAAGCAGCGGACTTATGACGCAGAGCGACAGCTAGCCATGCAAGAAGAGATCATTCGGCTCAGCACCATCCACTTCGTACGCAAGGCCATTTACGCCACGTGGGTCGCAAACGTCGTACTCGTCAAGAAACCCTCCGGATCCTGGCGGATGTGCATCGACTTCACGGATCTCAACAAAGCCTGCCCGAAGGATAGCTTCCCGCTTCCTAAAATCGATCTCTTGGTCGACGCCACAGCTGGCCATGAACTCCTCAGCTTCATGGATGCGTACTCTGGCTACAACCACTTTTTACTCCTCAGCTGCCCCGTGGCTAAGTTTGCCCTCGCCATCATATCCTGGAGCCACGGGTGCAGAGGCAGCCTCACTCCGTGTTCAAAGCAATCGACGTAAAATAATGTCGACCCTTCAGGAGGATTACTCGGCTTCTTGCTGTGCGAGGGTACCGTCATCTTAAACTCCGCTGACACATTGTATAGCTCCCGGAACCGGTCCAGGTCGGACTGCCGAATGGTGTTCATCTCGTAGTCCACGGCGTACTCCACCTTCACCACGCCGTCGGCATCTAGTTCCATCGGCGAGCTCGTCTCCGTCCCGCTACCCTCAGCCTCGGAATCGACGGTGACGACGGGGGGAGTACGGGGAGACGTCCTCCTCTCACTCGGTCGATCGGCACCCGATGTGCTGCATCCGCCCTGCTGCCTCAACTCCTTCCGCGGCAACCTGAGAGCCTCATCCAGGCTGTCACCACTGCTGGACGATGAAGCGCTGCTAGTGGACCCACTAGTGGACGTTGACCCACTGCGCCCGCTCGGCACGTCGTTTGCCGAACTGGACGGTGTTTCCCCGCCAAAAGCTTGAGGGGACCTAACCCCAGATCCACAGTTTGACTCTGACTCTGACATCTACAAATTACCAAAAGAAAAGAAGCTACAACTAAGCACCTACGCTACGGAACACATGCTGAGCAGAGATGCCGAACGGCAGAAATTATACCTTTCAAAATTTTGCTCGGTCGAATTGGTTTCACGTGTCTTCTTTTGCTCGGAAGTCTCCAATTCAATCGGCACTTGCAATTATTCCACAGATGCTCTGAGTAAAAAGTGAAAAAGTCAAAAAGATTTCGCCCCTTTTTATAGGCCCCTAGCCCGCCTCGAGATGCGCGCTTCCGATCTGACGGTCGCCAGGCCGATACGGTCACCTTTCGGCTACGAATACCTTGTACTGTATACCCATCGGTATCATACATTCTCACCTACATACGTACATACGTACATTGCTACCAGTATGCATCCATACCGCATGCCGGCTGAAGCCTCTCGGCATCTCCCCCGACGGCATGCTTCCTCTCTTCGTCGGCAAGCACACTGATACCGACGTCTCCCCGCCATTCCCCACGGCCGCCTCTCCGCGATCTTTCGGTCTTTACGGTGGGCAGCTTGCAGAACTCGGCAACGGGGACTCTTTTCAAATCGGACATACGGTGCATTTCCTCGCTCCATGACTTGGGGGGCTACTAGGGATACAGGGCGCAGCGCCCTGGTCGGTCGACAGGTATCGGCCGTCATCTCAAGTCCTCGATCGAGGAACTCCACCTCAGTCAAAGACTTAGGGGACTTATGTTGATACCATATCGACCGACCACCCTAGTACAGGGCCCGCCTGGACAGGAAGGCCGCCTACCGATCGCCTGATCGGCACCCTCACGGCCTACGGTCAGCCGATCGGCACCATACTGCAGACCCGCCATTCGGCATCTGACAATGAACAGACAACAGCTGGGTGCGACAGTCACCTAACCAACTCTGCCATACTAACTCCCTGACGGAGGCAGGTTGGGACTCCAGCTGGCGCCTCCTCCGGATGTCCAGGGCTTGTCAGACGGCTCTCAGCCACAAAGCGCCACCTGCTCCCGTAACAGTAGCCCACCTACTGCAGTTATGGCTACTATAAATACCCCGAAACCCTTCACAAAGGTAAGACTCTCAGGACCGATCCAGAGCACTGTATTTACTTGCCCCTCGGCATTCAGATACTAACTTAGGCATCAGAACCCCTTTGGCCGGCACCACACCGGTGTCTAGTTTTGCAGGATCCCTGCCGAACCACAACGCCCCCAGCGGGCCCAAGACACCACGCGGCTGGTCCTAGAACCCCCAGCGGGTCTCATCGAGTTGGTCA
This sequence comes from Prinsepia uniflora, assembly GCA_032719365.1. Taxonomy (NCBI): domain Eukaryota; kingdom Viridiplantae; phylum Streptophyta; class Magnoliopsida; order Rosales; family Rosaceae; genus Prinsepia; species Prinsepia uniflora. Next base: position 16,963,401 of record CM064865.1, on the reverse strand, counting down.
TTTCAGGATCAAACAATCCCCAAATCTAGGAATCCAGATTTTCCTTTACCTTTACCCTTCTTCCTCTGTGTTCCACCACCCCCCACGGTGAGGAAAAGCCACACAACCAATACCATCAACATAAGGAGGGTCCAAAGGCTCAACATGAAAATCAGAAGAAGAGACCTCCAAATCAGACAAGGTGTCATCCATACCCAAGGAATGGAAGCGAATAGGGAAAATCACCACAGGTTGCAAGATAGACAAGGTTGGGCAACAACTTGAAGCACTTACGTGCCTCCGTTGAGAAGCAAGGGGAACATGAGAATACTCACCATGTTGACCCGAAAGGTTATTCAGATTGGCTTGCTCTAAGCCCACACAAACAAGTTTTGCTAGCTCCAAAGGAAGATCAAGAGAAATCCGAGAGGTCCCAGACAAAGGCTTCGTCCCCAAAGAGGAAGGCCCCAGTGAAACATGGTTGTTGGTTTGAGGAATTGGCTTAGGAGATAAGGGACAAGTGGATTCAAGGCGCGCAAAGGACTTACACTTGGAGCATATACATGGCTTACTCTTGTACACAACTCGGACCTCAATAACACTTGCTAAGTCACCATCCTCCCCCGGATTACCCAAAAAATCAACAGAGTCAGGGAGAAGCTCAGCAACATCAACTTCCACATAGACCCGCATAAAGAAGATACGCTTCAAATTCCAAGTAAGAGAGTCAACATACAGAAGGCACCCAATAGCACTAGAAATGTGTCTAAAACCTTATGGGTTCCAATGATCCAAAGGCACATTATAGAATTTAACCCATAGGGGAACCTTAACGTGAATAGATTTTGACAACACCATACCCACTATCTACTAGTTAAGATAAAGGCTACGCCCTACAAGATGCCAGAAACCATCCTCCAAAACCTTGGTACAAGCTTCCTGATCCACAAATCGGAAGAAAAATAAAACATTCTCAATTGCTAGAACATCAACAATGCCCCAGTTGGCCAATAATTTCATCGCAAGCAAATTAACAACAGTGAATGACAATCGTCTATCAATGAAATATCCAATGAGACAGAGGTTCCAGTTCTTAACAGAAGCAGCTGCAGCTGGCATACATTCCACTTTTTACCCCTAATAATTCGTTGTTTAAAAAATTTAAGGTGGGATAACTCCTTACCACCAGATGCCCCACATCGAGCAACATGGTAATAACTTCCTTTGGGCCCATCACGAGCATTTTCCAAGGACCCAACAACATGAACAATCCTTGAACTTTCCGCACCATGACCAACACCAAGTGACGCTAATCCTTCGCCATTGGCAGGGTCTACTGGCCTCCCAAAAGGAATGGAAGAATCACCAGGCCCTGGAATAGGAAGCACACTTGGAGACACAGACCTATTGTCATCCCCACCAGGACACAAACCACCAGTATCGCATCTCCACTATGTCTCATTATGATCCCCAAACCACACAAAGTGAACAATGTGCGAAGAATTCTAGATCTATAGAGTGTAGCTAATAATATGCTAGATGTTTTCTCTGATTTTCCCAAAGAGACGAGATCACATATATCTGCTGCAAACATACCTGCAAAGATAAATGTCCCTATAGGATGTGTCGTCCTAGATGGACGAGCCGCCCCAGATGGACGAGGTACGACCATGCAGGCTAACCAGTCATATATCTCTGCCCAGAAGTGAGGTAGACCAATAGGTTCGAAGGAATCTCATCCCCAGAAGAGGAAATTTTTGGCACATTCGAATCCCTTAGATATCACAATACCAGTTGATCCATCTCATGAGATAATTCTAGATTATGGGTCTGTTTTGAAAGAGACGATGTTAGGAAAACTCCAATTTCTAAACCCACTCCCAAGAATAGAGAAATCTCGGTAAATTATGCATGCTTAAGTGAGATATGGAATCAGAATGATATTATCATTGATGATATATCTGTATTCGCGGTAGTTATCTAAATAATAACTAGTGATGATATTGAAACTCGCTCCATTGATGAATGCCAACGTAGAGAAGACTAGCCAAAATGGAAAGAAGCAATATAGGTCGAACTAGATTCCTTGACAAAAAGGAAGGTGTTTGGACATGTAGTTCCCACACCTCCTCATGTTAAACTTATAGGTTTTAAATGGGTAATTATACGGAAGCGTAATGAAAAGAACGAGATTGTGAGATACAAAACTCGTCTAGTGGCACAAGGCTTTTCTCAATGCCCTGGGATTGATTATGAGGAGACGTATTCTCCCGTAATGAACATCATAACATTCCACTACCTTATCAGTTTGGTAGTTCCCAAAAACCTGAGTATGCAGCTTTTGGAGGTGGTTATTGCCTATCTCTATGGGGACCTGGATACAGATATATATATATATATATATATATGAAATTTTCTGAAGGACCTAAGATACCTGATGCAAATAGTTTCAGACCACGAAACACGCTCTATATTAGTTTGAGGCGTTCACTTTATGGATTGAAACAATACAGACGGATGTAGTATAACCGTTTAAATGAGTATTTGATCAAAATGATGTATATGAATAATGAATTATACCCATGCGAGTTTATTAAAAAAAACAATTTTTTGGGTTCGTTATAGTGACAGTTTATGTCGATGATATGAATTTGATTGGTACTCTTGAAGAGATCAAGGAAATCGCTAAGCACTTGAAGTTAGAATTTGAAATGAAGGATCTTGGGAGAACACACTTCTGTCTTGGTCCAAAGCTCGAGCACCATGCATATGAGATTTTGGTCCATCAATCAAATTACATTCAAAAGATGGTGAGATGTTTTATTGAGGATAAAGAGAAACCTTTAAGTACGCTCATGATCGTCCATAATCTAGATCCTAAGAAGGATCCGTTTCGTCCTATATATGATAAAAAAAAGATACTGGTACTAGAATTGTCATATCTAATTCCAATAGGCGCATTATTGTACTTGGCCCAATGCACTGGACCAAAAATTTCATTTTTTGTGAACTTGATAACTATATTTAGCTCTACACCTTCGTGTCACCACTAGAATGGCATAAAAGATATCTTTCGATAACTTAGAGGTACAACAGATATGGATTTATTCTATTCCTATGCATCGAGGAATGAATCAAACCCACTTAGTTCTCGGAATGATGCACGCCTTTTTGGGCATGCTGACGCAAGTTACCTATCAGACCCACACAAGGTATGTTCTCAATCCGGTTATGTCTTTACCATTGGGAACACACCATTAGAGGTCTACAAATAGACCCTTGTTGCTACATCTTTGAATCATGCAGAGATTCTATCTCTTCACGAAGCAACTTGTGAATGTATATGACCAAGAGTCATTACGGGGCATATTCGAAGTACCTCTAGGCTGCATTCCATCCATAATGAATCTCGTCTGCATCGAGTAGATGAAGACCGGCTTCATTAAATGAGACAAAACCAAAAATATTGCACTAAAGTTCTTCTTCAACCAATAACAGTAAGAACATCAAAAGATTGAGATCAAGTCAATTCGGTCTCAAGAAAACTATGTAAACATTTTCACCAAGTCATTACCAAAGGCCACATTCCAGCATCATGTGCGAGGTATTGACTTACGTAGACTACTTTATTTTACCTAATCTGTAGCTTTTATGGGGAGTCGAGATTAGGGGAAGTATCCTGAAGTATACCAAGTATCCGAGAGTATACTGAGTATCCCAAAGTATACTCACATGATCATCGTGTGACAGGACTCGTCCCAACTGGACGTTGATAACTGTGCCCGGTCCTGCTCCCGGCTAACAAGTCAGTTGACGTTCGAAACTACCCTTCAGCACCTGTCAGACCAGGGATAACTGCACTGACTTCTGGTCATGCATCCACCTCTCGATCAGCCTCGAACGTCGTGCCACGGGCTGGAGGTTCATCAAAACAGAAAAGGTGTGAGTGGACAAAAATAATATCATTTGAAAATACATTTCAAATAGACCATTTACCCCTCCAGGTTTTCAAACCATGCATGCATAGGGTAAAAAATATGAATAACAATCACCGGCTTTCCAGCCAAATCATATGAATAGGTATCAAAACCCGGCTCTCAAGCCAAATATGGGAAAACATACTCACCTGGCCACACAGACCAGAACCCGTACTCAATACCAGTACGTAAGCACAATCAACATTAAACAACACTATTCACAAGTTCACAAGCAAGACAAATAGTCACACAGTCACATCCGCACTACGCGTAGGCCAACCTCGGGAACTGCACTCAGGCACCATCCGAGTCATATCCATCATGTCTGGGAACTGCACACGCACCATCTAGGCGTACCACATACTCGGGAACTGCACTCACGCAACATCCGAGTCACGCCTAGGAACTGCACTCGCACCATCCAGGACATGATCCAGTATCCAGTATCCACAATCACAAACACAATCCATACCACAACACATATCAATCATATCCATGACTTCAAACCAAGTCATAAGCATTCCCGAAAAGGGGTTTCAAGCCTAAATGCCCATTATACGTAAATCCGTAAAATCACGTTGAAAACATTACAATAATCCAGAAATCATCATTGACTCACCAATTAAGTCAAAACATCCTTTTAAAAAAAAAACCTTTTAGACTCGGGGCCTAGCCCAAAACATCATTTGCACATTTCCTCGAAAAATGTGCTCGAAAGACCGATTAAAATAATCATTAAATCACAAATAATCATGCCACATCATCAGGACATCATTGTCATTCAAATCAAGCAATCAATCATGTAAAACATTTAACTATGCATGCATAATGGTTTAGAAAACAAACGTCCACTCACACACCGTCCAAACTGCTTGCTTCCCGAGCTGCACGCGTTTCCGTAATTTCTGACACTTGCCAGGACTCTCGATTCCTGTCCAAAATCATTATCCAGGGTTACTAACAACTCAATTTACATCATATTAATTCCCCATAATTTTTCGGGAATTAAATATTAATTTAAAATAGAATATAAATCTTTCGACCCTTGGAACATTAGTGAGACGGTGTCCGATTGACTCGAAACTACCTCTAAAATGTTCGTTACATTACATAGAGTGAAACACCTGTTGAACACTTCCCCAGAAAACTCACCACGCGCCCTCACGCGCCGCCTCAAGCGGCTGTGCGTGAAAGCCACGCGCGTGAACAATGACATCCCTGCAACCCGACTCTCTGTCATACGGGTATGCAACCCGCGGTGCAACCCGATCCGTTCTTAGCCAATTCGACCCCAATTGCTTCATTTCTTTCAGTTATTTTCATCTATTCAATCTTAATTAAGGATTTGTATGCTCAATTTCATGAAAATAGTTCTCAAATCATTCAACTTAAAGTGAAAACCCGACGGGTTCTAAATCGGGTTCCACCCAATTTCAAGCTGTTTCATTAAATTAAACACACGGGAAGCATCCTATCTCCATTATAAACACAAATTCGAAACCAATTTCACGATTGCTTACCTCCAATCACTCGAACTCAATCTCCACAATTCGCGGATGTCACAGGGTCTGTTCTTCGTGTTGGTTCATCAATTTCCTTCGAATTAACTGGTGGTTCAACTCGTCTCAATCCCAGAAAGCTCAATTCACAATCAATTTCACTCCTTAACGTCTAAAAGATCGAATTCGACATTAATGTTCTTGGGTAGTGTTTTCGGGTTTCTCAGTATGGTTTCAGTTCAGTTTGCTTTATATTCCTCTCGGTTTTCACTCAGTTTTCATTCCCAATTGCACTTAATTTCTCACTCACTTGTTCCCTTGTGTTGCTGAGAATCGATCAAAGTGGATTGGGTTCTCTGTTCCATCGAAGACAACTTACCATATGTTAATTTAAAGAATGATTTCATATTTTGAATGTTATCCATAGTCAAACGGCAACAAGTTGCCACTCATCCTAATTAGTCAGTGACAAATGTCATTGAAAGATGCACTTGAGTCACCCCATGGCTGATTCAGCCAATTGCACCGCTAAATAATTTGGACTGCCCAAAATTACCATTTTACCCTTTAAGTAACAAATGACCATTTTGCCCCTTAACTTCTCAGACTTGTAACTTTTTCACCCGAGCTCCGTTTTCGACGTGCCACCTGTCTACGGATTCAGCGTCTCGAGACCGATCCAACTGTACTTCTGGAAAGTCCAAACAATGTCTCGATCAAAAAATCAACTTTCAGCCTTTATAACAAAGGGCTAAATCGTCATTTCCTTCGAATTTTCCAAATTTTTGTTTTTCGAATTTTCGGGTCGTTACATCGTGTATTTTTTGTCCTACGACCAGGGTTATTTTGCTCCATTGGGTTTTGTTATCTGGGTAGATTTTAACGAGACATATTTTTGGTATAGTCATCCCATTAACAATGCATCATGAATATATCATGATTCGCTCTTATGCATTTACTTATCTTTTCCCTTCGACCAAGGGTTTTTCCCACTGGGTTTACCGGGTAAGGTTTTGGTTTAGCAACACTAATGCATTATATCTCAAAGACATACTATCTACTCATATTCCAGAAGAACCGACTTCAACTACCTCATGAGATTCCAATACGATCACTATCCATGCGAGTTGCACTCTTTTTCCTTCGATCATGATTATTTTTATCTCACAGGGTTTTTGTTAATTGGTAAGATTTTAACGAGACAACACATAAGCGCGCAACCAAGCAGCATCATTAGATGAAATATTCAAGGGGAGTGTTGTAAATAAACAAGCATTTAGTGGCTATTTATGTAAATGATATGAAGTATAGTTTAGTTACTTGTACATTTATTAATTCCTTATTTTATACGGTTTGATTTATTATTCAAAATAGAGAATACAAAGAACGTACATTTTTCTGTTTCCTCTTTCCCAAACTCCTGCTCTACAAACTTTCTTCAACTTCTTTGCAACACTATGAACTTATTATTAGAATTTTATTTTATTACGAATGAGGTACAATATAAATATTAAATATCAATTTTACTATTTAGGAGAAGAATATTATTAGATTATAGCATTAAGTGACATTATTGTTTAAAAAATTTATTCCAAATATTTCTTCTTATATAATATTAATAAGAAAAAATTATTTATAATGAATCATACTTAATGAAATATGTGAATAAAATATAAGTAAATAGAACAATGGGACAAACTATATTAATAACCAGCATGAAATAGAGAATAAGAAAAAGTTCAAAACGAAAATTAGCAAAAGGGTCCGAGAAGGAGGAATCCCCCCGAGCCCTAACGAGGGCCTCGCATTTGATTAGTGCACAAATTGACAAATATAACGATTAAAACAAGAATAATAATTCTTAAAAATGACCGAGTCCAAAAGTCTAAACCAAGAAAAATTGCACACAAACGTATAGCCAGGGACTAGAGGTGTTCACAAACAAATCTTTCATTACACGTGAAAACAAAAAGAAAAACAAAAAACAGACGACAAATGAACACTAACTAATTAAAAAAGTTCTTTTCACATGGCATTAGTTGAGTGTTAGTACAATTACAAAACGAATTCGAGCAAGTCTTTTTTTTTCTTTATTCTTGCAGCTTATTTTCCAGATCAATAAAATCTTGGCTTAACCCGCCTTCCATTGACGTCGCTTCCATCAAATAGTGTCCCTTTCCCATACCCAGAAGCAACAAAAGAATGCTCACCAATGCTAGCAACACAATGCAGAAGCTCAGTAATGACAGAAGGGCAGCTTTCATACAAGTACCTATATCCATCAGTTTCAATCACAGCTGCAAAGAATTTACAAACTTCTTGTCAATGTATAGTTCACAAAAGGGAAGCAATATTTGGATATATTGAATTCAAGGGTGAAGAAAGTATGCGTGGGAAGTTCACATTTCTCAAGCAACAAAGGGAAGTTTCCTTCTTTTACAGGTCTTTTAGAGCTGTTCATTGCACCCAGTTCGCTCCAATGACCGATTATATTCAGTAATTCTAAATTTAAAAATTAAAGCATGAAGATTCCCAATCAACACCGATGAGATTTAAATCATTTTCAAAAAATCAAATAGGCTTTACTTAAGAAACAAAGAACTTCATCTTGACCCAAGGTACAACCCCACCCCCACCCTCAAAGTCAAAAGTTCCCCCCACCCCCACCCACAACTGATTTAAATCTTCTCCGAACTAAAACCCCAATTCCCAGCATCCAATCTCAAATACTAACCACTGATGTCCATTGAGAATGCAGAAGACATTGAAAATATAATCGAGGAACAGTGAGGAACCAACGAATCTATTTTCAAATTTACTAACATACACAAAGATTGTATAGAAACTCTACCTCTTAAATTTTCTGGCACTGCAATGAATTTGAGGCATACAGATTTAAGTTGAAGACAGTGGTGCTGTTCTGCCAAGGCTAACGTTGTTGCAACATTGTTTATGGCAATATTCTCACAAAGTTTAGCCTCACACAGCAATCTGAGTCTCTCGAGGCCATAACGATCCGCTGAGGCCAGCAGATGTTGCGCCATCATTGCAGAAGCCCAATTTGAATTTAGCCCCCCAACAAGCTCTTGCATGTCTGGCAGAGCATCCCAATAGATGAAATGAAGTAATGCCTGCAATCATCAAAAGCAAGAAGGAAGAGGAATTATTCCCATGCGATATCTACTCTTTAATAACAAAAAACAACCAAACTGTTGGCAACAGTTTTTGTGGCTAAAAATGCCAAAAAGGAGCAGGCGCGAAGATGCTACAGTTTTTTTTTTTTCAACAGTCACCAAATAAAAACCACAAGGATCAAGTATTAGGGAAATTCAGAGGCCAATCTGCACATTCCTAGGGTTGACCTGACAATAAAGTCATTTTCTATTATATATATTCTCCAGTTTCACCATGGTAAATATAGCTACAGTCTTCCCTATTAATGAAGTTTCACCAAAGCAAAAGGCTTGTTCTGTTGAAAATTCTCTACAACTGTAAGCAAAGAATATGCAAACAAAACTTAAGAGAACATATTCTCCTACTGCCAAAGTCATTTGTGAAAAGAATAGATAGATGAAACATGAAAACCAGTCAGAATATGCTAACAAAACTTGAAGCAAATGGAACATATTCTCCTACAGAAATGTAGAGACACCAAAGTCATTTGTGAAAAGAACAACTAGATGAAATATGAAAACCAATCAGAAAATCACAATCCTACAAACTCAACCAACTTTCAATTTATGAGCTAAATGATGATACAGTCCAAGCATTCTGAAAATTCATGGAAACAGTGAACCTTAACCACAGGAACAAAATCTTTGAATATAGGAGCAGCATCAACTACATTTCCATAGATTACGTTTAACAAGAAGTAAATTTCATACTAAGCCTAAAACACCTAGAAATACATAAAAAAATGTATAATACATCTATATCACATAAATTGAAACCAGAAAACATAGAGACAATTTATTGATCAATGTGCACCAACAAGAAACAATTGATAAACATAAAATGCATATTCCATGCATAAACAATGATGCTATTATCATTCAGAAAAAAAAAAATATCTACTTGTCACTAGCCAAAATTACATCCACAGTTAAAGGTTATATTACTATCTTATCTGTGGTAGAAATTAAGGAGAATCAAGTACATTGTCCAAAATTAAAGCTGCAAAATGTAGGGAACCGGACCCAACCACAATGCGACTAATTTTGTTGAACATATTTGAGTCTGCACACACACACACACACACACACAAGCAGAGAGAGAGAGAGAGGGAGAGAGAGAGAGAGAGAGAGAGAGAGAGAGAGAGAGAACCTTGAATACAGGAGCCTCAATGTCCTCAACCAGTATGCGATGAGTAGTTTTATCTTTCAGTGGACCAAAAAGTTGTGCTCTGAACACAGGCGAGCGTGCTGCAAGCACCACCTTGTGGACAGGAAATAGTTCCCCATCAACTTCAAAACTTACGTCAGTGAACTTTCCACTGTCTAAAAGCATACCAAAATGCTGACTGATATTGGAAGGTGGCACTGCTATAGAGTAGATTTTAGGTCCCTCCGTATTCGTCTTAACAACGCCAACACGACATTTAATTTTAAGGCAATCATCTTTAAGGTAGTCTGACCCCTCTAAAAGGGTTCTTTTGTAAAAGTGCTTGTAACCCCTGAAATATCCAAAAGTTGAACCAACTCAGTTACATTTTTCATCCACAACAATACAGGCAATAGTTCAATGCTGTATCAATTACAATTACAAGGTAAAGTACAATGTATTATTTGTGCAAAATCAGACCTCCAACAACATAAATATACATTTTTTCACTGCTCACTAATAATGCAAATGAAGGCTTTATTGAGGCATTATGTAGATTCTGCACCTTGCAAACAATGGCCAAAACATGACGCAATTATCAAGTTAGACGCCATACAAAAGAAGAGCTTGGTCTCTTACTATCTTCACATTCAAATTTTATACAATCCGAACTGCATGCAAGGAGCTTTAAGCTCTTGGAAAAGCTAGGCCCAAAAGCAAAAACTTTAATCTCTATAAGCATACTTAGTACACGCAAAAAATCTACAACATTGCATTCCTCATTCATTGACCAATCAACAACAATTTCCTAATTTTCAAACACAATAGGAAATCAAAATCCAATAGAAGCAGTTATACACACATGCATATATCTTTACAAATTATAAAACCAATTAAAGACCAATTCACAAGGCATACCACATGCTTCCTTGGTATTTAAGTGTGTAAGGCCCACTATCGAGCCTCCTCAGAAAATGGCTATGCACCTTGTGCCGTTGTCTCTCGCTCTGATCCAAAAGTGTCAATTCGAACAAAGCCCTGACGTCGGTACCCTCGCTCGCCAGAGCTATGAACAGAGATACATACGTGGCGTTGTCCTCTGCGCTCTTGCCATCTGGGTAGAAAATATATAGCCCACGTATACCCACCGACCACAAACGAATCCGATGCGATGAACTTGCCGATTCCTATGCCCTTGGCGAGCGAAAACCCACTGATTTTAAACTCGTGGCACCCATTTACGGTCTCTGTGCACGAGGTAGAGCACGTGACCGGCGGAGGCATCGGCGCCGACGATGCTTCATTGCAGACCTTGATTGTGGCCATCAACAACTAATGGCCGATGGCGCGTAAACGATGACTTGGGTTCGATTGAATTGAGAATTGCGATGCGGGTTTGATTGAAATGGTGGGTTAACTTGGATTTAGAATTAGGGTTTTGATTGAAGAGGTGAAATTGAAGGGGGTTGGGGTATTAAATTGGGCATGGGTGGTTTCGGGTTGAATTAGGCCGTCCAAAATTTGAAATTATGGGAGAGAGCTGAAGAGTTTGAAGAAAGATTTCGAGAGGAGAGAATTGAATTGGTTTTGGGTGGCGAGGTGATGTTGGTTCGTGGTCGACTGGCGGCGAATGGCGTGAGCGCGCCCGACGGTGGCGATTTTATTGTCCGATTGCTTGGTCTAGTGGCATTTATATGCTTGGTGACGTACGGATTAGGAATGTTATTTTCTTTTGATGCAAAAATGATAACAATCTCAAACAAAAAAAACAAGGAACAAAAAACATGTCCAAATAAATTAGAATAATTCGTTGTTACATCTTTAACAATTTTTATTTTTATTTAAAATTTTTAATATTTAAATATTAAATAAAATAAGACCTTATCTCAAATTTTTTTTATTTAAAAGTCTCTAAACAGAATTTGTAAGTAATAAATTCCACATCTATCATTTTATATCTCAATAAGGAGAATGAATGAATTATTAAGAATTCTTTTAAACAATTAAAAATAACATTATCTTTTGTTGTCCTCTTTGCCTCATGTGCTCCTTAGTATTTGATTTCTTTGACCTCTTGGATCCTTTATTATATTATGCATACAATAGATATTATTATATATGTATCTTATATATATTGTATATAGTTAAAATTGAATTTTTTCTATAAAATAAAAAACAAAGTCCGTATTGTCTGGGGTTCAACAATAGGGTATAGATTTTTTTTTTTGGGGGGGGGGGGGGGGGGGGGTGTTGAGATGGTGGTGGAAAATCGTACGTTGTAAGGTTTAATTCTTGAATTTTGTGGGTTTAATTCTTGAATTTTGGCACAAAATTCAAGAATTAAATCCTAAACTATACGAAATTAACCAAATTATTTAATAGCTTTAAAAGTATTTTTGAAAAATTATTGTTTTTAATTATCTTACTCTAAGTTAGATTAGATATTCATATTACTTTTAAAATAAGCAAGTGAAAAAAATATATATAAATAAGAGTAATATTTTTATAACCCTCAATATAATCTTATAATAAAAAAATAAAAAAAAAAGTAATGTTGAAATCATGATAGATTTTGGTAAGTATTTTTTTTTATTGTTGCTTGACTAGTTTACAATTAGATGACATTAGTTGTAATTTATATAAAAATTATGGTCTATTTTTAATTATATAGTCTTTTGACTGGTCAAAGGATCTATTAGTTTATTTTTTTCTATAAGCAATTTTTTAAATAAACTTATATGTTAGTAAGAATCTATGATCTAATTACCCAATAAATTACCAAAGTTCCAAAATAATAATAATAATTAATTGGCAAAGTTAATGCCACTCAATATATAAATTTGGTTATCATCATTATTACCTAATAATCAAGACTTATTAGCTTAAATACACCATGAACTCGCACATTAATCACATAGTACATTTTGCACTCGTTATTGTTTCATTTAACAACATCAAACAGTCGAGCTGATCCATTGAGCTTTATTTCCGTCACAGCCAGTCCCTTTGGCGTGAAAAAATCTATGCGATACTTACGTGGATTAAAATACAATAATTTGGAAAAGGGCAATTTTGGAACTTCACAATTGACGCCCTTAATTTGGAATCCCAAATTGAGAAACCCCAATTCAAAAACCTCCATTTTCGCGGCCCAAGCTTCGATGCTACCCAGGTCGTCCCTTCCCTCATCGACCCGACCCAACTTCTGTCATTCCCTCGTCGACGCGACCTAGTTTATGTCCTTTACTCATTGACGCGACCCAAGAATTCTGTTCTCTCATCATCGGCACGACCTAGCTTCGAAGAAGAAGAGATGGACGAGCTTGAAGTGAAAAGTTGCTACTGTGGGAAGAAATGTAAAATCATGATTTCGTG